>CM060381.1:8722440-9922440 GCA_030545235.1 Helianthus tuberosus | reverse complement strand
GGTACGGTACGGCTCGGTACCGGTCGGTACTGGTACGACATCGGTATTTGAGGGTAAAAATCCGTGAATACCGATGCCGAACCGGTACCGAAAATACAACCGATTTGGTAAAAACGGGTACCGGTACCCAATACTATTTGTTCATCCCAATGAAGTTACTGTCCATTAAGTTTCTAAAATTAATATATAGGTAATAATAAAATTTACATATAAAGTTCCGATCCGATTAATCCCGAGTAATCCCGAGTAGTCGCTAGTCCCCATCTCGCATGCCGACTTGCGACTAGCGAGTTCTCCAACTTTGACAGTCAGAACGGATTAAGCGTAGTTTAAACGAGTCAAAATAATAATTAACTATCTAAAAATATATTTATTAGATGTTTCATTATATGGTAAAGTCGGATAAGTAATAGTCAAAACAGGAAACTTATATATAAGATCATACTCCTAAATCCCAATGTTTTATGAATTGTCAATCATTGAAATGACTTGGAAAGATGATGAAAGAAAGATATTCGTGTGTTAATTAAACTACATTAATCATAAATACTTAACAATGTGTTCGTTTTACGGTATAAATTTGACATTCTCGCCCCTAACAAAATGAAGCATGTTTTTGGTTTTGAACAACAAATTTGAATTATTAACAAGCCACATCAACTAAAACCTACAACCATTTGATATTTAGGCAAAAGATCAAATACAAATAAACTTAACCTACTAAACATACAAATTGAAGGAAAAGTCAAAAAAACAAGGTGGCATTTTTGTAATTACCACCAACTATCAAATTTACTATACAAATGTGAACTCAATCAAAAATACCTAAAAAAACATAATTTTTTTTTAATATTTTTTATAAAAAATTGCTACGTTTTGTAAAAAAAAATCTTTTTTTTGCTAGTAAAAGTAGCGATTTTTTTATAAAAAAATATTTAAAAAAAATTATTTTTGGGGGTGTGTGGGGGGGGTTAGGTTTTTTAGATACATTTGTAGAGTAATTTTGATAGTTATAGATAATTACAAAAATGTCACATTGTCTTTTTGACTTTTCCTTCAATTTGTATGTTTAGTATGTTAAGATTATTTGTAGAAGAACTTTCCCCTTGATATTTAACCCATGGAAATTCACAAATAGACAAACTTCCCCTCTCAAAGATTTGGGCCACAATGTGTCCTAAGTTGCTATTATTTTGTCACTTCCCTTTCATGGGCCATCATGTAGTCCATTTTCATTTCTAAAAATCATATTGTCATGTAGTCCATTTTCATTTCTAAAAATCATATTGTCGGTTTTTGTTGGTTATTGCTGGTCCTCAAATTTATAACTTCGTGTGATTGGTCACTAATTACCTCTAGGCCCTTCTTGGGTGGTCATGAAACCAAGTGTATGATGTTCCATTATCATAAGATTGAGGGTTCCCTCACATATGGACTTCCAAAGCTTCCTTATCATGAAAATCATAAAGTGAACAGTCTTCCTCATCAAACTGGTTATGTTTAATGGGCCTACCCCTGTCATAGGGCCTGACAGGCCCACCACACCTATACTCATGATCCATTACATCTAAGGCTGGCAATAGATATCGGTATAAGACACGATTAAACATGTTTACTGAAAAAGTATACTATTTGGTTTTTAAAAGTACGATTCCAATAATGAACACCCCTTACTCACGACATTGTAGTCTTTGTTTTGTTTTGTTTTGTTTTTACGTTTTTGAGCTTGGTCCTTGTTAAAATTGCTATTTCGCCCTCGCAACTACCATTACCATTATAACACTTGGGTACCATTAGGCTACATGCCCTTTTGGTAGCTAGTTATTTGTTAATCACTTGAAGTTGAAAAATAAGATGATCACTTACAAACCTCACATCAACACCTTTCTATATATATTAATTTTGTTCCATAAGTCTAAGGTAACAATACCTTCAAAGATACCAAGAACCCTCGAAACGTCAACCTGATCGACTCAGTATAAACATCAACGTCATAACAACTCAGCAATCGCAACTATGTACCAATTAGTGGTTGGCCTTGTTGCTCACTTATTGACAATTATATAATAAAACGTAACGGTAAAAAAAAGCTACTTTTGTATAACGTATAATTTATATTGCATAATGTATACATAAATATTGGTTAACTTAAATGAAACCAAAAAAAATACTTAAACACGATTAAAATTGTGCGTGTTATTTTATATGATTCTTATAAATACAAGAATTTACTTAGGTTTGTTTAATGATCATAAAACCCTTGGCTTTTAGAGCCCAATTTTATATGATGTACACTGTCTTATTAATTACAAGAATTTACTTAGGTTTGTTTAATGATCACACAACCCTTGGGCCATAATCAGTAACTGGTGTAAGTAGTGGTGCACAAAAAACCCGGACCCGAAAAAAAACCCGGAACCGGGTATTATAAAACCCGGGTTTTTTTATACCCGAACCCGAACCCGACCCTACCCGTAGGGTAGGGACCGGGTATGCATATTTGGTCTAAAACCCGAACCCGGAACCGGTTTTTTTTATACCCGGTTTATACCCGAAACCCGGTTTTTATAATACCCGAAACCCGGTTTTTATAATACCCGAAACCCGGTTTTATAATACCCGAAACCCGGTTTTTAAAGAGCAAACTAATACGTTTATGGGACTCTCCTTGTAATTTGTAGTAGAAAGTGTTCACTGTTAAATTAAAATCTGAAAGTATTTTTTTTTCTTGCAGGAAACTTTCCCTCGAGCCTGGCTTAGACCCATTTTTCTTCTATCCTTTTTGTTTTTGGTTTAAAAGCCCAAAGCCATTAATTAGCCCATCACATTTGACCAACACCAACAATGGTAAGTGAACGAGTCTTTTAAAGACCCTTTTTTTGTGTTTTTGCGTTTATTTTTTTTTAATAACTAAAAACAAATCTAGGGTTTAATAACTTATTCGCCCCTGTGTGGCTGTGTGTATCGACATTACAGTGTGAAACCCAAACATCCAGTACTGAAGAATCCTCACTCCTCAGCCGCTCGCCACCACTGACTACTCGTCTCCAGCCACCTGCATCACTCGTCTAGCCTTCTCCAGCCACAACCGCTCTTCTCCGCCACGCCAATTCGCCATTCCTTTCCTAATTCCTTTCAATCACCCGAATTTTCAGGTAATTACTTGCTTTTCATTGCTAATTCTATGTGAAATTACATACACTAATTGTCTAATTAGTTGTTGAATTGTTGGATTGATGAATATTTAATTCTATGTGAAATTGGTTGTGAAACCTAGGGTTAACTTAACCATGAATGCTTGAAATTTATAATGATTCTTGTTTAGACTTGTGATTATGGGGCTTACTTAAATCAAATTCTATATTGATACATTGTATTAATCTTTGCATACTAACTGTTTGATGAAATGCTTATGTGAGAGTTTTCATCTTCAAATCAGTATTTTCAAGATTTGTTGCCCTGCTTGATGAAATGACTATCATTATTTTATCGTGTTCTGTACTTATGACCAGCAAAAAAAATTGTTCTTTTGGCTTCAGTCAACCGAATTTAATGTTATGGTTGAATATTTACTGCAGAATTTTAATGCACAACTAATATACACAACAACTCAAAAATGGCATCGCAAAGTTCTACGTCTTCCGTTGGCGTGGGTTCTACGACAACCAAAGCAAGCGTCGTGGAGGTTATTCCTACAACTCAAAACCAAGAAGTTTGCAAGAAGAAGATCCTTATTTTGTGCCAAAAGCGCAAGCAAGTTTTAACAAACAATTTGAAAAGTTGTTTGATGTTTATTATGCAAAATATGGTCAATTAAGTTCACAAGTTTATCAAGCTTATGAAAATGCGGGTTCTTCTAGTGGTAGTTCAACAAGCCGTAATAGAAATTTAAAATTTTGTTTGTTTAATACTTTGCGAAGTGACAATGCTAAACGAGCTCGTGGTAACACCCCAAGTAGCGAGTTCGGGAGATATATTGCATCGGATTTTTTAGCATTCGTCACTTCCGAAGAAGAATTTGATAATTTCGACATTTTGGCTTGGTGGAAAGAAAAGGAACCCCAATTTCCGGTTCTAGCTGCAATGGCCCGTGATCTACTAAGTGTCCAAGCTTCCACGGTAGCTTCGGAGTCCGCCTTTTCTTTTAGTGGCCGAGTCATTTCATTAAGGAGGACGAAGCTTAGTCCCGAGTCGATTGAAATGTGTATTTGCTTGAAGGACTATTTGGATGCGGCGGAGCGGATTCAACATGTGGAGTCACTTGAAGATGAAAATGGCGTTGAAACGGATATACACGAGGAAGAGGTCGAAATGGGAATGTCAAGCCCACTAGAAGAAGACTAAACGAAGACGATCAAAAAACGAAGACGACCAAAAAGTATGCACTTTGATGTAATCTTGTTTAATTATTAGGTTTCAAGCATTAAGACTTCTAGTTCTTATGATTTAACAAAATTATGTATGCACTTTGATGTAATCTTGTTTAATTATTAGGTTTCTAATTATAAGCATAGTTCCGGTCGGGTTTTTTTAATACCCGGTGCGGGTTTTTTCCCAACCCGATGCATACCCGAACCCTACCCGATGAATACCCGAACCGGACCCGAACCCGGAAATAGGGTTTTATAATACCCGGGTTTTATAAAACCCGACCCGAACCCTACCCGAACCCGGGTATATAGGGTATACATTTTTGGTAGAGAACCCGGACCCGACCCGGTTTTTAAAAAAACCCGATTTTGTAAAACCCGATCCTACCCGAAACCCGGTTTTTAAAAAAACCTGATTTGTGCACCACTAGGTGTAAGTAGTGGTGCACAAATCGGGTTTTTTTTTAAAACCGGGTTTCGGGTAGGATCGGGTTTTACAAAATCGGGTTTTTTTAAAAACCGGGTCCGGGTTTTCTACCAAAAATGTATACCCTATATACCCGGGTTCGGGTAGGGTTCGGGTCGGGTTTTATAAAACCCGGGTATTATAATACCCTATTTCCGGGTTCGGGTATTCATCGGGTAGGGTTCGGGTATGCATCGGGTTGGGAAAAAACCCGCACCGGGTATTAAAAAAACCCAACCGGAACTATGCTTATAAAATGTATCAAACATAACTCTCACACATAGACATCAAATATATTGATAAATTGAGGCACAATTTATAAACAGAGGCACAATTTATAGTTCTTCATGTGGTTATTCTTGAACTTTATAAACAGAGGCACAATTTATTAAATACAAAAACTAATAATGATATTAAACAAACAAAGAAAATAGAAGGGCCAACATATATTGGCATATTTGTTTCCACTTGTAATGAAATATACTAAATAATTAAGTAGCGGTGGCAAATATCATTAGAAATCTAATAATTAAACAAGATTACATCAAAGTGCATACATAATTTTGTTAAATCATAAAAACTAGAAGTCTTAATGCATACATAATTAAACAAGATTACATCAAAATCGGGTTTTTTTAAAAACCGGTTCCGGGTATTTATAAAACCCGGTTCCGGGTTCCGGTTCTGGGTATTTATAAAACCGGGTTTCGGGTATAAACCGGGTATAAAAAAACCGGTTTCGGGTTCGGGTTTTAGATCAAATATGCATACCCGGTCCCTACCCTACGGGTAGGGTCGGGTTCGGGTATAAAAAACCCGGGTTTTATAATACCCGGTTCCGAGTTTTTTTTTCGGGTTCGGGTTTTTTGTGCACCACTAGGTGTAAGTGCCATAATTTGGTGATTTTCTCTTTTAGGGACCTGATTGAGATCCACAACCATTCCGGTTTGGATGGAAAGAAGAAAGAAGCCCTTAAAGGTATCATTAGAATTGGCAGCTGGGTCATTTGGAGAGCTAGGAATGAGTCAAGATTCAAAAATTCAGATGCCAGCTTGAACTATATTTTTGGTGAAGTCAAGAAGTTTGGTTTTTTGTGGTATTCATCTAGAAATAAAGATTTGTCTACGTCTTGGATAGATTGGTGTAAATTTGTAAATTTGTAATGTTGTTTTTGGTTGCCTTGGTTTGAGGCAGCTTGTGTTTTAATGAAGTTTACCTTTCAAAAAAAAAAAAAACACAACCCTTGGGCTTTTAGAGCCCAATAAGGCTATGGAAATCAAACAGACATGATAACGGCAGTGTACTGGCTAATCATCAATTGGATCGGATGGGTTGGACAGGTATCCTAATTTATTGTTTTGTTATGTCCATCCTTTAAAAAAATCACTTTAAAAGTTATTAAATTCTACCCTATAAAAATCATTATTTAAAAATATTATTTTATAAGATAATATTCTCATATCGCTAGAATGCCTACATAAATTATTTTAATTTTTTTAAAAGATAATCGTATCAGCGTAGGTCTAAATAATGTAGACTTAATCTACAATTGGTGTTTTTCCTAAAAGTCTAATAAGCCTTATGAACCATTAGTTTTGAATGAATGAGCTTGATTAGTGGTATTTTTGTAAACTGTGTTTAACTTTTAATGATTGATTTAATGACATATGGATATAAATGCAATTTCGGTGTGTCTTAAATTCAGAAACTCATATGTAAGTTCCCCTCATCTTTTTTAAACGTCAATAACTTTTTAATACGTAATTGTTTTTTTAATTACAAACGTTTTTTATCTTTAGTATGAGTACCATATTAAATATATAAAAAATATATTTCAACTAAATGTTTTTAATCCATGGTGTTTTTGGTTCTGTTTATCCGATTGTGTTTTATTTCTATAAAAATAAGATCCAGAGATTATATGAGAATACAAATTTTGAAAAACAAAAGTAAAGGTTTGAATTGTATTTATCTAAAACATTTGAGGATAACAAGTAAACATAATGTAAAAGAGGGTACGTTTAGCAACACAGCACCCAATCTTATCAAAAATAAATATATATATATATATATATATTGACATAAAAAAAACTCTAAAGTAAACAGAAAACGATATCCAACTAAAAGTATATCTAAATTATAATAAAAGACTACAATTAATGCCACGTGGCATTTTCTACTTCAATCTTAAAATTTTCAATTATTCTTTATTATTTATCATTAATTCTTATTTTTATTCGAATAAATAATTTCAAATAACGTTTTGATGAAATTTACTTTAAAAAATCATTATCATCTATATCTCCTATTTATCCCTACTTAATAACGTTTCAAATAATTATTAAAATATATTAATATCATATTATATTATATTATATAATATACACGTTACATATTATATAGTAACAATCCCAGTTTACTTTATTTTAACTAAAATAATAATTATTTACATAAATTGATTTGATAACAAAAACCAATGTTTATTTTTTTCTAAATGAATTTATTGAATTTCTACAAATTACTAAACACTTGAATATAATTGGTCCTCGGATATTTTAATTAGATTGAAGATTAAATTTCAAATAAATATGATAATATTTTAATATCTATACTATGCTATGCTATAGTTTAGTTTAGTTTAGTTTAGTTTACGTTATTTTAATTAGAGTAAATTGTCAAAATCGTCTCTGAGGGTTGGTCATGTTTGCAATTTTCATTCAAAACAACTTTTTTGTATCATATAGTCCTTCACTTTTGGGATTTTTTGTCATTTTCATTTAAACGTCTAACTTTTTGTCAAAATCGTCCTTGAGATTTGGGATTTTTTGCCATTGATAACAAAAATCAATGTTTATTTTTTTTTCAAAATTAATTTAGTGAATCTTCCCTCTATAATTTCACAAAAAAAACTTTTGTGAGTTGAAACTATTATTTAATTTTGTACTATTTAATTTTGTATAAGTTATAATAGCAATGTGTACAACTAACTAATGCACAATTCATTTTTCTTCTTGGTTTATTGGTCCATCCAACCATTAGTTCATATATTCCCGTTTTTACCAATTTTTGGTTTGTAACTAAGAGGTGTAATTCAACATTTTACACTTTTCTGACCTATACCTTTTTGTCTTTTTTAATTTTGTCACGACTTTTTTTTATCCCATACTTTTTCATTTTCAACTTTGTTCACTTTTCATCTTTTACAAATTCGCCGTTTTACTTTTTGGTCGAAATTTTACAGGTTAACACCCCCAACGCGCGTGCGTGGTACAAAGTCTTTACGTTATTTTGTTTTGCAGTTTAACGGCTCTATCACAATGCGCGGGGTGCTATGTCAACTTAGGTTTTCTTTTCTTTGTTTTATATTTCAGTTTACTTTTTGCAAGTTAATACGCTAGAACGTGCGTGTATGGTTCAACGTTTTTACGTCTACTATTTGTTCGGTTTAACAACCCCACCACAAAGCGCGGGTCGTAAATACTAGTACTGACAATAAAAACTCTAAAGTAAACAGAAAAAGATATACAACTAAGTTTAACACCTCTAAAATAATTATGGGGTAAAAAGAACTCAAAAAAAAGTAGATTTTAACATGGGCCAAGCAGTCCAGCTATTCTTCAATACAGGTTTCAAAGCCCAAACACTTTAGATTATCCAATGGACCAATACCCATCTAGCCTCCAGGTCATAAACTTTTTGTTATAAGTTCTATCTATCACATGACAATTCCTTTTTTTCAACTTGATAAACTTTAAAATTTATTATTTGCATCTACTGAAATATAATAATAGCTATAGACTTTAATATTAAGAACTATGATACGTGTGTATACATTATGGTAGCGAGATAAGTTTAGTGTTGCATGTAATCTTAATTTATCAAAATGATTTTAAGTCCAAAAGGTTGTAAATAGATCTTTGAGTTAAATGCTTGGTTGGTCCCTGTGGTTTGCAAAAATTGCAGACTTGGTCCTAGTGGTTTACTAATTACTACACGCTTGGTCCTAAAACTTGTCAAAAATGCACTCAGTTGGTCCCCAGCCCTAACATCAGTTAAATATCTATGTTAAAAGACCCCATGTGCTTGGCACTTGAGGGTAATTTGGTCATTTCGGTCTAGTTGGTCCCACCCCACCCCCTTCTTCTTCCCTAAACCACCACCACCACCATCTATCTGCATTCTCCTTCTTCTTCCATGAACTCTCGCTGCTGCTTCTCCATCTGCTCTATCCCCATGCTTCTTCTTCTTCCTAGAACCTATTCCGACTCGCACGCATCCTTGCTCCTTCGATCCACACACTCCCATTCGACCTGATTCCTCTGCCTCCCTACCTCTCTCTCACACACCACACCTAAACACACAGTGCAGCAGACAAATAAAGCACCAACAATTTATCCTGATCAATTTGACCTAATTATTAATGATTGATTACAGAAGCTTAATCAAATCAATTAATCGAGCCAAATCTATAGATACAACAACATATGCTTCAATTGAAACCCTAACTGGTTGAAACTCGGTTCAATCTACAACTCGCGATCCACACTCTCACATTCCACCAGCTTCCTATCTCTCTCACACACACACCACACCTAAACACACAGTGCAGCACACAAATAGCTTCAATTTCACCTAATTATTAATAATTAGTCACAAAAGCTGAATCAAATCGATTAATCAAGACAAAACTATAGACACAACAGCATGTGTTTCAACATTTTGACCTACTTTATCGGCGAAACGAAAGGAATTGAAACCCTAACTGGATGAAATTAGGTTCAAATTTGAACAGAATCGATGAAGAAGAGTGTAGAAGCAGGAGCAAATTGAATGAGTGATGATTTGAATTGGATATATGAGAGAATGGTAGCTGAGTTGGGGAAGCATATGTTTAAATGCAGAGAGATGGTGGTGATGGTTTGGGGAAGAAGAAGGGGGTGGGGGACCAACTAGACTGAAATGACCAAAGTACCCTCATGTGCCAAGCACATGGGGTGTTTTAACAGAGATATTTAACTGATGTTAGGGCTAGGGACCAACCGAGTGCATTTTTGACAAGTTTTGGGACCAAGCGTGTAATTAGTAAACCACTAGGAACAAGTCTGCAATTTTTGCAAACCACAGGGACCAACCAAGCATTTAACTCTAGATCTTTAGAATTAGTTATAGAAAAATGATAAAAACGAATCCAATATACTGTTCAACATGATCTTGATGGATCGAAAACTTAAAATTGAATTGTTATACACGTCCCAAATAAATAAATAAATAAATATAGTGAAATGGGTTTGCCAGTACAGATATGAATTTAGGACGGGCAAAATTGATCTTATTTAACTGGTCAGATATGACGTGATTAATACAAGTATCAAACATAAATACTACTCGTTTAACTACTTTATACCTCATATCTATAACGCAATTGAATGCATTATGTATCAAAAAGGATAAATGACGGAGCATAGCCTCCTAATTTCAATTATTTAAAAAAAAAGTATAAAATCACATAATATATTTTTTCTTAAACATGTCTTATATTGTCTTAAACATGAAGTCATAGTTTGTTATTGAACTTCTTATTACTTTTTTATTAACGGTAAAAGTAATAACATAAAAATGACAAATGTATACGCGAAGTGTTTATTACATAATTATAAATAAAATAAGTTACGAAGAAAATTGTTTCTGGTTCGTCCGATCACTTTGATCATGAAAGGGCAAATATGAACGAACAATCGTGATTCATCTTAGATCCCATATAATTATTTTTAAAATATTTATAACCCGTTGGAACGCCCGCAATGACGTTCCAATAAACATACCTACGAAATTCGGTGTTTGTGGTTTTTCGTCCCTCAATAATACAATTCTTTCTGATTTTAATTATCAATATCTAATCTAACTACTACAATAAAAGAAACCAACTTTTGGACACGTGTTATTCATTGAAGGTATCCTTAAATTTATATTTATCTTATATTAACTAAATAAATAATAAATTAATATTAAATCTTATCATACTTTAATAAAATATTATCCTCAAATCTAAATTGTTAATTTAATATATTTTTAAAACAAATACCTTTCTTATCTACTAATCTTATATTAAATATATAAATAATAAATTAATATTAAATGTTATCCTAATTTATTAAAAATATAACTTTTTTTTATTATTTGGTATACAAAATTATATTTCTTCAACTCGTGTAAAACTCAGAGTTTTTAAGGATATATATTTTTATTATTTGGTAGATTTTTCAACCCGACTATACTCGGTTTTTTTTAAAGATACGACGTTTTTAGTATTTAATATACAAAATTACATTTATTTTGGATATAATTTTTTTTATTATTTGGTAGATTTTTCAACCCGATTATACATGGGGTTTTTTAAAGATACGGCGTTTTTAGTATTTAGCACGCAAAATTACATTTATTTAATTTGTGTAATACACATGGTTTTTAAAGATATAACTTTTTTTATTATTTCATATATAAAATTACATTTATTTAACATGTACAATATACAAGGTTCATAAAGATATAATTTTTTTATTATTTAATATATAAAATTACATTTATTCAACTCGTGTAATACACGAGGTTCTAACCTAGTATATCAAATAAAATATTCTATTAATAATTAATCTAGTTACATGTGTATTACTTTTTAAACACAGTGTGTACTTAATATTTTATTATATCTATTGATGTCACATGATAATATAAAATAACTATCTCGTTGTGACATGTTTTAAACACGAATCCAGGACTCATGGCAGACAACTTTTTATGGTTAGGAGTTGGGTTTTGGGGAAGTAATCTCCTACAAATCTTTGGTTGATAATATTATATTGTATAGTTTAAGCATGTGTAATATTATTAATTGTATTGGGATTAAGGTTGCTTTTAATTGGCTCAATCACCTTTTTACCACTTAAATTATATAGAATTAGGGTGAAGGGAGTTGTTACCTATTTGGAATAGGTAAACTCTTCATTCCCCCAATCAAACAGTGTCACGTCAATTCACCTAAATTGTTTATCTAATGCTCAAAAATGTTGGTGGTGGTTTACCTAATTGGGTTTAGGTAAACTATTTTAAAAAAAGGAAAAATATGTGATTGGTTGAGAAGGAATGGACCCTACCACACACCCATCTCTCTCCCCATTCCCTCCCACTCACCGATTTCGCCCCCCATTTCGGTAACATCCCGGCGGTAAAAAGGTTGGCGGTGGATGGGGGTTCGGTACCGAGTGGGTTTACCGCCCCACTCCGCTCACCCTTAAACAAATTTGTTACCGGTTTTTAATCTTTATTGTTATCTAGTAAATTTCCCCGCGTGTTGCGGCGGGTCTAAATATAAAGTAACTTAAATTTGTACCGTCAAGGCCCGAATCGTTTCTGAGCAAAAGTTATGTCAAAACGTAAATAAATTGAAGATGTACATAAAAATAAGTTCGGTAACGTATTATATTTGACACGACTTATTTGCGAAAGAACTTTATGTCTAACAACAACTTGAACTTATACCAATATGTAAAAAATGTGTTTTTTACGTTAAAAATTGTACCGTGCGTTGTGATGGCGCCGAAACGTGTTTTTTATTTAAACCGAAGAAATATAAAAAAAAGACTAGCAAAACATTAAACAAAAATTACAAGTTACAAAAAGAAGTCCGGGAACTACACCACCATGGCCAAAACAAAATACATGAGTTACAAAAGAAAAAAATATATATCAAATAGCTACACCTTTAACTAAGACACTCTACACAGGGGCGGACCCAAGTTATGGGGTGGGTAGGCGGCCACACCCCTTGAAAAAAAAAATTTAGTGGTATTTTTCGCGAAAAATCCAGACCGCACCCCTTGGAAATTTTCGTCCGCACCCCTTGAAAAATTCCGACCACACCCCTTGGAAATTTTCGTCCGCACCCCTTAGAAAAAAATGTTAGGAATTTATGTAAAAAAAATTGTGAACACGGATTGAAACCCGATCAAATTATGTAAACAAATTAGCCTACTAACCCCTTTAATGAAACTTAAATTCAATCCATCAAGCCCAATAACTTAATACTCATTCAAGCCCAACCCAACTACTAGTTTTGTTAAACAAACCAGTCCACATAAAACCCAAATCGCTGCCACTTGCCAACGACTCCCGCCCTCCCTCTGCCTTACTTCAGCGCCCAGCGACAGCATAATTCCGGCCGGCGACTGCAAAATTTCGGCTGCAAACTGGTTAATTCAGGTCGCCCCTGACAGGTACATGTTTTTTACTAGGGCTTATAATAATTACTAGGGCTTGAAATTCAAAATTTTGGTTGGCAAACATGTTATGTTGATTATATGATTGTTGGTTGCCAAATAATAATTAGGACTTGAAATTCAAAATTTTAAATTGAAAATTAAGGAACATGGGCTATGGTGAGCACTTGAAGATCCTTGTTTATTTTGTATGTGATAGGATTAGGAATGAACAATGAGCAGGGAAGTTATGCCGCGATTTCTAAAGAGGAAAGGGGTTGAATCACTTTTTTTCGCGGGATTATTCTAATTAAAGACCAAGGTATGTTATAGATAAGTTTTTTTTGTTCTTTTATTAATTGATTAAGAGAAATAAAAGTAGGGATGGTTTGAACTTTGATGTTTTTTTGTTTGTTAATGTGATAGGAAGTTAGGAACTAGGGTTTGATAGTTTGAGAATTGAAATGGACTCGACCCGATCTGATTCGACCCGCTATGAAACTTTGTTTGTTTGTTTTTACTTGTTTTACATGACCCGACCCGCTATGAACCCATTTTTTTTATAGCTAGTGGTCTAAAATCTTCGAGAAATTTTCGCACCCCCAGGAAAAAAATCTTGGGTCCGCCACTGACTGTACATCACTTCGATCTATTTTTAATCACTAAATGAAAGAAGCATAATTTCATCTATGGTTTTTAATGGCTAACAAGTATCCCCTGAAAAGTAATCATAGTTTAAAAATGATCACTTAATTAATAAAACTTAACTAAAAAATGCTTAATGACCAAAATATTAATAAAACTTAACACAAGAATGCTTAATATGCTTAATGACCAAATGTAATCATATATAGTTTTGAAATGATGTCAAATTTGTATAAAAGAAACACAAGGGGTTGAAGTGAAAATGAATAAAAAGATGGCCGGCACAAAGCCACGATCAAAAGAAAACAAGTTTGGGGAGGCAGACGTTCATGTAACAATAAGAAACCGGGTACAATTGGTCGTGTAAAACACGTGAAATGACGGTTTTTGTGTAGTCTAATTTGCTTTCAATATAAAGATTTTAGATATAAATTTGTTTTGCTACTTATATTTGGAACAAACTTCATTGTCATATTGTACACACCACCATAATAATTGAAACAGTTTAGACATACATGTCTTAAACGTGACAAAACATTAGGTAGAGTGATATTGTTGCAATTATTGAGGATTGAATGTTATTGTCAATGAATGTTGAAAATAAGTTTGAACATAATATGAAGAACAAATACATTAAATATACTCTTGTTATTTTAAAAACTTATCACACCCTATCTATACTATTATAAAAAGGAGAAGTGGCGTACACAAATGTAATTTTACATGGCGTCCAACTTTTAAAACAAGGTATACAACTAATGAAAGCTTGTTTTGTGAGGGTAAAATTGTAAAGAGGTGAGATTTTTAAGTCACTATGAGGGTATCATAGTAAATACACCTGTACCCCATACTCACTTGCTCAAAATTCTTTCCTTCTCTGCCCTTAAAAACCAAAACGACGATCATTGATTTACATTCACTTCATCTTCCTTTTCTCTCTCTATTCAATTCCCATTATATTTTGTAGGTTTTAATTCTTGATTGAATGAAAATATTGAAGGGTCGTCCGTTTTCAGATTTACAATATAATTGTGAGGCACTTGTCGTTCAGATGTACAAAGAGGGTTAACATTGGATTTCACATGGAATTCTAAAGAACCCTAATGTAATAGTTCACATGACCGTTAAACATGTAAATTTTTTTTGAAAATTAAACTTCATTAAAAAAATACACCTTCGACCCAAACGGGCAAAAGGCCTTACAAGCAGACAAACCCCCGACCCAAACGGGCAAAGGGCCACAAATTACAACATATACAATGGATATTTACACCAATCCTTCCATTAAAGACGTAAATATACTTTTATAGTCGTCAAAATTATGAAAGAAAATTATGACTTCACGACATTTCATTATTCTTCAAAAACAATGTTGATCCATTTTGTTAAACGAAAGTAAATATTGCGATCTTGAAGAAATTTAAAAGGGAACAGCCATTCATTTGAAAGAAATTATTAAAAAATTTTAAGAAAGTAAATAGTGAATATTTTTTAAAGTTTTTTATGATTATAAAGGTATGGGAACGTGTGGCATGTCAGACATGCTGGTTGTGGATGTTAAAATTATGACTTCACGACATTTCATTATTCTTCAAAAACAATGTTGATCCATTTTGTTAAACGAAAGTAAATATTGCGATCTTGAAGAAATTTAAAAGGGAACAGCCATTCATTTGAAAGAAATTATTAAAAAATTTTAAGAAAGTAAATAGTGAATATTTTTTAAAGTTTTTTATGATTATAAAGGTATGGGAACGTGTGGCATGTCAGACATGCTGGTTGTGGATGTTGAACAAAAATTGTGTCACGTATCAACCTCTTCGCTCGATGTCTCCTTGTTTGCAAGGATGAATCAAGATGAAACTTGGTGATCGTCACGGCACCCGCCATTTAGTTCTTGTAACAACATTCGAAGAAGTCGTAGCGAGGCGCCAGAGTGGCTGCCACTCGCATTTTGCGGCTACCACTTTAACTAGTGACGCTTTTTTTTTCGCCGTATGAGTTCACAACCTCCCTTAAAGGGTTACGGGGCTTTATACATCCACACGTTGGTTTGGAAACAATGTAAGGGGTTGAGACTTGGAACACCGCCCCTTGGGGCGTGAAAGCGGGTGTAGGGGTGTTCGGGAAAAGAATGACGGACGTTAGGGCAAAACACATTTCTTTTGTTTTGGTGGTTTAAGAAAATAATGGATTTAATGAGTCCGTAATGGTTCATTTGTTTTGATAAGTTTGAAATCAATAACTTGTTACTAACACATGCATGTCTTTATACACTTATAGAATTACTAATTGCAAAGATTAAAGACACGATGCATCAACCAGTGGCGGATCTTGCCCGTTGAACGTCCCAGGGCCGTAAGACACGGGCACTAAAAAATGCCGGGGCCGAACATAGTATATATAAAAAATTTCGATCGAAATACGGAAAATTAGCACTACGGCCGAAAAACTTGCCAGGGCCGTGGCCCTGGCACAGGCCTTCTAAGATCCGCCCATGGCATCAACAATGTTGATATTCAAGCTTACAAAGTTTAGATGTTGAAAACCGACCGACAAAATGAATATTTTTTATTCCAATAATATAATTTAACCTATAATAATGAAATTTTTTATAAAAATCAAAATTATTTACAAACATAATTTACAAATCATTTCTTAAACTTTGAATGTTTTACAAAACGTGGGATTCGAAATTCAAACTTGAAGAGGATTAGTAGGTGCTTCCCAAATATGGTTAGTGTTCATTTCGTTTTCCCCTAGAAAATACAACCATGCTATAATAAGTTTTTTTTTTTTTTTGAAAGGTAAACTTTATTAAGAAAACAGCCGGCCTGACAAAAAATACAGGACCGCACCACACCCGATTACAACATATACAGTCTTTAACCATAAAAAACTAAGAGCCTTTTTTTTTTTGCAAGGTAACTATATCATTCTCTCTATACCAAATTACAATGTTTGGACCTACTCTTTAACCATAAAAAACTAAGAGCCTTTACCTCCCCAGTGATATCGTCGCTGTTACCTTTACCATCCGAAAAAATATTCGCATTCCTTGCTTTCCATATGCACCACCATGCTATAATAAGTGAATAAAAGAAAAGAAAAAAAACAATCATCTCATAGTTGGTGCGTCGTCACCATCGGCCCACGGGAGGCACAAGGTGAGTGCGCCACGGGCCACCCACCTATAGGAACCAAATATAAAAATTAAAATTTTTAATATATATAATAAAGTTAAACATAGTTTGTTTTAAAGTTATTAACTTATCCTAGTCTCATTTAGTCCGGCTTGCTCATAAGACCCATAATTTTTAAATTTATTTTACATATTTTATATTTTAAGAGCTTATTTTTTCTAGAGACCCGGTTTCTCTGGATTCTCGTATAATCTTTGGGCGTCTCTTAGGTTCTCATATTTCAAATTTTTTTTTTAAAGAAAACAAGTATTTTTATTTAATTCCAATCATCAGGGCAAATTACATAAGGATAGCAGGTAGACGAGCAACAAACTGCGCCGCCATCCCTTTCTGAATAGAAAACCCTAATATACTAAAAACAAAGCCCCGCCCCTGAGGGGTCGAAAAGTTGTTATGGACCACACGCTGAACTCTAGACAAGAACCGAACTGCCTCCGGCGCTAAGGAGCCGAACGTGTCAAACGCCAGGGGGACAAAGGCATGCTGATTATCCTCACAAGCTTTCGCGTGCTTTTCCACCTTCTTTGACTCTGCTTTCAGCACCGCTTGCCCCGCCAATAATGTTGATTTTTCTTATATTTTTATTAGTCTGTTCTTATCAAGTAATCAATTTGATTTGTAATTCTAATATATAATAAAAACATATTAAATATGTATATTAATCCTACGAATTGTCATATTAGGAAAATGAAATCTCAAAAGAAGAACCACCACTTTAGGACGTAATTAGCCACCGTCATGGCCCTCTCTTGGCCATACCTTCACCGAATCACACTTTCTCTCATTTTCTTTGTCCCCTACACACATTATTTTACCCAGGGCGGCTATGAGGGTGTACGGGGAGGACTTTTGCACAGGGCCCGTGATTTCGAGAGGCACGTGTTTTTTTTAAACTGATATATATATATGTTAATAAATAGAAATCGAATCAAACAAAATACATAAAATGATCTTTGGTGCAGTGGCGCGCATGATTTGGTTAGTTCTTTGGGCCCGGTGAGACCCATGTTCAAGTCCGTTGGTTCACTTCTTTTTTATTGAGTTTCATTTAACAGTTTCCAATAATTGCATAACTGGTCCCTGCACTTAAAAGTTCTAAAGAATTACCAAATCAGTCCCTTCAATTAGGAAATTAGTTTAATCTAAAATTTACAACTAGGTTAGTTATTTCTTTTGTAATTATTAACGGGACTAACAAGTTTCATTCATAAAATTAATATCTTAAACCCGAAAAAAATTAGTTATAGTAGTTTCTAAATACGTGACATCTAATATAAATAAAAAAAAGTTCGTTTAGGATCCAGTTTTCAAAACGGATGGGTATCGGAGATCTGTTTTTGGCGGATGTTACTCATTGTTTATCGAATAATACAATTTTGTCATTTTCGTAAATGCCTTGTTTATCGTTAAGATATAAGGGCACATTTTTTTGACCTCGAACAGGGTACATGAATTCTCAGAGACGCCACTGATTTTACCTATACCTACATATCAATCCATATGTCTTCGTACGAAAAAATTTCCTTTATATATATATATAGAGAGAGAGAGAGAAAGCTAATCAAAGTATGTAATTTTCCATTTGCAATTTCGCCATTAAAACTAAAATTAAGATTCTAAACTACAACTTTTATTTCAAGTTTAACAATCTATTAATGTATATATAAAAAAAAATTAAATAACCTGAAACATTGTGGTTAAGTTAGGTTACATGCCTTTGTTTTTGGTTTGGATTTTTGTGGGGCAGTTCATTCATGCAAGTTAGGGTGAAGGGAGTGGGGCGGCAAAGGCTTCGGCAAAGCCAAATGCCGAGCGGCAACACCACCGCCTTCCAAGTTTACCGCGCGGCAAAGTATCATGTTCGGTAACCAATTGTCGATCGGGAAGGGGGGGGGGGGGGGACAAGACTGTTATGTTATGTGTGTGTGTATGTTTGACTTTAACACATATATATTTTTTTTTTAAATGAAAAAAAAAAGGTTTACCACTTTCAAGTGTTTAACCAATGCCAACACTTTTCACCAAAGTTTAAACTCTTTAGACGTGTTAACATGGCACCCTCTCATTGGTTGATTTTAAAGTCTCATTGGTTGATTTTAAAGTTTGTCACTTTCAAGTGTCTAACCACTCCCTTCACCCTTATGATTAAAAGTGGAACCAATATAGTCCCAAGTTCCATCTAGTGCACCAAGGGGCCGGTGGTATTCATTGCGAGGTAATTGACTGATGTTTGACTATGAGGTGAACATGTTTTTTTCTTCAATTTTGACTATAGAATAAAATTCAAAGATCATTTTCAAACAAATTATACAGAAATGTCAATAGTTGAACTTGAATGGGCAAATGACATAAAAATATCCATTACATTACACATGTATAACACCCTATAAGATGCATAAAATGCTACCTCAAACAATTTGTAGTAGATGAAGGCATCAAAGAAGTTGTCAATCTCTGAGGGCATACCTATACGCTTTCAAGGTTAGGCCAGATCTAGGACCCTCAAAAAACAGGGGACTCCAATTTTTTTTAAAACCTTTTATGTAGTATATTTGTGTTAGTGTATTAGGCCCTAATGAACTAAACAAACCCAACTAAAGAAACAATTTCAGAATAAAAAAAGCTCAATTATAACTTCAAGCAATATGTTGTTCGTTTTTTAATTTAAGCCGTAATCGTTATTCTCGCTAACTGTAACGTCACATGCGCTTATTTTGCTCAATGGCGTCTCGAATTGGGGAGAAATTAGAGATGAAACTAGAGGAAATTCATGATGTGGCAAGGATAATCCAGGTCAGGTAACGAATATTTTTTTAGTAATCTCTATATATTGTCACTAGTTTATAGACCCATGTATTACATTGGTTTTAGGATAGAAAAGAAAGATTTTAGATAATCATGGAGTTGATCGAGTCTTTGGGGAAATAAATGTTTTTTCCATTTATATAAACTTGAATAAGTTTTTTTAAAATAAATATGTTATTGTTGAGGTTGGTTGCGTTTGAATGACACAACGATTATAAGTTTTAAATTATTTTTTATATTTCATACTATTTCTTACATCACACATCATAAATATAAATTTTGATATGAATACATATAACCCGAATATAAACCATGCATACAAAACTAATGTAAATATAACATTACTCGTTTTAAATGATGCGTTTACGAAGTAAGAATTTTGTTTCTGAATATAAAATAATTAGTATATTTTATTTCAAATTAATATTTTCATATTTTAAAAAGTGTTATCAAAGTAGAAGATGGAATGGAATTAGTTCATGATCTAAGATTATATATAATAAACACACACACACATATATAGTTTATACATATGTTTAAGGTTATGAAGAGGGTTTAAATTTTTTGTTACGTCAAATAGTAATGTGTGTATAAATTTTTGGTTATCCCATCTTCTTCTGATAAGTATGTTTTTATTTATTAAAGTAGAGATATTATATTAAAGTATAAGTAAGTAGATAACTAATATTAATTATTAAGAAGAATATTGAAGAGATATAATCATGAATATAAGATTATTTCTAATATATATTAAATTCAATTATTTAATAGTCTTTATATTAATTTACTTATTATTTATTATATGGTTGAGGTAGCATGATAAATTGTCATGTCATTTTGGTGAAATTCTTTATTATAAGACAATGTCATGTGGCATTAAAGTTACTCTTTTATTAGTATTAGATTTACTTAGTCATTGTATGCCCTAAATCATTAACTGATACTTCGAATCTTTGAATTTTGATATTGGGCTTGTGATTGAGACCATGCTTGCGAATTTCCGTTAGCGACTTGGAAGGCAGAAAGCAGAACCGGTGTTTTCTTTGTACCAATTCAAAAGGGCCTGACTTTATAGTTCGCTTAGGGTATTTAAAAACGTTAAACCAGCCCTGCAATAGTGCAATCTCCCGATATCCACATATAAAATGTACAACGCCATGGGATGGTCCAAGAGTTTTTATTCCACAAGAAAACTATGTCATCTCACTTTTTGAACTTTTTAGACTTTTAAAAAGGAATAAAAAATGATTAGAACAAAAGAGCTAAGGTGAATTCATCACATACGTCCAACTCCCTTTGTGCTAAATGTAAAACACATGTTTATCACATAAACGCTATACTATAACACGTTATAGATTTAGGTGGTGTTTGTTTTTTCTAAAAAAGATCTGTGCAGACTCTTTAGTCTGCTTCACGCAGACCACGTACGGACATTTCCATCTACAGATTGTTTGTTTTTTCGAAGACGTTTCATTAAAAACCTCTGCGCGAGCTCTTCTTGGTGCAGACATAGCCATTTTGTGTGTGATATGAGACCGCTTATAAAGTTAGTTGTAACATACTTGAACAATACTTGGGCACTCCAAAAAGATATGTCAATAGGTGTGTTAAAGATGAAATCTGCTTCTAATCATATGCATCGTTACTTGACGAAGAATATTATAACGTATGATAAATTTAATAAGAAGTATAAACAGAGAGAAAATAATCAAAACAATATTAACTTTAACTATTTATAAACCATTAAAAAGAAAGGTCGGTGCACAAGAGACAAAAATTTCTTTGTGCTACTCTTTCAAAACTTCTGGGACCTTCTCAATGCTTCTTTGTTTGCTAAAATTCTCAATGCTTTCTTTTTTCTGCAACCTTCTCAATACTTTCTTTCAAAACTTCACAACTGTCATAGATGACCAAGTACAGTGGCGGTGGTGGTTCGATCATGTTCATCACTAACAATTTACGAGATTACCGGAGGGGCGGTAATCAGTTATGGCGGACAAGGGGGTGGTCAGACGATTCACAACGCCGACAGGTATGTGTTATTAATTTGACATGAATAAGTTTGTAGACATCGATTAGGGTCTTGGGTACTAAGTATTGTTGCAACAAATTTGGGGTTTTTGTCGGAAGGCGGCGATTAGGGCTCCTACAAGTAGAATATGGCTGCTAACAAATCAAATGGAGTAGTTGACCTCCGCCGATGTACAAGGTTGCTCGGATCAGTAATATCGAATGTTAATCGGTGTCGGAAAAAGCAGGCTTAGAAGTCGGAGAAGGATGTGTATTTGAAATCGGTCATTTACATATTAATTAAACTATTAGGTAATCAATGAATTCAACTTGGATTGAGTTTGAAAAGAGTCTCACTGATGAGGCATAGTTTTACATGATTCATAATATTATTTACTCTGCTTTGACAGTATGAAATAAACTATTTAACAGGTAAGTGACTCGGAGAAAGAGAGGGAATAATAGAGGAGGTGGGCCGGTGGCAACAACTACTAGCGAACGCCGAACAAGGGCCACGTCAGGCAGCGATTGACGTACTCCAGTCGGCAGCAGATCCATATATGAACAACGAATTTTCAGAGCGTTTTTCATTTATGTTTAGGATGATGCAAATCAAAAAAGGTAAATTTGGTTTTGTTGTTCGTTCATATTATATTGTCCCAAATTTCATGGCTTTTCAATATCATGTAGTTGGAAATCCTAGCTACTAAGACCTAATAATTCTTTCAAGAAGATGGTAACTTCTCATGTATTTTTTTTCATTTCTAATGTGCTTTTATATTTTAGCAAACTAATTCTAATGTTTTGGAATGTGATAGTGGATTTTGGGATGAAATAACTAGCAATGCATATGGTCAGTAAACCGGCAATGCAAATGGTAAGTGGTGATTGTATAACGGCGCTTGATAAAGAATTATGCATATAATCATTTCTTAATTTTGTTTCGTTTCATGGCTTTTAGTTTCGAAATGACCAAGGAGGTGATATTCATTTGCCGTTGATTTACAGGTTTGCTATTGCTTAAAGATTCTGTTACAAAATATTTGTAAACATGTCGGTCAATTTTTTGTTAGAATGATTTTTCTGGTGATTACAACCCTTAAAGAATGCACTTCGAGGTTACAATACATTAAGATTCTTGCTGAATCCATTGTGAACTCTTCAAACAAGTAAGTGATACTGATTATCAAGTAAAATGATGCGTACGAGATCGACTCTAGACATGTTTTTTTGCTTGCTACATGCTTTTGTTCTTTGTATTTTCCTATGGGTTACGTTTTGATTCGATGGTATTTAATTCGAGTTAGTTTGTGTTTAAACCGGCCGCAATGAGGGAGGGACTGGTACGTTTTCTTTATCTTTTATTTGGTTCAACTTTCGATATAAATTTTGCTCAAAAACCACATATCTACGTTTCAAGTTAGTATAGTTTTTAACATAGAATTTTTTGGGCTAAAATAGAATATGTTTTCATTCGACGGTATAAATTTCAGTTACTCTATTTCGACATAAATTTAGTTCGGAAAGAGTCAGGTACGCCGCCGCAACGCGCGGCGGGTACAAATACTAGTTAAAATAAAATTTGGAGATATTTTGAATTTAATGTTTATGTATGTTATCTTTTTCTTATTTTATAAATTGTTATCTTTTTTCTTATTTTATAAATGAAAAAATGAACGCAAAAGGACGAGTATGGACAATGCATACATGAATAAAGTAGCAGAAATAGTCAAAGTTAACTGCAGGTTACATGATGTCAAGTCATATCCAGTTTTGGACTAAAGCAAAAATGATTTTACTCACCATACACGACACAGTACTATATTCTCAAGGTACAATGTATCAATGTGCTATCTTTATTACTGTTTTTATATTTTTATAACAAAATGGTTTCTACCTTGAGATAATTTAAAAACATAGGATGTCGGTAACCAAGTTTTCTTTAATATTTACTAGGGTAATTGACCGCACGTTACGGCGGTACATAAGTTATCGTGATCTAGCATTGAATCGGTATCGTTTTGGTTCGTTGTAGTACCGATATACACATGCACTAAGAACGGAAATCAACATGTGTTTTACATTGACCGAAAATGATAAAAACAAACACCAGTACCGAAACCAATGTTGTTCGAATGGTCTCGATCAGTTCAGATAGTTACGATACTGGTACCGATATTCATTTACAGTTGCAGACAAAGTTGTATAAAAGAAAAAAAATATCGAAACCCGAAAACAATAAAAATGAATACAGGTACCTATACCAATGTTGTTTGGTACCATATGTGTAAGTTTATTGAAAACAAATACTTGTACCGAAACTGGTATTATTTGTTCGGTTTTGGTATGGTTCACTATGGTAGCAGCACGATATCCTTTATGAAATTGAAGCCATAAAAATGAATACAAATACCATTACCGATCTTGGTTGGCTCGGTTCGGTAGGGTATGGTAGTGATACTATGTTAGTTCATTGAAAGCAAAAAAAAAAAAAAAACCAATAAAAATAAATATAGGCACCGCTAAAAATGTTGTTTGGTCGTTTCGGTTCAGTTTGGTACGCTAGCGGCACAATATCTATTTTCAATAAAAGTTATTAGAAAAAAAGTTAAATTAAACGACCAACAAAATATTATTAAAAAATAAATAAATACTTCAAGATTATAAATTACCATTCATCGTCGGTTTCGGTTTGGTTTGGAAAAACAGCGACACGGTATCCAATTTCAATAAAACTTATATAGCAATGTTAAAAAAAATAAACATAGTTATGAAATTAGCATTTTTTAAAAAGTCGATGAACGCAACGTATTAAAAAAATCAAATTATATAATTAATAACATTTCAATAACAAAGTTTATCAAAACAAATAAATGCTCAAAATAAAATAGAATAAAAAATAAATATATGCTCAAAATTTAGAATAAAAAATAAATAAATACTTAAAATACTTATATCACAAAAAGTTATTAGAAAAAAAATTAAATTAAATGACGAACAAAATATTATAAAAAAAATAAATAAATACTTCAAGATAATAAATTACCATTCATCGTTGGTTTCGGTTTGGTATGGAAAGACAGCGACACGGTATCCAATTTCAATAAAACTTATATAGCAATGCTAGAAAAAAAATAAACATAGTTACGGAATTAGATTTTTTTTTAAAAGTTGATGAACACAACTTATTAGAAAAATCAAATTATATAATAAATAACATTTCAATAACAAAGTCTATCAAAACAAATAAATGCTCAAAATAAAATAGAATAAAAAAATAAATATATGCTCAAAATTTAGAATAAAAAATAAACAAATACTTAAAATACTTATATCACTATTCATCAACACTTTCTGTTAATATGTATAATAATAATTGGAGTTGCTATAACTTTTTCTCTACCCTCGGGTTTGAAAGCGGTGTGAGAGTGTTTATGAGGCTCTAATACTTGGGATTTTTTTTACTATTATCCCCGTTGAAGGGCTAAGCCAACATATGTCAGCGGTAGAATATCGAGTCATTCTTAAATACTGGTTAACGATCCATTTGTTTCCAGTTTGAGCCTTGCCCATTTTGTTGCGTTTGGCTAGAAAACTCATTTTTGACCGGAAATCTCAACATTTTCATCTCAAACCTCTTTGTAACCTTATTATAGACCTTTACCAACTTTTTTTTCTAGTAAAAGCCCCAATTGTTGAAGTTGCTGGAAAACTCATTTTTCGCCGGAAAACTTCTTTTTGGCCGGAAAACTCAACATTTTCGTCCCAAACCTCTTTGTAACCTTAGATCGGACCTTTGGAAAGCTTTTTCTGACCAAACAGGTTTCCGGCGACCGTAGACTATCGACATTAGGGTTCTGTTAGTCATGGTACATTGGTTTCCAATATGTCAATAGTTTGAACTGCCAATAGTTATTTTTTAAGTTGTGATTGTTGGCGGCTAACGACGAATAATTGATATTATTAAAATCCAATATTTCTTTATAAATTGATGAATACATTAGCTCATCATTAGTATAATTTCTAAAATTAAGTAACTTAAACGAAAGTGAAAGATAAACTGAAGTTTGTTCCGGTTTATATTTTTCTAATACTAACTGAAGAGGTATGGTCTCAACTCCATGCATACATGGCAAGGACCACACCGCTTTTTGTTTAGCACGGCGCCTACATCAGCAAGACACATCCAGAAGCTTCTAAAAGCTTCTGGAAGAAATCACAGGTGACACCCAAAGATGCTCTTCCAGACAAAAAGGACAACACTCGACGCCAGCTAGACCTGCAAGCAATTCCTAGGACAAGCCGACAACCACTGCTGAAATTCTCCTATCTGAGCAAATAGGGATGCGCCACGTCATCCACTACTCTGAGAATGACAGACAAGACCAAGAGGATATTACCCTTGGTCGGACAGCTGGCATTCAGCGGCAGCTGGCAAGGCCCTCCTCACCTCTTTCATCATTCGGCTATAAATAGACGACTCCTCCCTCAGGTTGAACATTCTGCTCTCTCTCTATTTCACCCGCAACACACACTATTCTCCTCAGAACAATACTTATTCTCACGCTGGAAGGTGGTCACAAGGAGAACCCCGCCTAGTCTCCTCTTTGTGGCGAGTCACCGGTGTTCTGTTTTGCAGGAATCCAGCAATCGGCGAATGGAGAAAGATATTGAACCTCTACTCACGAGACGACCCAGTTGGTTAGCCTAGTGTTAACCAGTGTTTCATCACTAACATAAACAACGATATAATTAAAGCAAAAAAACTAATAAATAGACATTAGTGTAAATTAACAAGTGTATTTAGATAAACTGAAAGCTTGTCATTAAAAGTAAATAAAAAAATTAAAACTAAATAAATAAAACCGTAACCACCGATTTAATTACAAGTCCACTTACGAATTCAA
Organism: Helianthus tuberosus; assembly: GCA_030545235.1. Classification (NCBI taxonomy): domain Eukaryota; kingdom Viridiplantae; phylum Streptophyta; class Magnoliopsida; order Asterales; family Asteraceae; genus Helianthus; species Helianthus tuberosus. The sequence goes on along the minus strand of CM060381.1, from coordinate 9,895,782 downwards.
TAGTTATCACAATACCATAATCATGTTCATACGATACCACATTAAAAGTAACGTGTACGTAGTATCTACTATTTACAATCTTCAACGAACTAGTCTTCTTTTCATTTTATTTTTACGTTTCATATTTGTGACGTTTTTAAATGTTTGTATGAACCAGCCAGTTATACCGGTTAAATCCGATACAGGTCCAGTACGATAAAAGTCGGTAAAATCTGAACACAATATGTCTTATGAACTCAGTTCAACTGATATAACCCTTTAAGAGCCCACCCCGATATGACTTAAAAACCGGTTTTTCAAAAACATTGCTTGTGACACTAAAATGAAAAAATATCAACAACTTACCGTGTAATCAATCTTATCAGACAACGTGGCAGTGGTCCAATCATAGTACTGAAACAACTTTCCCAAAACTTCCCTTTCACCCCTTCATCTTCACCTTATTCCACTTTCACCCCCTCCTTTTCCATCACCCACTATAAACAACCCTATCACCCACCACACATCTCACCTTCACTCTGATTCTTCTTCAACGTCACCGTGTATTGACCACTTTCAGAAATTTCAACCTCAACTTCCTCATTTCAATTTTCAAACACTCCTATAAATTCACACCAGATCCATTAATTTCATTATAAACTTATCACAAAAAACATTATGGGGTTTCCAATTGGGTACACAGAGGTTTACCTACCCAGGTTGTTAATCTATGTTCTAACAGTTTTGGGTTTCATTAGAAAACTCATTTCCAACGTTTTTCGGGTAGTCGGGTTAGGGGATTTCTTAGAACCCGAGTTTACACCCGAGTTTACCCGAACAGAAATGTCGTCGTCGTTGAATAGTCAAGTTCGATCGGCTTCGGCTTTGCTTATTCGTGAGATGCTTCCAGTGGTGAAGTATTCGGAGCTTGTGGACCCGCCGGAGAGTTGTGCTGTGTGTTTGTATGAGTTTGATGGTGGAGATGAGATCCGGTTGTTGACGAATTGCCGGCATGTGTTTCACCGGAGTTGTGTTGACCGGTGGATGGACCATGATCAGAAAACTTGCCCGCTTTGTCGGTCGCCTTTTGTTTCTGTCGATTTACAGGATTCGGTTAACGAGCGGGTATGGGCGGGTTCTGGGATCGGGGATTACTACGACGAATAGTTGGAGATTATTAATTAATGAATTTATGGACAATGCGTCGTTTCTTTCAGAGGTGGAGGATTCAAATCCTGCGAGATTCTGTTACCACAGGATAGATTAGTTTAATTAAAATATTTTGGTTTTAACTACTTTTAAGTTATATTAGTGGGTAGTAGAATGGTGATGGTGTTATATATATATATATATATATGATGCATGTGTATATAGGAATGAAAAAAACTCCATTGTTGAAGTTTTTATAGGAATGGTTATTTGTTCATTACATACCAAACTACATATTTTTGTCATATGTATTGATTTTTTTTTTTTTTTTTGAAACTGTATAAAAATAAGAAAAGTCACATGTGGATTGTGGACCAGAAATTAATAAAAAGCCTTGACGTATGTAAGAGAAAATGTAGAAAATTAAGCCGGATTAAGTGGATAGATTACCGTGTGACACTAGCATTTATGGGCGAAATCTGTGTGTCAGGGGGAGAATTGGTTAATTTATTCTGTTTACATATTAAAATCAAACATATTTGCCAATGAAGCCCAGCTCAGCTGGGTGGAGGTGTGAAGGTTTTCCACATAGACTCGGGTTCGATCCCGGTCTGTGGCGGTTTCCTGCACGAAATGCTCAGGTCTGAACCCAGCTTCGACCGAGCTATGGTCATGTACAGCCCTGACCGAGCTAGCCGTTCAAAAAAAAATCAAACATATTTTTCTTAGGGTGGGGGGTATGATGCGCGGGGAGTTAAGCGGGGAGGTAGAGTCACCGAGCGGTGGCCATACCCTCATGTTGAAGTGTTTCGGTGTGTAATCACCGAAGTGATTGAAGCGTGATGGAGGAGAGAGAGAGAGGAGAGAGGAGAGAACAACCAATCAAAAGTGAGAATCACTCAAACACCCTAGAGTGATTAACCATACCTAGTGTTTGAGTGCAAAATGGGGAGTTGACATGGCATAATATTATTGGGTAGAGAATCACTCAATCACCCTAGAGTGATTAACCATACCCCCCACCCTTAACCTGTTTGTTTCGGTTATAAGATGTGGCTATAAGATGGTTTAATAGTGAACACTCATCATATCCTCCATGACCTCCACTATAGTGTTTCTCTTCCACCGTCTTTTTTTTTTAACGGCAAATTTCTTTTAATCATTGTCCGGATTTGAATCGAAGATCCCTCCCAAACTCAGGTGTTTAAATGCTTTGTATTTACCAATAGACCACCACCTCAGTGATGACTCTTCCACGATCTCTCCTTCACTATCCAAGAGTGTACTCACCATCCCCTTCCACTCCTCTCTCCTCCACAAGCTCGTGTAGATCTCCACAAATGCCATGACCACGATCAATAGGGGCGGTGTGCCAATGCACCATGATGGCCACGAGCGCCACATTGCCCTTCATGACCACCTTCACGATACCACACCTTTCAACCTTACTGGAAAAGATGAATATAACCGTTCGTTAAGTGTTTGCTTTGGTCGTAACAACTCTAGATAATTTTAATTAACTAATCTAACTATATCTTGTGTGAAACAAAATATTTGTAATTAGTTTAATTTGTAAAAAAAAAGTAATAATAAGCCTCAACTAGTATATTATTTACTAAAAATATATAATACAATTTTTATACCATACAACATATTATTTAAAAATAAAAATGTAAAAACGGGTAGTTTCGATTTTTTCGGGGTTTTTTTTTCTTTTTTTCAAGTCGTTCCTGGTGTCACTACGTTCAACGATAAGGTTCACAGTCTTTGACCCAATGTCAAACGTTCAAAGATAAGGTCCCCATGGTTCAAATCCGATAAGGACAATGCCCTCATATTGGGTTGAGAAGTTTCCAACTTCTATGACTTCAATAAATATATATTCAAAAGAAAGAAAGTTTAATGTAATTTTTTTTCTAGAACAAATTCATTTGGTTATATACTTATATATTCTAGTTTTGGACAATTGTTAATGGGCAAGCATCCAAACCAGGAAGAGAATAGAAAGTTTTATAGTTATTATAGTTTATTAATTATTAAGTGTGTACTCTTAGGTTTTAGGGTACATTTTAACCCTTTTCAGCTTTATCTTGGTGTTACATTATCTTTTTCCCAATTTCTTTCACCATAAATACAATATTTTAACATCTCTTTAACATATTAACAAATAACTCCTCTAACGCCCCTTAATACAAGAAGGGAGTGATGTGTAATGCCAGTTAACAACTTAACATGTTATGTCACTATTAAAGCCCCAAGTGTTAGGGTACACCCCAAGGCATTATAAAAGAAATAAGAAAAGATAACGACTTAGTATTAGAAGGTAACACAAACGGGTTAGTTATGTACATGGTTGTAAAAATTCCATCTAGGCTCTGATTAGTTGCATATAATTACTAATCAGAGGTTCACTGAGTAATGGCCGATCAATCGCTAGGCGGTCAACGACAATCCTATTCTGGACAAATTTCAACCAAATCTTATAAATTCCCTCCAATTACTTAAAAAATAGGCCAACAAGGTGTTAAAACATGTCTACGTAAAAAATACATATAAACATGTCTACAAAACCAAAAATTACATATAAAAATATCAATCCGATTAATCCCGATTAATTTCTATTAATCTTGATTAATCACTAGCCAATACCTCACCGATCAGTTAGCGTCTACCGATTATTACAACACTATCTATGTGAGAGCACAAACATGAAATGTCAAAAATGTTAACATTTAATCTACCAATCAAGCAATAATAATAGTAATAAATATAATAACGACTTAAAATTGTCTAAAGGGTGGTAGTTTATTGGTAAAAACAAAGCTTTTAAACACCTGAGTTTGGGAAAGAGAAATATTATTTCAAGTCTCACAGACAAAAAAGAAATTTGCAGTTAAAAAAATCTACCAATCTAGCAACCTGATTTTTAGTAACTACTAAGGCTAAAGGGTGGGGGGGGTCATGGTTGGGATATGATTCGCCACGTAGAAACATGGATGGAAGGCTATACCACCCCTTCCCTAATCCACCATGGTTTGCATGGATTAAACCATGGCAACCATGGACCTCATTTCCATTTTTCAAGTAATCATTTCCTTTTTCTTTAGACAAATATAAATTAAAATAAATAAGAGGATAGTGGGTTGAGGGCCCTTACTCAACGACTTCATCTATAAAGAAAGCCCTTTCTCCAGAAGAGAAGAAGACCACACCCTTAGGGTAGTTAGAGGTGGGTGATATGGTGCTTACGTAGAGGGTTATGGTAGTCATAATAGTCAAGACTACACCCTATAGCCTAACTAACTATAGAAGGAAAAATAAATATGGGAGATGGTAGTCATAATAGTCAAGACCCACCATTGTCACTCTCACTCAAAAAATAGTTTTTATTTAAAGGAATCTATTATCTCTACTAACATATGTGAAAATAAGATTATAAGACTGTGACGTTGGTTAATTAAAAAAATTGTAAAAGTTATTGTTACGTCATTGCTATATAGACAGTAGGGCTTCAACTAAATTACATATTCATAAGAATGTAGTAGTTAATTAGTAAAGTAAAAAAAAGTGTTTGTGCATGTGATTGGTAGAAGGTGATGGACCCGTCTTTCTAAATCATTCAAGCTCGTTAAAGAGGCAACGTCCCGACTCATGGTGGCCCCTGTTGCCAAAGCCATAAGACTGCAGGGTGTGGGGCTCGTCCCCTGCCCGTCTTGGACCAGCACAACCACCCCCTTGGGCCCGTCATCGTCGTCATCGTCCTCCCAATGCTGCCTGCGACGGGGCTATCACACACACACATATACATACACATGTGATACATATGTATATGTAAAGGTGCTTATCCCCAAACCCTAGGCCCATCCCTTTATGCTCATCCCCACACCGCTGACGTGGACACCTACGTGGCGGATCATCCTTAAGAGGCTACCCTTCTCCACACTCTTTAGCCTAATGGTGTTTAACTAGAAAAGATGGTGTGACTTGGCATGGACTTAACGCCCGGTTGGTAGAAGTGTGTATGTAATTATACTAGAAGACTAATTACCTAATGACTAGTCACCTAACTAATAAAGTGCAACTAATTCATCTAACTTATTATTATGATGTTCTCCCTCAGACTAAGCATCGATCGTGACATTAGCTTGAAACAAATAACAATAGTTTTGTATGATTTCAGATCTTGCAATCCTGGCATACATAAAGTTTTACAATACAATTTTATATTTTATATAACCAAATGTTTATAGAAGTATAGAACCAAACATGATCCTCGGAAACTAGGGTATGACATGATGTAATAAACTAAAAATATGTATTAAATATATGCAAAATGCACGGAGCAAATCGTTGTTAGAAAATAAACCTATATAGACAAAAAAAAAAATCATCGGCGAATACAGCCAGTCGGTGCTCACCGATATATCACAGGCAAATAAAACAAACCAAAAATTAACTTTTTAAATGTTTGTCTATGATATGTCGGTCATCACCGATGGATTACTGTCAGAGCAAACAACTTACCTGACCATAAGAAAAAAAAGTTAATTTTTAAATAACCTTACATTTCAATGTTGATCAATCATTAAAGAGTCGATTGTCATCTTTTGCGTGTTGGAATCCCGTGACTTCGTTGTTAGTCAGGTGTCACATGACATCCAACCTTGTCCGTAATATTCCCGTTGCGGGTATTCTTTACTCTTAACATACTCTTTACATAAACTCTCTATGGCTCTTTTGTCCGATCCAATCAGGGGTGTAGCTTAGTGTGAAGTGGGGGGTGTACCCCCCCCCCCCCCCCCCTCTAGTGTTTCGGTTAGAAATGTAAAATTTCCTACTTTTCATCCGAAAATTTTAAAATTATACAGGATTGTCCTCCCAATTATTTTGCCTAAATATTTATACAATAGATAAATTGGGTCCCACGACTTTCCGCCTTCTCGGAACTTTTGGTCAAGCTCCGCCACTGGATCCAATGCCCATCCTCCCTCCTTTTAACTTTTTTTTTTTTTTTTTGAACGGCCAACAAAATCAATTCCAAGCACTCTCGGTGCACCCACTGGACAAACAGAGTACTCCGAGAGTAATCCTGTCCACCACCAATTATGGGGAAAACCCGGTAACCCACCCGCCCGTAGGTACGACGGTGAAATTATCGGTAAAACCCGTTTGGCTCAAGGATCCAACCCAGGTTTCCCTGGGTCTCCTATCATTGCCTACCAGGCCTCACTCTGCACCACGTGGGAGTTGAACTTGCATCTCTCAAGAGAGATACAAGTCTTCTACAACTTGATCTAGAGATCATTTACTATTTCTTTTATATATGTATGTATTTAAATAAAGTTTATACATTAATCATATGCGAGAGACAACAACAATCTATACAAACTGTATGTGGGGTTGCATGTGCGAATGTGCACCGTTGCATGTTTGTATGACCCATCACCATCTTCGTCCTTTTATTTACTAACAAAATAAAATAAAAAAAAGTTAATATTGACACACTACTTCACTCTATATCTCTCTATATACATAGATATATATAGTAAGAGATAGAGAGAGAAAAGATGCGAAAATAAAATATAGGGGTGTGATGTTTTCTAAAAAAGATATTCCGTTTAACACCCTTCTTGTAAATCGTTATGTTTCTTAATATTGACTGATGCAAGTTTGGTGGATGAGAGAATATTGCCGATTAAGTACTAACCCTATTACTCTATTAGGATTTTGAGTTATTTTATAAGATATTAGTAGTTTTAGTCATTTTGCTAGAAGATGTACCATTGAGTCAGTTTTGTATATATTTAATGAAATATAGGATATTAAATATGAGTTATTTTATAATAGAGTTAATTACTGTTTTCGTCCCTGTGGTTTGTCAAAAATCACTATTTCAGTCCATTAGTTTCAAAATTGCGATTTCAGTCCTTGTGGTTTCACTTTCGTAACTATTTCAGTCCCTGTGGTTTCACTTTCGTAACCATTTCAATCCATTATTCTGTTAAGCACAGGGACTGAAATGGTTACGAAAGTGAAACCACAGGGACTGAAATCGCAATTTTTAAACTAATGGACTGAAATAGTGATTTTTGACAAACCACAGGGACGAAAACAGTAATTAACTCTTTATAATATCTGTGAAGTGAAAGGAAATGTTGTTTGTATTAATCAAATAAACTCTTTGAACTGGAGAGTCATTTTGTCTTATTCTGACCAGACTATATTGTCTTAATTGGGCGTACGCTGGTTTCAGAGTTTGGCTTGGGTGTTCCCCCGGGAAACCATACCACCGACTGCTACTTGACAACCGTTGTGCCCCCACAACAGCTGAACACTCTCTGGCGTAACACACGGTGGGACGAAAACCCGGGTGGGCTTAGGATAGAACCTGACACCTCTGCAAGGAGGCTAGACTCTATCTGTCATTGCATGAGCCACCAAAGTGACACAAGTGGGGATTGAACTTGGGTTTCCATAATTTATTTATGAGTTAATTACTGTTTTCGTCCCTGTGGTTTGTCAAAAATCACTATTTCAGTCCATTAGTTTAAAAATTGCGATTTCAGTCCCTGTGGTTTCACTTTCGTAACCATTTCAGTCAACCTTGTAACCATTTCAGTCCCTGTGCTTAACAGAATAATGGATTGAAATGGTTACGAAAGTGAAACCACAGGGACTGAAATAGTTACGAAAGTGAAACCACAGGGACTGAAATCGCAATTTTGAAACTAATGGACTGAAATAGTGACTTTTGACAAACCACAGGGACGAAAACAGTAATTAACTCTTTATTTATTATTCAATCAGATCGTTTTTTATCAGTAAACCTATAATATAATTGCATATGAGAAAAATAACGGTCAATGAGTTGGTGGTGGAGTAGTAAGGGAGAGAGTGATGTTTCAAGTGACTCAGGTTTGATTCATTTCCCCACCATTTAGTTTCGGCGACACCTGATGATAATGGGAGACTAGACGAGTAGGCAGCAATCGCTAGTTTGATCCTCGATTCGGAAGCGAGTATATTCCGATGTGGTGAATTTTGTTAGCAGTCTATTTAAAAATTAAATGATTCGTTGCCCATAAGGAAAAGGAGAAAAATAGTGGGTAAAAGTTAAAGGGTGTATATTAAATTTATGAAAATGTTAAAAGGAAGAAGCAAGAAGGTTCCTTCCTTGGGTGGACAGGATCCAATCTGGAAAGCCCATAGAATCATCCAATCTGGGTCTACTAGGAATCTAGGATACTAGTCAACTTTCAACAACCTTTTTCCTCTTTTTCTAACCTTTATTTTAATTATATGAAATATCTAACCAAAACGGTTATCCAAACCAGCAGTCTACTAATTAGAACGGTCGATCTATTTTCAAAAAAACTTAATAACATAACTAATAATTTAAAAAAATAATAATCTTATACATACATAAATGTGAAAAAAAACGAGCCGGCTCGACGAGCCAAGAGCTGTCTCGAGCTTTTTATGAGCCAAGCTCAAGCTCGACTTTTCAGCTCGATAAAATAAACAAGCCGAGTTTAGTCGTTTATGTTCGAGCACGACCCCGGCCCCAACATGGCTCGTCTTGGCTCGGCTCGGCTCGTTTGCAACTCTAAAAATTACTAAGATAGTAGTCTTAACTCCCGACTAGATGATTATACGATTATGACACACATAGCAGTGCTCCCTCGATCCCATGCGCCAATAAGTTAACTAAGTGACAACAATGGGTGATGTGGTTATAAAGTACAAAACTCATTTATGGTTTTGTAATATTCTATTTTATATTGTATAGGTCCTTATTAGGGGGAAGGGACACTCATCAGTCATTGTATTCATCATAGTATCACAACCAATCATAAAGTGTTACCTCGTTCTCTTTAATTCCATCACACCGTCACTAAATTACTTTTACCACCTATGACAAAATCACCTACAAAAAACCAACCAATCAGCACATGCCAACTCATTCTCCCCTTACACCATCAAACAACAACGACCGTGACAACCATCATGCCCATCATTGTTACTACCATAATCATGCCACTTGCAGCGGTGTGATCACGGTGATCACACCATCACAATACTCATCATGGTGGTGCCCAAGCCCCTTTAAATAGTGTTTTTATTTATCCAACTTTTATAAAAAAAAAAAAAAAGAGCAAAAACTCAGGCATTCATCATTTTCCTGATGAACCCATATTTTAAACATTTGGTCTATAACACCTTACTATGGATATGTTTGTATGGAGCTTTTAGGAGCTTCTAGATTTAAGCTTTTAAGAAAAAACCACTACTCAATAAAAAGTCTTGTTTGGTTGAAGGAGCTTAAAGCTTTTAGGTTAGGAGCTTGAAGCTTTTGGTTGAACGCTTCTACTAGTAGCATTTAGAAGGAGCTACAAGCTTTTAGGGAAAAATGACTATTTTAACCTCTAAAGATAATGAACTTTTTAATGCAGAAACTTTTTAAATTTTTAGTTATGTTCATTTTAGTCATTTTATACATTTTATTAAAAGTTCCAGCTATTCTGTCAAACACCAAATATATCTAGAAAGCTACAGCTACTAGCTACCAGCTTCCAATCACCAGCTATCAGCTTCTAGCCACTAGCCACCAGCTACTCTTGCCAAACATACCCTATGTATAATTCTTTTTTATATTGTCATTAAATTTGTTTTATTTAAATAATCTATAAGGCGTTTTTTATCTCCCAAAATTTTATTACTCTACCCCCGAACTTGCATTAAGATAAATTGTCATTATTAGTGCATCATCTTTTTAAGATTTATTTATTGAAACTTATGTTGTGATATAGATATTGCTATTAGAAAGATAAGATGAAGAAAACGTGATCTTATGATTTATCTATACTATATTATAATACATGAGGGAAGGATTCCCAAAAGTTAAGAACTTATTTCCCCATTATTTATAAATAAACCCCTAGAATGAGGGTAAAGTGGTCTTTTAAACCATAATTATTTTTTAGTCCCTCAATCTATTACATTTAAATCCTTGACATTTAACATAATTATGGGTAATTAGTTACACTCCCCCCCCCCCCTCTTTAATTCTTTAATGTATTCCTGCGATATCTTACAACCCGTAATGTTTTACAAAAATCCGAAGGTACCATGACGATCGGCACATTTTTTTAAACGTTTCGATAGTTGTCTTTTTTAGTTTCGCCGTGCGTCCATAAAGTATAAATAGCCGATGCGTAAATGTACAATTGATTAAAGCCAACATTTGTTTTTTACCCAAGCCAGCTTTGACCATTACCTAGCTACCGTGCATTAACATTTGTTTTTTACCCAAGTTTTTTGTTTTGAACGACATTAATAAACTAAAATATTCCATAATTTTACTTGTACAGAGTCAGTTTGTTGTGGCATGTTTAATATAGTATAGATAAAACTCACAACAAACTTCCTATTAAACATGCCACAACAAACTAAACAGGATATGTGTATCTTATTTTAAAAACTTAAAACTCACAACAAACTTCCTAAATAAATGGATGACCAATCTAAAACTAAACCCTAATGGACTACTATAAATACATAGCAAACACTCACAATTCTACATTTCTATTGCTAAACATATTTAAAATATGGAGTCAATTCTGAATTCACTTGATGCGAAAAAACAAGCATGCGATATTGAAAAATCTAAGGTCGGTTCTATGATAAGTTTTGTTACATCGTAATAATGAATAATTGTTTTCTTTTATTTACTTTTATGTGAATACTAACTTATTTGATTTTTCAGATTCAACACACCAATTTAAACACCCAGTTGTCGAACAAGCTTTTGTTAGTTTTTAAGTAATATTTTCGCTTATAATCTTTCATATTAACAAGTTCGTTATGTTATTATTTGGTGTTTTATTATAGGATGATGGTGATAATAGTGTTGAAATTATTTCTTATGGTGCAATGTTCAGTCCATACAAGTCTAATCTTCAACGTCAATTTAGTAAAGAGGTAATTTTAAATTTTATTTAATCTTTTTAAAAAAAAAATTATTCAATATTTGTTTTTTTTATAAAATTTATTTAATCATTTCTTAACTTTTTTTATTAAATTTTTGTTTTTTAAGGATCGGAAGGATGAGAATCAAAAGAAAAGATCTAAGAGACTCTCTGAATGGAAATAGGTCGAGGTTATAAATTTAGATGATTCTGAGGACGATGAGAAAGAAGATGAATTAGATGATACTGCTGATTCGAGCACAAACAAGAAAAACGGATCAAAAAGAAGAGAAATTAGATGAAATATATCAAGTGTTTTTATGTTTTTTTTTTTCATTTTCAGTTGTTTTTGTTTGATCTAGACTATCCCATGAATAATAAAGTTTATTTTATATTTGAAGTTTATGTTTTGTGTTATTTTATTGCACTTATAATTTACATCTCGATTGAACTAATATACTTTTGTCATTTGTTTAGTATTTTTTATTAACAAACGAATCTTTACATGTTTAAAACAGTTTTTCTATACTTTATTTATTATTAATTTTTATAACAAAACAAAACTTTGATATTTAGTAGATAGAAGATAAACTATGTTCCAAAATTTTAGGAATTATTTAATACTAATCTACGATATTAGTAGATAGATAGTAAACTATATCCCAAAATTTTAGGAATTATTTAATACTAATTTACGATATTTATTTAATAATAATTTACGATATTAGTAGATAGATAGTAAACTATATCCCAAAATTTTAGGAATTATTTAATACTAATTTACGATACTTAGTAGATAAATAGTAAACTATGTCCCAAAATTTTAGGAATTATAAGTCAACTAATTAGGTCCTCCAAGTTAATTATATGAGATGAGGCATCGATGGCGAAAGGCGATAGAGGCAGTTGATCGAACATTGCAAGACATTATAGGTGTTAGGCTCCCATGTGTAACACTTATGACATATATCCACCACAATAATGTTATCATATACAAATAAGAAAACTACCAGCAATGAGTGCTGCAATCCAAAGTGTCGCCCCCCGCCGCATCGCGCGGGCACCCTACTAGTGAATGAATATACATGCATCCATATCTGAATATGGATGGATTGGGTCATCATCATTGTTGAATTATATTATGGTCATTTAATATTATTTTCCTATTTGTTTGCTTAACGGGAGTGTGCATTTAATATTATTTTAATGTTTTATTAATCACACATGCACATTTATTTATTTCCACGAGTCATAACAAGTTTCATAAAATATCTAATACTAAAAGTAATATTTTATCCCGCCCCTAGCTCACTTGGCAATTCCCATGTGGTTTGGGTTGGGCCGGCTTCCTCCTTGGAGGTCGCCGTTTCGACTCCCAGGTGTTGCATACGGGGGGTGAGACGTCCCAATGATGGATCGTTTCCTACCGAGGCATGGTGCGGTCTTGAGGGCAACCCGGTTTTACCCAGCTGTTACCCCAGCGAGTCTCTCGTGTGGGGGCAGTATGGTTTCCGGGCGGAAGTCAGCTTACGCGGCAGCCAGGGCCCAATCGAACATCGCATCCGCAGGCGCGGGGCTGACGGGGGAATGTCTTTGACATGAACCCGGTGACCACTGGTCCAGTACATAGAAAGTCACCTTCCAAAAAAAAAAAAGTAATATTTTATTTTTCTAATTTTTCATTTTCACACTATATGATATATATAATATACATTTTTAGCTATTTAAATTTTCAAGTAATTTAATTTTTCTTTTTAGCTTTCATTTCATACCTTATGCTACATGCTTTTAACCTATTTAAATTTTTTTAGTAATTTAGTTTTTCTCTAGTAATTCACTTAATACTAAAATGTAGCTGAATGAGTAGTGAAATTACTATTTTATTTTTAATATTCATCTTCACTCACTATACTATATAAAATATACGTTTTTAACCTACTTAACTTTTAACTAATTTGATTTTTCTTTAGTAACATGTGTTGTTAGCATTCTTTTGAAAAAAAAAAATTGAATATGTGCTATGTTTATTTTTTTCTCGACATTCCAGCAAAAATTTAGCTGAGCGGGGTTGTGTTCAAAATTCTTTTTTATTTATATCGTAAGCAATGTCGAGTGTCAATGTCATACTAGTACCATGAGGAACATAACTGATACCGACCAAACAACATCAATATCGATATCAGTATTATCGGAACTGACATTGATACCTATACCAACATCGATATACATTTGTATGGTTTTCGATCAATGTAAAACGCAACTTTTTTTGTTACACGACTACATTTTTCGAGCTACATCAGACGATATTGGTAACACTATTCCTTTTTTTTCGACCAATGTAAAACACATGTTAGTATTCTTTTAGTTATAACTTTATTTGCTTGGATTTTCTTTTTAGGTTGCTATATTAAGTGTCAGCAATACTGGTACTGTAACAAACCGAAACAGTACTGATAACATGATAGATAGTATGATAACATATTTATAGGTAATAATCACGATTTTACTAATCTTTAAACCAAGTTTGAGTCATAAGACTCCATTCATAATTTTTCCAAGAAATGAGACAACAAATGAAAGGTCAAAATTTCTTTAAGTGTAAATATGGGGTTAAATTTAAAAGAAATGATATTTGTAGTTTGTAACATGCTTTTAGATAGGGGTGTGCATGGGTCGGTTTGGTTCGATTTTTACTATTAACCATAACCATAACCGCTAGTTCGGTTATGGAGTTTTGGTAACCATAACCATAACCAAACTTCGGTTACTGTTAATCGGTTATGAAGTCGGTTATGGTTCGGTTTTGGTTAATTTCGGTTAAGTAACCAAGCAAGGTTTGAAATAAATAGGGTTGTGCACGATTTGAACTTAGCTTGAGCCTATTTTATAAGATAATGGAGACTAAACTTTTTTATTAAACTACCGATTTAGGGTTCTTTTTAATAAGGTAATTCTCAAACAAAAACAATTATGGCCATAACACCTTGGCCAGGGGCGGATCTACCATGTAGCGGGGGGCAACGCCCGCTACGGCTTGGTGCGGAAAAATTTGGAAAAATTAGTGTAAATTTTGGAAAAATTTGAGGTTTTTTCGATTTCGTTACGGCTTATTTATAAAACGTTACGGCTTGGCGGATTTTCTAGATCCGCCACTGACCTTGGCTCTTTATAAAAAAAAAACGGCATCTACATCAAGATCATTTTGTTACTAACATACTTTTATCTTAGTAAAAACCCTCTATATGGTTTTGTAAAACACAAATCCATTATGTAAAGTTAACATCACAAGTTCGGTTCGGTTTCGGTTATATCGGTTAACCAAAGCTTCATAACCATAACCATAACCGATTGAGCGGTTATACAAAGTTTCATAACCATAACCATTGGTTATATTGGTTATCGGTTATTAGTGGTTCGGTTATGTCAGTTATGGTTCGGTTATCAGTTATGGTGGTTAATTTGCTCACCCCTACTTTTAGAGTAGTTAGGTAACTTAAATTATCAGACAACAAATGTGACTATATATTTATAGGGATTTGTTGATAATTATTGTGGTAAGTGCCTTTCAAGTAGAAAATTTATAAAAATATCCACACATCTCAAAATGAGAATTGTTGCAAGTACCAAGTTAAAACTATGCATCATGTACAGGAAAAACAAATATGCTCAAGCTACAAAAGAACATAACACAAGAAATATTTACTGTTTTGCCTGTTGTAATAATGACACCAAAATGAATTGCTTGTATTGACCTGGTGGCGGGTAGCCTTGAACATGAGGCGGCGGAGGAGGAGGAGGTTGAGAAGGATAAGGTGCGGGTGGGTAGCCTTGATTTGGCGGAGGATAGCCAGCGGGTGGGTACCCTTGATATGGTGGAGGATAGGCGGCAGGTGGGTAGCCTTGAGGTGGAGGATACATTGGCGGGTAGCCTTGATATGGTGGAGGATAGGCGGCAGGCGGGTACCCTTGAACATAGGGTGGTTGTCCGTATTGTAAATGTGGTGGCGGATATGCAGGTTGATCAATCCTTGACATTTGCTGGACCGGTGGGACATCCATCGATAGCATTCCAAATTTTCCATCTCGTTTGTCCATTTCAACCTTGTGTTGGGTCTACAAAATCAATGCTAATGAAATAGTATACTTTTTGTAATCGTATTTGATACACTTATTTAAAAACATTACAATTTTGAAAAGAGAGGCGTATGAGTATGACCTGACCAGACCTGACCCATGCTAAAGTACCCGTTTTGACTCAAAGTAATAGTTTTTAGTTTTTACCCATTATCAAACATGCCCACTTTACTATTATAAATAAGTAGGGCTGCAAACGAACCGAATGTTCGGCGAACAGTTCGTGAACTCTTCGGTGGAAAGTTCGTTTGTGTTCGTTCGTTTATTAAACAAACGAACACGAACAAGAAATTTTGTTCGTTTGGTTAAAAGAACGAACATGAACATAGGCCGTGCTCGTCTATTTATGTTCGTAAACGTTCGGTAACGTGTTCGTTTGTGTTCAATAGATCATTAGTGTTTTTAGTTTATATATTTTATTTAAATACTTCAAAATTCCGATAAATAATATATTTAATAAGTGTTAGTGTATTATATATTCTGTTCATGAAAATTTGATTGTGTTCGTTTGTTTCGATTTGTGTTCATGACCATTAGAATTGTGCTCATTTGTGTTCACCAACGTCCGTTGCCTAAAATTAACAAACACAAACGAACACGAACATAAAATCTCGTTCAGCAAGTGTTCATGAACAATTCGTGAACACGTATATTTCTTAACAAACGAACATGAACAAGGTCGTTCGTTTGCAGCCTATAAATAAGCTATATTCCTATAGGGAAGAATGTTTTGGCATACCTGCATGCAACTACAAACCCTACAAAAGAAAACCAAAAGATTGATATCATTAAGTATTATTTTTTTATTTCGGAAACTCTATTATATAATAAAATAAACCTATGAGACAACTTACGAGCAAAAAACCATATCAGCTAAGCAATTGAGTATCTGAGATGCCTCATTGAGTTCATCACTTCCAAGAATGCAAGCAATGATAGAGAATATACATGCAACATGTTGGAGACATATCATGCAACCCTAAGCACAACAAAATGTTGATCAAAAAATTGGACAATTAACTAATAATGATAACTATAAAAAAAGGTTCACCAAGAGATTACAATGATACAATTATCACATTTTGTTGTTTGTATGTTCAACTCGTCTTGCAACATAAAGCGAGTGGATGCTACAGAATTTCCAAAGCATAACAAGACCTGAAAATCGCGTAAACAAAAGATACTTCAAATAATCGAAGACATGTTTTCTTTTATGGAAACGTCTATACACATACCTCTGTGCAAAGACAAAATTGAGGACATTTACGCTCGCCACACTTTCCACTACATGGCATATATCCACCACAACATGTATACCTAAATCAGACGTTAACAAATGTTTAATATAATATGAATAATCTAGTAATCTCCATAGGTTGTTTATATAAGTTTGTCCGATGAGAGAAAATTATTTCTTTACCTCGACATATCACCATAGAGAGCTCGCTTACGAAGCGTGTATGATGCACATGGTCCACTACAATTTGCAGTGTTTAAGAAATATGATTACAAGCAAATTTAAGATTATGTTGCTAAAGAAAATGTTGCCATTTAACTAGAAACTGCTATTAAATCTTCACTATTCATGTATTTGCCTATAAAAAGATTCATACTCTAGGAGGTAGCCACTATGTTATGGAACCATTAGCATATTGTATAGTCTTTTCTTATGTATTTTACATATTGAGATAGTATAGGGACTAATTTGTAACTATTAGTATAAATTTTGGTTAGCTTTCATTGTATAGGCCCATAATGAATAAAATGTAATATCAAGTTAACAAAAATAAGAAAAGATTTAACTTCCTTACCAGAATAACGCAAAGCAACAATCTAGAACAAGAAAAACACAAAAAAAAAAAATTAGAATCCAAATTTACCAAATAGAAATAAAATAATAAAAAAATTAAGGATCGAAATGACAAAATTACACGAAGTATTGGCGGACATGGTGTTCATGAGATCCGTGTGCCATACGTTGCGGTAGCTTTTCCGGTGCTTCATTTTGTGCACTTGCTCCTTTCCTTTTGCCATTGTCGATTCCTTTCAGAGCCAATCGAGTTACAAATCCGACGATGATAAATGTTATTGAATCGTCGGTTTTGTTAATTTGGCTAAGTTAGGAACCGACCAATAAAAATTGAAATGCAGAAAGCCCTGAGCTCCTGATTTCAATTTTATGATTGATTGATTCTGAAAAGAAAATTTATCAAGAAAATGAGGGAGGGAGATATTCTAACTGAATTTAGAAATTTTAAATTTGCAAAATGACCCTCTTAATATTTACATGTATATTACTAGCCCTTTTAGGGTTGTAAAGTTAAATATGATGCCCTCTAAATTTGGTATCACATGTGTCATGTACATTATTAATCATCGTGCCACTAGCGGAATCACCCGATCATATCTATCTCCACTAGGCAATAATGGTTATACACCAATTCACGAGGAAAACCAATAAATCTGAGAAAAACCTTCTTGTGAGAATCGAACCCAGGACCTAATGGTCCCTAAGTCTTATCATACCCCCCAAAATACTACTAGACTATAATGTCATGAGCCTATATATAGCTTTTAATTGCCATGGGCCTATATATAGCTTTTAACTCCGTTATAATACACAATATATAACTAGGAAAATCCATTGAAATCCAGGCATAGCAGTCTCAAATGAGCTTTCGTTACGCTTATGCACATGAACAAGAAGACAATTACGCTTACCTTTTTTATTACTTTAAATCCGTGAGAACCATTATCGGAAACTCATTGGATCCCATTGATACCTTGTTAACCGGTGAGATCAGGTAACAAATTAGCTTGATCAGGGCATGCGGCTTTCACAAGAATTAAATACAAAAAACAAAAGGAAGCTAAACTCAAACCTAAAAGATTTGTTAAGGGACTCAACAGTCACCGTTGCTTCATGCATACTCGAAATAGTGTGCACTGATATAAATATTTACATAAGAATTTAAAAAATAAAATAAAAAAACCCCTTAATTTTTTCAATTAAAAATCATATGAAGGATTTAAGAACCAACACTTGTTACTTGACCACTTTCCTTCTTTATTTTATTTTTCTTACTTTTAGATTATAACTTTAATGTTCATCCTTAGATACACAAGTTTTCAGTATACAAAATCTTAATTTTATTTACAAATCAAATATCATTTAAAGGAGGTACCAGACCCCCTTGGCCCATGAAAACAATCCAATTTTATTAGTGGCCCAACCCAACACTCCAAAAAACATTGGGTCACCAGAAGCCCTTTCTTTCGTCCAATCTCTGCTGCCCAAGTACCCGGACGTTGTGGATTCTTTGACGGTCGAAGAAACGTCAACGTCGAAACCATATGACGGTCGATGAAACGACAATGTCAGCGACGGTCAAACGACAAGCATCCAACAAGAATATCAGGGGAGAGAAAAAAAGCATAAGAGGAAGCGGGATGACTTTAAACGTGAAAAATAAACAAGTCAAACGACAAAACATGTTACAACCGTAAAAAGCCTGGATGTAATTTTGTTAATGATTATATGGTAAGCAAATATGGTTTTGAAACCATATATAGATGTCTCTACTGTTTAAGAGATACGAGGTTACGTTCTAAGCCCATGATTTGGTGGTTTTTACATATTTATACCAGAATTACCGCAGCGCCAAAAACATTCAACGCAAGAAAAGAAGCCTAGAGATATATACATGAAGCACTTAAAGTGATTTGTTTTGATTTGACCGTACACGTTCATACAAAACGTTTCTTGAACAGTTGATGCCGCTTTGGTGGAACCTTAGGCTTGCTCTTTGCACCACCTTTTTGTCCAGTCCTGTCAACAATGTTAACAAAATCAGAATGCTGTTGTAATAATAATGTTAACAAAATCGATAAATCCATACCCGAACTCATGATAGACCATTCCTTTAGCTCCTGACATAGCACTCATGGACCCTGCAACGCGACGGGCCTGAGCTTTTTGAAGTGCTATGTCATCTGTATCATATTCCAGTGGTTCCAAACCTATCGTCTCATCACCAGCGCTTAACACCTGTCATAGAATTAATCAATAGTTAGTCGAATACGAAATACCTAATGACAATCATACTAGAGGTTTAAGTGGGACCTTAGTACGATAAACGAGTAAGAAAGATGTAAAACCTTCCCGAGAAGAGAAAGTTGATCTTCTAAACGATGATAGCTCAGCTCTGCCCCTGTATCCGGTGGAGGCAGACTTGTAATTACCTGTTAATCGGAAAAAAAAAAGATTAACCGCCTGATTTTACGGTCGTTTTGTGGGTCCCATTCGTTGCAAACGAACACGAACAAGAACTTGTTGGTGTTCGTTTGTTAAGGAAATATGTGTTCACGAATTGTTCGTGAACACTTACCGCGTGTTCGTTCGTTTAAGGAAATGAACATGTTAGTGTTCATTTGTTAATATTAGGTAACGAACGTTCATCAACACAAACTAATGTTCATGAACACAAACGAACACAATCAAGCGTTCATGAATACAAACGAACACAAACAAGCATTTATGAACAAAATATATAATACACTGATACTTATTAAATATTTTATTTGTCGGAATTTTGAAGTATCTAAATATAATTTAAAAAACTAAAAACACCAATGAACATGTTAGTGAACGTTCACGAACATAGATGAACGAACACAACCTCTGTTCATGTTCGTTCGTTTAACTAAGCGAACGAAATTTCTTGTTGGTGTTTGTTCATTTATTAAACGAACGAACACAAACTTCCCGCCGAACTATTAACGAACTGTTCACTGAACGTTCAGTTCATTTACAGCCTTCCTAGTGCTTAATTGAATAAATGAAGCTATGAAATGCTATTTATATCTTGAAATATATGGACACTGGAAGTGTATAAGTAACAAATTACCTTAAAACTATAACCTTGATCAATCAGAAATTGTTGTCTCTTAGTTGAGTAATACATTTCCTGCATTGCGAAAAAAAAAGTTAATTACCAAATGATGATATGTTTGTTTCTAACAAATGAACACATAATCGTATTACCTGTGTATCTATAGATACAAGGGAGTAAAAAAACGCATTGTATTCCTCTTTTCCTCCAACCATTCTATCCTGGAGACGACCCTATACTCGACAACATAAAAAACGTCGATGATAATTACTTCAAAAAAGAAAAAAGAACATGTAATTATCGGTGATATGGACCACTATAAACTATATAGGTAAGATGATGATTTCGAAAAAGAAGCAAGTACCTTTGCCCTGAGAATACGTCCAAGACGTTGGGCTTCTTGACGCCTTGAACCAGCATGTGATGAAATTTGAATAATCACATTTGCCTCGGGAATATCTATCGAATTATCACCAACCTAAAAGAACAATGCTTTCAGTATTAAAACCCTATGAAACAAAAATACGATCTGCAACATGTTACTTTATGGATCGTACCTTTGAAAGGAAAACAGTGTTTACTTCTTTGCTAGTCTTGAAAGCCTCTAATATCTTTGTCCTTTCAATATGGCTGCAAAGAAGATATAACACTTATTACATGAAAACATACAACACAAATATATATATAAAAAAAAAAACTTTTTAGAAAGAGTAAAATACCATTTTCATCCCTGAGGTTCGGCCACTTTTGGGACTTCCGTCCAAAGGTTTGTTTTTTCGCATTTAGATCCAAAAGGTTTGATTACGCCCCGCTTGCGGTATGCGCATATAATGTATATATGTGTGTGCCCTTGGTGTAAAAGTGAAAGTGCACTAATTTTAACGTTATTTTACTAATTTCGTAAAAATAATGTTATAGCGAGGGATGGTTAATCATGCATCATGTGGTGGCGTTGATAGCCGAAAGACAAAGGGGTACAAGCACTAATCGGCCTTTGTCCCAATTACTAAGTGTTATGTGCCTTATGTCCAAGGCTTGATGCAAAACTACTATCGAGCCGGGGGTCTAACTGGAAGCAGCCCCTCTGTTCCTACAGGGTAGAGGTGAGGCTGTCTACATCTTACCCTCCTCAGACCCAACCTTAGCTTTGCTATTGGTGGGATTTACTGAGTATGATGATGATGATGAGATCCAAAAGGTTTGAAATCTTGCCATTTTCATCCAACTCGTTAACTCCATCCATTTTTCTCCGTTAAATGAGGGGCATTTCCGTCTTTTTGGACATCTTTTTATTAAAATAAAAACACTATAAGAAATAAAGATTCATCTCTGTTGACTTTCTCCCCACCCAAACCCTTTAATCATCACAAAAAAAATATCTAAAAAGACGAAAATACCCCTGACTTAACGTTAAAAATGGATGGAGTTAATGAGTTGGATGAAAATTGCAAGATTTTAATTTTTTTTGGATCCAGATGCGGAAAAACAAACCTTTGGACGAAAGTCGCAAAAGTAGCCAAACCTCATGGACAAAAATGACATTTTATTCTTTTAGAACTTATAAGACCTTGTGGCACCATAAATCATCGGTTTGCGAAGCTTCGTTGCATATTCCGTGAGTGCAAAAAGATTGTCGGAAAAAACAATTATCTTATCACCACGCTGCTGTTCATGAAATCGAATAAGAAATTCACACGCTCGAAACTTGTTAGGGTTCATAACATATAATGCCTGCAAATTAAACAAAACATAAACAATTTAGAACTTGTTACGGTTCATACATAAGAACAATAATTTCTAAACCAACATACCTGTTTCTTCTTGGAATTTTCCTTTTTAAATACCAAGAACAATAACTTTCTAAACCAACATACCTGTTTCTTCTTAGAATTTTCCTTTTTTAGATACTCAGCAAAAAACTCTTTTGTCATCGGACACCACACTTCCGCACATTGTACGTTTGCGATAAATCCACCCTTGACCAAATCCAACCAATTCGCTTCATACAACTTCGGCCCGATAAGAAAATTCAAATCCGTAATTCGTTCGTCCTCTCTGACAAGTGTAGCTGCAATATTAAGAATTTCCACCTCAGACAAAAAAAAAATTAAGGGTAAATTGACTTTTTAGTCCCTAAGGTTTGGTCCAAAATGCCACTTGTCCAAAATGCCACTTTAGTCCAAATAGCTTTTTTTCTCCCTTTGGTCCCCAACATTTGCAGTTTTGTGTCATTTTAGTCCAACCCACTAACTCCGTCAAAAAATACCAGTTAAGTGAAGGGTATTCTGGTCACATAAAATACTTCTTTAGTTTTTTGCCATTTTCATCCACCCCTTTTTAAATATTTTTTTTCTTTTAATCATATATATATATAGAGAGAGAGAGAGAGAGAAAGTGTAATGTACATTACTGCTTAACGTACATTACGTACGACAACTAGCGTAATTACATACTATAACATGCGTGATTTTACACAGAATTTCCAGGTAATTCACGACTCAATCTGTGTTCCAATTCGGTTCAAGTTTCTTTTCGTTTCAGTTCAAATTGGCCAGTGTTCGGTCAATTTCATCGAAATGTGGTCAAATTCATCGTTGATTTACAAAAGTTTCTGCAAAACGTCGACATGAAATTAAAACCCGTAGAACAGAGGATGAACACGACAAAGTTTTTGATTCAGACTGTAGAACAGAGGATGTAGGAACATGAACAAACATTGAAACGATTGGAGTTAGAGGGCAGTAACAGTGGTTTCAGATCGTAAAAAAGCGGTTGTGATTTTTGATCTGGGAGTAGGGGAATGCCGACTAACGTGCGTGATTTCATATGTCCAACATGCGTGATTACTTTTTCTGAGATTTATAACTTGCGTGATTTTCCGTTGAACGTGCGTTATTTCGTGACGTACCGGTCGTACGTTAAGCCGTAATGTATGTTAACCGGCCTCTATATATATATATATATATATATATATATATATATATATATGTGTGTGTGTGTGTGTGTGTGTGTGTGTAATCGTCATTATAATTATTATTATTATTGTTTTATTATTTAACTGGCTTTTTTTGACGGAGTTAGTAGGTTGGACGAAATGACAAAAAAAAACGCAAATGTCGGGGACCCAGGGGAGAAAAAAAACTATTTGGACTAAAGTGGCATTTTGGACCAAACCTCAAGGACTAAAATGGCAATTTACTCAAAAATAAATAATAGCCCTATAGGATGTTGTGAATATGAATACATCTATACAAAAACATACCGGTAAGCCCCAGCTTGCAATGAGATTTAGTGATACTAATGACTTTACGAAACATGTGTGCGGGAACCACGTGCACCTGAACAGCCGCCACAACTAAATTAAACGTCCCATTTTACGTAGTTATGATTATATTTACACAAATGAAGTTATGTTTTACAGTTTTACCTCGTCCATGAGTAGCAAACCCCATTCTCGGTTTCGTATTTCTTCGATGATCTTTTCGGATTCCTCGGATCGTTTACCGTTAAAGGCAATCATGTTATACGTTGTCACGACAACTCCAGCGTTTCCGCGAAATCTTTCTTTGCTATCGGATGTAAACCGACATATGTTTTCGTCGCGAATGTTTGACCACAATTTGAACTGAAACGCCCATTGGTCAACCGAAACAGCATTCGTTGCTAAACAGAGACAGCTTTTCTTTATTCTGCAGGCTGCGGAAACACCGACTAACGACTTTCCGGCACCGCATGGTAAGACGATGATGCCGGACCTCGCTCTACCTGCAAATCAATAAGCACGTTAAACGTGTTGAAAGTCTATCTTTAATTGTTTACATTATTATTGTAATAATACCATTTCCAAACATCTTGCTAAGACTCTTCTCTTGATAAGGTCGCGGTTGTGCTTGAGGCTTTAATTCCATATCGAGATCGGGATTGATCTACAATGTGTGAATGAGTAACTATCAATTACAGAAAACGACTAAAATTTTACAATGAGTAAAATGCCATTTTCATCCCTGAGGTTTGGCCAGTTTTGGGGCTCTCGTCCAAAGGTTTGTTTTTCCGCATCTGGATCCAAAAGGTTTGAAATCTTGCCATTTTCTTCCGGCTCATTAACTCCATCCATTTCTCTCCGTTAAGTCAGGGTATTTCCGTCTTTTTTGATAACTTAAAGGACAATTCGGTCTTTTTCACTTTATGTACAGGTATTTAGCATAATGTACAAGTATTCAAAAGACCAAATTGCCCTTTAAGTTAACAAAAAAACGTAAGTAACCCTGACTTGAAGGAGAAAATGGATGGAGTTAACGAGCCGGATAAAAATGGCAAGATTTTAAACCTTTTGGATCCAGATGCGAAAAAACAAACTCTTGGACCAAAGTCACAAAACTGACCAAAACTCAGGGATGAAAATGGCATTTTACTCTTTTACAATCAACATTATCTAAATAAAAAGCCATTTCAGCCTAAACTATAACTCACGAAATCGTTGCGGAAATCATATTCTTCCAACATGGGATAGTTTAGAGCTTTCGGCAAGCATCTTTGTTTTACATTTTCTACCTGTCACGTAAAGTTGTTGAATCAAAAATATCCAAATTGACGGGTCAACAGCGTAAACATATGTGCTTAAAGGATGGGTCAAAGTACTAAAGTCAGAGACGAAGAAGTAATACCTGACTAGGATCAATTTCAAACGAATGCGCTTCTTTTTCTTCGGCTGCAGCTGCCAGCTGTGCTTCATTTAGCAACTCATCGTGTGTACCGTCAATTTCACCGATTGATCGACTAATAGTGAATGCATCGCCTCCCTGAATGTTAAAGCATAACCAAAATCAACGCCATAAACGATAACACAAAAAAATAGGAATAATTGTCAAAATAGATAATTTACCTCGTTGAAAATCCTTGCACGAGATATCACTTCATCGCTTAACAACCTCTTCAATACCTGCAACAAGCATTAAATAAGAAACTAATAATCAAATATCCGACATCTGACGAGTGGGAAAATATAAAAAAAAATAACTAAAAGATGAGCAATCTTGCCTCGGGAAAAGGAGATTCAACTAGGTATCGATTCTTCTTAAGTACGAGCTTTACTTTTCCGTAATTTGCGGTGGATTCGTGAATAAAATCGATCATTTCTTTGGGAAGCTTAGTTTTCGAAAGCTTGTTCAAAACATCTATGATGGTTTTCGTTTCAAGACCAACGGATACAGCCGCATAAAGTGAGTGCGGAGTGAGGTTGTATTCATGCATTGATTCGGGCCTGAACGCACAAACCGAAGCCCCAAAAAAACTCAACTTCTGTGTTTACAAAACTATATATACTATTAGTTAAGATGCGGACATATGCTACCTGCAAACAGGCTCTGCAATAGCGATAAGAAAATCATATGCTTGTTTATACAACGGTGAGAACGTCTCGAGAAAGATCCGGCCGTCTGCACAAGCCCATAAAGGCCGATTGGCATGATCTTCTTTAAGTTCTAGTTTGGTAAAATCCATCTTGTCCCCTTCTCCGTCACCTTAAAACAATCCGAACAAATTTCGTTCGGTCAAACTCAAAACTTAAAAACAATTATAAACACAACCCGTATTATTCATCAATCAGATAAGATACCGTCACGATCATCATCACCAAAATCTTCAACATCATATGCATCCTCGTCCTCAAAAGCCGCATCTCTTTGGTCATCATCCTGCATTATAGCACATACTCGCCCCACTCAGTTGACCCGTCAATTTCGTCATCTACACTCCCTATATCCTAATCTACAGGATTCATTTTTACCCAAGCATACTTATGAAATATCATGTAACAAATGACATTCTTAAGAGCATTTAAAAACATCTATGCTCCCTCTATGATATCACATACAGTCATACAACCCACCTTGGTTTAAGAAGTGCGCCAGGTGCAAGGCGCAACAAGCATGGCCAGCCTTGAAGGTGGGCTGGGAGGACCACCGGCCAGGGCCCGATATTTCGAAGGGCACACTATTTTTTAAAAAACTCCGATATGTATATGTAAAAATAAATAAATTAATAGAGTATACCCATACAAACACCAACATAGGCCCACCTACAAAACTATTTTTATTGTTTAGATTAGTTATTAGCCCATTGGCATCAGGTTCAGACCTTTAGTGAGCCCAATACCCAATTTCGTTAAGGCCTAAGGGCACGTTTTTTCAAGCTCGAACAAGGTACATGAATTCTCAGGGCCGGCCCTGGCAGCAAGGCTCATGTATTTCCCATGTTTTTGTGCAGTAGGTTGTTATACAACATGCTTTTCAGGTTGTACGTGTATGTAATTTCCATATTAAAACGTATATAAAGCTTACTCGTCTCTAAATATACGGTAAATGGTGCTAGAAACCTATAAGAAATATATAAAAAAAATTATATAATTATTAGCGCCTCGTGTACGAAAAGCATTGTGCTTGGGGCTTTGCACACCGATTTTAGACTTTGTCGCTTTTGTGCGATTAAAAGCGAGACACCCCACTCAATTCATCAAGTAACAGTTTATCAACTCAATTAAACAATTGCATGCCTGACCCACCCCCCTCCCAAAAAAAATATATAATAATAATATATAAATAATAAAAGTAATAATAAAATAACAGTACAAGAGGTTGAATTGACAGGTGTTCATAATACATACAGAATGAAACAAGTATTATAGAATTATAAAGAGGGAATTGTGAATAAGTAACCTTGGCTGATGATTTGTGCTTCTTGTTAGGTCTCTCATTTTTTTCACCTGTGAGCAAACAAAATGTAAAATATTAATGAATTAATTAATTATCTCAAATTATTACATACAAATGTAGAGTCTTTTTTGGTTCTTGATCAAGAAGAAGAAGGTGGTAGAATTAGGGTTTGTTTGAAACTAACCGTGTCCCATGATGGATGGGTATTACTTACTATTATTATGTTTGTAAACAGAGTTGTTAATGAATATAAAGCCCGGGTGAGTCGGTTGTGTTTTAGACTGGCGGATAATTCCGGGTCGGGTCAGTTGCCCGTATATTACCTTCGAAATAAAATATTGAAAAAATTGTAATAATCATAAGACCATGAAGGAGTAGTGAGTGGTTCATACTTTGTATAGGCGTTTTCTGTTACTTGGCGTTTATGTCAGCAAACTCATTTTAAGACAACGTGTCTAGTAGTTTGTGCCTATTTGCTATTTTGGTCATGTATTATTTCAGGTGTTGGAAATAGCAAACTCATTTTTTTGAATAGCAAACGACGTGTCAACTATCGTGACATCGAATGATGTGATCAAAGTCGACTACTTGACTGCCACCAGCCCCTTGCTCTCCCAGATGCGCGGAAACCCGACCTCCACCCGCCCGAAGGCACGGCAGTGGAATAATCGGTAAAACATTGTCTCCCATCCAAGACGAACCGGCGCCACACGTATTCGCCCTTCACTTGGATGCCGCAAAAAATAATGGGAAGAGTGGGAGTCGAACCTGGGTCACAAGGAACACCAACTTTTTCCCCAACCACTAACTCACTTTAAGGCAAAAAGTGTGTAGTGGTTTGTGCCTATTTGGGTCATGTATTATTTTTGAAAATAGCAAACTCATTTTAAGGCAAAAAGTGTGTAGTGGTTTGAAGTGAGCTGATATTGAATCAACAAATCAACAATGGAAATTAGGGAACAAGTAACATAGATTCATATTAATCCAAGAAGATATGGGAAATAAAGAGAGAGTTGATATGAGAAACTAGAACTTTTCATACAAGCTAATTCTTAACCCTATACTCTTCTTTTCCTTTCTTTATATATTGCGATTGAAGCAAACACCCAAACACCTGATCATTCGCTTGTTGGGCCTTTTGATCATCTTTGACTGGGCTGTCATGTGTCGCCCCGTTTGATGTAGTCGCAGGTAATTGAGTGGACACCCACATCAAACGGTTCATAACATGGTTTGTGCCTATTTGGGTCATGTATTATTTCAGGTGTTGAAAATTGTTATTCGTTCCTAAAGCTTATATTTTGAGCAAAACATACTTTTTTTTCTATTTTAAGAGGTGGCAATCAACCATCTAACTTATAAATGTGTTTCTTTGGATTTTGGGTCATGTTTTATCTCCTAACGGTCTTAGAGTCGGAGGTCTCTCTGGAAACAACCTTTTTTATTCCTAGAGATTGAGTTAAGGTTTGTCTACATTTCACCCGCCCCAAATCTTGTCAATAGCTTTGCTATTCGTGAAATTTTACTAGGTACAGATGTTGTTGTAGTGGTCCGTGCATGTTCACGTCCCTCCAACCACCCAATGATTAGGTAATCTTATATTTTCATTTTTAAAATAAAATTCATACCTAGAAAAATAATTAATAATAAAACAATATATTTAATTATAACTATAAAAGTACTAATTAACAACACTAAAATAAATAAATAACTACTCGTCTTCAAGATGAGGATGATAAATATTCCATAACCTGAGAGCATGCGATGATATTGTTAGAAGTGTGGATTATGTATTGTTGAATAAATGGTTTATTTTTATAGGGAAAATATATTAAACGGGGGTAACAGCAAGAATATGGAATTTGGTGAAATTTGGTCCGTGAAACAAACAATGCCTCAGTCACGCTCACACCATTGGTGATGGTGTAGCCCGACGTTATCCGGCGTGTAGAATGGCTTTAACACCCAGTACACATAGTCTAATATGACTTGATTTTACAAAAAGTTACGGGGTAACGCTCTCTAGCTATATCAACTACAAGAAAATGATAACTTCTTACATTTTGGTTTGTTGTCGTACATTAATATCCATACATATACAATGTAACTATGCTATGGGTAATGGGGTAACTGTCACACCCCCAAAATCCACACGCGGAGTATCACCGCTTGGAGGCGTGACATGACCAGGATCAAGACACCAATCATATTGAACAATGTATTTAAAATAGATAAAATCCAACCACGCAATATAATTGGTGTTCAAAAACGAGTTAACCAAGTTCAAATTAAACAGCGGAAGCATAAAACGTAAAACCAAAACATAAGTTCAATAAGTTCATAAAGCTTAAATGTTTAACATGGAACTCTACAGTCCATGTCCCACAACGACCACTCCTTCTCGTGCAAGCTCCATTTAGGTACCTAACGACCTGCAAGGCATGTAACAAGGAGTCAACAACAAAGTTGAGCGAGTTCACAGATGGTTGTTTAGTTTTAAAAGTTTGTTTTGAAAACCATAAGTTGTTTCGTAAATCACGAGTTAACCAGTATCTTTGTTTTTCCTCAAACCATATCCATAATCAGTGGGGGCTTCCCCATGTGAACCACTAGACCATTACCATATCAACTACTGACGAAAGTAAGTTGTGCCCTAAGTCAATGTCTATCATCATTGACTGTTTGCCATGATCCATTAGTACACGCCCGTCTGACCGGCATGGTGTGAGGTTTGTCAAACCTAATAGCGCTATTAACTAATGACCCGCTCGCCATCGGCCTCGGCGATTAAGTCGATATAAAATGAGGGACTTAATGATAGAGTTTTGTCTAGTAAGTTAAGGTTGTTGTCCTACCCAAGGAGGACGAACGTACGTATTCTACCCAAGGAGAATACGCAGGATTAATATTGGCATCCTACCCATGGAGGATGGCGGTACATATCCTACCCAAGGAGGATATGTAGGTTCCGTTTTAATTCTTTAACCCATTCCCATGTCACACCCCTTTCCGCGGCGGAAGCACGAGGTGTGATCATGAAAGGTTCTCATTGCATACAAAAGGTAAACATGCTATATGCTCGTAAAAACATCAAATACCATAATTTGAAAATATAAGTTTAGCATTTACATCGCTAAGTCGCATAAAACATTGTCTTGAAAAGTTTACAACTTTATTTAAAGATAAACATAAGCGACATCCACAAGCATAAGCGAGACCGCGCGCACATCCATCCTAGTTACCTGAAATACATGTGAGTTTTGGAAAAACGTCAACATAATGTTGGTGTGAATTCATGCAGTTTTGTATTTCACGTTTGTATACTTTGTATGAAAACATAGTTTGTGAATAAATCAAGTTTTCATATATAAATCCAGTTTCATGTGTACACCACGTACTCATGTATAATTCAAATTCTTCTTGAGTACCCCACGTACTCAAGTATAATTCCCATTTTCTTGAGTACCCCACGTACTTCAAGTATAATTCAAGCTTTTCTTGAGTACCCCACGTACTCAAGTATTCATCAAGTTTTAGTATGGTATGAATTTTATGTAAATAAAATATTCCTGTAAGTATCAGGATTGTTAATGGGTTGCAAAGCCATTAACATGTGACACGACATAGGAAGTCACCAAACCTTAGGCATTTAATT
Source organism: Helianthus tuberosus (assembly GCA_030545235.1). NCBI lineage: Eukaryota > Viridiplantae > Streptophyta > Magnoliopsida > Asterales > Asteraceae > Helianthus > Helianthus tuberosus. Next base: position 9,865,295 of record CM060381.1, on the reverse strand, counting down.
GGTATATTCTGAGACACAAAAGCACTACTCGATTCTCGCCCTCACCGAGAGTGTGGCTGCCCGGCACCCGTTAGATCTAACCTTTTGTTCTGCGGTCTAGGTATATTGTTGATTAATGGTGCTTCTGTACCCTATTCGTGACACGATTTCTCGCATAATTTCTCATAACGCCTCATACTTGGTTCTCGTTCTCACCAAGTGCGCTTCTCATATTCTTATATTTCGTCACACTTGGTTCTCGTTCTCACCAAGTGTACTTCTTGTACTCTTATATTTCGTCACACTTGGTTCTCGTTCTCACCAAGTGTACTTTTTGTATTTATATCATACCAATTATAAATATTGTACATTTGTACATGTATTTCACCCCCGAAGTTATAAAAACTGAAAACAATTAAAGAGAAAAGGGGGAGCATGAACTCACAACTTTGCGTTCCTGTGCGTCGTAAACTTCACCGGATTTGCTTAATTAACGTCGTAACCTATACGCGTTTTCTTAACGTTAGTCACTAGACTTGCGTCGCACAAGTACAGTCACTCTCTTTTGTGTATATTTTCTTGTGTTAAAAATATTTTATATTTTTAACTAAATGTCTTACTTATATTATTTTCTCAAAAATAAATATAAGCTTTTTGTATTTTGCACTTTGCACCCGAATTATGTATCTTGTATGTTGTATGTGTATTTTTATGTTTATACTCCTCATGAGTATTTAGTGTATTTTTAAGTCTTAATACACTAGCACGTATAATACATACTATATACACTTAGCACAAAAGTTAGTGATAAAATAATATATATTTTTCTCTCAAAAATATACATACTTAACATCCATTTTTATTCTCGAAGAAATCCTATTACAAAAAATTAGGGAAACCTTGGTAATATTTTAGATTCACTTTTAGGGAATAAGTTTCTCAAAACTTATATTTTTCTAAGTGTCAAAATTTATAAAAATTTTGACAGAGTTTCCCCTAAAAATGGAGGTTTCCCGTGTTTTCAAAACATGTGTTTATTTTCTTTTAAAATCATCGTTACTCAATTTCAACAACAATCACCAACAATACATTCATTTCTCCATTTCAGTCTTAATCTTCAAAACTGGGCTGTTTTCGGGGATTTTAATAAAATAGTTATCTTATTCCATAAATTCCCAAATTTTTATAGAATGTCTTATACATTCCAAAAATTATTGTGTAAAAATATCGGGGTCCAAATCATTGTTAATAATTTTCAGAAAATCATTTTCCGGACTGAAGTCAGATTTATCTTTTTCTGACCATAGTCCGCGGAATAATTTATTTAAAATTCCTCGAGAGTCCAATTTGTGAAATTCCAGTGGGATAATTACAAATACATCGGTGGCCAGTTACAGTAAAAATTTCGTGATCTAACTCTACATGGAATTTAAGTTATAACTGAAAATGTAACACCCATTTTCTGCTGTAATAATTCAGCTTTAGTTGCTGTTAGAAAACGACACTTTAAAAATAGTAAACGAAGTCCAAAAATTACGATTCCGGTGTCATTAGAACCGTATTTCATAGTACATATATCTAGACCTCAGAAAACACATTTTTCGTTTAGTTGAGGACCCGTTACAGCCTGCTAAAGTCGGCTGGAAACGCAACTCAGCAAGTTGTTTCTAGCTCATATGTTACTAAAACGCACACATATTATCGACACAACTTCTAATATGATTAACATCGGACCACACGTCATTTACAGCAGGTCATGGTTTGTTTAATTCAGATTTGTTATGGTTCAACAACATTCTACATTACTTTCCTTTTAACCATCACGTTCATCATTTTTACAAGACTTTTAGTTTCGTTTTCGCATGTTCATGATTTTCATCCGTTAGACTTCCTATTAACCGCTTTAAACAAGATCAAGAGGGTGTTTAGGAGCACTTACTACTAGCTCGAGGCTAGGGAAGATTCAAGGCGAAAACTAGGTGGATAAAAGCAACGTAGAGAGGTCCTTGAGCTTCCGAGTGCACCGAGCTTCCTTATGTGATCTTTAACACCTTTGAGTATGTATGAGTGGCTTGTAGGAGGCTTGATGGTGGCGGTTTGGTGGTGTGGTGGTGGAGCCGTGAGGTAGCAAGAGGAGAAAGAGAGTGAAATTTTTGTTAAGTGTTTAGGTGAATGAAAGCTTAACTTATGGTGAAACTTATAGTCCATCCAATTCCATAATCCATAGTGTAATATGCCCTCTTGATACTAGACATAACTCAATATAATATTCAAGGTGTAAGAATTGTATCCCACATGGGGGAACTCGTTCAAATGGGGGGGGGGGGGGGGGGAAGGGTTATGTTTTGATTCCAACTAACTAATTAAGTTCTAGTTAGATTAGTTAGGACTTTTAATTAGGTAATTAGTGTTATGAAATATAAAGGATGTTAGGGTATTCGGGGACCCTAACTGGCTCAGAAAAAGAAAAACAATGTCAATGACAATATTTTTTTGTGCTCCGGGTAAAGTCCGGTTGTTCGGTTGGATATCAATCCGTTAAAGTGCTAAACTACACTTTTTAGTGACTTTAATGTATCCTTTTGTAACACTTTTGATTCCCAACACTTAGGGAAATATTCTGACTGAAAAATTATATTTTCTGCATAATATTCATATGTTTAAATGCTGAATTGAGCTGAATTATACAAAATTCTGCACTTAAAGTGCGTTTCGGGTGCTTTTTAGTGCTTATTTTTGCTTTCGTATTGCATATATATTAAACCCTTGTATGTACTCTTGGGTTTTAATGCATTCTTGCTGTCGGACCTACACCTAGGCTCCAATTTTATTGTCGGACTGCTTTCTGCAGTTCCGTTGACACATAGTGTCTTACCGGTGAGTTTACTTAGTATTTTTGACGCAACGCTCTCGTTTATGCATAAAGCAATATTTTGTAGTATACAACGTGCATGAATTCACTTGTTTAATCATGTGTTCAGACATTGCTGACAATTAAGCACATAATTGCAGTCAATAAATAATAATTAAAGTGTACGGAAATTACCGGTTTGTGCCAGTTGTCACAGTCTCCCCCCGTTAAAAGAATTTCGTCCCGAAATTCAGGCTGAACTAACTCTCGCTGGAGTCTTCTTGAATAGGTGGGGATACTTTTCCTTGAACTGGTCTTCACGTTCCCATGTGTACTCGGGTCCGTGCTTAGAGCTCCAACGTACTTTGACAAGTTTTACGATGCTCCTCCTGGTCTTGTTGACTTTCTAGTCGGTAACCTCAACGGGTTGTTCTGTAAATCGGAGGGTTTTATCAATATGCACTTCATCCATCGGGATGATCACGTTTTCTTGTGTTGGACTCTTCTTCAGGTTGGATACATGAAACGCATCATGTACTCCATTAAGTTCTTCCGGTAACTCCAACTTGTATGCCACGGTACCAATTCTTTTTAATATTCTGAATGGTCCGATGTATCGTGGATTCAGCTTTCCACGCTTTCCAAATCTGACTACGCCCTTCCATGGTGAGACTTTTAACAACACTTTGTCTCCCACCTTGAATTCTACTGATTTTCTTTTCGGATCAGCGTAGCTCTTTTGTCGATCTCGAGCCGCCTTAATGCGCTCTCGGATCTGCGCAATCTTGTCGGTTGTCTCTTGTACAAGTTCAGGACCAACTATACGTTTATCTCCGGCATCTGCCCAACATAAGGGCGATCGGCATTTGCGGCCATACAGAGCTTCGAACGGCGCGGCTTTTATGCTCGTATGATAACTGTTATTGTAGGAAAACTCAACTAAAGGTAGATGAGTATCCCAGCTACCGCCAAGGTCCATGACACATGCGCGAAGCATATCTTCCAATGTTTGTATAGTCCGTTCGCTCTGGCCGTCTGTTTGTGGATGGAATGCCGTGCTTAGATCTAACTGAGATCCAAAGGCTTCCTGAAATGATTGCCAGATTCTTGAGACAAAGCGTCCATCTCTGTCTGAAATGATTGAGATTGGCACTCCATGACGTACCACAATTTCTCTTAAGTATATTTCAGCAAGCTTTCCGGTGCTGTCTTTTTCTCGGATCGGTAGGAAGTGCGCAGACTTCGTTAGTCGATCAACTATTACCCATATCATATCGTGCCCTCCCGGGGTCCTGGGTAATTTCGTTATGAAGTCCATCGAGATTTGTTCCCACTTCCACAAAGGGAATCTCTGGTTGTTGTAGTAGGCCGGACAGATTCTGATATTCTGCCTTAACCTTGGCACAGGTTAGGCATTTTCCAACATAAACAGGAACGTCGCTTTTGAGTCTCGGCCACCAATAGTATTCTTTCAAGTCCTGATACATTTTGTCCGATCCTGGATGGATCGAATATCTCGATTTGTGGGCTTCATTAAGGATGACTTCTCGTATGCCACCATAGAGTGGAACCCAAATACGCTTCTTGAAGTATAAGGCTCCCTCTTCGTTTGGCACCATGTATTTCAGCATACCCCGTAGGTATTCAGCTTTACGGTTCTCTTCTTTAAGAGCTTCTTGTTGTGCATCACGAATGCGTGCAGTGAGGTTCGTTCGAATCGTCATTTCCAATGCTCGAACCCTTAGGGTCTTAACCCTTTCTTTTCGGCTCAACGCGTCCGCTACAACGTTTGCCTTTCCAGGATGGTACTTAATCTCACAGTCATAATCGTTCAGCAGCTCGACCCAACGTCGCTGGCGCATATTCAATTCCTTCTAATCAAATATGTGTTGTAAGCTTTTGTGATCTGTGAAAATTGTACATCGAGTACCATATAAATAATGTGGCCAGATCTTCAAGGCGAATACCACCGCACCTAGTTCCAAGTCGTGAGTGGTATAGTTTCTTTCATGAACCTTCAATTGTCTCGAAGCGTAAGCGATGACTTTTTGGCGTTGCATGAGCACGCAACCCAAGCCTTGTCGTGATGCGTCGCAGTATACCACAAAGTCTTCAGTGCCTTCGGGTAATGATAGTATTGGTGCATCGCAGAGCTTGCTTTTAAGTAACTGGAAGGCTTCTTCTTGTTTGTGACCCCAGTCGTATCTCTTGTCTTTCTGTGTAAGGGTCGTTAGCGGTTGAGCTATTTTTGAGAAATTCTCGATGAATCGCCGATAATAGCCCGCTAAGCCCAAAAATTGACGAACTTCAGTTGGGGTCTTGGGAGCTTCCCAATTCTTTATTGCTTCTATCTTGGACGGGTCTACATGAATGCCCTTCTCATTCACAACGTGACCAAGAAATTGTACTTCGCGAATCCAGAATTCGCATTTTGAGAACTTTGCATACAGCTTCTCTTTCTTCAGTAGTTCCAAGATGGTTCTGAGATGTTGCTCGTGTTCTTCTTTCGTTCGCGAGTAAATCAGGATATCGTCGATAAATACAATCACGAATTTATCGAGATATGGTTTGCATACGCGGTTCATCAGATCCATAAAGACCGCTGGTGCATTCGTCAGCCCAAACGGCATCACAAGAAATTCGTAGTGCCCATATCGCGTTCTGAATGCAGTCTTTGGCACGCTTTCTTCTTGGATTCTTAACTGATGGTATCCAGATCGAAGGTCGATCTTGGAATAGTAGCTTGATCCTTGCAATTGATCAAATAAGTCATCAATCCTTGGTAGCGGGTACCGATTCTTGATAGTGAGCTTGTTCAGTTCCCTGTAATCGATACACATCCGCAGTGTTCCATCCTTCTTCTTCACGAACAGTACTGGAGCTCCCCAGGGTGAGAAGCTTGGCCTTATGAATCCTTTATCCAACAACTCCTGGAGCTGTGTAGATAATTCTTGCATTTCGGATGGCGCAAGTCGATAGGGTGCCTTGGCTACAGGAGCAGCTCCCGGAACCAAGTCTATACGGAATTCGACTTGTCGTTGCGGAGGTAGTCCTGGCAGATCTTCAGGGAACACATCAGGAAATTCCTTCACCACAGGAATGTCTTCGAGTTTCGGCTCCACAGCCTTCTTGTCTATAACGTGTGCTAGGAAAGCGACACATCCTTTCCTTAAGCACTTATGTGCCTTCATGCAACTGATGATTCGAAGAGGTGCGTCTCGTTTTTCTCCATGCACGATGAGAGTTTCACCATTCGCTAAAGGGATGCGAATGATTTTCTCATGACAAATAACTTCAGCTTTGTTCTTGGACAACCAGTCCATCCCGACTACTACGTCGAAGCTACCCAATTGAATAGGTAGGAGGTCGATGCTAAATCTTCGTTCACCAAGTTCTAGTGTGCAGCCTCTAACAACTTTGCCCGATTCAACGAGTTTACCATTGGCTAGTTCTATGGAATAAGGAATTTCTAATCTACTAGATTCTATTCCGAGTATGCATTTAAATTCCACAGACATGAAGCTATAATCGCCGCCAGTGTCAAATAATATGGATGCAAAGTGATTGTTAATGAGAAACGTACCGGTGACCACGTTAGGGTCCTGTCACACCCCCATTTCCACGTGTCACCGGTGGGGGAGTATCGTGACGTGGTTGGCAACGTAATAGTCAAACAACACAATATATATGAATGCACAGCGGAAGCAAATTTAAAATAAGATACAGCCGAATTTATTTATTGTAATCAAAGTCACAATATCCGGATGTTTATCCACAGTAGGATCGAAACAAAATAACATTTAATGGTTCAACAGACTTCAGGCATCTTAAGCTTACGAAACTTCTAATGATGCTTAGGAGAAATCCCAGCCAATTTCGCTTAGTACCTGCATTTAATCTTTTTGGGAAAATATGTCAGTTTACACTGGTAAATACATTCAACTGACTCATTTTGTAAAATGATTGAAAATTGGTTTGGATGCACGTGGCATAAACATTTTAATTAACTTGGGAGAATTATTTAATATCATAATCTTGTGAACGAATTACATGTTACTTATGCGTTCAGTAGCCCGGATCGTGCCGGGTTAAAGATCAATAGACACACCACATTAATTATATGAGACACTGACAGGTGTACGCCTACACCTGTGTGCTAAGGTCGTGGCCATTTCGTAAAATGATGCCGAGGATATCCGGGACATGGTAATTAACCCCCCAAAGGCTGTAAAGTAAACAAGACTGTTTAAACGAGCCGATCAAATTAGTCAACTACCCACTCAACTGTGGAGATTTGATGCTCGATCAAGCGGTATGCTATATACCGTAACCCAAGCCCGTATAGGGAAAATAAGTTAAAATTATTTACCTGAGCAAGTATTAATCACAATAAGCAAAATGCACGTAGCTTTTACTGGTTCTCCTAATCTGGAACGAAGGTTTAATATAACCTATTAGAATCCTAACGGGTCTTTAATTAAGCTTAAGCTTAGACCGGCTAGTTTCAAAGATACGGTTCGTACGCACGATTAAGCGAAGACCGGATAGAATGTGATTTAGACCCGACAAGTTTGAAGACTTGTTTAATATGGGTATATTATTCACATTCTGGATTTTGAGATAAAACCGTTAAGGTTTGACCCGTTTCGGCTAATTTATGTAAACTTGTTACATAAACCGAACCGTATGCGTAATAAGCATAACGGGTATCCGTAAGAGCCATATACAGGTTTCCTAAGTTAATATGCTTCAAATATGTTGAGACATCAGTAAGATGTCTTTTATTATGCCCGAAACGAATTTAAACACAAACTAGGCCCCGTAGGGGTAGTTTGGTCATTTTAAAGGTTGTAAAAGAGTTTAGATGTTTAACTGAGTTACAGGTCTAATGTAAACAGAAAACATACTCAATTTGATAAGTTATATCAGTAGGTTAAAGCATATATGTGAAATTTGTCAATTATAACCAAACTATGCACCGTATGGGCATTTTGGTAATTTCACATAAGCCGACAAGCTCAAAACCGAAGTCTGAGTTAATCAACCTTTGCTTACTGTGAAAATATTCTAATTTTTTCCTAAAATATCAGTAGGTATCAACCCGGGTATGTACAATATGATTTTAATACATACTATGCGTTAAAAACGCTAAATAAGGCGATTAAAGGCCATTTCCGGGTTTGATATTTAAATCTGATATTTTTATATTTCCAGAAGGCTTAAAATAATTTATTTAACATATGTGATCAGTAGCAAAAGGTTTGGAGTCGTTTAGATATGTAAAACTCATTTTATGCCCCGTAAGGGCAAAACCGACAATTACCGGATTAAGCCTACGACTATGAGTTATGCTCAGCCAAAAATTAATTAAAAATCTTTAAAATTCCCAAAATAATATATTACATCAGTGGGTATTAAGTTTGATGTCAAAAAGTATGTTTAAGTAGGCTATAAGCTAATTGCGCCATTTTATTAACATAAAGCATAAATTTTGCGATAATGAACATAACTCTTAATCTACAAATCAAACTGAAGTCAAACTTTGCATACAAGTTTATATATCAGTAACTAAGGTTTCTACACTTTTACATTTTCATAAATCACGTTTTAAGGTAATAAGGGCATAACGGTCAACATATGAGCAATTAACGGAAACATGCATATTAATTGGATAACTAATGAACCAAGGTGTATAATCGCAGAGGGTTGTTCTAACATGTAACCTAATCCAATTAAAGCACTGAGGCATTTCTAAAACATGCCTAAACGGGTCAGAACTGAAAGTCAAAGTGAAAGTCAAACTATGTGACTTTCGGTTCCGAACCGGGTCTAAACAGGAAATTATCGGGTTGAACATGTTTAGACATGTTCTTACACTTATTACTAAGTTATAACAATGATCTAACAGGTTGTATATGATCTACAATGTTAATTATGCATAAATGGCATTTTAGACTTCCTGTTGACTTTTTAAGTAAAGGTTTGACCCGACTTTTGACCTGGTTAGAGTGATGATCAGGGGAAACCCTTTTGAGGTTTTATTACCCACATAAATACCATCTTATATCTACTTTTGATTCGAGAATTGACTGAGCCATTATTGACTAATCTTGAAGTCAAACCGTAATTACGACGGTTTGACTTTTAGCCTAAATACTAAGCTAAACTCAACTAGAGAAGGACAAGCAGACTTACAAGAGTCCTATGCACGAGATATGATCAGTTGAGAGAGTTCCTTAGCTCCAGAAATGCTCCAATTGATCAGATGGAAGTGTGATGAACAACATTGCACAAAGTGGCTTTATATAGTGAGATTTGCACCACAAATGGTTGACACATGTTCCTACTAGTGCCCACAACTGATCAACATTTGTTACTAGTGCCTAGGATAATTTAGGGGTCGCCCACAATGCATTAATGTCAAAAAAGGATCGGTTTTCCGCGTTTGCAGGCTGTTGTCACGCTTTTCTGCATCTGGGCGCCTGATGCGGCCCGCATTAGTTTTAACTAATGCTGAAGCGGGCCGCCTGGCCCTCATAAATCAGATTTTTCATTTCTTTTGTTTGCAAGGTTGACCTTTGGCTTCACGAAGGGGCAACCGGGTTTATTTCTTACATTTTGACCCCCTTACATTTACCCCCAAGGGCTTTAGGACTTATACCCACTTTGCCAAGTCCCTGAACACTTCCGATTTAACCCGAAAAGTCTTAACTTTCTACGTTTGCACTTTAACCCTTCGCACACGAATTTGATCATAACTTTCTCATACGTTAACGAAACTTTATGAAATTTATATCGCGCTTTCTAGTGAGCATAATTAACAGTTACAAAGCTTCGGGTTTGTCAAAAGGTCACTCAGAGGTATATCTTTAACATGTTGACACATTTAACCCCTGTAGTTTGAAATCTCTCACTTTTAGCTCCGTATGATCCATGATTTATTCGTTTGATGTTATAAACATCATGTAGGGTTATTATGAAGTATATTTATTCACTGTTGACACTTAGAACCCGTATAATCTCATACTTTCCATGTTTGTCAACTTTAGTCCTTTTATAACATTCTTTCACACGTTCAAACTTTATGACACGTGTCAACACATTATAGGACGTGAATTTTCGAGGTGTTACATCCTCACCCCCTTAAAATAAATCTCGACCCGAGATTTACTGAAATAAGTAAGGGTACTTTTCTTTCATCGTGGATTCAACCTCCCACGTGTATTCGGGACCTCTACGGGCATCCCATTTGACCTTAACAATAGGCACATGCTTCCTTCGAAGCTTCTTAACCCGTCGATCCTCAATCGACAAAGGTTTTTCAACAAATCTTAAGCTCTCATCTATATGCACATCTGTATGTGGTATAACCAGTGATTCGTCAGCGAAACACTTTTTCAGATTGCAAATGTGGAACACATTGTGAATTCCACTAAGCTCTTCTGGTAAGTTTAACTTATAGGCAACTGACCCGACATGTTCGATAACCTCGAAAGGTCCTATGTATCTCGGGCTTAGCTTGCCTTTCTTACCAAACCGCATCACTCCTTTCCAGGGTGACACTTTAAGTAGGACTTTGTCACCTACTTCGAAGTGAAAATCTTTACGCTTAGGATCAGCGTAACTCTTCTGCCTATCTCGGGCAGCTTTGAGACGGTCACGAATCTGGACAATTTTGTCCGTCGTTTTGAACACTATCTCTGGTCCCGACAATTGGACGTCTCCAACTTCTACCCAACAAATGGGCGATCTACACTTTCTACCGTATAATGCCTCAAAAGGCGCAGCCTTAATGCTGGTATGGTAGCTATTGTTGTAGGAGAATTCGATTAATGGTAGGTTCTTATCCCAATTACCACCTAAATCGATCGCACATGCACGTAGCATGTCTTCCAACGTTTGAATAGTACGCTCACTCTGATCGTTTGTCTGAGGATGGTAAGCCGTACTAAAGTTCAAACGTGTGCCCAAAGATTGCTGGAAACTCTTCCAAAAATGTGACGTGTATCTAGTATCCCTGTCAGAGATAATAGACACAGGTATGCCATGTAAGGCTACAATCTTATCAACGTATAGCTGGGCTAACATATCGGAGCTATAAGTCTCCTTGATGGGTAAGAAGTGTGCTGACTTAGTCAGTCTATCAACTATAACCCATATTGTATCATTGCCTTTCCTTGTCTTGGGTAACTTGGTGATAAAATCCATAGTTACCATTTCCCACTTCCACGTAGGAAGTTCAGGCTGTTGTAGCAAACCTGACGGTTTCTGATGCTCGGCTTTGACTTGCGCACATGTCAAGCATTTTGCTACATGGGCGGCTACGGACTTTTTCAAGCCTATCCACCAATAATTTGCCTTTAGATCCTGGTACATCTTATCAGCTCCAGGATGAACGGAGTATTTGGAACTATGGGCTTCCTGGAGGATGACATCACGAAGTCCCCCATAAATTGGAACCCATATTCGTCCATTCAATCGTAAAATTCCGTCCTTGCTAAGAGTTAACTGCTCCTCAGTTACCCCTAACTTTTCATTAGGATAGTTAGCTTCCAACACAGCTTCCTTCTGTGCAGCCAACACCCTTTCAGTCAAATTATTCTTTATTTCCATGCGCTTGGCATTGATTCGAATAGGTTTTACTCTTTCCTTTCTGCTTAAGGCATCAGCGACTACATTCGCCTTGCCGGGATGGTACTTGATTTCACAATCATAGTCATTCAAGGTCTCCATCCAACGGCGTTGCCTCATGTTTAATTCCTTCTGATTAAACAGATGCTGGAGGCTCTTGTGATCAGAATAGATCACAAACTTGATTCCATATAGGTAATGCCTCCACAGTTTTAGTGCGAATACAACGGCACCCAACTCCAAGTCGTGAGTGGTATAATTCTTTTCGTGCACCTTTAACTGTCGTGATGCATAGGCAATAACCTTGCCTTTCTGCATAAGCACACACCCCATGCCGGTGTGTGAAGCATCGCAGTAAACTACGAATTCTTCAGTGCCTTCAGGTAATGTCAGCACAGGAGCGTTGCTCAACTTCTGTTTCAAAACATCAAAGGACTCTTGCTGCTTAGGGCCCCAAACGAACTTAACCTTCTTCTTAGTTAAGGAGGTTAGGGGTGCAGCAATCCTTGAAAAATTTTCTATGAAACGCCTGTAATATCCTGCCAATCCCAGGAAGCTACGAATCTCCGTAGGCGTCTTCGGCTCTTGCCAGTTCATGACTGCTTCAACCTTAGCGGGATCCACCTGGATACCACGCTCACTGACCACATGTCCAAGAAATTGGACCTCTCGAAGCCAAAATTCACACTTGGAGAATTTGGCATAGAGCTTCTCCTGATGTAGAAGTTTGAGAATACAACGAAGGTGTTTCTCATGGTCAGCTTGATTCTTAGAATAAATGAGAATGTCGTCGATGAAAACGATGACGAATTTATCTAAGTACGGCTTGCAAACGCGATTCATGAGATCCATGAACGCGGCCGGTGCATTAGTGAGCCCAAAAGGCATCACTAGGAACTCGTAATGACCATAACGAGTCCTAAATGCAGTTTTATGTACGTCTTCATCTCTAACCTTCAGTTGATGGTAGCCTGACCTCAAGTCAATCTTCGAGAAATAACTTGCTCCTTGCAACTGATCGAACAAGTCGTCGATCCTAGGCAAAGGATATCTATTCTTGATCGTGACCTTATTAAGCTCACGATAGTCGATGCACAGACGCATCGATCCATCCTTCTTCTTGACAAATAGGACCGGCGCTCCCCAAGGCGACGACCTAGGTTTAATGAAACCCTTGGCTAGTAATTCGTCTAGCTGTGTCCTTAATTCTTTCATCTCTGTGGGCGCCAACCTATAAGGTGCTCGAGCAACAGGTGCTGCTCCGGGGATGATGTCGATCCTGAACTCCACTTGCCTATCTGGTGGTAAACCAGGTAGTTCTTCCGGAAAAATTTCTGGGAATTCAGAGATAACAGGGATGTCTTCTATCTTCGGTCTGGGCTCATCAATAATTACTTGTGCCATGTAGATGACACAACCCTTCTTTAAACATTTTGAAGCCTTGAGCATAGTCACTTGCTCAGGCAGCCCATACTGGGTATCCCCCCGAATGGTAAGTGGTTCACCAGACGGAGTCTTTATTACCACTTGCTTCATGTTACAGACAATTTGGGCCAGGTTGCGAGATAACCAGTCCATACCCAGAACTATGTCAAAACCAGCTAACTTGAAGGGAAGTAGAGATAGAGGAAAAGAATGGTTCTTAATGGATATAACACGTCCATCTAACACAGTAGAGACGGTTTCTAACGTACCATCTGCTAACTCTACCTCATAGTTTACGCTTAAGGTTTTGACAGGTAAATTCAACAATTTACAAAACTTATGATCTACGAAAGACTTATATGCGCCTGAATCAAAAAGTACTCTTGCAAAGACATCATTTACAAGGAAAGTACCTGTTATAACATTATCGTCTTGCACAGCCTCTTTCGCGTCCATCCTGAAGACTCTAGCATTAGTCTTCTTAGCCTCTTCAGGCTTCTTGTTGTACTTAGGGCAGTTGGTTTTAATGTGGCCCTTTTCATTGCAACTGTAGCACGTTGCATCTTTCATCTTCTTGCAATCCAAGGTTTTGTGATCCATGGACTTGCAAATACCACAAGCATAGGGTTTTGACTGGGCCTGGGAGTTTGATTCAAACCTGCACTTTCCAAAGTGCGGTTTCTTGCAAATCTTGCACATGGGCTTCTTACCAGAATTATGCCCATCTCTCCTCGACTCAGATCCCTTCTTGTTATCACCGCTCCCACGGTGTTTCTTGCTCGATCTTCGTGAACCATCATCTTCACGCTTCCTCTTCTCAGCCTCCTTATTCCTCAGCGATCTCTGCCTGACCGCATCCAGTGTGAGGGATAAGGAAATGTCAGCTACTGATCTAAAAGTAGCTGGCCGAGAAGCTTTAACGCTTGCCTTGATCTCGGGGGCTAAACCACCGATAAAACGAGCGATTCTCTTTGGTTCCGGGGTTACCAGATAAGGAACTAACCGGGACATCGTGTTGAAGCTCGTCAGGTAAGCTTGACAGTCAAGGTTTGTCATCACCAGTGATAGAAAGTCAGATTCTATCTTCTCCACCTCATGTTGAGGGCAGAAATTTTCCCTGATCAGGGCAACAAATTGATCCCATGACATATCGTACAATGGGATTTTTCCGGTGGCCTGAACCAGAGATCTCCACCATGCTAACGCTTCACCCTTAAAGGACTGTGACACAAACTTAACCACATCCTTTTCAGCGCACCCGCTGATATCTACCACCGTGTCCATCTCGTCAAGCCATGTCATACAATCGATGGCTCCTTTCTCCCCATTAAAATCCCGGGGCTTGCAAGACACGAAATACTTATAGGAGCAACCTTTGTTACGGGGCTCTTGATTCAGCACTATCTGCTGAGATGGAACACTGTGGTTCGAGGAGCGTCGATCATCGTTTTTCTTCGGGTCGTCCTTCTTGGGTGGTGGCTTTGAAGGCTGTGTAGATTGGGTCCTACTACGAGTCCCACTGTAATCTTCATACTGCCTTTCCAAAGCCTGTGGAACAGCGCCGTCTATGATCGCTTTTAATTCAGCACCCGTTAGATTAATTCGGGCTTCATTATTAACCTCCACTGGGTGGCTATTAACCTCGTCTGAGTTAGCCATTTAAACTTGAACTGTTGTAGAAAACAAGGACAATAGTTTATTTTGGGAGTTTATGGAATTGTCTTTTATGGCAATTCATTAACCATGGTACAGAGACCATATTTGGTTAATTTATAAATCATATTTATTTAGGATTTCTATTATAATTTATCCTAATTATGAAACAATAACAGTTTTATTTATGGCACAAATGGCCTAGTCACATGGACATTTTTATTTTTAATCTATGATTTCAAAGAATCAAAACATTAAGGTATACTGGCACAATAGGCCTAGTCACAAGGACAATTATAAATTATAAGCTATGATTTCATAGAATCAAAGCATGAAGATTCGAACCTAGTTCATTACCTTATTTGTCAGGGAGTCATAGCTACCCCTGTCTTTTGGCTCATGTAGAAATGAGCAAGGCCCGTAGGCACTATATTACCATGTATGGTAAAAATATGATCATCTTAATTGATGATGTAAATCCAAGATTCAGAGATCATTAAACTGGATTAGGAATCTTCTAAAGAATTCCTTTAATAACATATGTGATTTCCAACGAATCACTTCTGCCAGGATTGTTAACATGTTTCACAGATGTTAACAGGGATTTGAATCTCTTAAACAGGTCTTACCATCATGGCCAGGTCTTCATAAAGACTCTCAGGCTAGGTTTCACTCTTAAGATTCTTAGTTAAAATTTACTTAGACAGATTATTTCAAAAGGAATGATTTTTAATTTATTTATTTCATTTATAATTTATGTATGCACATAATGGCAAACATGAAATTTATAAAACAAACATTCCATTAATTTATCATAATATTATACACTGCCCTAAACGGGTCTTTTCAAATAACAAACTTACCCTCGCAGGGGTCAAACAAGTACTTACCCACGCAGGGGCTTAATAACACACATGCCCACGCAGGGGCTTAATAACATAATTGTCCACGCAGGGACTTTAAACAAACAAACTAGTCCACGCAGGGACTTTAGGCAAACATCATACCCACGCAGGGGTTAACGGAAAATAGACCCACGCAGGGGTCAAGATAAACACAATACAGCAAATACATGCTCACGCAGGGGCTAAACTGATAAAATGAGGTTACAACAATAATGGAAGGATTCAACGATCCTTCTTGTTCTTCCCCTTGATCAAGCTTGCCAATCCCTGGAAAAATGTTTGTCTCTCCTGGCGGTCGCGGCGATTTTCCCGCTCAACCTGATCCAGCCTCTGAAGAATTTCCTCCCTTTCTGGGGGAGAAAACCGAGGCGGCTGCGATTGCGTCCGGATGATAGGCCTACGAGGTATCGGGTACCCCTGAGTCGGGTAACCTACTCCCCATGGGTCTCCATAGGGTCCTTGGGCGTTGTAGTTCGCCGCTACCATGTACGGGTCGGCCTCCGCGTAACCAAAGTTGTGGACTGGCGGCTCGAACGGGTTATAAGCCATGGAACCTGTATAAGCTGGGATTGGGTTGTCAAAACCCATTGGCGGCGGCTGCGGCATCGCTGGGTTGGAAGGCCCACCCATTTGTGGGTCCTCCTGATGTGGCGGGTAGTGGCTGGCACTTGACTGACGTGGGGAGCTGAAATGAAAGTCTCCCGCACGTGATGACATACGTGCACCGGTTCTCCTACGCCTTGGTGGTTGAGGAGGTGCCGGTTGAACTGGTGGCGGTGGAGGTGGTGGCGTAACTGCCACAAACCGGTGGTCCTCAGAGGAATCTTGATGATGCTGCTGCTGCGGCGACGAGTGATGAGAAGGTGTGTAGTACCACTCGTGCCGAGTGAACATGGCTTGGAAACTGTCTGGACCACCATAGGGTGATCCGTGAAAAGACGATCTGTCGGAGATCTCGATCGGATGGTTCGGAGTACCACTTGCCGGCATGACGGGGTCCGTATCCTCGTCCATGTCATCCGCATTATCACCGGAGAAGTGATCGTCTGGCCCTAGTGGGTTGAAACCCATGGGTTCTGGAATGAATCCTACCGGGTTAAACTGTCCCCGAAAAACAGGTGTAGGATCTCCATAGGAATGATGGGACAAAGATCGCTGAAGTGGTATGTAGGACGGTTGAGGGTTATTGGGTTCATAAGGGTTAAGAACAGGAGGTGTTGAACTATGCGAAACCGACCGTCTGGCCGGCTCAAACAGGTTTCTCCGGTTCTCCCGAGGGTCGTCACTCTCGGTGTTGGATGGAGCTCGCCGTTGCGAAGGCCCAGCTTCATGATCGTTGGGGGCGGTGACTGGCCCCTTGCCTCGTCCTCGTCTCCTAAAGAATCTTGGCGGCATTTTTTATTCCTGTCAATATTTCGTGAGATAACAACAACAAGATATAAAGCATAAGACAAAAATGAACAAAATAGAATTTGTCCTATGTTATATGTCTAGACTCGAAAGTTTAGAATGTGCTATTGTGTACTAAGATTAAACACAAAAGGCTAGTGTTTAATTCACTCAGTGTTGGCTCTGATACCAACCTGTCACACCCCCATTTCCACGTGTCACCGGTGGGCCCGGTGGGGGAGTATCGTGACGTGGTTGGCAACGTAATAGTCAAACAACACAATATATATGAATGCACAGCGGAAGCAAATTTAAAATAAGATACAGCCGAATTTATTTATTGTAATCAAAGTCACAATATCCGGATGTTTATCCACAGTAGGATCGAAACAAAATAACATTTAATGGTTCAACAGACTTCAGGCATCTTAAGCTTGCGAAACTTCTAATGATGCTTAGGAGAAATCCCAGCCAATTTCGCTTAGTACCTGCATTTAATCTTTTTGGGAAAATACGTCAGTTTACACTGGTAAATACATTCAACTGACTCATTTTGTAAAATGATTGAAAATTGGTTTGGATGCACGTGGCATAAACATTTTAATTAACTTGGGAGAATTATTTAATATCATAATCTTGTGAACGAATTACATGTTACTTATGCGTTCAGTAGCCCGGATCGTGCCGGGTTAAAGATCAATAGACACACCACATTAATTATATGAGACACTGACAGGTGTACGCCTACACCTGTGTGCTAAGGTCGTGGCCATTTCGTAAAATGATGCCGAGGATATCCGGGACATGGTCATTAACCCCCCAAAGGCTGTAAAGTAAACAAGACTGTTTAAACGAGCCGATCAAATTAGTCAACTACCCACTCAACTGTGGAGACTTGATGCTCGATCAAGCGGTATGCTATATACCGTAACCCAAGCCCGTATAGGGAAAATAAGTTAAAATTATTTACCTGAGCAAGTATTAATCACAATAAGCAAAATGCACGTAGCTTTTACTGGTTCTCCTAATCTGGAACGAAGGTTTAATATAACCTATTAGAATCCTAACGGGTCTTTAATTAAGCTTAAGCTTAGACCGGCTAGTTTCAAAGATACGGTTCGTACGCACGATTAAGCGAAGACCGGATAGAATGTGATTTAGACCCGACAAGTTTGAAGACTTGTTTAATATGGGTATATTATTCACATTCTGGATTTTGAGATAAAACCGTTAAGGTTTGACCCGTTTCGGCTAATTTATGTAAACTTGTTACATAAACCGAACCGTACGCGTAATAAGCATAACGGGTATCCGTAAGAGCCATATACATGTTTCCTAAGTTAATATGCTTCAAATATGTTGAGACATCAGTAAGATGTCTTTTATTATGCCCGAAACGAATTTAAACACAAACTAGGCCCCGTAGGGGTAGTTTGGTCATTTTAAAGGTTGTAAAAGAGTTTAGATGTTTAACTGAGTTACAGGTCTGATCTAAACAGAAAACATACTCAATTTGATAAGTTATATCAGTAGGTTAAAGCATATATGTGAAATTTGTCAATTATAACCAAACTATGCACCGTAGGGGCATTTTGGTAATTTCACATAAGCCGACAAGCTCAAAACCGAAGTCTGAGTTAATCAACCTTTGCTTACTGTGAAAATATTCTAATTTTTGCCTAAAATATCAGTAGGTATCAACCCGGGTATGTACAATATGATTTTAATACATACTATGCGTTAAAAACGCTAAATAAGGCGATTAAAGGCCATTTCCGGGTTTGATATTTAAATCTGATATTTTTATATTTCCAGAAGGCTTAAAATAATTTATTTAACATATGTGATCAGTAGCAAAAGGTTTGGAGTCGTTTAGATATGTAAAACTCATTTTATGCCCCGTAAGGGCAAAACCGACAATTACCGGATTAAGCCTACGACTATGAGTTATGCTCAGCCAAAAATTAATTAAAAATCTTTAAAATTCCCAAAATAATATATTACATCAGTGGGTATTAAGTTTGATGTCAAAAAGTATGTTTAAGTAGGCTATAAGCTAATTGCGCCATTTTATTAACATAAAGCATAAATTTTGCGATAATGAACATAACTCTTAATCTACAAATCAAACTGAAGTCAAACTTTGCATACAAGTTTATATATCAGTAACTAAGGTTTCTACACTTTTACATTTTCATAAATCACGTTTTAAGGTAATAAGGGCATAACGGTCAACATATGAGCAATTAACGGAAACATGCATATTAATTGGATAACTAATGAACCAAGGTGTATAATCGCAGAGGGTTGTTCTAACATGTAACCTAATCCAATTAAAGCTCTGAGGCATTTCTAAAACATGCCTAAACGGGTCAGAACTGAAAGTCAAAGTGAAAGTCAAACTATGTGACTTTCGGTTCCGAACCGGGTCTAAACAGGAAATTATCGGGTTGAACATGTTTAGACATGTTCTTACACTTATTACTAAGTTATAACAATGATCTAACAGGTTGTATATGATCTACAATGTTAATTATGCATAAATGGCATTTTAGACTTCCTGTTGACTTTTTAAGTAAAGGTTTGACCCGACTTTTGACCTGGTTAGAGTGATGATCAGGGGAAACCCTTTTGAGGTTTTATTACCCACATAAATACCATCTTATATCTACTTTTGATTCGAGAATTGACTGAGCCATTATTGACTAATCTTGAAGTCAAACCGTAATTACGACGGTTTGACTTTTAGCCTAAATACTAAGCTAAACTCAACTAGAGAAGGACAAGCAGACTTACAAGAGTCCTATGCACGAGATATGATCAGTTGAGAGAGTTCCTTAGCTCCAGAAATGCTCCAATTGATCAGATGGAAGTGTGATGAACAACATTGCACAAAGTGGCTTTATATAGTGAGATTTGCACCACAAATGGTTGACACATGTTCCTACTAGTGCCCACAACTGATCAACATTTGTTACTAGTGCCTAGGATAATTTAGGGGTCGCCCACAATGCATTAATGTCAAAAAAGGATCGGTTTTCCGCGTTTGCAGGCTGTTGTCACGCTTTTCTGCATCTGGGCGCCTGATGCGGCCCGCATTAGTTTTAACTAATGCTGAAGCGGGCCGCCTGGCCCTCATAAATCAGATTTTTCATTTCTTTTGTTTGCAAGGTTGACCTTTGGCTTCACGAAGGGGCAACCGGGTTTATTTCTTGCATTTTGACCCCCTTACATTTACCCCCAAGGGCTTTAGGACTTATACCCACTTTGCCAAGTCCCTGAACACTTCCGATTTAACCCGAAAAGTCTTAACTTTCTACGTTTGCACTTTAACCCTTCGCACACGAATTTGATCATAACTTTCTCATACGTTAACGAAACTTTATGAAATTTATATCGCGCTTTCTAGTGAGCATAATTAACAGTTACAAAGCTTCGGGTTTGTCAAAAGGTCACTCAGAGGTATATCTTTAACATGTTGACACATTTAACCCCTGTAGTTTGAAATCTCTCACTTTTAGCTCCGTATGATCCATGATTTATTCGTTTGATGTTATAAACATCATGTAGGGTTATTATGAAGTATATTTATTCACTGTTGACACTTAGAACCCGTATAATCTCATACTTTCCATGTTTGTCAACTTTAGTCCTTTTATAACATTCTTTCACACGTTCAAACTTTATGACACGTGTCAACACATTATAGGACGTGAATTTTCGAGGTGTTACAGGTCCTCGCGTGCGTTCTTTGCTCCAATCACAAATGCTCTAGCCTGAGCATTGTTTCCCTCTGGGCAGTCCTTCATGAAATGATCATTGCTTCCACACTTGAAGCATCCTTGGTTCCGCCCTTTCCCGTTACCATTCTTGTTAACATCACCATTTCCATTCTGATTCTTTCCTTTTCCCCAACAGTCTTCTGTTTGATGACCCAATTTACCACATTTGTCGCACCTTGGAATGCGACAAGCTCCTTCATGATGATACTTACATTTTTGGCATCTAGACATGGAGCCTTGGTATGCTTTGGTTGCATGGGTTTTCGCCTCCTGAGACGGGTTAGCGTCGAGCTTCTTGTTGTTGAAACCTTTGTTGTTACGAGTTGCTTGATTCAGATTCGAATGTTTTCTCTTCTTGTCACCGGACGACTCAGCATGTGTCTCGGTCTTCTCTGTTGGGTTCAGTGATAACTTCTTCATACGAACACAATCTTCAGTCAGGCTGACAGCCAGAGTTACAGCCTCGGTGATTGTTTGTGGTTTGGCCGACGTCACCATGCCACGGAACTCTGGGGCCAGTCCCCAAATGTAGCGTTCAACGCGCTTGAATTCGGGAGTCACCATGTAGGGAAGCACTCTAGACAGATCGTGGAACCTTCGAGTATAACCATTAATGTCAGCACCTACCATGGTCAAGTGCCAGAACTCCGTTTCCAGCCTTTGGAGTTCAGCGCGAGAGCAATACTTCTCTCTCATTCTCTCCTTCAGTTCCTCCCAAGTTAAGCCATAAGCGGCATCATCACCCAAAGTTTGGGCTTGCAGGTTCCACCAAGTCAGAGCTTCATCGACAAACAACCCAGTAGCGAAGGTGACTTGTTGATCCGCGGTACACTTGCTCATGCGGATAGTAGCTTCAGTCTTCTCTGTCCAGCGCACAAATGCTACTGCACCTCTTGTGCCGTCATAGTTCATCGGCTTGCAGTCGAGGAACTGCTTGAAAGTGCAGCCTGGAATTGATTCAACCAATTCACATGTGAGCAATCGAAGAAATAATGAAACAAGGACCGTTCATAAATTTCTCCATGCTTAGTACATTGTCTTAAGGTTACCTTGAGCTGCGTTGCCTCCAGATGAATCTCCGTTCCCATTACGTCTAGCGTTGCTTGGTCCTCCACTGTCCTGAGTACGGTTCGCCTCATACTGGGCGATAGCAGCGGAGATCCTTTCTTCCAGTAGAGCGTTCAGCTCTTCAGCAGTTCTTGGTAGTGGGGGAGGAGGAGGTTGATCGTCATTGCGAGCATTCACAGCTTTCCTGGGTGCCATGTTCTGACATAACATAACACAACAGGGTTAAACATTTGTTTGATATCGTCATACTAGACAGTAGTAGTATATATATTCACAAGTATATACCACATAAGTGACATCAAACAGTTATTACTCTAGCAGAGTACTTAGTAGGCTTGTACTGAGGGAGTCTATACGTGACAAGACTTGCTGTGATTTCTGTGCACTGAATTCCATAATTATGTATGCATCCATAATTACGTAACTCCTTGCACAGTCCGCACAGTTCGTTTCATCCTCGTATTTCTTCCTTCAGATGGGCCATCGCTTTCGGATAAAGTCACGTATACTCGTGACATTCTACTTCTAATACATGCTAATTATCACACATAATTGCAAGTAATTTCTAGTCAATGACAAGTGCTACTCAAGTGCACTCTAAGTCTCGTAGTGTCTTTTCTAGACTCATGTAGACAGTTTCAGGCAGTGGATGTCGCGGGACGTTTTATGCAATGAAAACTCTTTGAAAAATTGTTTTCGTGAAAGGATCCTAGAGATTGTAGACTAGACTCGAGAAGGAATCCTGGTTCACTACAATCGCAGCTCTGATACCAATCTGTCACACCCCTTTCTGCGGCGGAAGCACGATGTGTGATCATGAAAGGTTCTCATTGCATACGATAGGTAAACATGCTATATGCTCGTAAAAACATCAAATACCATAATTTGAAAATATAAGTTTAGCGTTTACATCGCTAAGTCGCATAAAACATTGTCTTGAAAAGTTTACAACTTTATTTAAAGATAAACATAAGCGACATCCACAAGCATAAGCGAGACCGCGCGCACATCCATCCTAGTTACCTGAAATACATGTGAGTTTTGGAAAAACGTCAACATAATGTTGGTGTGAATTCATGCAGTTTTGTATTTCACGTTTGTATACTTTGTATGAAAACATAGTTTGTGAATAAATCAAGTTTTCATATATAAATCCAGTTTCATGTGTACACCACGTACTCATGTATAATTCAAATTCTTCTTGAGTACCCCACGTACTCAAGTATAATTCCCATTTTCATGAGTACCCCACGTACTTCAAGTATAATTCAAGCTTTTCTTGAGTACCCCACGTACTCAAGTATTCATCAAGTTTTAGTATGGTATGAATTTTATGTAAATAAAGTATTCCTGTAAGTATCAGGATTGTTAATGGGTTGCAAAGCCATTAACATGTGACACGACATAGGAAGTCACCAAACCTTAGGCATTTAATTGGTATATTCTGAGACACAGAAGCACTACTCGATTCTCGCCCTCACCGAGAGTGTGGCTGCCCGGCACCCGTTAGATCTAACCTTTTGTTCTGTGGTCTAGGTATATTGTTGATTAATGGTGCTTCTGTACCCTATTCGTGACACGATTTCTCGCATCATTTCTCATAACGCCTCCTACTTGGTTCTCGTTCTCACCAAGTGCGCTTCTCATATTCTTATATTTCGTCACACTTGGTTCTCGTTCTCACCAAGTGTACTTCTTATACTCTTATATTTCGTCACACTTGGTTCTCGTTCTCACCAAGTGTACTTCTTGTATTTATATCATACCAATTATAAATATTGTGCATTTGTACATGTATTTCATCCCCGAAGTTATAAAAACTGAAAACAGTTAAAGAGAAAAAGGGGAGCATGAACTCACAACTTTGCGTTCCTGTGCGTCGTAAACTTCACCGGATTTGCTTAATTAACGTCGTAACCTATACGCGTTTTCTTAACGTTAGTCACTAGACTTGCGTCGCACAATGATGCGTGTGAAGTGTTACTTATTTTAGGTGTATATTTTAAGCCCTTTTTAACACTTATTTTAGCCAAGTTTTAAATTTATAAAACACGATATTTCACTAACACTAAACACACATATGGGCAAGTGCACCCATCGTTGAGTGTAGTATAGCGTTGGTAAGATACCGAGGTCGTCCAAGGACACAAGAGCTTTTAGTACCGGTTTATCCTCAACGTCTAACCAAAATAAAAGTTTAGGAAAAATGTTTTAAACTAAGAAAATTAAAAACTAACTAAAATGCTGAAAATAAAAATAAAATAAAAACAGATAGACAAGATGAATCACTTGGTTCCGACTCGTATCTAGTATAACCTTTGATTATTTCCGCACTTTTGCACATAATTAAGAGATTATCTTAGTTATTGTAGTAGGCCCCTCTTTTGAATGCGACGTTACCCTCACCCCAGTAGTTTGAGTCAGCAGGGATACAATCCTAAAAGGGTGGATTATTGGAAGATAATGAATTAAGTTATTAATGCAGTATTGTGGCAGGCCCCGCTTTTGGCGGTGACGTTACCCTCGGCTAAGTAGTCTGAGTCAGCAGGGATACAGTCCTAAATAGCCGGGTTATAGTATTAATAGTAGTTAACTTATGAGGGGATCAAAGAGTTTGGACCCCCGCCATCCAATACCGTGAAGTATTGAAGGAGGTCCTACTAAATTTGACCCAGGTCCATTGCAGGACCTCTAAACGCTGAACAATGGCAAGACCTTTACCAAACCGTTCCCTTAACCCCCTACCAGGTAGCCAACATATCTCCATATAGACCGTGGAGATATGAATGGTGAAAATCCTTTATTTTATATAGACAGTAAAATAATGCCAAGACACCACGGACAAACGATAAGGAAAGATCACCTTCAACATAAGTAACTAGTTATTAAAGTCATTAATACAAAACCAAATAAAAAGTGCAAAAGATTAGAAATAAAAAGTATTATACTAGACACTTTGTCTTCACCAAGTGATGTAAGAGACTTAGGCAAACATGGCCTTGATTGTCAAGAACTCTTACGATCAATCTTGGATCCCGAGACGACTCACACACACTCTACGATGGACAATGGATGATGGTGGTGGATGATGGTGTTGTGATGGTGGTGGGTGGTGGATGAAGTGTGAGAGAGGTGGAGTGCCAAGGAATGAGATGAAATGAATCCAAGCACTCCTATTTATAGGCTGAACAGAGAGCTGGACACGGCCCCGTGTCCGCTGGGCACGGCCCCGTGTCCGTCTGACACTCTCTCTCCTCATTAATTGTAATTCGCAATTACAATAAATGCGCCTGCTGTACTTTCGACACGGCCCCGTGTCCGCTGAGCACGGCCCCGTGATGGGCAATAGAAGCTTCTATGGATTTGTCTTTTCTGCTGCTTCTTGGGCACGGCCCCGTGCTGGCTGAGCACGGGGCGTGTTCAGCCTTCTGTTTTCTCCTTTTTGCTTTGGAAGGTGCCGTTGAGGGGTCGGGCAGTCCACTAATATTCCTTTTCTTGTATTTATGTTGGATTTAGCTGTCTTTTTGCTTCTTTTGTGTTTTTGAGCTCATTTAATCCTGAAAATACAAAAGGAAGACAAAAACACTCTTTTTACAATATTAGTACTTAAAAAGGGTTAGTTTTATGCCTTATTTGATGTAATTTATATGTTGCATTTTATACACATCAAATACCCCCACACTTGAACTTTTGCTTGTCCTCAAGCAAAACTCTTTAATATGTGGCTTACACTCCCAAATGGAATAGGTAGAAGAGAAGGTTTTGGGCTTGTCGTAGAGTGTCGGGATTTCCAAGATCTTTTTGGGGTTTTATTTTTATTTACTTACACTCCTATTCGTAATGATTTATTTAGAACTTTTCATAAAAGAAATTACTTATTTGGGCATAACATGCCTTTTTAAAATTCTATTTATATACAAGTTCACATACCTCACGGGGAAATCACTCACACTCGGCCGATGGTGTATTTTTAGTGAATCACTCGAGAGCGGCATGGAACTTATTCCTACCATAGGCTTGCCAAGAAATCAATCCTCCTCCTTTTTAACTTTTATACCTTTGTAAATATCAAGAGGACTTCGTGGGTTAAGGGTTAGGCTAGGGTTAAAGGTAGGTGGTTGGGATAGTGGTTAGTAGAAAAAGGGCTAAAAGCGTAACAAGTGTCGGTTTTTGTATATTTTTTTTTTTTTTAGATGAAGCTTTTATTCAAACAAGTTATTTTTGATTAACTTGTTTGTTTATTTTCTTTTTGCTTCATCATTATCACACTTTTTTTTTTTTTTTTTTTTTTTTTACGAAAGAACCGAACTTGTTACTAAAATAAAGGGTTAAAAAGAAAAAAGGTTTTGGTGGGTAAAAAGGGTTTTTGTTTGGGTGATGAAACGAAAAGGTTTAGGCTCAAAGGGGCTAACTAGGGGGATTTTTGGGTAGGTGGTAAAAAGAAAAAGAAAAATAATGGTATAGAAATAAAAAGGGTTAGTCCTAATGCCTCCATCATTTACTTACTCGGGTTTAAGTTGATAAGGACCGGGAATGCATTGTCATGGCAAGTTCTAGAGTTGTAAGAACCAAGCGGCTATTCACACAAGAAACGAAAAATGAGCATTTAGTCAAATGATATGTAATTGTGTGCTCAATAAAGGCTCAAAACTCCCTTTTGTGGGAATGGGTTTTTATGTGATCAAGTATATATAATCAAATTTTAAATAAGTTTGCTATGCCTTTTCATAATTTTCTTATGTTGGTTCTTTTTATCACTACGCTATCGGTTGTAAATTTGTAAAAATATAACCTTTTTGAGAACTTGAATTTCCCGAGTTAAACCTAGACAAGTAAAAAAAATGAAATTTTTGAAAAAATTTGGGGTGATTAGCGGTTCCAATAGAGTTTTGTGTAAGGCTTGTATTTAGGACTTGCAAAATTCAAGGTTTTAGCATCCCCCCCACACTTAAATTACACATTGTCCTCAATGTGTCCCAAAAATAAATTTTTAGGTTGATTAGATGTGTAAAATAGTGTTTAAAAAGCAAAAATCTGTGTTACTGGGCACTAAACACGGCCCCGTGTTGAGTGGGCACGACCCCGTGTTCAGGTGCCAGTAACAAGAACTTACAGAAGGTGGACACGGCCCCGTGTCCACTGGACACGGCCACGTGTCTGACAAAATTCTGCCGAACAGAAGCCAAACAGCAGGTCTGGGAGGTGAGCACGGGGGCGTGTTGGCTGGACACGTCCCCGTGTGGACAGTCTGAAAACCTGAAAAACAGGCTTCTTCCTTCGGTTTTTCCATCCTGGCCCTATAAGTGCTGAGGCTTGGCACCCCAAGCCTTGGTTTGTACCTGTTTCATCACTTAATACCACACCAAGCAATACAAACATCCTACATTACCACAGTTAATTGTTCCAAGCATAAAGTAAAAGAAAAATAAAACGGAAAATAAAAGTGTTTAAGGAAAGTAAATTGTTCAACTTCTGGCACGCAGGCCACCAATCGTTCGATAGATAAAGGGACTTAAACCTGTGGGCTCGCCATCAACCCGCTCCTGCTCCTCCAAACCCTTTAATCCATATCCTCATCGCTATCATCACCTCCATCCCCATGCCCCGCCATGTACTCCTGGATGCTCCCGATATCGTCTCGTATATCGTTGATGTTGCGTTCAATAGCTCCGACCCGTTGGTATGTGTTGTTGGCGAGGTTGTAGGCGTTCCTGGTACACATGAGGTTTTCCTGCATAAGATCATGTAAGCTTTGAAAATTAGGAAAACCGCCTCCTTGTGAGGAGGATTGACCCGGGTCACCATGGGGTGGATACTGGTGGTGGGGAGGTGGTGCGTGAAGAACTAGGGCCTCCTGTGGGTTCCATGCATAGCCTTGCGTTCTTTGGAAACTCACTGTTCCGTCTTCCGCCTCATAGAGTAAGTTCATGGCTCGGCAAATGTGGTAGTCAACTCGTCCCGACCATGGGCTTCTTTCAAAGGCTCTTGGAATTCGCGTGTAATGCTTAAAAAGACGGTACACCCATCCTCCGTAGAAGATAGGCGTTGGAGCTCTAGCAAGGCGGTTGAGATGCATGTTTTTCAACAGGAGATACGGAACATCAAGGGGCTTTTGGTTGTGGATACAGTGGAGGACAACCAAATCTTTCAACCCTACAACACCACTACTGTCGTGACGTTGGTTTAGAGAGTAGGTGAGGATCCTGTGAATGTAGCGATAAAGCGGATCCCTCAGCCTTGTACTCTTGGTGCTACGAGGGTCGTAGATTCCTTCACCGATTTGAGCCCATGCGGCTTGTCTTTCATTTACCTCCAAGTCTCGTAATCCCCCGGTATTTTCTTCGTTTCCCGATTCCTCTTCTTGGTATAGACCTATTATGGCTCCAAACTGTGCCATGGAGATCGAGTACATTGTTCCTCCACACCGAAATACAACCCCAGTCTCGTCAAATGGGTCACACCTTGAATCGAAGTTGAAGGTACTGTAGAACTCCATGGTACATTGATGCACCGACTGAAGCCTAGTGTTTAATGCAACAGCTAGTGGTCCCGTAACGATGTTGTTGAATCGGTTCAGCTGGTTTACCAAGGTTAACAGCTCCGTGCAAGCTCTCCTGGGGTACTCTTCGGGTCTTGTTTGAAGAACCTCATACCTTGCCCTTGCATCAAGCTCACTTGCATTGAACCTTGTGAACTTTGCCATCTGAAAAAGGAAGAAAAAAAAAATACCAAAGATTAGCACGAAACAGAAATGTTTTCGGACAAAACTGCAAACAGCGGGCTGGACACGACCCCGTGTCCAACGGACACGGCCCCGTGTCCAGAGGTCTGTTACTCAAAAACTTCATTTTTCGACCCGGTTTCGAAAACTTGAAAATTTTTGGTCCAATAGGTGCGGTTTCCCCCGAAAATGAAACCCTAAACACCATTTTTCCCAAAATATCCCGTTTACCTTATCAATTTTGTCTTTTTCGTTTTAAGAACAAGGGTTTGGGATTTTTGTGAGAAATCGGGTGAATCTATGAACAATCTAAGTGTATGTACTTTTCTTAACACTAATCTAACTAAATGCAAACAGATTTAGGCAAAAATTTTAGGTTCGATCCGGATGAACATCAAGAACCCTAGATTTTTCCCCAAATTTGTGGTGTTTTAACTACATGCAAGTAACTAATCTAACTACTAAGAGTGATAGAATCATACCTTGACGTTGTTAGATCGGTAAGAGACGTCGAGATTTCACGAAAAATCGCCTGGAACCAGAGCTTTTGTGGGGAAACGGGGCGTGTGGAATGAAGAAACTGTTTTGAAAAAGGGGTTTTATCCCGTCTGCAGCGCGAACACGGCCCCGTGTCCAGCGGACACGGCCTCGTGCCGAGCAGTTTTTTTTTTTTTTTTTATGTGCGCGTGTGAGTGCCCCTTTTCCCATAAGCTATGGTTTAGAAAACTTACCGCTTAATTTTGTCGTCTCAATTGTTCGTAACTTACCAGGCATGATGTTTTTAATCTTCCACGGTTTGAAGCGAGATCTCTTCTTCCTCATCCTCAATAAACCCTTGATAGAGTTTCAGCCGTTGGCCATTGACTTTAAATGGTGGCCCATTTCGAGGTTTAATTTCTACTGCACCGTGTGGAAAAATATGGGTGACGGAAAAAGGTCCTGACCACCTAGACTTTAATTTACCAGGAAACAATCGAAGTCGTGAATTAAACAAAAGAACTAAATCTCCTACCCGAAATTCATTAGGTTTAATATGTTTGTCATGCAAATTTTTCATTATTTCCTTATAAATTTCGGAGTTTGAGTATGCATAATTCCTAAGCTCGTCTAATTCATTTATTTGACAAAATCGATTTTTACCAGCGAATTCTAGATCTAAGTTTACATTTTTGATTGCCCAGTAGGCTTTGTGTGCAATTTCTACTGGCAAATGACAACTTTTTCCATAGACTAGCTTATATGGGGTTGTACCTATCGTTGTTTTATAAGCGGTTCGAAAAGCCCATAAAGCATCATCTAATTTATCAGCCCATTCCTTTTTATTTAACCCTACGGTTTTTTCGAGTATTCGTTTTAACCCTCTATTGGTCACTTCGGCTTGTCCGTTTGTTTGAGGGTGATAAGCTGTCGAAACCCGGTGATAGACCCCATACCTTGTTAAAAAATTTTCAAGTTGATGGTTACAAAAATGGGTACCTCTATCACTTATTAAAGCTTTAGGTGTGCCAAAACGAGAAAATAATTTTTTCAGAAATCTTACCACTACTCTTCCATCATTGGTTGGAAGTGCCTCGGCCTCGGCCCATTTAGACAGGTAATCTACTGCCACAAGTATGTATTTGTTTCCTTTTGATGGTGGGAAAGGTCCCATAAAGTCGAGTCCCCACACATCAAAAATTTCACAAACAAGAATGCCATTTTGTGGCATTTCGTTTTTGGAAGAAATATTACCTGTTCTTTGGCAAGCATCACATGTCTTTACAAGATTGTGAGCATCTTTGTGAATGGTTGGCCAATAAAATCCTGAATCAAATACCTTTCGTGCGGTACCGGCAGCACCATGATGTCCTCCGTATGGACCTTCATGACAATGGCGGAGAATTCTTCGTGCTTCACTACCATGTACGCATCGTCTGACGAGTTGGTCGGCACACATTTTGAAAAGATATGGATCTTCCCAAAAGTAGTGTTTCACATTGGCAAAGAATTTTTTTCTTTGATGATGTGGCCACCCTTTTGCGACTACACCGCTAGCTAGGTAGTTAGCAAAGTCGGCGTACCATGGTTCTTCCTTAAATTCCACCATTTCCAGGGATTCAGTTGGAAATTTTTCGTTGATTTGCTCGTCCCTGGTTGCCTCCAAAGCTGGGTCTTCTAAGCGCGAAAGATGATCTGCTGCGGTATTTTCTGCTCCTCTTTTGTCTTTGATTTCAATGTCAAATTCTTGGAGGAGTAGAATCCACCTAATCAAACGTGGTTTTGCGTCTTGCTTCTTAAAGAGATATCGAATGGCTGCATGGTCTGTATAGACTATAGTTTTAGAAAGAATAAGATAAGAACGAAATTTATCAAAAGCAAATACCACAGCTAGTAATTCTTTTTCAGTTGTTGTGTAATTTTCTTGTGCATCGTTAAGTGTTTTACTAGCATAATATATTGGGTGGAAATGCTTTTCTTTTCTCTGTCCCAAGACAGCTCCAACTGCAAAGTCACTAGCATCACACATGATTTCGAAAGGAAATTTCCAATCAGGTGCTATCATGATAGGTGCATTGACTAGCATTTCCTTTAGGGTTAGAAATGCTTGATTGCAATCCTTGTCAAAGATAAAAGGAGCATCTTTTTCAAGTAATTTTGTTAGAGGCCTTGAGATTTTTGAAAAGTCTTTGATAAACCGCCTATAAAATCCGGCATGCCCTAGGAAACTTCTAATAGCTCTTACGGAGGATGGAGGTGGTAATCTAGAAATGGTATCTATTTTGGCTCGATCCACCTCCATTCCTTCGCTTGAGATTTTGTGACCGGGTACTATTCCCTCCGTTACCATGAAATGGCATTTTTCCCAATTAAGGGCGAGGTTAGTTTCCTCACATCGGGATAGCATTCGTTCAAGGTTATCGAGGCATTGGTCGTATGAATCCCCAAAGATAGAAAAGTCGTCCATGAAGACTTCCATTGTCTTTTCTATCATGTCATGGAAAATGGCTACCATGCAACGTTGGAATGTTGCGGGGGCATTACATAGACCGAATGGCATGCGTCGATAAGCAAAAGTTCCATAGGGACATGTGAAAGTTGTCTTTTCTTGGTCTTCGGGTGCTATCGGGATTTGAAAGTAACCTGAAAAACCATCCAAGAAACAGTAAAATTTATGACCGGATAATCTTTCTAACATTTGATCAATGAAGGGTAAAGGAAAATGATCCTTTCTTGTTGCTTCATTTAATCGTCTATAATCTATACATACTCTCCATCCTGTGACGGTTCTCGTTGGTATTAATTCATTCTTTTCGTTAGTAATCACCGTCATACCTCCTTTCTTTGGAACTACTTGGACGGGACTTACCCAAGGACTATCGGAAATAGGATAGATAAGTCCGGCGTCAAGTAATTTGATGACTTCGTTTTTAACCACTTCTTGAACATTTGGATTTACTCGACGTTGTGGTTGTATGACCGATTTGTAGTCATCATTCATCAAGATTTTGTGTGTGCACATAGAAGGACTAATTCCTTTTATGTCAACAAGTTTCCAAGCTATTGCATTTTTGTGTTTTTTCAAAAGGTTAATTAGTTTTTCTTTTTCTAAGTTATCTAATTTAGACGAAATAATTACAGGTAACTTACCATCTTTGTCTAGAAAAGCATATTCCAAACCTTTTGGAAGTTCTTTGAGCTCAAGTGGTGGGTCTTTAGGAGACTCCTTATTTGGTTGCTCGTTTCGATCAAGAACTTTAAAAGTTTGTTCTATGGCGACCTCTTCTTCAACAAAGTGGTCAATCTCTTCACTTGTATCGGGTGGTTCATCTTCATGTTCAATTAGGGGGTCATTATTGCCGAATGGATATTTCATTGATCGTTCGAGATCGACACTTCTTTTAAATGCCCCTAATTGAAGAGGTAAATTATTGAACTTCCGGTTTTTCAAAGCTTCGTGAGTTTTTACAAATGGTCGTCCCAACACTAGAGGAGCGTCATCGAGGATGACAAAGTCGGTTGGGATTACTATTTGATTTGTTTGAACCAAGACATCTTCAACTATACCGATTGATTTTATTACTTTCCGATTGGATAGAAAAATGGGTATTTGAAGTGGAGAAAAATCACTAATACTTAATTTTTCGAAAATATAGTTAGGCATTATGTTAACACAAAGATCTTTATCGATTGTGACATTACTAATAAACGAATTTTGAAAGAAACATGGAACCGGTGTGATGTTTATTTCAAATGGGTCTTCTTTTATTAGCGAAGTTTGATCATTAGTTAACTTAACACTTACCGTTTCGTCAATTTTAGTGTTAGTGTTTAACTCTTTTAAAAACTTAGCATGAGTGGGCACTAAACAATGATTTTCAAAAGAAGGTGTCAAGAGATTAATTTCTTCAAAATTAGACTCTTCTTGGATTTTAACGTTGTTGGACTCACCTCTCTCGTTGTTTAACTCATGTGTCGGTTTTTCACTTATTTGTTCTTCCATTTTTTCATTTTCAGTTATCTCTTCCTTTTTTAATTCTTCTCTTGCGCGGGACTCCTCTTCCCTTGCGCGAGCTTCTTTTATACATCGATCGATAACTCTAATGTGTTCTAATATCCTATCGGTCACTTCGGTTATAGAAAAAGAATCATTGTTTTCTAAGCTTAAATCCGGTTGTTCGACCCTTTGTTCCTCATAATACCCATATGAAGTTGATGGTTCACACCATTGTCCTTCATTGTAAGCATATGATGGATAAGGTTCGTAATTTTGTTCTTCATAATACTCATATGAGGTGGGTTGTTCACGCCAAGGTTCCTCATAATAAGCATATAAAGGTGGTGGCTCGTATCTTGGTTCCTCAAAGTATGAGTAAGAAGGCTCATACCTTGGTTCATCAAAATATGAGTATGAGGGGGGAGGTTCATACCTTTGGTCTTCATAGGATGTGTATGAAGTTGATGGCTCGTACCTGGGCTCCTCATAGTAGGTGTATGAATTGGATGGTTGATATGAGTGATTATTTTGAATCGAACGTGCATTACGACAATTAGTGCAATAATTACCCCTATAATCATCCTCATCATAGGTGTAGTTGTAACCTCCTGAGTATTGATCCATAAGAATCACTCAGCAGACCACAACCAAGTCTCGAGATCAGAAAACAAAAATAAAAACGGAAACAGAGGCTGGACACGGCCCCGTGTTCAGCGGACACGGCCCCGTGTTCAGGATCTGTATCTGGGCGTTTTAATTAAATTTACTGATTTCGTTGAGCACGGGGCGTGTTCAGTGAGCACGGCCCGTGTTCAAGCTTCTGTTACTGGGTGTTTTTATGATAACGCTGGACACGGCCCCGTGTTCAGTGAGCACGGCCCCGTGTTCAGTGAGCACGGCCCCATGTTCAGGCTACTGTAAATGCAAAACTAAACTAAAATGTAGAAAAATATGCGCGCTTTTTGAAAAGGTTTTGAAAAACTGATTAGGCCGTCGATTTTAAGCTTTCTTAAAATCCTTGTGTCCCCGGCAGCGGCGCCAAAAACTTGATGCGTGTGAAGTGTTACTTATTTTAGGTGTATATTTTAAGCCCTTTTTAACACTTATTTTAGCCAAGTTTTAAATTTATAAAACACGATATTTCACTAACACTAAACACACATATGGGCAAGTGCACCCATCGTTGAGTGTAGTATAGCGTTGGTAAGATACCGAGGTCGTCCAAGGACACAAGAGCTTTTAGTACCGGTTTATCCTCAACGTCTAACCAAAATAAAAGTTTAGGAAAAATGTTTTAAACTAAGAAAATTAAAAACTAACTAAAATGCTGAAAATAAAAATAAAATAAAAACAGATAGACAAGATGAATCACTTGGTTCCGACTCGTATCTAGTATAACCTTTGATTATTTCCGCACTTTTGCACATAATTAAGAGATTATCTTAGTTATTGTAGTAGGCCCCTCTTTTGAAGGCGACGTTACCCTCACCCCAGTAGTTTGAGTCAGCAGG
The DNA here is from genome assembly GCA_030545235.1 of Helianthus tuberosus. Classification (NCBI taxonomy): domain Eukaryota; kingdom Viridiplantae; phylum Streptophyta; class Magnoliopsida; order Asterales; family Asteraceae; genus Helianthus; species Helianthus tuberosus. Next base: position 9,830,906 of record CM060381.1, on the reverse strand, counting down.
GATACAATCCTAAAATGGTGGATTATTGGAAGATAATGAATTAAGTTATTAATGCAGTATTGTGGCAGGCCCCGCTTTTGGCGGTGACGTTACCCTCGGCTAAGTAGTCTGAGTCAGCAGGGATACAGTCCTAAATAGCCGGGTTATAGTATTAATAGTAGTTAACTTATGAGGGGATCAAAGAGTTTGGACCCCCGCCATCCAATACCGTGAAGTATTGAAGGAGGTCCTACTAAATTTGACCCAGGTCCATTGCAGGACCTCTAAACGCTGAACAATGGCAAGACCTTTACCAAACCGTTCCCTTAACCCCCTACCAGGTAGCCAACATATCTCCATATAGACCGTGGAGATATGAATGGTGAAAATCCTTTATTTTATATAGACAGTAAAATAATGCCAAGACACCACGGACAAACGATAAGGAAAGATCACCTTCAACATAAGTAACTAGTTATTAAAGTCATTAATACAAAACCAAATAAAAAGTGCAAAAGATTAGAAATAAAAAGTATTATACTAGACACTTTGTCTTCACCAAGTGATGTAAGAGACTTAGGCAAACATGGCCTTGATTGTCAAGAACTCTTACGATCAATCTTGGATCCCGAGACGACTCACACACACTCTACGATGGACAATGGATGATGGTGGTGGATGATGGTGTTGTGATGGTGGTGGGTGGTGGATGAAGTGTGAGAGAGGTGGAGTGCCAAGGAATGAGATGAAATGAATCCAAGCACTCCTATTTATAGGCTGAACAGAGAGCTGGACACGGCCCAGTGTCCGCTGGGCACGGCCCCGTGTCCGTCTGACACTCTCTCTCCTCATTAATTGTAATTCGCAATTACAATAAATGCGCCTGCTGTACTTTCGACACGGCCCCGTGTCCGCTGAGCACGGCCCCGTGATGGGCAATAGAAGCTTCTATGGATTTGTCTTTTCTGCTGCTTCTTGGGCACGGCCCAGTGCTGGCTGAGCACGGGGCGTGTTCAGCCTTCTGTTTTCTCCTTTTTGCTTTGGAAGGTGCCGTTGAGGGGTCGGGCAGTCCACTAATATTCCTTTTCTTGTATTTATGTTGGATTTAGCTGTCTTTTTGCTTCTTTTGTGTTTTTGAGCTCATTTAATCCTGAAAATACAAAAGGAAGACAAAAACACTCTTTTTCCAATATTAGTACTTAAAAAGGGTTAGTTTTATGCCTTATTTGATGTAATTTATATGTTGCATTTTATACACATCACACAAGTACAGTCACTCTCTTTTGTGTATATTTTCTTGTGTTAAAAATATTTTATATTTTTAACTAAATGTCTTATTTATATTATTTTCTCAAAAATAAATATAAGCTTTTTGTATTTTGCACTTTGCACCCGAATTATGTATCTTGTATGTTGTATGTGTATTTTTATGTTTATACTCCTCATGAGTATTTAGTGTATTTTTAAGTCTTAATACACTAGCACGTATAACACATACTATATACACTTAGCACAAAAGTTAGTGATAAAATAATATATATTTTTCTCTCAAAAATATACATACTTAACATCCATTTTTATTCTCGAAGAAATCCTATTACAAAAAATTAGGGAAACCTTGGTAATATTTTAGATTCACTTTTAGGGAATAAGTTTCTCAAAACTTATATTTTTCTAAGTGTCAAAATTTATAAAAATTTTGACAGAGTTTCCCCTAAAAATGGAGGTTTCCCATGTTTTCAAAACATGTGTTTATTTTCTTTTAAAATCATCGTTACTCAATTTCAACAACAATCACCAACAATACATTCATTTCTCCATTTCAGTCTTAATCTTCAAAACTGGGCTGTTTTCGGGGATTTTAATAAAATAGTTATCCTATTCCATAAATTCTCAAATTTTTATAGAATGTCTTATACGTTCCAAAAATTATTGTGTAAAAATATCGGGGTCCAAATCATTGTTAATAATTTTCAGAAAATCATTTTCCGGACTGAAGTCAGATTTATCTTTTTCTGACCACAGTCCGCGGAATAATTTATTTAAAATTCCTCGAGAGTCCAATTTTCGAAATTCCAGTGGGATAATTACAAATACATCGGTGGCCAGTTACAGTAAAAATTTCGTGATCTAACTCTACATGGAATTTAAGTTATAACTGAAAATGTAACACCCATTTTCTGCTGTAATAATTCAGCTTTAGTTGCTGTTAGAAAACGACACTTTAAAAATAGTAAACGAAGTCCAAAAATTACGATTCCGGTGTCATTAGAACCGTATTTCATAGTACATATATCTAGACCTCAGAAAACACATTTTTCGTTTAGTTGAGGACCCATTACAGCCTGCTAAGATAGTAGCCTTACATGGCATACCTGTGTCTATTATCTCTGACCGAGATACTAGATACACGTCACATTTTTGGAAAAGCTTCCAACAATCTTTGGGCACACGTTTGAATTTTAGTACGGCTTACCATCCACAGACAGACGGTCAGAGTGAGCGTACCATTCAAACGTTGGAAGACATGCTTCGTGCATGTGTGATTGATTTGGGTGGTAGTTGGGATAACCACCTACCACTAATTGAGTTCTCCTACAACAATAGCTACCACACCAGCATTAAGGCTGCGCCTTTCGAGGCCTTATACGGTAGAAAGTGTAGAACGCCCGTCTGTTGGGCGGAAGTTGGAGATGTCCAATTATCGGGACCAGAGATAGTGTTCGAAACAACGGACAAGATTGTCCAGATTCGTGACCGTCTCAAAGCTGCCCGAGATAGGCAGAAGAGTTACGCTGATCCAAAGCGTAAAGCTTTTAACTTCGAGGTAGGTGATAAAGTCTTACTTAAAGTATCACCTTGGAAGGGAGTGATGCGGTTTGGTAAGAAAGGCAAGCTAAGCCCGAGATACATAGGACCTTTTGAGGTTATCGAACGTGTTGGGTCAGTTGCCTATAAGTTAAACTTACCTGAAGAGCTCAGTAGTATACACAATGTGTTCCACATCTGCAATCTGAAGAAGTGTTTCGCTGACGAATCACTGGTCATACCACATACAGGTGTGCATATAGATGAGAGCTTGAAATTTGTAGAAAAACCATTGTCGATCGAGGATCGACAGGTTAAGAAGCTTCGAAGGAAGCATGTACCGATTGTAAAGGTCAAATGGGATGCCCGTAGAGGTCCCGAGTATACGTGGGAGGTTGAGTCCACGATTAAGGAAAAGTACCCTTATCTATTTTCAGTAAATCTCGAGGTCGAGATTTCTTTTAAGGGGGTGAGGATGTAACACCTCGAAAATTTACGTCCTATAATGTCTTGACACGTGTCATAACCTTTGAACGTGTGAAAGAATGTTCTTGAAGGACTAAAGTTGACAAACAATGAAACTATGTAAATATAAGGGTTCAAAGTGTCAACAATGAATAAATATACTTTACAATAACCCTACATGATGTTTATAACCTTAAACGAATGGATCATGGATCATACGAAGCGAATCGTGAAAGAAAGTGAGAGATTACAAACTACAGGGGTTAAATGTGTCAACATGTTAAAGATATACCTCTGAGTGACCTTTTAGCAAACCCGAAGACTTGTAACGATTAATTATGCTCACTAGAATGCACCATAAAAATTTCACCAAGTTTCGTTACCGTATGAGAAAGTTATGATAAAATTCGTGTGTGAGGGTTAGAATCGTCAACATTGGAAATTAGGGCTTTTCGGGTGATCACAAAGTTACCCGAGGACTTGACAATGATGGTATAAGCCTTAAAGCCCCATATGTCAAATATAAAGTCTTAAAATGCAAGAAAGAATGAGAAAGCGACGTTTTGGAGGACCAAGGACTGAAATGCAATTAACAGAAACTTGTTTGGCTGGTCTTCAACACGCTCGCGTAGCGCGAGCTTGAACACTTCGGCAGTCGCGCTACGCGACTGCCTTGTCTGATCAGAATTGTTTGCACAGCTGTCTGTTGATGTTTTGACCGACTTTGATCACTTGTATTCGATACCTTGGGCTGCCTAAGGTGGTTTTTAGCTTGTAGGACACATGTTGGTGATTTGGTAACACTCCTAGACTTATGTGTTGATGATCCAAGATGTTTGAATTCATATAAAAGACCCACATTCTTTGCATTCATCTTGCATCCACTTCCTGATCAATTCTGGAGCATTCAAGCAGATCCCAAGCATTCCAAATCATCCATTAGACTTGTGTAAGTATGCTTGACCTTCTCTATTTCAGTTTTGCTTTGTATTTAGCTTAAAAGTCAAACCGACGTAACTACAGTTTGACTTATCGTTTAAGCACAAATGGTCCAGCGATTAGGCTAAGTTAAAGTTGTCATAAGTTGGTATTTATGTGGACTTTAAACCCTTAAAAAGGGCATCCACTGATTCGAATCCTAACTAGGTCGTATGTCGAGTCAAACTTGTCCGAAAAAGTCAACAGAATCATTAATCGTGTAATTAACGATACAGAAGGCGTGTAATCTATTTTATCGTTCATATAACTAGAAAATAAGTATAATAACTTGTTTAAGCTTGCTTATTTCGGCAACTTTCTGTTTTGAACCGATTCGGAACCGAAAGACGCAAAAGTTTGACTTTTGCTTTGACCTCAGTTCTGACCCGGTTTAGATAGGTTTAGACATGCCTTAAAGTTCCATTAGGACCTAGTTACATGTGTGTATAACCCTCTGCGTTTATACCACATAAATCCTTAATTGTTCGACGTTTCCGTTAATCGCCTAAATATTGACCGTAATGCCCTTATGACCATAAAACAAGAATTTTGGAAATATGAAAGTAAAATAATCTTAGTTACTGATTATTAAACATGTCTGTAAATTTTTACATCAGTTGGATATATAGATTAGGAGTTATGCTCAATGACGTAATTAGAACGATCCTTAGTGATTAAATGGCGTCATTAGCATAAAGCCTATCTAAACCAAATTTTTGACACCAAACCTTTTACCCACTGATGTAATATAATATTTTGGGATTTTTGAATATTTTTAATTATTTTTAAACTGATCATAAGCTAGGATTAGTGCCTTGATTCGGTAAATACCGAATATACCCTTTTCGGCCATAAAATGAGTTTTACAAATCCTTTTGATGCCAATCCAATTGCTACTGATTTTAAATATTAAATGGAGTGTTTTGAACCTGTTTAACTGATCAGGAAACTCAGAATCCTATTTTAACCCGTACGTCGCTTAAAACGGCTTTATACGCGTATTATACGCATAGTTAGGGTTTAAAACTATTTTGGCATATAAGACTTATAACCAAATGTTATAACCTGTTAAAATAAACCATTTTACTGATTTAATCAGACCCGGATCACAGAAGACAAATTAATTCCTTTTATAATCTTTAAAATGACCAAAATACCCCTACGGGGCTTAATATGAGATTAAACTCGTTTTGGGCATAACGGAAGGTATCCTACTGATATCACAACATATTTAAGGCATGTTAACTTAGGAAACCTGTTTAGGACTCTTACGGTTACCCGTTACGCTTCATACGCGTTCGGTTCGGTTTATGTAACCAGTTTACATAAATTAGCCGAAACGGGTCAAACCTTATCGGTTTTATCTCAAAATCCAGAATGTGTATAATATACCCATATTAAGCAAGTCTTCAAACTTGTCGGGTCTAAATCACATTCTATCCGGTCTTCGCTTAATCGTGCGTACGAACCGTATCTTTAAAACTAACCGGTCTAAGCTTAAGCTTAACTAAAGACCCGTTAGGATTCTAATAGGTTATTATAAACCTTCGTTCCAGATTAGGAGAACCAGTAAAAAATACTTGCACTCGCTGATTTTGATTTATACTTGCTCAGGTAAATACTCTTAACTTATTTTCCCTATACGGGCTTGGGGTAAGGTATATAAAATACCGCTTGGTCGGGCATTTCGACCTTAATCGTTTTGGGGGTTAAGTATTATCGAGATGACCGTTTAAATTGTTTTGTTTGCTTAAAGCCTTTGGGAGGTTAATGACCATGTCCCGGATATCCCTGGCATCATTTTACGAAATGGCCACGACCTTAGCACCCAAGTGTAGGCGTACACCTGTAGGTGTCTCATATACGCAATGTGGTGTGTCTATTGATCTTTAACCCGGCTCGATCCGGCTACCGAACGCATAAGTAACATGTAAATCTTTTACGAGTATTATATTTAAATAATTATCCCAAGTTATAAAATATTATTTGTGCCTTGTGCCTTAAATGCATTTTCTTAAACTCTTTTCAAAATGAGTCGGTTGATTGTATTTACCAGTGTAAACTGACGTATTTTTCTTAAAAAGGTTAAGTGCAGGTACTACGCGTAATAGGCTGGCTTGTCTCCTAGCATCCACAATAAGTCTCGCAAGCTTGGATGTCATAGACTGTTGAACACTGTTTCCTTTTATTTTGTTCTACCTGTGGATTTATATTCAACTACTTGTGATACTTAATATTACAATATCGTTTGGTTGAAATGAATCTATACTTTGCTTCCGCTGTGCATTTAAATATTGTGTTGTTTGACTATTGTGTTGCCAACCACGTCACGATACTCCCCTACCGGGCCCACCGGTAACACGTGGAAATCGGGGTGTGACACATCACGTTCATCATTTTTACAAGACTTTTAGTTTCGTTTTCGCATGTTCATGATTTTCATCCGTTAGACTTCCTATTAACCGCTTTAAACAAGATCAAGAGGGTGTTTAGGAGCACTTACTACTAGCTCGAGGCTAGGGAAGATTCAAGGCAAAAACTAGGCGGATAAAAGCAACGTAGAGAGGTCATTGAGCTTCCGAGTGCACCGAGCTTCCTTATGTGATCTTTAACACCTTTGAGTATGTATGAGTGGCTTGTAGGAGGCTTGATGGTGGCGGTTTGGTGGTGTGGTGGTGGAGCCGTGAGGTAGCAAGAGGAGAAAGAGAGTGAAATTTTTGTTAAGTGTTTAGGTGAATGAAAGCTTAACTTATGGTGAAACTTATAGTCCATCCAATTCCATAATCCATAGTGTAATATGCCCTCTTGATACTAGACATAACTCAATATAATATTCAAGGTGTAAGAATTGTGTCCTACATGGGGGAACTCGTTCAAATGGGGGGGGGGGGGGAAGGGTTATGTTTTGATTCCAACTAACTAATTAAGTTCTAGTTAGATTAGTTAGGACTTTTAATTAGGTAATTAGTGTTATGAAATATAAAGGGTGTTAGGGTATTCGGGGACCCTAACTGGCTCAGAAAAAGAAAAACAATGTCAATGACAATATTTTTTAGTGCTCCGGGTAAAGTCCGGTTGTTCGGTTGGATATCAATCCGTTAAAGTGCTAAAGTACACTTTTTAGTGACTTTAATGTATCATTTTGTAACACTTTTGATTCCCAACACTTAGGGAAATATTCTGACTGAAAAATTATATTTTCTGCATAATATTCATATGTTTAAATGCTGAATTGAGCTGAATTATACAAAATTCTGCACTTAAAGTGCGTTTCAGGTGCTTTTTAGTGCTTATTTTTGCTTTCGTATTGCATATATATTAAACCCTTGTATGTACTCTTGGGTTTTAATGCATTATTGCTGTCGGGCCTACACCTAGGCTCCAATTTTATTGTCTGACTGCTTTCTGCAGTTCCGTTGACACATAGTGTCTTACCGGTGAGTTTACTTAGTATTTTTGACGCAACGCTCTCGTTTATGCATAAAGCAATATTTTGTAGTATACAACGTGCATGAATTCACTTGTTTAATCATGTGTTCAGACATTGCTGACAATTAAGCACATAATTGCAGTCAATAAATAATAATTAAAGTGTACGGAAATTACCGGTTTGTGCCAGTTGTCACATCCCAACCACCGGGAATCCCATGCCTTAGAAAGTGTGTGAACTCACCTTGGGTTGCTCGGTTGAACCCTTTAAAAATAGCTAACGGTCAGGGTTGGTCAATCATGTCCTAATATGATTACCATTTAGTTTGTTAATAGTTTTAAATAAAACACAAAGCTCCTACACGCATCTATCACATAGCACGCACTCACGTTAACATTTCACGTTCATATAAACATCCCATCTATACCCATTCAAAAGCAAACATACGATATTGCACATAACACTTTCATTGACATATAATACGTTAGATCATTCTCAGATAACCTACCCTACATTTAGACACGCAAATTACTACTTATGTCGTTTCAGCTTTAACATTCAAAACTGGGCTGTTTTCTGGAATTTTAATAAAATAGTTAACTTACTCCAAAAATTCCCAATTTTTTACAGAATGTTTTAAACGATCCAAATATTATTGTGTAAAAATATAGGGATCCAATTCATTACCAATATTTTATAAAAAATCATTTACCGGACTGCAATCAGATTCGTCACTTTCTGACTGCAGTCCACGGAATAATTCATTTAAAATTCATCGTAAGTCTGATTGATGAAATTCCAGTTGGAACATTACAACGACATCAGTGGTCATCTACAGTACAAATTTCACGAGCTAATTCTACACAGATTTCAAGTTATGACGAAAAACATAACACACATTTTCTGCAGTAAAAACGCAGCTTTTGCTGCTGTACAAAATGGACCTTTAAAAATAGTAAACGACCTCGAAAAAATATGATTCCAGTGCCATTTGATTCATTTTTCGAAAACACATAATTTAGACTTCAGAAAATCAAATTTTCGATTTATAACGGTCCGTTTACAGCCAACTGAAGTTGGCTGTAAATGTTACTCAGCATGTTGCTAATCGCTTAAACGTTACTAAAACACGCACATATGATCACAACACCTTCTAACAAGTTCCATATGATGATCAACATCATATTATCAAGAAATCAACAAGTAATCAACAACATATTCACAACAACCTCATACTAACAACATTTCATCATATTTCATCTTTATGTTCAAGATTTATGTTCTTGTCTTTTAGGGTTCTAGTGATAATCAACATACTACATCTTTTAACCATTAAAGTAGAAGTAAACAAGGGTTAATCAAGAACTTACAACTAGCTTTAAGCTAGGGAAGAACACAAGGGAAAAAGATGATGAAAATGATGAATGAATGCAAGTGATGAAAGCTCCTTGATGATCCACAAGCTTCAAGCTCCTTTAATCACCTCCTAGTACTTGAAACAAGCTTAAAAATGGATCAAGGAAGGTTACAAGGTGGTGGTGGCGGCGGTTCTAAGTAGAGCCGAGAGGGAGAGAGAGAGGTTGAGGGAGTTGGGGTGAAACTTGTGAAGTGAGAAGAAAATGAGATGATCTTGCAAGATATGGACCATACTTATAATCATCACATCTATATTTTGTTCACCAAATCAAGCTAAATCTAAATAGAATATAAAACAAGATCTAGTGGGATATGGTGGTGATTTTGGTGGGTTCCTTGGACCGTAAATGGGCATGGGGGGGGGGTTAAGTGAAACTTTTGATGGTAAGTAGGTAAGTAATAGTTCAAATCCAAGTATAAGGTTAAATGCTTTAGTTAGTAGATATCTAGTGGGTGTTATGGTGTACGAGGATCATAACTAGCCAAGAAATAATTAAACAATGTTTCTTGCAAAATTTTGGTGTCCCGGGTAATGTCCGGTTGTTCGGTTAGATACCGGTTCGTTAAAGTGCTAAGTTGTTCCGTATAGTGTCTTTTATGTAACTATTTGTAACACTTTTAATTCTCAACACTTAGGAAAGCATACATGACTATTTTGTCAATTTTCTGCATAAGACTAGTATGTTAAAAAGCTTAAAAATGCAGAAATCATAAAGCAGTCACGTCATCAGTTGTAATTAAGCACAATCATTAAACACAATTTAATATTAATTAATCGTACAGATACATGTGATTATGAGGGTTGTCACAGTAACGCCCAACCCACATTGTCATCACCCCAATGTTACCTATGGCGTTATGGTGGAGGGCCTTAGGCAGTTAGTGGCATGAAGGTGGGGAGGCATGCATTGTGTCGTTGGTTTGTGGGGACCACGCCCACTTCCAACGATATATATATGATTTTTTTAAATTGTATTTCAGGGTTGTAAAAAAACGTTAGGCGCTAGTCGGCCGGTGAGGTACCGACTTACGATTAATCGGATTGAGATTTTTATATGTAATTTTCAGTTCTATGTATACATATACACATTTTATAGGTAAATTTTTTAAGTAGATAGGTTTTACCCTCTCCTCAACTCATAAGTATACAAGATTAATCGCCAGAATCCACATGTTTAGTTGGATACTAGTCGGAATTTACAGGTTTTGATCGGAATTTACAGGTTTTTTCGAAATCGCCGATTTTTTACGGCCGATTAGAGCCAACTAGCGATTAATGAACCGATTAACGAAAAATTACTCAATTACTGGCCGACTAGCGATTAAACATCGATTAGTCCCGATTTTTACAACACTACTATCAATAATGAATAACTTACCTTACTCAACATCCGACTAGAACTGGAAGATCATGTAATAATTTTTGTTACTTGTTTGATGATCCAACTTTTACGTGAGCATCCCAACCGTTCACAACCACGTACAACATCAATGAGACTCATGGCTAGGGGTGTCCAAACTGCTCGGCGCTCGAAGATCGTTCGACGATCGTTCGAAAAAGCTCGGAAATTTGCTCGTTCGATTCCTTGCTCGGTTAAAACCGAGCCGAGCAGCTCGGTTCGGTTTAAAAACGAACCGAGCACGAGCATAGGTACGCTCGCTCGTCGCTCGTTCGGTTTCGATCGAATTTATTTTTATTATTATATTATATATTATATTTATTGAATATATATATATATTATACTTATTAAATATAATAAACATGTAACATATCCAACCCCTAGAATCCTCATATCTTCATATCTTCAGTTCAAAAAAAAAAAAAAAAACCTAATCTCTGTAATTCAGTTAAAAAAAAGAGGGGTGTTTTATGGGTTTGAATTGATGTTACTGTATCAAATTTTATGTTTTGAATTCAATTTTTTTTTGAAGATGTCTGGAATGACTTCAACACCTGTTTTTGAAGTTATTTTGCATTTTAGATGTTCTTAAACATTAAACATTTGTGGGACTTTTTATGTTTCAATTTTGTTAAATTGTTAAAGTGTGTGAGAGACATATAAGTTGGTGAATTTTGGTGAATGAATGGCTGTGTAGGAATGCTAAATAAAACTGAGCAAAAGCGAACCGAACCGAGCGGCTCGGTTCTAAACCGAACCGAGCACGCGCATAAGATTTCCGCTCGATTTCCTAAATCCGAACCGAACCGAGCACGAGCAGACCTCCGTTCGGTTCGGTTCGGCTCATAAACACCCCTACTCATGGCAAATTGTGAAGGAGCTCATAATCGTTTAGTAAACGATTATTTTCCTAAAAACCCAGTGTTTAATGCTAATATGGCGCAATGTATCAGCATGAGCCGACACCTATTGGAACGAATTGTGATGATTCATCAATTGGCGTACGGGATTGCGCACAAAGTGTGGGATGAATACTTGAAAATGTGAAAATTTGTTTGGGGATAATTAGGGCTGTAAACGAACCGAACGAACACGAACAAGGCTTTGTTCGTGTTCGTTCGTTAAGGAAATAAATGTGTTCACGAACGGTTCATGAACACTTACCGAACGAGATTTTATGTTCGTGTTCGTTCATTAAGGGAATGAGCGTGTTCGCGAACGGTTCACGAACACAAATAAATTTGGCGAATGCGACGAAGGATAAAGATAGATGGCCCAGTGAGTAGCACTCGAACTTGAATCTCTTATTGTGGAACGGAGATCGATCGTATTCGCCAATGTAAATAATGAGAAATGAAAGGGAAATGATGCATAATAAGGTGAAGTGGATTTCCTATTTTAATTATTATGGTAATAAAATAATTAAAAGTTTAATAATATAAAAAGTACAAATAAAATATAAGAAAGTAAAAAGATTTTCAATTAAAACACAAACATACGAATATAAACAAACGCAAATCAACGAATGTTCACGAACATGTTCACGAACACCTTACCGAACGTTCACGAACACAATCGAACGAACAAGACCTCTGTTCATGTTCGTTCATTTAACTAATCGAACGAAATTTCTTGTTCATGTTCGTTCATTTATTAAACGAACGAACATAAACGAACTTCCCGCCGAACGGTTCACGAACTGTTCGCTGAACGTTCGGTTCGTTTACAGCCCTAGGGATAATCTCCATAATTGTTGTTGTTGTTGGTCGAATATATTTGATTTGGCCGACTTCTAGTGACATCCAACAAATATATGAGGCGCAATAAAGTGTACACGTCTATCCACAGTGGCGAAGCTTGAAATTTTTTACGGAGGGGTCGAAAACGTATATACCCAAAAATTTATATAGAACCGGGGGGTCGAAAATATATATACCCAAAAATTTCTATACGAAAACTACATATATAACACTACTGGCCGAAAAGTTCGGGAGATCGGGCGCCCCTCCCGGCCCCTTCAAAGCATCGTCCCTGTCTATCCATGTATGCTTGGTAGCATTACTTTTGCAAATTGTACTTGGTTTAACTGTTCAAGTGCTTGACGAGGTCAACATCATCGTGGTGACCTTGATAGCCCAACCTTAATACTTGAGGTTGTGGCATCATATGATCTTTGGATATGGTCGACGCGAAGTAGAGGAATTGTTTATATTTGACGACGTGATTTATGGAGTTGCACACGACTCTTCATTTTATGCTAATGGTTCGTACTACGGGCACATGTATTATCTTACCAATTTGATTTATCCAGATTGGCTCACATTAGTCAAAGCATTTTCATATACGAATAATAAAAAAGAGCATATTTCACAAGACAACAAAAATTGCTAGGAAAGATATTGAATGCATCTTTCGAGTGTTGAAGATAGAATGTGGACAAATAAAAAAATAAGGAACACCATGTACACTTGCATCACTATACTTTATACGTTAATATGATATTGGAAGATAAAGGGAAGACGATTGGTCTACACTATGTAGAAGGCGTCATACCAGATGTTAGCACACTAGACTTTGATGAGAAACGTGTTATCCATGATAAAATACACTTTTCGGAAATAAATACCAATCTTAAGATGGACTTGGTAGAATATCTTTGGGTGGATAATCCAAAGAATGCCGAATTGCCGATGATAGCAATGATGACGAAGACGGTTGATGTGTGCCTTATCCGTACCCACGTAAAAATATCCCACCCACATCTTCATCCATTAGTATCCCACGTAGCCCATTAATTTCCATCATTAGTTTTATGTTTGTTTCATGCATTTGTTATTTTAATTGTTTAGTTAGTGGGTATATTCCTTTTCTGATGCTTTTGTAAGCCTATAAAATGACACTTATTATTTGAGTCAAGATTATGAATGAAAATTATAGAAAATTATCTCAAGTCTTGCATCTTGCTAATTTCTTTTGAGCTTGATCCACTCAACGGATTATCTATCAACCGATTGGTACATATCAATTGGTATCAGAGCCGTCGTGATCCCCTCGGACACATGGCTGCTCAAACTCTATCCGAAATCGAGTTATATCAATGGATGAACGAATCCCTTGTGAAACTCGAGTCTCAGTTGCAAACCCTTTGCAACGAGTTCCGATCAATTCGAACCGCGTGGGAAGCACCCCAAACATCAGTTTTCGCTCTAGCGCCACCGTTACCTTCTGTCACCGCACCACTTGTTCCGTCACCCGCTTCCGCCACAACACCACCACCTGCCTCCCTACCACCCAAGCAATCCCTTCCAGCCTTGTCGTCACCAAAACGACCACCCTCAATTGTACCGTACACATCCATTTCTGTCCCTACCAAAACTAAACCTCTCTTCATACCACCACCATTGACTTTAGCATTTGTTGTTGTATCATCATCAGCCGCAAAACAAGTGTCGCCTACATCAAAACCAGCCCCGAAACGGCCGCCGTCACCCACACCATTTGCACCGAAAAAATCCTCAAAAATAGCATCACCACCTGCACCGCCTATACCAACAACTCAGCCTCTAATAGGAGTACTGCCGAATCAAATAAGCGCTCCTTCAAAGATAGATGAAGAACCTTACGAGTGGCGCCCACCTTGGTGCTTGATGCTAACGGCTCCAAATGCTACCGTACTAATCGAGTGGCGTCCGCCGTGGTTTCTACCAAGTCGTATCCAGATTTTCGCCTTGCGGACAAGTCGTGTTCGAGCGGGGTGGAATGATGTGTGCCTTATCCGTACCCACGTAAAAATATCCCACCCACATCTTCATCCATTAGTATCCCACGTAGCCCATTAATTTCCATCATTAGTTTTATGTTTGTTTCATGCATTTGTTATTTTAATTGTTTAGTTAGTGGGTATATTCCTTTTCTGATGCTTTTGTAAGCCTATAAAATGGCACCTATTATTTGAGTCAAGATTATGAATGAAAATTATAGAGAATTATCTCAAGTCTTGCATCTTGCTAATTTCTTTTGAGCTTGATCCACTCAACGGATTATCTATCAACCGATTGGTATATATCAACGATGAAGACTTTGATTAGATTATATTATTGTGTTTTTTAGTATTTATTTATGTATTTTTTTAGTATTTATCAAGATTTGTTATTTAATTTGTTTAATTAACTTACTTTGATTTAATAATAGTTTTATGATATAGAAAAGAATATATTTATTTAACTAAAAAGTATGATTAAAAAATAATTTGGGTGCGGTAAACGTGTTTGGGCTTTTACAAAGACATCGTAGTTTCTAAAAGAACAGTACTTTGACGATACCTGAATGACTTTCTTCATGAGAGGTTGCCGACGTTTATGACAAAATGTCATATACGAGCTAAAAGTTTTACCACTGGGTCTTTTGACGTTGCGTTTACCGTCACCAGCGTTGTCTGTGACCGCACAACATACCGAAAAAAAAAAGAAAAAAAAAAAGAAAACCAAAGCCTTGGTGGTTGAATGTCAAAGAAAGCCCACCATCATCATCTTCGTCATCATTACCACTCTTCTCTCCCTCTCTCTCTCTCTCTCTCTTTCTCTTTCTCTCTCTAAAAGTCGGCTTTCTTTCCCATAAAGTCGTTCTCACTCAACTACATCCCGCTGATTGCTACACCCACCAGTCACCTGATCGATTTCACATACTTACAAGTTCTCTTTTTCCATCATAGTTACCGATTTGATGATTGATCGATGACCCATACACCTCAAGGTAAAAAAAATCATATCTTTACTCGTTTTCTAGGGTTTTGCTTTATTTCTTAAACCCCCAGATTGCAAGTTCCCCCTTTTACGATAGTCGTTGACTTGTTTGCTATTTTTAGGGCTTATTATGTTAATTTGCATTGACTTTTACTAGATCAGAGTATTGATCTGAGTTTTAAGTTTTGGATTTGATTGGAGGTTTGGTAATATGTTTGTAATGTTTTTTTAGTATTGTTGATGCCCTAAATGATGACTTTGATTGAAAAACTGAAATTAATAATGATAGTTAGTTGTTTGTGAGTTATAAGTTATGAAACTGTAATTTGATTAGGTATTTGTGGAGATCATGTTGTTTATACCGAGTTTGAAGCTTTTAAAGTCGTCGTTTTATCGTATTAAGTTATGTCATAATGTTTATACTAACAGAGGTTGTTTTGTTTGAATCCTTTTAAAGGACTACACCTGCCAAGCGCAAGCTACGGTTTACTTGATCCCGTTGGTTAGGGGATATCAACTATCATGGTTACTGTTTATACTACTTCTGTGGTTAATGTAGTTATTACTATTGGGTATAGATTTGCTTGTAGTCTAGAATTGAAATAGGTATCAATATAGTTATTATCAATGTTTTAAATACCGGTATGAACTGGCCGGTTATACCGGTTAAACCGGATACCGGACACGCTTGGTTTTAAAAAGCGAGAGGCGCACAAAAGTGACGAGGTCTAAAACCGAGGCGCGAAGCGCAAAAGCGGCGGGCTTTTCGTACCCGAGGAGCAAGCTAATTATATATATATATATATATATATTTATATTTTTTTCCTAAGGTTTCTAGTATCATTTACCTAAAATTGTGACACAAGTAACCTCTGTATATACAACCTAAGAAGCACAAAATCTCTACTATACAGTATACACTCAAAATACAACTAACAAAGTTATATGACAATCAATAAAACTCCATAAAAAGCAAAAAAAAAAAAAGGAAAAAAAAACCAAGTTAGAAAAAGTTTTGGGTTAAAAAATTAAAATAGTATAACATTAAGGATGAAAATTGTAATTTTGTGAAAACAAAAGATAAAAAGTAAAAAGGGTGTAAACCCTAAAAAAGTTCAGCCGTCACTCTCTATTTCATATCTAGCCATCACTCTTACATCTCCTTCTCTCAAAAGCACTTCAAATCCTTAATTCTAGCAATGTTATCTCCAATTTTATGAATAGCCAGGTGTTTCATCTTCACAGGTATGTTTGTTTCTACACAGAACGTGTAATTTTCGTATAAAGTCCTTAAAGCGCACGCTTCAGTGCCTCATTGCCTAAGAAAAAAAGCACTCAAGCGCACCGCTTCTTGGGTTTACTCTAGGCGCTAAGCAAAAAAGCGAGTGACCCTGAGCCTTGATGAGCCTCGCACCTAAGGCGCACTTTTTAAAACCAAGTGGACACGGGGCCGGTACGATAAAGGCTAGGTAAACCCGAATACGGTATGGCTTATGTACCGGTGGTAAATCCAGTTCAAGCCGTTGAAGCGGTTTGCATTATCTTAAAATTTGCTTTTTTTTTAAATTTAATAAAATACGATATTACCTTCCATATTTCAGGTAATTAACCTAGTGCCTTACATTCCAATATTCCATCACTGTTGAACTGTTACTATACTCACCTCAGTCCAATATAATATTGATTACAAGTAATAAAAAGTGCTCTTAAAATGCTTAATATTTTACAAGATAATAGTTGTTTTTAGATAAAACCATGACCTGTTACATAAATCCTAATTGAGATTGGATTTTTTTTTGATGAATTTGTATTTTATGGAATTATAGGGTTAACTAGTAACCCAGTTGAACTGCCCGGTTCAACCTGTTGAACCATTTCAGAGCTCAACCCGGTATGATTTAAAAACCAGTTTCTAAATCATCGAGTTATTATTTCTGAACGTTTGTCTGGTTTAGTGATTGGGAGATTGTCAATTTGACTCCAACGGTTGCTTCATACAAGGGAAGGATGTGAAGTTTTTAGAAAGACGATATAATAGATTAATACCCAACACGCCTTCTTCCTACAATAATTATCTTCACATGGATCTTATTATCCTTGAAAGAACAAAAATTAAAGAAACATATTTGAATCATCCTCAGTGGCATTCAAACATAGAAAGCAAAGCATACATCTATCTTCAGAAGAAAAAAAAAACATCATTATTATAATAAAAAACGTACCTTTGATCGTTTTCCTATGTAGTTAATTTCGCAGATATATCGGTTATCGGTCCTCTAGTGAGATACCGGTGCAAAATATCGGTCAGAGATTTTCCCGATATCAGTACTCTTCTTCTTAGTTTTACCATTTGTCTTTCTTCTTATTGTTGCTATTAGTGTTTTAAGTCTTAATTGTTTTTTTTTTTTTTGAATGGCCTTAATTGTTAATTGTTAGTGTAAAATGTTGGTGCTTTAAGTCTTATCAGTTCCTACTTGCTACAAGTGTTAGTGTTTTGCAAGTTGCAAAAGGTTAATTTGTTAATGGTAGGAGAGTATACGAATTGTTAGTGTTAAATTGCTATATATATAAATTCTGCATGATATTAAAATTACCGATATCCCACCGCGATTACCGATAATTCAAATATCAGTCCTTGACCGGTATTCGATTTTTTACCGCATTAACTACTTAGTTGTTTTCTTCATCATTGTTTTACAGGGAAGCTGACTGGCTTCGTCATCCAGATGATTAAGTCATTCATCGTGACGAAGAAGTGAAGTTCAAATCAAGTCTGTACATTTAATTCTTTGTTGGTTAATGAATTCAAATTAAAATCGTTTTTTTAGTTGTCAACTGAAATTATTTGCTTTTCGTACAGATGCTGTAATTTGCTTATTAATAATACAAGTGGTAATCACTAATCAGCAATGGATTCATGCAATTGCATCGAGCCACAATGGCCACCGGATGAACTTCTGATGAAATATCAGTACATATCAGATTTCTTTATTGCTCTGGCTTATTTCTCGATTCCGCTGGAGTTGATATACTTTGTTAAAAAATCAGCGGTTTTTCCGTATAAATGGGTGTTTGTTCAGTTCGGTGCTTTTATCGTTCTATGTGGAGCTACACATCTTATTAATTTATGGACCTTTAACGTGCATACGAGAACCGTAGCTATTGTTATGACAACCGCCAAAGTCTTGACGGCTGCAGTATCATGTGCAACCGCCCTTACGTTAGTCCACGTTATTCCCGACCTACTTAGCGTAAAAACTAGGGAAGTATTCTTAAAAAACAAGGCTGCTGAGCTGGACCGTGAAATGGGTATCATTCGAACCCAAGAGGAAACAGGCAGACACGTTAGAATGCTGACTCATGAAATCAGAAGCACGCTTAACCGACATACGATTTTAAAAACTACGCTTGTCGAACTGGGAAGAACCTTGGGTTTAGAAGAGTGTGCGCTTTGGATGCCAACACGTAGCGGTTTGGAACTTCAGCTTTCGTACACCCTTCACCATCAGAACCCTGTCGGGTTTACGGTTCCGATTCAGTCTCCTGCGATTAATCAAGTTTTTAGTACGAATCGTGTGGTTAAGATCTCTCCGAATAGCCCTGTTGCTAGATTACGACCGCCTTCCGGTAAATATATGCCTGGGGAGGTTGTTGCTGTGCGGGTCCCACTTCTACACCTCGATAATTTCCATATCCATGATTGGCCTGAACTTACAACAAAACGTTATGCGTTGATGGTTTTGATGCTTCCGTCTGATAGTGCAAGACAGTGGCATGTTCATGAGCTGGAGCTTGTCGAAGTAGTTGCTGATCAGGTTTGTGCGCGCTCTGATTTTCTTGATAAGAGTAAAATGTCATTTTCGTCCTTGAGGTTTGGCCGGTTTTACTTTCGTCCATAGGTTTGTTTTTCCGCATCTGGATCCAAAAGGTTTGAAATCTTGCCGGTTTCATCCGGTTCGTTAACTCGATACATTTTTCTCCGTTAAGCCAGGGGTATTTTCGTTTTTATTGTTAACTAAAAGGGCAATTTGGTCTATTTCATTATGCTAAATGCTTGTACAGAATGTGAAAAAGGACTGAATTGTACTTTAAGTTAACAAAAAAGACGAAAATAAACCCCCGACTTAACGCAGAAAAATGGATGGAGTTAACGAGCTGGATGAAAATAGCAAGATTTCAGACCTTTTGGATCTAGATGCGGAAAAACGAACCTTTGGACCAAAGTCGCAAAACTGACCAAATCTCATCGGCAGTCATGTCATAATTTTTTGCTTCATCTTCTTGTTGTTTAGGTGGCGGTGGCTCTTTCACATGCAGCAATTCTAGAAGAGTCTATGCGGGCCCGGGACTTGCTCATGGAGCAAAACGTGGCCCTTGATCACGCACGAAGAGAAGCCGAGACTGCCGTACGTGCACGTAATGATTTTCTCGCAGTTATGAACCATGAAATGAGAACCCCGATGCATGCAATTATCGCACTTTCGTCATTACTATTAGAAACTGATTTGACACCCGAGCAACGGATGATGGTCGAGACCATTCTTAAAAGCAGTAACTTGCTCGCCACGCTAATAAACGACGTATTAGATCTTTCGAGGCTCGAAGATGGTAGCCTTGAACTCGATTCCGCTACTTTTAACCTTCATTCTCTCTTCAATGAGGTACTCTCTCTTATTTTCTTGATTGTTCACTATCTTATTTGCTTACGGATTTTCTACTTATTTTTCAGGTTCTTAACTTAATAAAGCCGGTTGCATCGGTCAAAAAATTGTATGTGACGTTGAACCTTTCTTCGGATTTACCCCAGTATGCAGTCGGTGATGAGAAGAGACTCATGCAAATAATTCTAAATATTATTGGGAATGCTGTTAAATTCTCGAAAGAGGGCAGCATTTCGATTTCTGCCTTCATGGCAAAACCGGATTCTTTGAGGGACCCACGAGCCCCCGACTTTTTTCCGCTTCCTGGTGATAGTAATTTTTATATGCGTGTTCAGGTTCGTTTTTTTCTTCAACTGTATCCTATTTAATGTATCGACTTCAGTTCTTAAGTACACTTGCCTAGTGTAGGTGAAAGATACGGGAATTGGAATCAGCCAACAAGACATTCCGAAGCTCTTCACGAAATTTGCGGAGAACCAGTCAACTGCGAGTAGAAATCCAGGTGGCAGTGGACTTGGTCTTGCCATTTGTAAAAGGTATTTGTGCTTTTTCTTCTGTAATTTTCGGTTTAAATTCCTGTTTGGTAGGAAGGAATAGAAATATTTTTTAAAAAGTAAAATGCCATTTCCGTCCATGAGGTTTGGCCAGTTTTGTGACTTTCGTCATAAGGTTTGTTTTTCAGCAGCATCTGGATTCAAAAGGTTTGAAATCTTGCCATTTTCACCCGGCTTGTTAATTCCATACATTTTTCTCCCTTAAGGGGTGTTATTTTTGTTTTTATTTAGCAAGGGTATTTTGAATACTTGTACATTATCCTAAATGCTTGTACATAAAGTGAAAAAGACCAAATTGCCTTTTAAGTTAACAAAAAAGACGGAAATGCTTCTGACTTAACGGTGAAAAATGGATGGAATTAACGAGCAGGATGAAAATGACAAATATTTTAAACCGTTTGGATCTAGATGCGGAAAAAACAAACCTTTGACTGAAAGTCGCAAAACTGGCCAAACTTCATGGACGGAAATGGCATTTTACTCATTCTTAAATGTCAAAAATATTATTCGAATTAAAAGTTATGTTCTTGATATGCATAAATGGTAAAAATATGCATTCCACATGTTAATTTTTTTCTGGTGGATAGTATTTTTCATGTTAGATGTTTTGCAGATTTGTGAATCTTATGGAAGGTAATATATGGATCGAAAGTGAAGGTGTTGGGAAGGGATCAACTGCAATCTTTTACGTGAAACTTGGATTTCCACCACGTTTAAATGAATCCCGACTCCCGTATACAAGACTTCTACCAAAATTTGGGCAAACTTTTCCAGGACTCAAAGTCATAGTCATCGACGATAAGGGGTTAGTCGTATATTTAATCTTTATACGTACATCCATACATATATGTATATTTAGTATAATTACGTACATACGATGCAGGGTTAGCAGAGTAGCAACCAAGGAGATTCTGGTGCATCTCGGTTGTGATGTAACCACGGTTAGCTCAGGTGACGAGTGCTTACAAGTTATAACCAAAGACCACAAAGTTATCTTCATGGATGTCGATGGTTACAACGTTGCAAGACTTGTACATGATCAATTCCTAAAACACCATGAAAGGCCGCTCATAATTGCAGTTACCGGCAACACAGACAGAACAGCAAAGGAAAGCTTGTTGAAGGTTGGATTGAATGGAGTTGTACTGAAACCGGTTTCGGTGGAGAAGATGAGAGTCGCGTTAGCTGAGCTTTTAGAGCATAAACAGGTGTTACAATAAGTATAACCATGAATTTCTCATACCAAAAAGAGAGGAATTTTTGGCAGTTGTACATACTGTTGTGTGCATGGAGTTTAACATGTTGAATGGTGGACCCAATTTGTTTCATAGAGTTGCTTTGAGAAACACTTGTTAAACTTAATTCTGTCATTTGGATTTTATAGTTTCATTGCATTAAGAACTCACTCATACGGTCCAATTGATTACTCACTCGTCGTTTTTAAATGGGTGGATGAACATCTCCTTGATCTTGTGAAGTCGCAAAATCAGTGTGGTGTCAAGTTTGTATTTGGTATATGAAGAGGCGTCGGAGGCAATGTTTATGACTAGGTTTATTTGGTGCTCTCGCAGCGCTAAGCTCTTCCAACTCCAAAACACCATATCGATTGCTAAGAGCCTAAGATAATGAGGGAGATTGAAGCTAACTATTTCATATGGGTCAAAAACATGGCGAACTCTTTCGTTGCGACAGATGTGATATATTATCTGTCTGAACGATATTTTGAGATCTTAAATTAAAAAATAGAATGCGAGAGGATGAAATAAGAGAAGCATGAAAAAAAAAATTAGACTCACATAATTGTAACACCTGACGTAACCAATTACACGTTTGTTAGGTATAGATATCACCAAAGTTGATTAAGTTTTGTGTGCTTCTAAAGTCTCTTTCAGTTAACTCACCACCACACTTCCCTTTTTTTAAACTCATTAAATTATTTCCATTTATATCATAGTTTCCATTAATTGTATGGAGGCTTGGGGGACAAGTGGTCCTCCCCATCCCCATATTGTACAATGAAAAGATATTAGATAAACTTTTTTTAATACATAAAATGATTAAATGCCTCCAATATTTGAACTCTTCAAGTAAAATTATAAAATTATGCAAAGATTAAAGCATATTTATAACTAGTTACCTAATGATCTAATTCTAAATGGATGACTTAGGAGTCTTAGGACTTTAAAAATGAGCTAATTACAGATCGATGGTGATGGCGACGATGAGAAACGATTAACACCAGAAGTCGTCTTGATATTACATGGTTAAAGATGCAGGAGAAAGTATCTTAAAAGCCAAGAAACGGGCTTTTTTCTATCTCCGGTTAAGTCATCTACAATTAAGAGTTGCGCTAATCGGTTAGGATAATAGTAGTATGTATACACAAACAACACGCACGCGCGCACACAACTGCTAGATCAAGATCAAAATCCTCTTATCAACTTCGATCCCTATGGCTTCTTCCAGATTTTCGCCTCTTGGCTGCGTTAATGAACTCCATTATCGCTTCCATTTCACTTACTTTCTGTGGCAAAGAAAACATTGGATAACGGGTCAAAATGGGCCGACTCATAAATTTGAAAACAACAAAAGAGGTAGAGAATGGAACCTGGGAAGCAAAATGTTTGTGAACCGCATTAACCAGTTGTTCCTTTGTTGGATTAGAGTGAATATTTCCCTAAAAGAAAGAATTAAATTAATTTATGATAAGCAAGAAAAACATGGTGTAGATGGTTTTATATACGAGACTCACGAGGTTAAAGGTACTGTAATACCGCCAAAGCGTGTTGGTTCCTAGCTTCGAGAAGTTCACTTTCTGTTCATCCGCATGAAAAGCATAAGAAAAAAACAACTCGGATCATATGCTCATCACATTGAATTTGATGTTACAAAATACAAACATGCATATTTTGACCAAAAGTCAACTTACAGGATAACATGTGTGCATATTGGATTGAGTGTAACCATTACGGTTAGCAGACTTCATCGATGGAGATGGACCCCACGGTCTTGCGTAGCGAACTTTGGGCTTGTTTAGCTTATTAAACTCTGTAGCAGTGGCTGCAAATAAAGAAAAAAAAACAACTAAAAATTGACAACGGTTTTTAAACGAAATGTTTCAAGGAATTGAATTCATAACCAAGCTAGATGTCTTACGGAACTCATTAACATCGGAGCCGCTGCTTGAAATATCAAATTCATACTCGTCGTCTTCTTCATTACCAGTTGGTGGTTCAAGAACACTCAAAGCATTCCTTTGCAGCTTCACTTCGACGCCATTTTTCAGAACCTAGTCAAAGTTGGACTAGCTATCAGTCAAACACGCAAAATAGTTTTGAAATTTAATAAAACTAGAGGTATCTTGTGGACAAAAACTTGCACCGTTAATAGTTTGCAATAAATACAATGAGCAAATAAGAAATTTAAGCTTCAAGTTTTGCCAAAAGAAGAAAAGTTGCAATCTTTTGTCACCCCATAATAGAAAATCTTGTTAAAAATTGAATAATCTTATCAATACAAACAATTAGTGTTGAAGTAGGGTAAATATGTCATTTTAGCTGGAAACCAGAACAAGAAAAGTTGCAATTTTTCCACCCTATTTATGAAAGTAGATAATGAAACATACAGCCCAAAATCTAAAAAAAAAATAAGAATAAAATGCCACTTTTGTCCCTGAGGTTTGGTTAGTTTTGCGACTTTCGTCCAAAGGTTTGTTTTTTCACATCTGGATCCAAAAGGTTTGAAATCTTGTCATTTCATCCGGCTCGTTAACTCCATCCATTTTTTTCCGTTAATTCATGGATATTTTCGTCTTTTTTGTTTACTTAAAGGGTAATTCGGTCTTTTTCACTTTATGTACAAGCATTTAGAATAATGTACAAGTAATCAAAACCCTTTAAGCTAACAAAAAAGACAGAAATGCCCTTAACTTAACATAGAAAAATGGATGGAGTTAACGAGCCGGATGAAAACGGCAAGATTTCAAACCTTTTGGATTCAGATGCGAAAAAACAAACCTTTGAAAGAAAATCGCAAAACCGACCAAACCTCTGGGACGGAAATGACATTTTACTTGAAAAAAAAAGCATTTCACTTTCATGACACTACATTAAATTACATTACATCTACTGTCACCACTACTAGTAACCACATTATCAGAACAAAAATTGAAATGTGATGGTCCCATCATGCACAATTTTAATCATGTTGGCATGCTATTTCCCCCTTTTTTTCTCCTTAATTAGTGTGACTAAAAGATTCAAAGTAACAAAAGGTGTATGAAATTGAACTAAAAGCAAAAGGAAGAATAAGGCAATACCAGCCAATGCCAGCCACCAAGACCAACAGCCTTCTTGACAACGCCTTGAAGACCCACCAAAACCGATTTTGTTCGGTTATTCCCAGTCACAATTACTTTAGTATGCCTAGGAAGAACAGAAAGCTCTTCGTCCCCACTTTCTTCGCGAAAAGGGGAGAAAACTCTAGAAGAATATAGCTCGGGTTCTAACATTCCGCTTAATTTCCAACACTTGTAAAAATCTTAATCTCTATCTCTATCTCTATCCAGTTCTCTTATCTAATCCATAACATTGAGCTGAATGTACCCAAAAAAAAATTGATCAAAGACACCATTAAAGATTACAATTATCAACTCATGTTTCAAAGTTCAAACTTTAAGTTGAATATTACAATTCTTGATATAACTGCATATGGGATTATTCCTGTTCAAAGAAACCATTAAAAATTACAATTATAAACTCAAGTTTCAAACTTTTTGATCAAAGAAACCATTAAAGATTACAATTATAAGCTCAAGTTTCAAACTTTTTGTTAAATTTTGCAAATCTTGATGCAACTGCATATGGGATTTAAAGATTTATACATACCCACCAAGAATTTAGACCCTTTTTGTGAAATCCAATTTGAAATGATGAGAGAGAGAGAGAGAGAAATGGTTATTATCCATCTGGGTTCTTGTAAAAATTGAATCTTTAAAATCTGACACGAAACTTTACATAGAATGTTGAATGCAAAATGACCCACAAAGTCATCCTTCACGGATTCAATTTGAAAACAATAAATGAAGCAAACAAATAGTTATACAATTCAATAACAATACAATAAAATATAATATATTCAAATTGGATTTTTGTAGGATTTTAAATCCCAATTTTCCCACTGTGATCTTTAATAAAAATTCAGCTCATTTTATAAAAATTAAACTAAATAAATTGATGAAAATCCCCAAATCAATCACACTCAGATCAGAAAGTATTCATGTATGCAATCATATGAAGTTCAACTAAATCCAAAAAAAAAAAAAAAAAAAACTAACAATAATAATAATAATTAATCTAAAGTGCATTGAAAACAGAGCACAAAATTACCTCATAACAAGACTGAATTCCAACAAATCAAGAGCTTGAAAAGGATGCAGAAGAATTGGATATTGTGGAAGAGAAATGTTGTGAAATTATTGATCAATCAAGATTGGTTCTTGTTGGAATGAACAGAGCACAGAGAGGGAGAGAGAAAACAGAGAGAGAAAACAGAGTGTATAGATACAGACATACACACACTAAATGCTTACCAACTGCCATTGGAAACGACCTGCAAATGAATAAGACACACGCACACTGTGTACGGTCAATCACACACAATCTTGCTTTTGGGTTTACCGGTTACCGGTTATTACCGGTTTTATTCTTTTGGCTTGGCTTGGCTTGGATCGGCTGGGCTCGGCTCGGCTATTTTTTTGTCTTGTTGTTGGTTTGAAATTTTGAAATGGAAGTTTGCAGGGTACCCAGATTCCACTGGATCTTACCCGACTTGATTTGATGTGACTTGACCCATCTAGATGTTATGAATCTCTTTATTGGGCTCTGTTTGAAAATACTCACCCTAGTCTCTAGGGTGTATAAAGAAACCGGGTCCGGTGACCCGGAAACTGACCCGGTCCAGGTGAAAAACTGGGTTGGGTCTAACTTAACCTGGTGATTTGATACAGGTTTGAGATTTTTGTGTCAAGAATTGGTTCCAATCCAAACCGATTTGAGCTATTAAAAAAGCTGGTTTAAACATTAAAAACGGTTTTGAACCCAATTCAAATTGGTTTCGGTGGGGGGTTGGGGTTTCAACCCTAAAACCGGTTCTTAATCCGAATCAGTTTGGGCGCAAACAATGGCGTAGCCAGGTTTTTTTTCCTACGGATTCGAAGATTTTTAAGGGACGAACAATCGATTGTTTATCACTGAATTTCGGCTTTTTCTACGGGTTCGATGTCGAAATACACGTATATATAACAATAAATCTATTTTTGGTACGAACCCGTACGTCTCTATGTACCTATGCCCCTGGGCGCAAACCAGTTTGAGACCAAACTATAAAAAACGGATCGGTTAACCCGGGTTTTGTACACCTCTAGTCTCGGTTGGATAAATCAATATTATCAATA
This sequence comes from Helianthus tuberosus, assembly GCA_030545235.1. Lineage (NCBI taxonomy): Eukaryota > Viridiplantae > Streptophyta > Magnoliopsida > Asterales > Asteraceae > Helianthus > Helianthus tuberosus. The sequence continues at coordinate 9,804,019 of CM060381.1, read as the reverse complement.
TCAAGTAACGTTTATCGGTCGATTAAAACAAGCACTTTTGTTATAATCTAGTAGAAATTTTCTTGCATGGTAGAGATAGAGCGGGAATAATGTATTACAAAATAAAAAGGTTTATTTATAAAGATATTAGGTTTAACTACATAAAAGTAGTTTGGTATGTATATGTTACAATACAAATGAAAGTTATCGAAACTGAAAATCATAATAATGAATGTCCAAACAAAACAAAAAGGAGAAATAATATCCAAAAAAAAAATTTAGTTAAGATTAGGCGTCATGAATAAAGTGTTGAATAAAATCAAGAACTTATCAAGCAACATGCCCATAAGATCGTAAGTTCTTGATATTTTTTTTCTTTGTAGTTATATTTAATCTTTAACAAGCAACCAAGAAAAGCTGCATCAAGAGGATGATGTATCATGTGCTTTAACATGTGGTACAATACATAACTATGAGTTGTAGAACTTGTACCATTAGCATACAACACTCTAATGCAAAACTCACCAATGAAGCACAAAGTACAACATATAAAGCCAACAAATGTTACAAAATTATAGTATATAATTATATGATTTTTTTTTCAAATACGGTGAAGGTGAAGGTGAAGGTGAAGGTGAAGTAAACTCCTTTCTACTGTCATGACTAATTTATAACATTAACTAGTGAGGTTACCCGCGCTTTGCGGCGGGTGGTGCTATCGTACCAAACCGAATTGAAACCGACTGAACAACATATCGGTACGATACTGGCACTTGTTATAGCAATCGAAAGGTAAAACCCAAAATAAAAGTCATTATATGCCCAAAAGGATATAGACGCATATTTTACATAAATCGAAAACCATAAAAACGAATATCAGTAATGTCTTCCAAAATGAATATAAGTATTTATTCCGAAGGTACCAATACATGTACTGATGTTGTTCGATTGAAATTGACGTGGTACAAATACTCGCTATAGTTTATGATATTAAAAAAACTCTATACTATCATCGAAGTTGTTCGCACAGTATTAGTTCAATTCGTCATGGTAAAGAAAAGACGTTATAAGTTCGGTTCGTCAAGGTACCGGTACGGTATTCATACTCGCTATAGTTTATATTATAAAAAGATACTATATACCGCTATCAAAGTTTCGTATGGTATCTGTTCAGTTGATCACGGTAAAGAACAAATAAAAATCAATTGTTCGGTTGATCACAGTAAAGAACAAATAAGACTCATTTGTTCGGTTGATGATAGTAAAGAACAAATAAAAATCAATTATATTGATCCGTTTGATTTTGAACAAAACTTTTAGCGGAACGAAGAGTAAAATAAACATGTTGCACATATTCAGAACTTTATAAAGTATTACACTATACTATTAGAATAATGAAAAAAAAACTAATGTCAATTTATATGCAAAAAAACTAAATGTGAGTTAGGTTTGATAACATGTATATTTGTGTTTCGATTACTTAAGCTTTACCACTCACAACTCAGTTTCGAGAAAAAAACGTATCAGTACAGAGAAAAATTTAGGCACGTTGCAACGACATACTAAAAATTGTATAAAATACCGTATCTTAATAGTTATAAAATGAAAAAAAAACATGCAAAATCCATTAAAAATATATTAATAAAACAATTAAATGTTAAAAATAAACAATATTAAAATAATTTTAAAACACTAAGGTGGTGTTTGTTTTTTTTCAAGAAGAGCTTCCTGGCCTCTTCTGTCTGCACCGTGCAGACGCGGGAAGAGGTTTAGCCTCAGAAGAGTGTTTGTTTTTTTTTTTTTGAGAAGTGCTTTTTACTTCTCCCCAGCCTCTTCACGAGGAAGAGATAAAACCAAAGCTTCTCCAAGAAGAGCTTTACCTCTTCTTGGCACCACCTCCACCTCCACCCCTGCTCCGCCACCCACCACCACCCCTGCTCCGCCACCACCACCCCTGCTCCGCCACCATCATCATCATCATCATCACCTCCACCCCTGCTCCGACACCACTAAATCGATCGGAAACGAAACCCTAAATCGATCGGAAACGAAACCCTAAATCGATGGCAAACAAAACACCCCAAATCGATCAAAGTTCAGCGACTCCGGTCGACCTCATGTTCAGCGAGTCTCGGTTCAGGTACGGGTTTGAGTTTATTCGGTTCAATCTCCGGCCAGGTGTGAAGGCGGAGGTGGTGACGGTCGTTTTGTTCGATTCGTTGCAGGCTCGGTGGTTGTGATGATGGCGGTGGAGGTGTGAAGGCGGAGGTGGTGACGGTGGTTGTGATGATGGCGGTGGTGAAGTGGTGGCGGTGGTGAAGTGGTAGAGAGAGAGTAGAGAGAGAGTGGAGGTGCAGATTGTACTGTGTGGTGTGTGTTTTTAAACCTAGAAGAAGAGGTTTTATATAAAAAAAAAAAAAACAAACCCTCTTCTCCTTGCAGACTGAAGACATTTGGTCCACCTCTTCTCCTGCAGATGCCTGCAGATGTGGCCTGCAGCAGAAGAGGTTTTCCTACAGAAAAAACAAACAGCACCTAAATAACTCTATTATTAAGTTAGAAATCTACTTCATTAAAGATTGTTCAAATGCACCACAACCGGAAAACTCAACACAAAGATAGAGAATTCTTTATATACCGAATTACTATATATATACAACACACGTGTTTGTGCATGCACTCACGCTAAAAAAGTTAAAGTTAGACATGACAAAACATAGAGGTTGATTTATATTTTTTCTTATACGAATATGAACTCAAATATTTGGTTACTAGGTTATAAATACATGTATTACACGGTGATGTACAATAAAAACGATATAATTACATAATCTGTATAAACTTGATGTATTTTTATCTTCATATAACAGTTCGCACAACTCCTTTAATTCTATCACAAAAATTGACCTATATTAATTAGTAACACTGTAATAAGATTATTTTTTTATTATTGTGTATCATCTAAATATAACTTTTATTTAAAGTAAATGAAAATGAATTTCTTGGTATGTCATGAATTAGATTTGTTATGCACTTATGCTTATTAATAATTGTTATATGAACTTAATTAATACTTAGTTATTATACAATTTTTCTTTAATTCAGATTATCTTTAATAACTTGCATTTGTTAATTTAAAAAAAAAAACTAAATACGTGGTTGTGCTAAAATATTTTTTTCTGACGCGACGGTACCTTGACGAACCGAACTGATTCTAAGTTTCTAACCGAACATCGGTACCGGTATTCATTATTTACAGTTTTTGATCTAACACGTGTCAATATCCTTTTGAACATAACTACGACTTTATTTTGTTTTTCTCTTTCCGGTTATTATAGCGAGTATTGGTACTATAGCAATCCAAATTGACACCAACCGAATTCCCGTCGCGTAGCTGGAGAAACTTATAATAAAAAGGAGAGGTTTTGTATGATAAAATCCAAACAAGATTTGAAAATTCGACTCTTTTATATAGAGGTCAAATAATAGTTGGGGACAAAAGGCTTGACGATGTTTTTTAAGGACAATACTGTTGGATCGTAGCGACTCATGACTCAAGGTCCTTTCAACCACACATCTAGATTTTTATAATAAGTCAAACAACTTTTTACAAATACATGAAAATTTTTATCAACTTTTTTATATTTTATATTTTAGAAAGAAATTAGAAAACATTTTATTAAGGGGGTGTACAGTTACATATACATTGAAAACATCCATATAATTACAATCTTAGGCTATGTGTAGTCATAAAACCCCTTTGGAAGTGTTATGTGACAAGTGGCGCGCCATGTCATACAGGGGTTTTATGGGACGTTATATCACTAGAGCGTGTAGTCATAAAGCCCTTACCCATCATTACATAATTATTAATTTTCATTTTTATTAATTAATTAAAAACACTTGACTATTTTTTATTGGTCAAAATTTTGAAACTCTCCTCCTTCATTCATGCCGTGATCAACATATTGCCCCCAACAATTTGAGACCCCATAGCGCCGCCTGTTATGGTGTGGCGGGCGCTATGGGGTGCCATCCACCACAAAAAATCCTCAATCACGCATTCACGCCCCACTACGGATACTCTTAGATTACCTATACAAATACACCAATTCTCCCATTCTACAGTAGTAACTTTCGCCATATTAACTTTAATATTATTCTATTAAAATATAAATATATTCTCCCAAATATTTGAACCTTCTTTTCTTACAAAAACTTTAATATTTTTACTGATTTGCTCATGCCAGCCCGTCCAAATAGTCCGATTTTTCCTCCATCACGATCAGAGCCTAAGATAACCTAGCTTTTTTTTAAACGACAAAGAATCATACGTGTAAACTCACCTTGCTCGAGGCTATGTCAAAGGTCGACTCCTAGACCGCCATGAGACCGTGCCCCCGATGCGCATGAACCGGTTGAAATTCGTAAATCCTCGCCCCCATCAGGTTTGAACTCGAGATTAAAGCTCTGACTCGTCCCTTCACCCAGATGTCCCTTGAAAATGGTCCAAACGAGAATCAAACCTGCGTCTCCACTAGGAAGGACAAACCAATTTACCACTAGACCAAGTTCTCAGGACAATATAAGAAAACCTAGCTATTTGTACAAATATGGTAGAGGGGTACCTAAAGGAGCCTAGGTCAAATACATGGGTTGACTTCATGGTGTGTGGGCAGAACTATCGCACAGGGCCCGTCATTTCGAGAGGCGTGTGTTTTTTTTTTTAAATCCGACATATTTATGTTAATTTTTTTAAATATTATTGTAACACCCGTTCTTATAAATCAAGGTTTAACGTATATTTTGCGAAAATAATCATGTAGTTAATGATTACATATTCATCGGAAATACGGGTTTGTTAAAAACTTTTACAATTTAAGTGATAAACATAATGTGATTTAATTCGCCGTTTAGAATAACGACAAAACAATGTTGCGGAAGCTTTGTTTAATGTGTGTTCGGTTCTTGCTCGATGCTCGATCTTCATCCGGGACTCTCGACATTCACCTGTGATCAAAACCAACTTAAAGGTCAGTTTTGATAATTAATTAACTAATACAACGGGGAGATTAGGAAAATCCAACATGGATATCTTAAACCCAAAACAAAAACTTATTTCTGACCTCCACCGTAACTTACGGTGGCACCGTAAGTTACGGTGGCCTCTGTGTTTCAATTATTCAACCGTACAACAGTAGGCATTTACCGTAACCAAATCATGTCCACCGTAACTTACGGTGGCACCGTAAGTTACGGTGGCCCCTGCATCATTCCTTTCCTTTTTGCCGTTTATGACACGAAAACTTTCGTATCTTTCAATCCGCTCGTCCGTTTAACCTACCGTTTCTTCCTACGTGTTTGTAATTTGATTCTCCATCATATGGAGTTAAAATCTAACATCCGGTTTAACAAAATTTCAGACTTTTAAGTCTTTGGCTTATTACCCTTTTTGCCAACTTTTGACCCGTTCGTGATTTCATCATCAAACTTGTGTATTTGACCTTTTTATCTCATATACTTCTTCAACTTAATGTTATCTACCATACTAGATTATAATCCCCGGTTTATTACACAAATTAGACCCGTTTTCGTTTGTATGCTTATTTTGACCCGTTAAGGGTATTTATGCACTAAGGTCCCATAACATCCCTTTTATACTTATCTTAAGAATTTAATCTACCAAATCACTTATTTCCAACAACCATTAAAGGTCGTTTGCCCGGTTTACCCAACAAGGGCATTTTAGTCAACTTTAGCCCCTCATTTACGACGAAGGGCATTTGCTACTTATTTGACCCCAAAAATGTATGTTTAACCACAATCGTATTTATACGTACCTGGCTCGAGTCAACCTAGTGACCCGTTTCAACACCTTGCTTTTATTACCGATATTCTATGGCGACGCAATTATCCAAATTACTATTCGCTCCTGTAACACATGACTTGACCACCACATTAGTTGATTTTGTCAAATGACGTTATTCCCACCATTTGACCCGTTCGGTCTATATAACCCAACATCTTCATAAGTAACAAAAACATGGTTTTTAATTACCAATCACACATCCGAACCATTTCGGATTTTTCTCACTAGATCCCTTTCTTTCTAAAGTCAATTTCCTATTTTTTTTTTAACCCATTCGGCTTATGCTATGGGTGTCCTTTGAAACTTATTTTACTTTAGTCAATACTTGACTAAATTTCCATTTTTACCTATTTTCCATTACTAGTTACGCTATAAGATAACTTTAAGAAAACTCTTAAACTATTAACCAATTCATGACTAGTTTACCATTTTGCCTTTTTCACCATTAATCATGGTTTAAAACGTTTCTATTCGTTCCAACCCAATTCGTTCCGTGTTGGAACCCATAATTCGAACCAAATCCTTTGTTGTATTTATCGCCTAATAAATAAACACGTATACTACAAGTAGGTGTAAGTTTTACTTACCTCGCATCCGAAGTACGCTTTTCCTTCTTATTTGCTTCGTTTGACCCACTTTCTTTCCAAGCCTCCACCTAGCTTGTCAAGCGTCAAACTATCATCATAATTCGTTAGACGGTTAGTTTAGTCATTATCACATACGACTATTCCATCTTAGAAACTCTATGTCGGAACTACTATCCGACTTCAATGTTGGTTTATTTGACTTTCAATAGTCAACTAACTTCAATCATATTACACGCACAATAAGTTCAATTCAACATCATGTTTAGAACTCATATTATTTCGTATTACACGTAGTTAGTCGAGTTAGCCAATTACGTGTTTCTTTCATAATTTCATTATGTCAACATTCATTCGGGCATTTTAACAAACACCTAATGGGCGTAATTTTACATATTTGCTAACTAGTTCATAACTAGTTATTCTTACCAAGATTTACACCACAATCAAATCTCTATGTCTAGTATTCATGAACTACACATCATATTTTCAGAAATCAGTTTCTAACCATCAATTTACACTAGATTAGCATTCTACATCCTAGTGTTTATCATTTTCTCACAAAACCCATGAATCACCTTCAATGTGTTCACGAAATTTTTCAGAATTTAGCCATGATTTCACATGTTATTGTCTAGGTTTTGCTCCTAGACACCATATCAACCCTATTCTACCCAAATAGCAAACATGCAACATAAATTTCGAATTCTTATGTGTTCATCCAGATTTGAGATGGAACCAAAGTGGAAATTTTGACATACCTTATGATCCTTTCACTGAAGTGATTACTAATCTAAGCTTAGATTTCAATTTGGAGTCAATTTGGCTTCTCAATTGCTTGATTTTTGCTAGCTAGGGTTTGGGCATGGAACCCCCTGGCTCTCCTGCGATTCACGACCAGAACACACACTTAAAGTGTGTGTTTTGGTGTTAGATGTTTTATTTAATACAAACTTGCTTCAAGTTTGTCACCTTTGGTCCCTACACTTTACCAAGTTACATGTAGTGTGTTTTTAACTAATTGTCTTATCACTATAAGACTTATGACTAACTAGGTCATTTATTCCCAGTTACTTTATCTTGTTTAAAAATCCATTTTTTTTCTTTTAAGTCTCGTTAACTCGGGCCCTTTTTATATACTTTTGTTTTCTCAAGTATTCTTTTCATTCTTTTAAATTAATATTACGTTTATTTATTTGAGTCCTAATATTTACCGGGTTAATTTTTACCACTAACGGTATTTTACCCGTCTTTACTATTAACGTGGTTTGATTACCAAACCCTTTTTTTTTTGGATGTTACAATTATACCCATATCAATTCCAATATAGACTCATTTACAAATCAATTTTATGATTTAAAAATTAGCCCATTAACATTAGGTTTAGTGAATTCAATACAAGTTTGATTTAAAAAAAAAACAATAAAACATTAGGTTTAGTGAGCCTAATACTAGTTTGGTTAGTTATTAGCTTACTACGGTATGTAGCTCGTTTGATTACTACGATTGTGTCATTTTCGTAATTGCATTGTTTATCGTTAAGGCATAAAGACACATTTTTTCAAGCTCAAGTAAGGTAAATGAATTCTTATAGACGAACCTGATCAAATATATACTACATATATATTGCAGAATGACGTTCATACATAAATTAGATAAATTAGATGCCGATATGATACTTTTAAGAGTAAATTACGTTTTTGGCCCCTGTGGTTATATTACTTTTACTATATTAGTCCAAAATAAGAATTTTTAATATATCTGCCCCCATGATCTCTATAACTAACCATTTTGGCCCCTAAGTCTAGAGATCATGGGAGCCAAAATGGTTAGTTATAGAGACCATGGGGGTCAAAATGGTTAGACTTAGGGGCCAAATTTGTTAGTTATAGAGACTATAGGGGCAGATATGTTAAAAAATTTTATTTTGGGCTAATATAGTAGAAGTGATATAACCACAGGGGCCAAAAACGTAATTTACTCTACTTTTAATGTTAAAGAAAACAAGTATTTAATATAACACCCCATTATCAATATAAACTTTATCAATATTTTTTTTGACAGGTCAACTTCACAACAGACGTCTAATTCACACCCGTAAGACGCAGGCCCGCCACCACTCATTATCAGGACTATGTTGTCTTAACCGGGCCCAAGCCTGGTCGAGAGGGGCGTTACGCTGTCCCCGAGAAAATTTCTAGCTTCCTGCCACATGACAGGAGTTGCACCCTCCACAAGAGCCGACCCTCTGGAGTAAATGCACTATAGTAGAAAACTCGGATGTGATCAAGAGTCGAACCTAAGTCCTTCCCCACCAATTCCAATGCATCAACCAGCTGGGCTGGAATCATTTGCTAAACTTTATCAATATAAGCAATGAATTTGGATAGAAATACCATATTTTTATTTTTTAATTAGTGTCCAATTACATTAAATTAAATTACATTACATCATATATTAAAATAGAACATTATATAAAATTTACATGAACAAGTTAAAACTTTATACACATGAACTTTTATAAATTTAATTCTAAAAGCCTATAAAAGGAAAACTTTTAAGAAACTGTGAATCGCAGTAGATAATATTAATATCCTAAGCTAAGCACTATAGTTGAGTGGTAGTCCTATGACTTTTCAAATGAGAGGTCGTGGTTTGCATTCTTGTTTAGAACAAAATTTTGTTCGAGATTAAGCCATGAGGTTTTCTCAGTTACAGATTTTCTTCTGAGAAGGTGGATCAAGTCACCACGTTACATTATTCCGACGAAAGAGTGATTCATTTACAGGTATAAATCCCCGCATTATTTAGAAAAAATAGAAAAAGAAATCACAAGCTAAGCCTTAGGATGTGAGCCTATATCACAAGCCAAGCGGAGCCAAGGGAGTGAGCCGTTAAAAAGTGTGTGATAAAATAAATAAAAAAGATGAAGGACACGTGTCAGTATAAGTAGAGATACACACAGCTGTCGGATCTTATCCGGGCAATTTACATTACCCGTCCCTCTCTCTCTCTCTCTCTATACGTACAGATGATATCTCTATATCTATACGTACATATTATTTTTTCCCCAAGCGAAGACGTGAAGTGTTTGGTACTGTGGAGGCAGCTACTCTATTTATTTTTTCTTTTTTTTAATTCTGTTAATTTTAATTTTCGTTTGGAATCCGCTGCAGCTGGACCGCACACACTTATAGTATGCTTCAATATAACATAACCACCCTATACTATTATTATTGTTCCTCTTTTTCACTCCCACTTTTCATATTTCTCAATTCTAACCTCATACCTTACTTGACACATTATATCTTTGAACAAGAAGCTTTTCACCTAGATACTAGGGTTCAAACGAACCAAACGTTTGATAAACTATTCGACAGGAAGTTTGTTTGTGTTTTTTTTTATTATTAAACAAACGAATACAAACAAGAAATTTCGTTGTTTTAGTTAAATGAACAAACGTGAAGAGAGGCCACGTTCGTTCATTTATATCCGTGAACGTTCGGTAACGTGTTTGCTTGTGTTCGATAGTTCATCAGTGTTTTTAGTTTTTATATATTATTTAGAACCGTCAAAATTTTGACAAATAAATTATTTAATAAGTGTCAGTGTATTATATATTTTGTTCACACACGCTTGTTTGTTTCCATTTGTGTTCATGAACATTAGTTTGTGCTCATTTGTGTTCATCGGCGTTCGTTTTGTTCGTTGCCTAAAATTGACAAACAAACACAAACGAACATGAACATGTTCATTTCCTTAACAAACGAACACGAACATAAAATATCGTTTGGTAAGTGTTAATGAACAGTTCGTTAACACATATATTTCTTAACAAACGAGCACGAACGAGGTCTTGTTCGTGTTCGTTCGGTTTGTTTGCAGCCCTACTAAATACCACACCACATAATCTGACACGCACAGGGATTTAGTGAGGGACAATCATTATACCACTAAACCACTAGGTTATGGGTTCTTATCTACCATTTGATTGGTAAGCAAGAGCTCTTATTCGTAAAGGAGCTGTTTGAAACGACTCAGTAATGTCTAAAATAACTCTCCGTATCTAATGTTTTATATTATAAAATACGTTTTTATATCCAGACCTCTGTCATGTACGCTCAATTAATTAATAATACAAAACAATCTATTATATAAAATACTGGCCGAGTTACATCAATATCGCAGGTAAGCGAGCAACAAGCTGCGCCGCTACCCCTTTCTGAATAGCAAACCCTAGCCTATTAAACACAAACCCCTGCCCCCCTGTTGATGAGCAACTGCTGTGGACAACCTTTTGGACCCTAGTCAACAAACAGATAGCTTCTGGAGCTAGGGAGCCAAAGGTGTCGAAAGCGAAGGGGACAAATGCATGTTGGTTATCAGCACATGCTTTAGCGTGTTTATCCACCTTTTTAGATTCCGCTTTCCTTATAGCCTGTCCTGCTACAAACCCGCTTTCCCTTAAACCAGCTAAGGGGGAGACTCCTGTGAGATCCACACAAGCATGTTTCCCTCCCGCCCAGCCAAAGACGAGCAGATCCGCTGGTCTCAATGTAGATCTCCCTTCCATCGGATCTGTAAGGAAATTCACAGGGGCCTCCTTCTTGGCACAAATCCCCGCTCTCCTCAATATGTCCCCCAAAACATCTCTCACCCAGTCGTGCCGATATTTGAAACCAGGGAGCTCCTTACAATGAATAGCATGCTCCCCGTATTTATCTATGCAGGCTTTACGGCAAATTGGGCAGGTTTCGTCTTCTGAATACATAGGGATCATCAGCCGGTATTTGAGGATAGCCCTATACTCAACAGCCGACATGCATTGCCCCAGCCCCTCGATCGGGATAACAGTCAAAAAATCTTGCGCATGGGGGGCCTTTCAAGCACTCAATCACCGCCTTCTGGCGGGGAGACAAATCAAATGTTTCTCCCAGACTATGAGCGATTATATAGAAAGAAATAAAAGTTTATATCACTAATCGGTCCTAGTAGTATTTTATTGATCATGCATGCACTATGAAGCACAAAAGATAGGAAAAACATATAAAGGAAGACTAGTAAATGTTATGCATGTTCTATATCAACTAGTTTTATTTAAATCATAACGAACTTAAATATATTTATTCATGCTAAAATTAGTAGGTTAGGTCCTAGGCGACATAAAAATATGGGCCCAAAATTTTGGCCAAGGGGAAATGAATTAAAAAATAAGATATTGGTGTTAGAGTCAAATCTTGAACTTGAAACCTTTATATTATGTTGACATGGTTTTTTCAAATCCACTACCAACTTTTTTTTACGGATAATAAATAGATGCATAAACTAAATGTATAGTTTACTATATATATACATAAAAGCTTATAAAAACTTTTAGGATCTTTTGAAAATTCAGGCCTTGAGCAACGACATGGGTTGGCCAGCCCAATAGCGAGCCTTGCTTAAGGTAATTATTCGTTCCCTCGGATACGATTGTCCTAAAAAGCCAAGAGCAAACAAAAATGCAAGGACTAATTGGTGATGACCTTAAAAGTTTATAAGTTGAAATAGTGAATTAAAAAAAGTTGAAGGTGTAAAAAAAGGGCCTACTTTGGATATTTTTAGGGGGGAGAGTGGACCCATATCCAAACCCAATACTTGCTTTTGAAAACTCTCACTTTTCTTATTACTAATTACTATAACACTTGTCCCATTTATTTTCCCTCCATTGTTTTGGCGCCAATTCTAGGTTGCAAAAAGAAATGTCAAATTTGTTACATAACTTTGAGACATGAGTGTTGAACTTTTATTATTTAAATACATATCATGCCAATTTAGTCAATTTGGATTTTATTTTTGTTTTGTTTATGGGAAAGCGATACAACAAGGAGAAAAACCAACCTCTAAAACTGGTCCAAAGTGTAAACCACAACATACAAAAAGAGGTTCACATAAACATCCAAAAGCCTAAAGCCAAAAATCATGCCCAACCCCACCCGTGGCGACCAGGTGTTAAATTCGACGTGTTCGAAGGTTGATGGGTCGATTTTGATATAAACCCATAAATTTTTTTATGAATCTGAACATAACACAAACATAAGAAATGTGAACACGGAGATATGTATAACAAGAAATCATTTAATTGTATTAGTTGAAATATCACTACTCTAAAGGTACAAAAAATAATAATAATAAAATTAAATAAAATAAGCATCTACAAAACAATTTTGTATTCAATCAAAGAGACCCACATATTTTTCTTTTAGAGTTAATTACACATATAGTTCTTGTGATTTATTGAAAATAACGTCTTTAAGTACTAACTTTTTTTTGTAACATGTTAAGGTTCTATGGTTTTGATTTTGTAACACATTTAAGTATTAAGGTTAATTGCCGTTAATTTTCCTGTTAAATCAATTTTTATTACCTTGACCGCAAATCTGGGTCAGACATTTCATCGAACAGTTGGTGGGCACGTCTTGAATCACCGGAATCGCAATAGGTTTTGATGAGTTCGAGACTTACACGTGAGTTATCCTTGTAGCCTGTTGCACATTAATTCCCAGCCCAAGATTCAGCCACCTTTCCTTTCTTTTATAGGCCACAACACATAACGAATTTAATGCCAGCCCAAGACCATTTAGTCTCATCTCAGCCCACTTGAAATAGCTTTAGATTCCAATTGTGACCTTTGTTCCCTGCATGTAATTTCCCAAAAAACAATTTAAGTTTCACTACTTAGGGGCTTAGGGGCGGTTTGTTTACCTCTTAATGAGTCTCTTAATGGTTCAAACCTTTTACTGATTCAGCACTTAATGGTTCAGACTGTTTGTTTCGTAAGCAGATGTCTAAATGGTTCAGAAATTTTCCTCTAAATGGTTAACTATTATACAGAGTCTGAATGGTTAACACCTTCAATCTGAATTGATCAGACATTTGCCTCTGGTTCAGCACTTAATGATTCAGACATCTTACAACACTTAACCATTCAGAAAGTTGCCAAACAACCCCTTAATTAATTTAACTCTTTAACACAAATTTAATTGCATCATGAATTTGTTATGGGAACCTATGACAATCTCTTTCTCATGTCCTTCAATTCGTTTTAAGTTATAGTAGGGAACCCAGCGGGGTCAACAATACAACCTAGCTTCATCTTCAATCGATCAAAGTATAATCTCCAATTTTCTTCCATAGCATCACATTAGAATCAACAAATACACACACGGATACATCGTCACAATATAAAAAATAAACAAATCAGATCTAGAATACTAACCAACTTAAAATTAGAGTCACTGAAAAATGAAATTATACATCATATATAATAGATAACAGATAAAAAAATGAAACAATAGTTGCATCTAAACAAGAATACATCAAATATTCCTCCAGAGATCACATTAACTCCATACATATAAAATATAATATTAATATTACAAATGCATGAACTCCATACATAATCAAAATCCACAGGACCACAAGTAAGAGAAACCTTACATCATGTTATTTATGAACCTAGGTCAGCAAGCCCAATTAAGTAGCCCAACTCATGCTAAAGATATTGTTATTTTAAAATCTTACGAATATATCATATCAAACTAAGTATGTTTTATAAACATTATATATTTTTTAACCTTAAAACTAATCTAGGTTTATATTGTGATGTTTTATTTTTAAATATTAATTGAGATTTAGTGATTATTATTTTCAGGTTTAACATTAAATGAAATGTAACTATAAAAAATGGTTATTATAGTCCCTTGAGATCCATTACCAAAATATAAATTACCAACATAAAGTTGCTTTATGTTGTTGTACATCATGTATTGGGGGTCTTTCAAAAAATAATTGATTTTTTCATTTTCAACACAAATGTTTTTATCTTTTAAATTTAACCACTTTAATTTTTTTACTTTTTTTTAAACGGTGTATGGATAGGATGTCGCTAATCGGGTTAGTAGTTAGTATCACCAAGTTAGTATTAAAATTCCCCAATGTCTGGATTTGAACCCAAGAACTCCAAGAGAAGCAAAGCTTCTCACCTCCCCTTGACCACTAGCACAAGAGATCATTGGTATAATACGTTATGATTGTACGGTATAAATTTGATTTACTTTATGTTTTGATCCAATCACAATACTTATATAGGTTACATTAAGTTCCATTGGATAGGTCGAAACGCGCGTTTTCATATGGTTAACGCATCACGTAACGTTTGTACTAATCCATTCGATGTTTGCACTGTGACCGCGACGCAACGCGCGCGGGTGTTTTTGCTAGTTTCAATTAATTCACATTTGTTAACTTTACTTTTATGGTTATTTTTCAATTGATATAACTATGGTGATCTACAAAACAAACATCCTGGGCTTGTTACGAGAAGGAGACGTAGGGGTTCTCTTTGTAATCAACTTCCGGTGTGAGAATAAGTATTGTTGTTTTAAAAAATAAAGGAAACAAGCGTGTTTGTTAAGTGTGAGAGTATGAGAAATTAGATTCTTAAACCTTTTGTAGAAGTTGGTATTTATAGTCGAAGGGTTAGAGAAGAAGATGGGCTCATGGGTCAGACGTCGCCATCAAGGAATATCCATTTTGTCTTCTCTGACAGGACATGTAGTGTCTGCGGCGGTGGAGGTATGCTGGAGCATCGTGATTGGTTACATGTCACCTGCCAAATGTACTTGTTGTCACGTTTTTCATCAGCTGTTAGTGAAGATCATAGGGTGGTGAATGGTGCACGTTGATTGGTTACATGTCACTGACCTTTTGTACTGCTTGTTCCTGACGATTGATCATTGTTAGGATTGGTTGTGATAGAGCATGACACATGCGGATTGGCTGCAAGTTGTTGCCACTTGTGTTGGTTGTACTTTATGAATTGTCATGGTTGCGCGTGCGTAGGAGGATCACGTGCCTTGAAATAAGCCGAGTGTTTTAAGAATTAAGTGTGTGTATGATTGTGCACGCACACGACTTGCGTGGCATTTTTTACCGTACCCCTTCAGTTATCATGTCCTTTTTTCTAATAATAACATAGTTGATATAACATTATCTATATATTAGTAACAAATAATAAGATTATCTATATATTAAACTAGATGATGAGACCCGTGTAGTACACGGGTTTAAGGATATAACATTATAAATTATTTAATTTCAAATTGTTTTCATAAATTTACATAAGTGAATTTTACCATAGCTGGCGCAACAAATGGTCATGTGTAAACACCGATTCTTTTGGAAACAAACCAACTTTACATAGAAATTGTAGGATCATTTTGTGACCCAAACGAGTCGACCAGAAGAGGTCTTCACCAATACAAAAGGCGGAAACAGATGTATCGATGTTATTTCAGCTGAATTGCACAAGAAATCACTTTAAACTGTCTTTTGTTGATATCAGATCGATTACAATGCTGTAAACACTTCGGCAGAGCTTCGCTACCGGAATCAGAATTGTTACAAATGAATAGGCATGACTGGTATTTATAGGCTGAGTGATTCCGCTTGAAATGGTTCAAACGAAATCTAATTCCGCACGGAATCACTTCAAACGGAATTAGCATGTTGATTTCGTTTGAAATGACCATGTGTCATTTCAAGCGAAATTACCCATAAACACACATTTCCTCGTTTTTCGTGCCCTGATCTATCTAGTACAATACAAGACTCGATACAAGACGAAGTCGACAGACGGATGCACCAACAGACTCCCCCTCGGATGTTGACGAAGTCTTCGGTGTCGAGTCTTCGGTTGTCAAACCTTTAGTCTTTATCAGTCTTCTTGATCTCTCCAAAGATTCTCCATTATAAGCATCCTCAATCAATCTCTTTCTCTTTATTCCAGAATCTCAACCTGGCTCTATACTCCTCTTGATCAGGTCTCTTGATTCCTTAAGATCATCAGCATCAGCAACTTGCGTGATCTTCAGGATCTGAATCTGGCTCTACTATCTTCAGACTCCCTCTTGATGTCATCAGACTCCCCCTTTCGCTAAGCTGGGATCGCAGTTTGGAATTCTCTTTTCACAGTTTCTAAGATCGTGACCTGGCTCACATCTTGTTCCGAATCAAAACCTGGCTAACCTGCACAATCTCTACCACAAACATAAGTCTCACAAATTTAAAATATTAATACACTTATATCATTTGCAGGTATTTTTCAGAATGATTTATTATATTAAAGCTTCTGGTGACCATTTGTAATTAAACATTTTTCATTTCAAAAAAAACATTTCTCCCAAACCTGTTCATCATGTTTAGCACTTTGGAATTTTGAAAATCAGTTCTTCAACATCAGTTGTCGAAAATCTTTTTAAATTTTTCAAAATTTATGCTAAAACACATTCTTTTTGGATTTGTCTAAGATTTTAGTGTGTTAACCATGCAATAAGAAAATATTTACAAACAATATTTTTGTGAGTTTGTGTAAGAGGATCATATCAGTTTCTGAGACAAATCACCAACACCGTTAAGCTTTAAACATTTTAAGCTCTAAACGATTCACTTAGATTGTCAGTATACTGATCCACTTTAAATTTCCACACAAAGTTCAACTGTTTCGAGATACGAGATTAATGTTTTAGAGACTTAAACTTATTCATGTATCCCACCTCAGAATATACTCCCGTATCCAGATCCCAATATTCAGTCTTACAGGTGAGTATACCTAGATGATATCTGTAAGGGGTTAAATGCGAGGGCAGTGAGAGCTCAGGCTATTGCTTCCGCAAAATCAGAGAGATGACGGCTTCGACTTTTAGGTGTGTTCCCTTTAGAGAATATTTTATTCAACAGCACATGGTTAGCATTTTTCAATGTTTCATCATTTTTTATGCTGAGGGCGGTGCTATATTTAAAGCAAGCAGAAAGTATTATACGGGGACTAGGCCATTGCTTCCGCAAAATCAGAAGTCCCGGGATAATACCCCATATATCCGAGAGATGTTCCCCACGAGATAAGTAAGTTTGAAATTTAGGTTTATATCTCGACACAATCTACTAAATTTGCAAAACCCTACTGGCACATCATCAGTGAGACCGTTTATCTCATTTTAACTTTCCAATTCTTTAGCATGCTGTGATTGTCCACTGATGTACTATCATTTCCTCTTTTTTCAACAATACTCATTTTCATTTTATCATGTTTTTGTCTTTTTCAAATTTTCAAATGTTTTTGGATTTTCTAAAATTTCTTACTCCCCCTAAAATGCAAAATCATTTAAAGGAAATTTGAAAACAAACTATACAAGAAATTGACAACTGTTATCGAATCACTTCAATTCGCCATCCACTTGTCATAAACAATCAGAACTCCCCCTTACAACAAACTATTTTCCCATTATGATTTCAAAACACTTAAGTTTGTTTTAATCAAATGGTTTTTCCAGAAAATTAGTTTTGTTGATTTCATAAGCCACTTGTAGGATAGGGGATACATTCATCACTTTGTTTTCCTTTTTCAAATACCACTTGTAAGTATGGTTTAATCAAGTTCAACTTAATGACCTTGATTAACCATTTGTAAGTAAAACCTCTTTTTCAACCACCTGTTGGTTTGCTTACCAACTATTACCACTTGTAGGTTGAAATCTCAAGATGCCGAATCCTACTCCACACTTACCAACCTGGGAGTTCCGGCAGGTCATACTACTGATAAATTTTCAATTTTCCAAAATAATTTTTTAAGAATGATGCCGATTCATGCTCCGCGATTACCAACTTGGGAGCTCCGGCAAGTCAGGTTTTTTCAGTTAGAGAGATTCTCCCAAGCCTGACAGTCCTTGGGAGTTTCCGAGTTGTCAACACTCGGTTTCTTACCTGCCATTTTCTTCTCATAGAATTCCTTTACCCCTTT
Source organism: Helianthus tuberosus (assembly GCA_030545235.1). Classification (NCBI taxonomy): domain Eukaryota; kingdom Viridiplantae; phylum Streptophyta; class Magnoliopsida; order Asterales; family Asteraceae; genus Helianthus; species Helianthus tuberosus. Next base: position 9,785,748 of record CM060381.1, on the reverse strand, counting down.
AACCTTCCCATCAATCATTTTTCCAAAAATATTTTGGACTGTGGGGTTAAAAGCTTTTTCAACATCAAAATTTTTCTTTTCAGGAAAAAATTGATTTGAAATTTCAACTTTACCAATTTTAGATTTCAAATTTTCAGCCCGCAATGGTGGAAAATTTGTATCATCAAAAGGCGGAACTAACTTCTCCTCTTTCATAACAACCTTTGGCTCCTCTGATTTTGTGGAATCAGATTCATCACCAGAACTGTCACTTGAATTCTTAACCACCCATTTTCTGTTGTTAAGTTTTTCCTTTCTTTTGTAAACATCTTTCGAACATTCACCAACCTCAAAAGTTGAATTTTAAAAAACTATGAATTTGTTAGTTGGTGGTTCGGTTTTCTCAACAATTTTTTCTTTCAGTTTACCAAAGACTCCCTGTTTTGTTTGTATTGCCTTTGGACAATTCCTGGCAATGTGACCAACTGTTTTACATTGAAAACTGGTTATCGTCTCTATCTTCTTTTGAGCAACACTTTTCTTCATTTATTCTTGCTTCTTAGCAAGGAATTCTTTGTTGGAGTGCTTTCTGAACACTTGCTCTTTTTCTTCTTCAGATGATTTTCCTGTAACAAAAACAGTTTTTGGTTTATAAATTTTCTCATTTTTATTATTTTTTGGTGGAAGAAAACCTAAACCATTCTTTTTGAAATTACCGTTATGATTTGGTTTCTTTCGATAACCTGAACCAGAACTATAACCCTTTTTCTTGTTTAAACGTTGTTGAACTTTTGAGGTGTAAGGACTTGGTTTTTTAGAAAGATCTAAATCTTTTATTTCAGAAATATTAATTTCTGTTAGTTTAAAAACCTTTTTGATCATTTCGGTTTTAACACCTCTTATTGGAAAAACCTCATCAGAATATAATTTGTCAGAATCTTTCAAAGTATATGGTACTTTGATAGGTTCGTCATTCAAATTAGATTTTGATAATAAAAATTCTTTATCATAAACCCGTTTGTCCTTTTTGACTGATGACTTTGACGTCTTGGACTCATACTTTGACTCTGGTTTGGACTCCTCCGTTTCATCCTTATCTAACACCTGATCGACCACTTTCTTTATTAACTCGGACTCATGATCAGTGTCGGACGATGTGAACGTGACATCAATGTTTTCTGGCAAATTATCTGAAGGCTCAGACTCCCATTGTAATTTTGTTGCCTTTTTTACTCTTTCTGAATTTGGATTTCGAGGAGAATATCCATTTTCGACCGGGGGTGGACATTTGTTATAGACAACACTTGGTTTCTTACCAGAAATCTTCACTTCATCATCTTTTCTTGTTTCAGAATTCTTCTCTACAGAAGTCTTTTCTTCTTCAAACGTCTTCAAACCTTCCACTATCGGGTAAATCCTGTCAACCACAAAAGTAGAACATGAGTAACTTTTTAACAATCTATTTACTCTCTCAGTTTCAATTCTCTGTGTTTCTAGTTTCAATTCAAGCTCAGCACATTTCTCAGTGAATTAATTGACATCGTCAAGCTGTCTCATATATGCTCCTTTAAGTGTATTCATTGCTATGGCTTGTTCACTGCTTGTCTCGTTGTATTGATTCATGGCTTTGTTCAAGACATCATATGATTCTTTCAGCCTTTTTATGTTCTGTAGCAATTCATTGTTCTGCTTTATCAGAGACTCACAGTTCATACACTTCTCAGAAATCTTAACTGCATCAGCATCTGTTTTAATTTCAAATGCTGGAACTTCTTTGATTTTTCTTACTTGAATTTCTTCTTCAACCTTTTTCTTTTTCTCGGCTTCAGCTTGTTTCATTTGCCTTTCTTCTTCATATTTCTTCTTTTTCTCAGCTTCAGCATTTAAATGTTTTCTGATTTTTTCTGCCCAGTATTCATCAGTAAAATCATTAATAACTTGAGCAACACAACCTTTAGCTTTTAAGATCTCTTTGTCTGGACAATAATTATCCCAGCTAAAGTTTTCCCAGCTAAATCCTTCTGGTAATTTTTCATCATCTTGATTTATCAGACATGCTTTATTATCAGCTGGAATATATTTATCCCAACTGAAATCTTTTGATGAACTTCCATCATTTTGATTGACCAGACATGCTTTCTTTGAATCTTCAATCACCTTCCTAGCATGTGCAGTTTGTTGCTGTTCTTGTTGATACGGCTGTTGAGCAACTTGATGATAAATCGCCTTTCTATAGTAGTCGTTGTTTCCGAAAGGATTTTGAGCTCCGCTTGCTTCGTGATTTGTGCACTCTCTCTTGAAATGCCCCTTTTCCCTGCAACGAAAACAAGTAACTTTAGATTTATCAAATCCTAAAGTTGAAACATTTGCATCACGGAAATCATCTCTTCCCGTAATTTGTTTAAACTTTTCAGCTCGTCTCAACACACTCGCCAAGCACCACTTTATATCCATCAACTCCATCTCCTCAGCATCAACTTGATCGTAATCCTCTTTTGTAAGCATTGGATTCCCGATCCTCCCTGCAACTAAACTACCATAAGATTCAAGCACAGTTACTAACAAAGACATATGGCTTTTAGCTACTTCCTCTGAATAGTTTTGATCATTTTCCAGATTTAATGCAATGTTGCATTGAAGTACTTTGCCATTCTTTGTTGCATAAAAGTGTGGATCAAATGTTGGAAATGAAGTAAATCCTGTTTTGCTGCTTGATCCTTGAGATGAACTTTCAGAAGAACTTTTTGCATTGAAAGCCGTTTCAATCTTTGGTGACATGTTGGTCTTCTCACTACCACCACTTTTGTAATACAACCCAATGTATTGTTCTCCATCATAGTTCTTCATTCTTGCTATCTTTTCTTTGTTCCATCTCTTGAGCTTCAAGATGTTTAATAAACTCGCTCAACGTGATTTTGTTAAAATCTATTTTATTCTTCAACATCATCAGATACGTTCCCCAAACATCATGTGGCAACGCATCAGCTAGCTTCTCAATCAACTCATCTTTATCTTTGTTGATACCTAATCTGTTCATGTTTTTTACCAAGTTGCAATACCTTTCGACAATCTGCTTGGTGTTCTCCGTTCTCAAACCACGAAATAGATCAAATTCTTTTTTCAAAAGCGACTTTTTGTTCTTAAGCATATCATCACTACAAAGAAACTTTGCTTCTAACTCTGTCCATATCGAATATGCACTTCCATTATGTTGAAGTAAGATCAAGATGTCTTCTTTAATCGTTTGCTGCAACAAACTAACCATCAATTTCTCATCTTTGTATTTCTTTTTCTCTTCAGCACTCAATTCTCTAATTGGTATTTTCACATTATTGTTCCCGATTGGTCTAGTATATTGAACTTCAGTGTGTTCCCATGCATCTAAGTGATATGCTTCAACCCAGTTAGCAAAACGTTCGGACCATCCACTAAAATCATCAATGTCCATAAGCTTTGGTGGTTTTTGCATTGTCACTGTCTCATTTTCAAGCAATGTATTTTGAGCCACAGTTATCGGACTAGCAAATGCATTATAAAACTCGTTCTCCATGTTTTGATTTTCAAAAGTTCTCAAACTGTCAGTTTCAAACGGAATAATCTTCTCACACGAAATCAACCTTTCACACGGAATCAACCTTTCAAACGAAATTAATCCTCTTTCAAGCGGAATCAGCTTTCACACGGAATAACCCTTTGGTGCGAAATCACCTTCAAACGAAATATCCTTTTCAAGCGGAATACCTTATTTCGTGTGAAATAACACCTTTTTCAAACGGAATACCTTTTGAAGCGGAATCACAAACTAATTTCGTGTGAAATAGTGCAATGTTCAAGCGAAATTATATCAATCTTTCAAGCGGAATTAACTTTCGGACAGTTTTTTCAAAAATTGATCATGTTATGCTTCGAATTAGAGTCTGATTCTTTCTAGTGTTTGTTAAAACACAGTTTCGCAAAAATGTGAGAAAATCAAGCCATTTTGACCGTGAAAAATTGTTTAATTTTGAAAAGGTGTAGAAATCAGATTTTGCAGCTGAAATGGTAAGAACTATTCCTCCTGAGCTCTGATACCACTTGTTGGATCGTTTTGTGACCCAAACGAGTCGATCAGAAGAGGTCTTCACCAATACAAAAGGCGGAAACAGATGTATCGATGTTATTTCAGCTGAATTGCACAAGAAATCACTTTAAACTGTCTTTTGATTTATATCAGATCGATTACAATGTTGTAAATACTTCGGCAGATCTTCGCTACCGGAATCAGAATTGTTACAAATGAATAGGCATGACAGGTATTTATAGGCTGAGTGATTCCGCTTGAAATGACCATGTGTCATTTCAAGCGAAATTACCCATAAACATACATTTCCTCGTTTTTCGTGCCCTGATCTATCTAGTACAATACAAGACTCGATACAAGACGAAGTCGACAGACGGATGCACCAACAGAAATTGTCCTATACTTTTATTTATCATCATGGCAAAACATATGGCGAGAGAAAACTGTATTCTTTTCAATTTAAACGCGATCTTTCTATTTGGCGGTATTAAACGAAATCCAGGGATAAACGTTCGTGTTCCAGTATTGCTTCCAGATAATATGAGTGCCTCAATAACATGATCACCCAGTGCTTGGACCTGTAGTCGAGTTCCATTACATAACACTTTCGATCAATATTTCTTGATAACGTCATTGGAATACTGACCTTTGGTAATTATCAATAGTTTGGCAAGCCTAAAAATATAACTTCATTTAGGACATCCGGTGAGTATAGACTTGCATCAAAATTATCATGAATATGTTATATCCTTAAACCCATGTATTACACAAATCTAATAACCTTAAAAGTGTTTTCAAAGCATGAAAGTAAACCGGTTTTCAAGTATGGGGTTAACAAATTTTTTACCATTTTTATTATTATAATATAAATTAATAATTTATTTAATAGATGTTAAAAACCTATAGTAAAAAAATCCTTTTAAAGAAGAAGAAGTTGTTGTCACATTGATATTATTTGAAATTGTTTATTATAAGTGAAATTGTTACTAATTATATATTATAGATAAGTCAAAAGTAAATGATCAATATCTAAGCAAACAATAAAACATTTATTAGTATTAAGTTGTTAAGGAATTTTTCATTGTTTTGTATTAATTAATAATAATAATAATAATAATATAATAATGATAATAATAGTTAATAGTGAACTAAATGAGAGAATGTCATATGACATTAAGGTGTTGTTTGTTTTTTCTGCAGGAAAAGGTCTGTAGTCTGCGGACCACATCTGCAGGCATCTGCAGGAGAAGAGGTGGACCAAAGGTATGCAGTCTGCAAGGAGAAGAGTGTTTGTTTTACATATAACCCTTCTTTTCTCTTCTCTTCTCTTCTCTTCTCTTCACACACATAAACACACACAGAAACACACACAACACCTCATCTCTCTCTCTGCCTTTCATCTACCACCACCACCACCACCACCACAACCACCGCCACCACCTCATCTACCACCACCACCACAACCGTCGCAACCACCACCACCACCACCGAACACCCACCCCCGTCGCAACCACCACCACCACCCACCCCCGTCGCAACCACCACCACCACCGAACACCCACTGCCACCACCGTCACCGGAAGGATCGAGGGAGAGAGATCGAGGGAGGAGAGAGAGATCAAGGGAGGAGATGAACGGGAAGGAGGGTTTCGATTTGTGGGTTTTATTTGCCTTCGTCTACCACCGCCGGCACCACCGTCACCACTACACCACAACCACCACCATCACCTTCTCACGGTTTGTTCTCCGGTGACTCTTATTCCGGTCCTGAGTTTCAGAATCGATGGTTTTCGAAATCGAATCTTCAGGTTAGGGTTTATGTGTTTATTATGTTTAATGATTTGGGGATTTTTTTTTGGTTCAGATGAGGGTGTGGTGTCGGAGTGGAGGTGGTGGCAGAGTGGAGGTGGCGGCAGGTGAGGGTGGGAGGTGGTGGCAGAGTGGAGGTGGCGGCAGGTGAGGGTGGGAGGTGGTGGCGGAGTGGAGGTGGTGGCAAAGGATGTGGTGGTTGTAACTTTTTCATATAAGAGTTATAGGTTGTTTAAATTTATTAACCAGTAGTGACTAGTTTTATTTTTAAAATAATTATTCAACCCATATAGTTTTAAAAACTATTTTATATATATTTGGTTGGAATATTATACTAATTAATTGGCTTATATATGTATGACATTTCTATTTTTTATATTAAAATAAAGTATATAAAACCTATATTATTAAAAGGGTAGACTACGGGTAAGTTGGTTGTTAGAAATATGAAGTACCTAGACGGGACTAGGAACCGTTTAATAATTAAATTATAAAAATACATTGTAATTGGACTTACTCCGTTTTTAATGAAACTTGGTTCAAAATGTAGATACAAATATTCTCGTTCTAATGACATATTCATTGTTTTATAAAACGTCATATTTTAGAAGTTATACGCGCCAAATAAGTGAAACAGGTGAATTAATTATAAGAATAAAATAATAAAATAATAATAACTAAAATGAATTTGAGAAAGTTATACGTGTCCATGGATTTCGAAATGTATGCATGCCATTTTCTACGTGTACATAATAAAAAAAAAGAAAAAAAAATATGATGAAAAAGCAATTGCATTAAATTGAAGTTGATACGTGTATAGCTCAAAACAAGATGACTAAAATTCTTGCTTCATAAGCTAAAAGCTTTTCAACTACAAATAGGTTAGAAGTAACCTTCACCTTTCGCACAAAATTTCCTTTTCTTTCTTCCTCCATGTCGCCATGTCTCTGTATATTTATCCACTCAATTTTCTTTTAATATTAAACATATAATAATAATAAAGCCCTGCCCTGTTTTAAGTGTTTTAACTCCCGATCACCGCTACCCTTTCTGTTTGATCTGGAGCCCCATAACGCATGTTTAGGCTCTGCCCGACTAAGTTCGTTGGGGTTCTGTCTCGTGACATAGGGATAAGGTTGAATTAGGGTTACTATACTTAACACGAGTGCAAATATATATATATATATATATATAGGGAGGAGATCATGCGAGAACCACCCTTATTGCGAGAACCAATGTGAACACAACCTAAAATAGCTAAAAAAACCTAAAAAAAACCTAACCCCAACCCACCCACCCACCCCCCCCCCCCCAAACCTAAACCCCCAGCCCCCCCCCCCCCCAAAAAAAAAACCTAACCCCCCCCCCCCCCCAAGCTAAATGCTAAAAACTAAAACCCCCCAAAAAACCTAAAAAAACCTACCCCCCAAGCTAAAATGCTAAAAACTAAAACCCCCTAAAAAACCTAAAAAAAACCTACCCCCCCAAGCTAAATGTTAAAAACTAAAACCCCCCAAAAAACCACCCCCCCCCCCCCAAGCTAAAATGCTAAAAACTAAACCCCCAAAAATCCTAAAAAAATCTTAAAAAAAAAATCTAATTTTTTTTAATATTTTTTATGCTAAAATCGCTAATTTTAGTGGCAAAAAAAAAATTTCTTTTTTTAATTTTTTTTAATTTATTATTTTTTTTTGCTTTGAAAAGTAGCGATTTTTATATAAAAAATATTAAAAAAAAAATTTGTGTGATTTTTAGCTATTTTTAGGCATTTTTGGTTGTGTTCACCGTCACATCGGAACTGCCACCATGTGACAAATACTGATTGAGTTTTTGGTAAATATAAACAAATATAAAAACCTTGTTGCTGTAAAAGTATAACAATATATTTTTATAAAAATGGAATGAACTCGCCAGTATTTATTACTGATAAAATGTTTTCAAAACGTGTTTTAGGTAACTTGTTGTAAAGATAATAGAAGCCAGCTATGGAGCACTGAAGGCTTAAATAAAGTGGCTATAAACACCTGAATAAAAAAAGAAAATTATGTTTTATTTATTTGGGTTTATCCCTATAAAAACAATTGAATTAAATATGGTTTTAAGCCTGTTTGTTTAATATTAAAAGTTTGGTGTTTTACAAACTCTGAAATTATTTACTAACTACGATCCTGATGAAAAAAAAAATTCCGCTGCGTAATTAATAAACACCAATGCCATCTGACTGGTTCACGGCTCCCGCTCCCAGGGTGGGGTCGGGGGCCGTTACAGAAGGTGGTATCAGAGCCACTTGTTTAAGCTATTTAGGTGTTCTTTTAATACCTAATCTGAAACAATAAAGTTAGGAAATTAATACAAAATAACCTATGTGTTATTTTTGTAGATTTAATTATATGTATATATATATATATATATATATATATATATATATGCCATATGATTCTTGAAAGTATCATTTTGTTTTAATTATTCTGTGATATTAATAAGTGAAAATGTCTGCAATTCAGATGTCGAATGAAGTATCACATAATCCAGAAATTCATGCTAATAATGAAAATCCTTTAGATAAAAATGCTATAGAAAATATGATAGCCCAAGGAATAGCTAATGCTTTACCTTTAATAATTAAAGCTGTTAAAAACCCCGTAGAACCCACCAAAGTTGTGAGTAGCAAGCATACTCGCGACGACAGTTTTAGCCATAGTGTCAATGGAGGCAATGATGATATTATCTGTGACAATCGGTAATTAACGCCTCTTAATTACGCGATTAACAAACGTTTAGGCGATAACAAATAGTATTTAAGACACGAATAGCTTAATTAGGCTATTGGAATGCCTAGGAACGCTTATCAAACGTTATAGTGCGCGTATGGTGATTTCTGGAGAAATCTGCGGAGCGATAAAGGAAAACGAACTGACACCATACAAAATACTGACCACACAGACAAATACGAATTTTATACATATAATTTAAATCTACGGATTTCGTTTTGCTAAATTATCACGCTTTAAAATATCACAACACGCAAATGTGATCGAAAACGTGACAGCAGGAACGCACCGACAACGAAACGAAAGCATCAGACGCGCGTATTAACTAAAAAACTGAAATATTTTGATATATTTAATTGCGTTTTCAAATTTTAGTATCTGTAGTTGGAAACGGATCGAAAAATGGGTTAGAAACGACATACGGAACAATTTACGCGTTTTAACGCGACAACGGTCATACGCGTCAAATATCGACATCCAATGTAAATTCTTAGGCGGTTCGTCTCTAAAATTAAATTTTATGACGTTATACGATAATCGGGTTCGAAAACGGGCTTTGGATTTTTATTGGGCTGCTTAAAACGCGTTAATGGGCTTTTAGGCCCAACCCACTACATAAAACCCTAAGTACAAGGGCTCCCCTTATCCTCCTGATCTTCATTTCACCTATCTCTAAACCACGCACACAACTACAGCAGTTTTTCCTCTGCTCCCCCTCTCGAAGTCCAGTAACCGGAGATCGAAGTTCCGACCGACGCCCCTCCTTCTCCGATTGCTTATCTCCGGCGCCGATACACCCACACCCCCACCCTTCTTCTCCGGTAACACACACTCGCCCCTCACACCTCAACTCCATGCGACTCTTCCCCTCCGATGACAACAACCACTCGACACACCCCCCTGATGAAATCCCGACGACGACGACCGGAGGAAGACCAGACGAGGGAGAGAGGGCGACAAAAGAAGCAACGCCGCCGCTGTGAGCAGCGGCAGTGGAGGCGGCGGCGGTGGTGAATCTAGGCGATTCGAAGTTCCTTTCTGGTAAGCTCGCTTTCCTCCATCTCCTTCCTCTCCCAGATTTGGCTAGGTCCATCTTTCTCCGGCTAGTATGATATGTTTCAGGTGGTGACGGTAGTTGTGGAGGCGACGATTGTGGGGAAAGGTGATAGTGGTCACCGGCGCAGACAGACGAAGCCGCCGTGCGGCGGCAGCCGAGAACGGCACTGGTGGTGGTGGCCGGGTAAAGGTAGTGGAGGTGGTTATTTTCAGGTTCCGTGTTTTTGTTTTGGTTCAAGTTCTGATTTCGGTTCACAGGATTCAGCATTGGTTCCGGGCCAGATTTAAGGTTCTGGTCACGGTTCACGACACGAGTCAACTAAGCTGCTGTTCACGTCGTTTCGGGTTCGGGTTAACCCAGTCAACACTTCGGGTTGACTGGTCAAAGCTGGTCAACTATAGTAAACGACTTGACTCGATGTGTCTCGGTTCAAGATTCAGGTTCAGATTTCATTTTGGAGTTGTTCGGTTCAAACCGGTCACAGTCAACGTTTCGGGTCAATACCGGTCAACAGAAGTCATAGATGGTCAACAGACGGTAAACAAGTCAACGCTGGTCAAACTGGTCAAAGATGGTCAACTGTTGGGTCAAACTCAGTCAATGCAAGACCCGGTATAGTTTAACAACGCGTTGAACTTTCATATATATATATATACGTTATTTTAGATAGTTTACGCGAACCGAGCTCGACCCGATTAAACAACGTTTATACACTAGTGATTATTTATGTTTTGGCGCTTGACAAATAGTATATATATATATATATATATTTTGTTTGTTGACAATTGTTGAATCTTGACAAAGTAACGACAACTGGTGTTGTCGGGGTCATTCCAAAAACAGAGGAAACTCTGTCCGTTTTTCATAAACTTCGTAATACGAAACGTATTCATAACACAAAAATGACATCTAACGAGATTGAGGTATTTTTATAAAATAAATATAAGAGTATCCAGGTGAGTTCATAACCCCCCACTTTTTACTGTTTTATATTTTTATAAAATGTTTTCGGGGGTGGAAAGACATGCAAGTTTTGCAAAATCACACAAGGTTTCTATAAATGAATATCACATATTTATAAACCATTTTGCGACAGGATCTCAACGAACTCAAATGGTTTACGAAAAGATTATGCTAAACATACCGGTTTTATAAAAACATAAGTGTTGTTCGAAACATGCCTGAGTTTTAATAACACGAATGACATGGGCAAAGGCTCAAGGACATGGGCAGAGGCCCAAGGACATGAATAACTCACACATTATACGTTAACTAGGGTATGGTTAAGCTAGGGAATGAACTGTTAGATCATGTGAGCGAATAGTAATCTCTCTTAACTGCCATTAATCTTGTATAAGACCTAGGGCAAAAGTGGTAGATCTATCGGGTGTAGCGAGCCCCACTCCTGGGTCCTTGTGTGGCCCATGTAATGCTTTTGTTGTTCTAACCGGGTGGACCGGGGGAAATTCGCTAGGGTTGAGTGCTTCCTATGTCGCCGCATATATTAATGTCCTTGCAAAACATTAATGATCTGTTCATAGACGCTTACATACCAGCTTTTGATACTCAGGTTTTCAAATGTTTTTAAGATTCATTTGATGGAAACTCACAAATACATGGATTTACAAACTTTGGTAACGCTTTTCAAATTATACCTAAGTAAGAGGACGCGCTAATCCTGCTTACAAAGGTTCGTTTGGGCGCGTCCCATTCTCTCTCGTGCAATGCACAACGACTCTCGTGGGCTAGACCCACAGTTTTCATGTAACATGCCGAGAAAATGATTTTACTAAATTTTCTCCACTACTTTTAAACCGGTAAACAAAAAGATTTGTTTAAAATCTTTTTCAAAACGAACTATGAACTCGCTCAACTTTATGTTGACTTTTTCGCATGTTCTTTTTCAGGTTACATTTTCAAACTACGGAACGGTTGGAGTAGGATAACCCATGGGATTTCGAGTACTTAGCAGGCATTCAATTTCTAGAAGTCTTAGCTTATTTGCTTTCGCTGTGCAATGAAGATACCACTCCAGTCACGCCAGCTCTGATATTTCGGGGTGTGACAGATTGGTATCAGAGCTATAGGTTTCAGCGAATTAGGTTTCTGTAGAGATACCTAGGCTTTAACCTCACTATCCTCTGGGGACTTAGATATCAAGACTTGAACTCATACAGAACGCCTAAGACTCGAACATGGGTTCCAACCGTTGGCAAGAACAATGAGTCAACAATTTTGGTTTTAAACAAACACAAGTGTTGTGTTGATACACGGTTCACGAAATAGATTCATACATTAAGCAAAACTTTGAGAGTTTTGGATAACATGCATTTAGGACCTTTGTAAAGCTTATGTCGAAACTCATTAAAGGTCCTCACTTAGAAACCGTGACTAACAACTCGGGCAAGCGCCATTATATTATGTCGTCTATGCTATCTTACTTACCCAAACAGGTAACCTACGTGGAACGAAACGCTAGTGCACAAGAATACATGAAACTCAAATTATACGTCAACGGATGTCGGAGCACATCACATTCCACGTGGAACGAAACGCTAGTGCACATGAAACCTAAACTATACGTCAGCGGACGTCGAAGTATATCACACACGAATTTCGAGGCAAGGCCTTTGGAAAACATGATTGGGCATGACAACAGCGATGCTAATCCCGTCAGCGGGAGAACTGCTGATCGAAAAGCGGCAATTTGCCACGTGACACTGCAAACAACACGAATCTCGCTGAGGTACGTTAGAATAAGATTTCACAACGGTCGCTACTTAGTCTAAAGAGACTCACAACTATTGGCGCCGCAAAAGAAGTGTTAGTGTATTTATGTCTATCGCCTTCGTTAATCCGAGCCGTAGCGAGAAACTGAAGATAACAAGCTTATATTGTAATAACTAGTCAAAAGGCAAGGTGACAATCTTGTAATTAATGAGAAATCTCATTAAAAGCCTTGGCCTATAAATAGGGATGTTATGTCATAGTTTAGGGACTTCATGCTCATTTGACATTTAGAGAGCTCTAGATCTAGAGAGAGATTCTAGAGAGAGAAAGTGATTCAGGTGCTGTACAATTTCATATGTTTCTAATAGAGTCACGTTTATATTACGTCTTGTGTGTTAGGTCACGTTCGTGTACGGATTCCGCACGTCACACGTTCGTTTCGCAATCGTTTTGGAGTCAAAACAGGTCCTACAAGAAGTCACATGTCTCCGCATTACCCCTACTTCATTTATGGCGATTATGCCATGTACGGCATTCTATGGTAATATCACATAACAACCAATCATCACGTGAACTTCCAGGTAAAGTCCTTACATTTCTTTTGTTGAAATTTTGACTTTTTGCATATAGTGAGTAGAATTTCATATCTCTACTCCCCCTAATGATCATTGCATCACGAAAGTTTTCTTTCATAATAGCGAATACTCATTTGATTCATTCTTGACGAATTCATATGTTACACATGCGTTGTTTGTTACGCATGTGGCTTCACTTGAAATTGTTGCTTTATCAAGTCCAAATATCGTTTCGCTATACTTGATCTTTGCATTGTGATCTAGATGAACCGCATTATTGCAAAGCGTTAACTCTTTGAGATCGATTCGACAAATTTCCTGGAAAACTCATTTTCTTTTGAGTGGTGTACATGGTTTTTCATTGTGGCCATGTCGAGACTATCTTATTGATACATGAATTTATTGTTGGATTGTGTTTCTACCAAGTTCAATTGATTGAACTTGCTCGTAATATATATTCGATTCAAGATTCCTTATGATGGATTGAGGCCATCATATTCGAAATAATTCCAACAAGCACTTCAATTGCTTTGAACCATAACAGGCTTGTTTGGTCTTCGACTTCATTAAATCGTTTCTTTGATCACGATCACCTTGTGGTGTCGGTGTCGAGCGTTTCATGCAAAACACGGGTGATACTTGTTCAATCACCGCTATTATTGAATTATTTCGATCACTACGACACCTTGTGGTGTCGGTATAAACTTGTAGCTTGGGCTAATCATGATCGAGCGTTTCATGCAAAACACAGGTGATATTTGTTCGGTCACCGCTATTTTTGAAATATTTCATTCACTACGACACTTTGTGGCGTCGGTATAAACTTGTAGCTTGTGCTAATCACAATCAATCGCCTCATGCGAAACTATGTATGCTTTTTGTTTGACTAATCACTCAAATAGTCTTAATGCAACTATGTATTAAGGCGATGATACACCCGGTTCGGTTGCATTTCATTTCGGTGTATCCTAGTAATTCAATAATATCAACACTGAGATTTTATTTCATGTAATGGTTCGATAGTTGACAAATCATTTTCACGTTTCTATGGTTGATCTCTAAGTTCATTTTTATGACCAAAGCAAGTTTCGTTTGACAACAAATTCGATTGTGTCTAAAAGTCAATTGCAGATCGTAAACATTTGTTTGGACATCTATTGGTCATAATCTCTTTTGTTTGACCCATGTAAATGTGGTCACATTGGTGATAGTATCACTACGCTCCGTTCGCTTGACATTGAATTTTGGAACAAACTCAGTTGAGCCGCTGGGTTCTTATTGATGCAAAATGTCTTTACATTCACGTAATCTAAATAAGTATTGACTGGATTACGTGGTTATTCACTTTGGAATTATTCGGACTTACCTAGGAACGACACAACTCTGAGGAGATATCATAGTCTAAATTTCGAGGACGAAATTCCTGCAACAGGGGGAGAATGTGACAACCGGTAATTAACGCCTCTTAATTACGCGATTAACAAACGTTTAGGCGATAACAAATAGTGTTTAAGACACGAATTAGCTTAATTAGGCTATTGGAATGCCTAGGAACGCTTATCAAACGTTATAGTGCGCGCATGGTGATTTCTAGAGAAATCTGCGGAGCGATAAACGAAAACGAATTGACACTGTACAAAATACTGACCACGCAGAAAAATACGAATTTTATACGTATAATTTAAATCTAAGGATTTCGTTTTGCTAAATTATCACGCTTTAAAATATCACAACACGCAAACGTGATCGAAAACGTGACTGTAGGAACGCACCGACAACGAAACGAAAGCATCAGACGCGCGTATTAACTTAAAAACTGAAATATTTTGATATATTTAATTGCGTTTTCAAATTTTAGTATCCGTAGTTGGAAACAGATCAAAAAATGGGTTAGAAACGACATACGGAACAATTTACGTGTTTTAACGCGACAACGATCATACGCGTCAAATATCGACATCCAATGTAAATTCTTAGGCGGTTCGTCTCTAAAATTAAATTTTATGACGTTATACGATAATCGGGTTCGAAAACGGGCTTTGGATTTTTATTGGGCCACTTAAAACGCGTTAATGGGCTTTTAGGCCCAACCCACTACATAAAACCCTAATTACAAGAGCTCCCCTTATCCTCCTGATCTTCATTTCACCTATCTCTAAACCACGCACACAACTACAGCAGTTTTTCCTCTGTTCCCCCTCTCGAAGTCCAGTAACCGGAGATCAAAGTTTCGACCGATGCCCCTCCTTCTCCGATTGCTTATCTTCGGTGCCGATACACCCACACCCCCACCCTTCTTCTCCGGTAACACACACTCGCCGCTCACACCTCAACTCCCTGCGACTCTTCCCCTCCGATGACAACAACCACTCGACACAACCCCCTGATGAAATCCCAACGACGACGACCGGAGGAAGACCAGACGAGGGAGAGAGGGCGACAAAAGAAGCGACGCCGCCGCTGGGAGCAGCGGCAGTGGAGGCGGCGACGGTGGTGAATCTAGGCGATTCGAAGTCCCTTTCTGGTAAGCTCACTTTCCTCCCTCTCCTTCCTCTCCCAGATTTGGCTAGGTCCATCTTTCTCTGGCTAGTATGATATGTTTCAGGTGGTGACGGTAGTTGTGGAGGCGACGGTTGTGGGGAAGGGTGACAGTGGTCACCGGCGCGGGCAGACGAAGCCGCCGTGCGGCGGCAGCCGACAACGGCACTGGTGGTGGTGGCTGGGTAAAGGTAGTGGAGGTGGTTATTTTCAGGTTCAGTGTTTTGCTTTTGGTGCAAGTTCTGATTTCGGTTCACAGGGTTCAGCATTGGTTCCGGGCCAGATTCAAGGTTCGGGTCACGGTTCACGACACGAGTCAACTCAGCTGTTGTTCACGTCGTTTCGGGTTCGGGTCAACCCAGTCAACACTTCGGGTTGACTGGTCAAAGCTGGTCAACTGTAGTAAACGACTTGACTCGATGTGTCTCGGTTCAAGATTCGGGTTCCGAGTTCATTTTGGAGTTGTTCGGTTCAAACCGGTCACAGTCAACGTTTCAGGTCAATACCGGTCAACAGAAGTCATAGATGGTCAACAGACGGTCAGCAAGTCAACGTTGGTCAAACTGGTCCAAGATGGTCAACTGTTGGGTTAAACTCAGTCAATGCAAGACCCGGTAAAGTTTAACAACGCGTTGAACTTTCATATATATATATATATATATATATATATATATATATATATACGTTATTTTAGATAGTTTACGCGAACCGAGCTCGACCCGATTAAACAACGTTTATACACTAGTGATTATTTATGTTTTGGCGCTTGACAAATAGTATATATATATATATATATATATTTTGTTTGTTGACAATTGTTGAATCTTGACAAAGTAACGACAACTGTGTTGTCGGGGTCATTCCAAAAACAGAGGAAACTCTGTCCATTTTTCGTAAACTTCGTAATACGAAACGTATTCATAACACAAAAACGACATCTAACGAGATTGAGGTATTTTTATAAAATAAATATAAAAGTATATTTATTTTGGCGACGCTTTACAAAACGAGTTTATAACATTTCGACAAAAGTGATTACAAGATAACAGAACACCGAAACTTATTTCGTATAAACATAGTTTCTTATGTTTAATCCAAACATCTATTATTCGACGATTGTTTCAGATAAATAATATATTTATTGACAACGTTTACGACATCGAAAGTATATATTTATAGTATATATTTATATTTGAATATATAAATATATATATCTTAATCACTCGAAAACTAAGTCGATCTCGAGACTTAATTTTATCCCGGTCATAAACGGGATCAACTAACAATAGTTTGGTTATTTCAAACCAAAATATTAACACTACCTTAGAATCGTTGAGTTAACGATTCGGTAGAGCCCGGACACGTAGTTTAACTACTCCGTTCTATTATAAACTAATAAGTTATTCCATGTTAGGAATACTATAGATGCACGCTAGCTAATTCACGTTCTTGGAACGATACTGCGAAATCACGCTAGGTTAGCTTTGCACAGGAATATCCAGGTGAGTTCATAACCCCCACTTTTTACTGTTTTATATTTTTATAAAATGTTTTTGGGGGTGGAAAGACATGCAAGTTTTGCAAAATCACACAAGGTTTCTATAAATGAATATCACATATTTATAAACCATTTTGCGACAGGATCTCAACGAACTCAAATGGTTTACGAAAAGATTATGCTAAACATACCGGTTTTATAAAAACATAAGTGTTGTTCGAAACATGGATTTACAAACTTTGGTAACGCTTTTCAAATTATACCTAAGTAAGAGGACGCGCTGATCCTGCTTACAAAGGTTCGTTTGGGCGCGGCCCATTCTCTCTCGTGCAATGCACAACGACTCTCGTGGGCTAGACCCACAGTTTTCATATAACATACCGAGAAAATGATTTTACTAAATTTTCTCCACTACTTTTAAACCGGTAAACAAAAAGATTTGTTTAAAATCTTTTTCAAAACGAACTATGAACTCGCTCAACTTTATGTTGACTTTTTCGCATGTTCTTTTTCAGGTTACATTTTCAAACTACGGAACGGTTGGAGTAGGAGAACCCATGGGATTTCGAGTACTTAGCAGGCGTTCAATTTCTAGAAGTCTTAGCTTATTTGCTTCTGTTGTGCAATGAAGATACCAGTCCAGTCACGCCAGCTCTGATATTTCGGGGTGTGACCTTATCAAAACCCCATTTCCTAAGAAAATGAAGGCGATGACTCTCGGGTGTACCTACAAAGAATTTCTAGCTTGTAAACCAACTGAGTTCGCAGGCAGTGAAGGAGCCACGGCTGCTCTGCGATGGTTGGAAAAGACGGAAGCTGTTCTTAAAATCAGCAAATGTGCCGAAGAAGATAAGGTGATGTATGCTTCCAACCTCTTTAAGGAAGAAGCCTTAGAATGGTGGAATACAATTCTTCAGGCAAAAGGAAGTGACATGGCTTATGCCATGAACTGGGAACAATTCAAGGAAATGGCAGAAAGGAAATTTTGTCCTCTTTATGAAAAGGAACGAATGGCTAACGAGTTCCTAAATCATAAAATGATAGATGTAAATTGTCGGGAGTATACGACGACGTTCTTCGAGTACGCAAGAATGGTACCAACTCTGGCTTCGCCAGAACCTGTACTAATTTCTCGTTATATTTGGGGATTAGTTAGCGAAATCCGAGACATGGTCAAGGCCGCCAGACCAGAGGTCTGTTGAAGAAACAGTTGAAATAGCTAACATCCTGACAGATGGACTAATCCGCACAAGAGAAGAAAACAAGAAGAAAGAGTTAGCTCAGAAAATCTCCCAAGAATTCTACAAGAAGAAAGAAATTGAATCGTCATTGGAGCAACCTACATGCAGAAACTGTAACAAAAAGCACTCAGGAAGATGTCGTTTTAGGAGAACACTCTACTGTAACTTTTGTAAGATGATCGGGCATATAGAGGAAGAATGTAGAAGGAAAACTAATATTTGTTACAATTGCGGAGATACAGGACACATCAAATCATATTGCCCGAAACTGACTAAAGCACCCAACAACAAGGCCAGAACAGCAGACAGAGTTAAGAAGAACGCGCGAGCATTCGTACTTACTACGCAGGAAGCAGAAATGATTCCAGACGTAATTGTTGATATGTAATATCTAAGTTAAGTTTATTATTTGACCCTAGTACAAATAAAAGTTATTAAATAAATTCATCCTGTCAAGCACTTCATCTGTTCAAAACCATAACAGACTTGTTTGGTCTTCACTTTCATTGAGTCATTTAATTGGTTACGACATCTTGTGGTGGCGTTTTCTTTAATTTGAAGCTTGCGCTAATCTCATTTTCACACCTGATGTACGGATTTATTTATTTAATTTCTGTTGGTTCACTATCTTAAACAGTCTTAATACAATTATGTGTTAAAATAAGAGTACACAAATTCATATCATATTCCGGTGTATCTCTAAAGTTTCTTTCATCATTGATAAAAAATTCTATGATATTCATTTGGTCTTTTCATCATCAATTGAAAATCCTATTCGAAATGAATATCCAAATTTACTTCATTAAAGGTTTCAGTTGATTACACGGTGAATTTGTTCGGTCACCGTAATTATTGAACTATTTCAATCAGTACGACACCTTGCGGCGTCGGTATAAACTTGTAGCTTGGGCTAATCATAATCATACGAATCAATCAAAACCACATATGTCTTTCATTTGACTCATCTTTAAAGGTAGTCTTGATGCAATTATGTATTAAGACAATGATACACTAAACTCTATTGTATTTCGGTGTATCCTTGCAATTCAATAAATGTCAACACACTGATTTTTCCTCATATCATGATTCGATAGTTGACAAATCATTTTTGTGCTTTTATTTCATTTGATCATATTGATTCTAAGTCTTCCTCAGTTAACAATCAAAGTAAGTTTTCTTTTGACAAAGAATTCTATTAATTCGAAAAGTCATTCACAACTTGTAAACATTCAATTTAGACATCTATTGATCATAAATCTCTTTTGGCTTGAACCTAGTCACCTTGGAAATTATATAATTTCACATCGTTCGTTTGACATTGATTCCTAGAAATAATTCAGTTGAAACATTGAGCCATGTTTATTGTAAAAAAACGTATTCATTTGAACATGTCTTGATTCTGTGTCATTTACCTTAATACTGTTTTTATTGACTAAGACGTGACATAACTTTAAGAAGACATCGTAGCCCAAATCTCGAGAAAAAAACAAGGTGGGGAGGATGTAACATATCCATTTTTTTCATATAAGAGCTATAGGTTGTTTAAATTTATTAACCAGTAGTGACTAGTTTTATTTTTAAAATAATTATTCAACCCATATAGTTTTAAAAACTATTTTATATATATTTGGTTGGAATATTATACTAATTAATTGGCTTATATATGTGTGACATTTCTATTTTTTATATTAAAATAAAGTATATAAAACCTATATTATTAAAAGGGTAGATTACGGGTAAGTTGGTTGTTAGAAATATGAAGTACCTAGACGGGACTAGGAACCGTTTAATATTTAAATTATAAAAATACATTGTAATTGGACTTACTCCGTTTTTAATGAAACTTGGTTCAAAATGTAGATACAAATATTCTCCTTCTAATGACATATTCATTGTTTTATAAAACGTCATATTTTAGAAGTTATACGCGCCAAATAAGTGAAGCAGGTGAATTAATTATAAGAATAAAATAATAAAATAATAATAACTAAAATGAATTTGAGAAAGTTATACGTGTCCATTGATTTCGAAATGTATGCATGCCATTTTCTACGTGTACATAATATAAAAAAAGAAAAAAAAATATGATGAAAAAGCAATTGCATTAAATTGAAGTTGATATGTGTATAGCTCAAAACAAGATGACTAAAATTCTTGCTTCATAAGCTAAAAGCTTTTCAACTATAAATAGGGTAGAAGTAACCTTCACCTTTCTCACAAAATTTCCTTTTCTTTCTTCCTCCATGTCGCCATGTCTCTGTATATTTATCCACTCAATTTTCTTTTAATATTAAACCTATAATAATAATAAAGCCCTGCCCCGTTTTAAGTGTTTTAACTCCCGATCACCGCTACCCTTTCCGATTGATCTGGAGCCCCATAACGCATGTCAAGGCTCTGCCCGACTAAGTTCGTTGGGGTTCTGTCTCGTGACATAGGGATAAGGTTGAATTAGGGTTACTATACTTAACACGAGTGCAAATATATATATATATATATATATATATTTAAAATAACTCAGAAGTTATGCACAAGATTCTACCAGGAGGCTTTCTAGTTGAACCCTAAAGTTACAAAGTGAGTCCATTCTCTTTTCTCACAGTTTTATCACCTTTTTGTGATACAATTATATTTAAAAATGATTTACAAAATCCTAAATGTTTACCAGTTATACTTACAGTGATTAAATTTTTATATTCTGTAATAACTGCCGGTATGAGAGGTTTTATACATTACTTGACCCTCGTTACTATTGGCCAAAAAGTTAGCCAATAGGAACATGACCACAATCACAGGGGGAATTGTGCCCCAGTGGCCATAACCTATAACTAATATTATCTTTACATTAAATCATTAATAAATTTAATGTATGATTGAAATAAATTTATATGGTTTGTACTAATTTCATATTTATAAACCATGTGAGTATATTTGTATTAAAATGACACTCTATATAATATTTTAGGTTAATGAATATATTATATTATATTTGTTAAAGTAGATGCTTTGTTTTAAAATAAGAGTTCCGATATAAATAAGAGTTCAGATATGGTACGAAAAGTATATACCTTTTCTGTGGTGATGTTATCTATATATATTAAATTATACATTAAATATATGAAATTTAATGTTATCTATAATTTATACTTGTTATTATATGAAATCTATTATTTATGTATCATTATACCAAATTTTAAAATAAATATCTATATATAAGTATCCATAGGAATTTTAAAACATATTTAGACTGAAATTTGGTATACCTTATTTGAAAAGTGTCACTAGTTGAGAGAATGATCAACAGTGATATAACAAAAAATATGACCAGAGTCACTAGTTGAGAGAATGATCAACAGTGACATGACCAAAGGCACTAGTTGAGAGAATGATCAACATTGTTATGACCAGAGTCACTAGTTGAGAGAATGATCAACAGTGATACGACCCCAGTCACTAGTTGAAAGAATGATCAACAGTGATATGACCAGAGTCACTAGTTGAGAGAATGATCAACAGTGATACGACCCCCGTCACTAGTTGAAAGAATGATCAACAGTGATTTGACCACCGTCACAGGAATTGCCTAGTGTCAGGTACTTTGAATAATAGTAAAATATAATTACTTGATAAATTCACTATTGGACGAAAGTGAGCCAATGAGTAATATGACCACCGTCACATCGGAACTGCCACCATGTGACAAATACTGATTGAGTTTTTGGTAAATATAAACAAATATAAAAACCTTGTTGCTGTAAAAGTATAACAATATATTTTTATAAAAATGGAATGAACTCGCCAGTATTTATTACTGATAAAATGTTTTCAAAACGTGTTTCAGGTAACTTGTTGTAAAGACAATAGAAGCCAGCTATGGAGCACTGAAGGCTTAAATAAAGTGGCTATAAACACCTGAATAAAAGAAGAAAATTATGTTTTATTTATTTGGGTTTATCCCTATAAAAACAATTGAATTAAATATGGTTTTACGCCTGTTTGTTTAATATTAAAAGTTTGGTGTTTTACAAACTTTGAAATTATTTCCTAACTACGATCCTGATGAAAAAAAAATTTCCGCTGCGTAATTAATAAACACCAATACCATCTGACTGGTTCACGGCTCCCGCTCCCAGGGTGGGGTCGGGGGTCGTGACAGTGGTGTCTGCTGGAGTGGAGGGAGAAGAGGTTGTGCAGACCACATGGGTTCATGTCTGTTTGAAGCAGAGGTCTCGCAGACCTTTTTTAATGAAAGGTCTGCGAGAAAACAAACAAGCTGCAGACCCTTATGTCTGCGCGTGGTCTGCGTGGCGCAGACATAAGAGGTTCTGAAGTGCTTCTAGCAAAAAACAAACACCACCTAAGTAGACTATTTTATTAGTAAGATAATGCAATGTGGCATTAAGTGAACCTTTTATTAGTATTATATGTCTCTATACTGAGAGTGCTTGAAGTTAAATCGGTCTAAGACTATGTGTAGTGGTAGAGCCCCATAGTGGGGGGTTATGTGACAAGTGACAATTGTGTAAGAAAAGAGGGTTATGGGGCTTTATATATCTTGAGTGTGTAGTGGGGGTTATATATGTATGAGACTTTATATATATGTATGTATATATATGTGTGTGAGTGGGGAAGGAATAATAACGTCGTTATATACATAGCGGGGAGGCAAAAAACTTACCCTATAACGCCGACCGTAACGGCGTAGTCGGACGCAATGGGGCGCCATCATCGTTTCCAGCGATATATACTGCCCCGTTACGGACGTTCTAATTGTCCAACAAATTTACTATAACTATAAGCCCATAGAGTTGAGGCTTTTAGTGTTTGTAAATTATATTATCCCTATGCTACAAATGGGTCATTAATTTTTTAATCTAAATACTCAACAAAGAGTGTACCATATCGAATTGTTCTATGTAGCCCATAACAATAACAATGGAAAAGAAGCACAAATCAAATCGAGGACTCTTACAATGATCTAGTTATATGAGAATCATTAGGGCTGCAAACGAACCAAACAAACACGAACAAGGCCTTGTTCGTGTTTGTTTGTTAAGGAAAATAGGTGTTCATGAACTGTTCACGAACACTTACCGAACGAGCTTTTTTGTTTGTGTTTGTTTGTTAAGGAAATGAACATGTTCGTGTTTGTTTGTGAATTTTAGGTGTTAGAGAAATGCGAATGCAAACGAACACAAACGAATGTTCATGAACGCAATCGAACACAAACAAACGTTCATGAACACTAATGAACGTAAACGAATACAAACAAGCATTCGTTAACAAAAACTAACACAAATCTATCATCATAAACATGGCATAGATCTGCCCAAGATATACTAACCATTTATCCAAACATAATTGACATAAGATTGATACACAAAATTACCATAAAATAATGTTTCAAAAATATATCATATTAAACTTGAAGTCTTCATTTAATCCACCCAAAATAAACTCGAAGTCTCCATTTAATCCAACCAAAATAAACTCGAGCTCGTTGAACAATAATCAAGTAAGCTCAACACGTTTGATAGGGTTTCACGTTTGATATAATTGACTTATACATTATCATTTATATTAAATAGTTTATTCATTAAATAATATATCAGTGCTAATTTTGATGTGTTAAGTAAAAATTAATTCTTAATATCCTTAATAAACTAACAAACAAACGAACCCAAACAAACATAAATGAACAAACGCGGCATTTGTTCATGTTTGTTCAGTTATTAAACAAACGAACACAAACGAACTTCCCGCCGAACGGTTCACGAACTGTTTGGCAAACGTTTGGTTCATTTGCAGCCCTAAGAATCATGACTGTTTTACAAAAAAAAAAAAAAAAAAATCTACCGGAATCTTTGTAATAAATATATAAATTACGGATAACAATAATAGTGGAAAATAAACTGAAGGAATTAACAATACTTTATATTTATGTTATTATATATTGCATTAAATTAGATATTAATCATATTATTTAAAAATTAAAGGAGAGAATGACATGTAACATTATTTGTAGTCTTTTATTATAAGTTAGATTTCCTTTTATAAATTATGAATAGTAATAAGAATTTCATATTATCTTATTTTTTTTATTTTCTTTTTTTTGAACGACAAAGGTTGCACAACACTTATCCTAAATTACACCAAGTTTTACCTCATGTCAGGAATCGAACCCTGGTCTCTTCTCAAGAGACACAATGCCTTTACCATCCCACCAAAGTGGTGATGGCATCTTATTTATTTTATTATTATATTATTTTACACATTTTTTTCTCCTTTTATAAGTTGTAGGGTGAATTACATTTTTTGTCCTTTATGTTTGTATCGAATTTCAATGGATATCATTTAACTTCAATAATTACAGTCACAGTCTTTTTTTTTATAAAAACCATTACACCCTACGTCCTTTGCAAATAACCTGGTTAAAATTTTTAGTTAATTAAAAGCCAATGAATAGTAACAAATAATAAAATTATCTATATATTAAATTTCCTTTTATTACATTATGAATAGTAATAAGAATTTCATATTATCTTATTTTTTTTATTTTCTTTTTTTTGAACGACAAAGGTTGCACAACACTTATCCTAAATAACACCAAGTTTTACCTCATGTCAGGAATCGAACCCTGGTCTCTTCTCAAGAGACACAAAGCCTTTACCATCCCACCAAAGTGGTGATGACATCTTATTTATTTTATTATTACATTATTTTACACATATTTTTCTCCTTTTATAACTTGTAGGGTAAATTACATTTTTTGTCCTTTATGTTTGTATCGGATTTCAATGAGTGGCATTTAACTTCAATAATTACAGTCACAGTCATTTTTTTTATAAAAACCATTATACCCTACGTCCTTTGCAAATAACATGGTTAAATTTTTTAGTTAATTATGGCATGTGCAAGGCACATGAGGATACTTTTGTACTTTGCCCATAACCTGGTTAAAAATTCTTCTCTCTCAAGTTCAAAATCAAAGAATCTCATCCATTAACACCAAAACCACCACTATCCACCTCTTCTCTCTCACAACCACCACCACCACCACTCGCGGTTCCTAAGGCCCACTACCATCAGTTTCGTCTTCGTCAAACCCTAGCCCCTTCATCAAACCCAAGTCCACCGGTGATAGATGTACAATTTACCACCGCTAAGTCCGGTGAAGTATTATTTCTCTGAGATTATTCTGGTGGAGTACGGTCGGTAACCGGTTGAATATTTAGCGGTTTCCGGTAACGAGATCAGAAAGTATCCCGCCGAAGATCGGAAACTTAACAAACTTGAAATATCTTTACCTGGGGTACTATAATGTTTACTCCGGCGGTATACCACTGGAAATCGGTAACTTATCACAACTTGTATGTGATGAATAAAACAACTTGGAAACATACAGATACATCGTATAGTTAATATGTATAAACTCAAAGTATAAAAGGAAAGTGAGGATTAATCAAACTTAAAACTCTTTTTAAGCCATAATTAAAAACAATGGCATAAATATCAGAAAACATACGGAAAAAAAATATCCTTAAACTATGTTCTAAGAGCATGCGTGCTCGTTACAAAAAAGGGCGTTTTTATGCCCATCCACGCCCAACCACGCCACCACCTCCGCCCCCGTGGGCGTTTTTTTGGTCCAAATGAGTTTCGGCGTTTTATATTTCAATCCCTAGAAGAATTGGGTTGGCCAATCAATGAGTTATCTCCTTTTCCTTTGTCCAATCAATTTTTTTCATGGTTTTTTAATTTAGTTTAGTTATCATGTCCCTCTTTGTTATTTTACAAATTATATAAACGTTCAAAAAAATATAATAAAAAGAATATACGTATATCCAAAACACAGAATAAAATATATGTTTTACATATAGATTGGGTTATATGATGAAGTCAAAAATTCTATCTAAGTCCATGTTAAAAAAATTGTTAAGAATGTTTTAAGCATGTATAATAATCAGTGTGAACATTCAAGGAACCACTTTTCTACATCTTTGTGACTTTCTTTTTCTTCTAAAAATTGAAAATGGAGATCATTTGTCGATTATTAATACCCCCTACACTTTTGTATCCAAGCAAAACTCACCTTAAAAATAGATCGAAATTAAAAATGAAGATGATTTGTCGATTCTTTTTCTTCGTTTGTTTAACTGGATCAAAATAGATCGAAATTATGCAATTTTATTTGGTCGGGGTGGTGTTATTTTCCGACTTCTTTTATAATCCGTAACTATTGTTTCTCTTATCTAGCGTCTTGCTATTCTTTTAATGATTGCCAATGTTTAGACAAAAAAATTAGTTTTTTTGTTAAAAATAAGTATAGATTTTTTTGTGTAAACTATAATTATATAACTTTTATATGAAAACATAATATATTTTATGAATGTTATGCATGTTGCAAATTTGTTCTCGCTAACACTATGAGATTAATAATCAAACAGCAAAATATTTCAAGCCAACAATCTTGGCTACAAGATTATCAAATCATATTGAACACAAAGGTTATTAATGTTGAACTTGAAAGCAATTTTTTTTTCGGACACCTAAACTTGTACGCCATGGAGATTGAATCTTTTACCTCCTCCTACCGTAAACTTTATCTAACTCACCAACACTACTGAGCCATTCTCAAAT
The DNA here is from genome assembly GCA_030545235.1 of Helianthus tuberosus. NCBI lineage: Eukaryota > Viridiplantae > Streptophyta > Magnoliopsida > Asterales > Asteraceae > Helianthus > Helianthus tuberosus. The sequence goes on along the minus strand of CM060381.1, from coordinate 9,758,850 downwards.
GGATGGAACTTGAAATTAACTTAGGGTGTCCGGGGCGTACTCGGGGAGGGGAATCGGGGACCCCTGTCACCGCTCGGGAACACCGGCGCCACCGGTGCGGGGAGGGGGTGCGGGGAGGGGAATCGGGGAGGAGACACCGACGAGGGAGGGAGAGAGATGGTGGGGCCACCCACTTTTCAAACCAATCAAAACTTTTCTTTTTTTTTTTTTTTTTTTTTTGAATAAAAAAACAATTCACCTAAGAGGGGAGTGCCGCCATCAAATTAGGGTGCGAGGGGAGTTTAAGAAGGGAGTTGACGTGGCATAACCTGATTGGGTGTGCGTAAGAGAGGGGACTCCCCTCTTAGGGGAGTGCCCCCCTCACCCTTACTTGAGTTAAGAATGGATCGGATGAAAGTGACGAGTGCTTTCATTAAATTTAAAGGATGGCCTAACATTTAGATGTATAGGCACATTGAACTAGAGGTTTTACATCACTCACGTGGTGAAAAGGATTATTATGTGTTTGGTACATTCAAAACTAATTCTTTTTGGGCCAAACTATCTACACACTTGGTGTAGTCACCCTTAAAAGGTGTTTTTTGTCCTTGTATGTATACCTTGCAGTGTCGAACTGTGGTCAAAACGCGACGTTTTGGTCAGGTTAACCAGATAAAAACTGACGGGTGTCTGACGGGTCTGTTGACCGGACCAAAACGCCAAGCTTTGGCCGCGTTTTGGTCCTGTCAACCAGACCGGGTGTCAGTCTTTTATCTGGTTGATAGGACCAAAACGCGGCCAAAGCTCGGTGTTTTGGTCCGGTCAACAGACCCGTCAGACACCCGTCAGTTTTTGTCTGGTTAACCGGACCAAAACGCCGCGTTTTGGCCACAGTTCGACACTGCAGGGTGTGCATATAAGGACAAAAAACAAATTTTTTGGTGTGTAAATAGGCAAAATGGTGTGTAGATAGGTACATCCTTCTTTTTTCATGAAAACTTTGTAGCCAAGGTGTTTAGAGAAAGACTTTTTTCTTGAGTAAACTGCCATTTTGGTCCCTGTGGTTTGGCCAGTTTTGCCACTTTAGTCCAAATCTCAAACTTATTACATCCAGGGCCCTGTGGTTTGCATTTTGTTGCCATTTTAGTCCAAAACTCAAATTTGACCAGATTTCCCACTTTTGACCCCCTGTTTTGTCCTTATCCTCAGGGGTATTTTGGGTATTTTGTAATATTATATCTCAAATTTAATAAATATAATGCATTATCATCATCTTCAACATATCATCTACATCTTCAACATATCTTCATCTACAGACATCTCTCTCTCTCTCCACTGTTCTCTCTTCATCACCATCATCAGTCTACTCCATCTTCATCACCATCATCTCATCTTCATCATCAACATCACCGTCCCCGCCATCTTCATCACCATCATCATCACCATCATCTCACCACCGTCGCCGCCAACACCACCGTCGCCTCCATCTTCATCACCATCATCTCATCTTCACACCATGGCAGTTTCATATCTGAATCGAAATCAGGGGTTTGAGCTTTGAGTTTCAGATCTGAATCGAAAGAGGAGAGAGAGAAGAGAGAGAGTCAGTTAGGGTTTTGAGCTTTGAGTTTCAGATCTGAATCGAAATCGGTATTTTGTTTCAGTTTTTTGAGAGAGAGGCAGTTTGATCGAAAGAGGAGAGAGAGAAGATAGAGAGGCAGTTTGTTTCAGTTTGATTGAAATCGAAATCGGTATTCTGATGTTGTTTGATTGTTTGAGTTTGATTGAAATCGAAATCGGTATTTTGTTTCATTTTGTTTCAGATCTGAATCGAAATCGAAATATTTCACCATGAGGCTGTGATGATTTTTATGCTTGTTCACCATGAGGCTGTGATGATTTTTATGTAATCCGAGCTTGGCGTGGCAGAATCGGAGGAGGGTGTGCGCTTGCAACCTCTGTTTGCAGCCATGGCGGTTTTACAGATCTGAGCCTCGTTTTTTCTTGAAGATGTTCTTGATTTTCTGGGTTTTGATGATGAACTTTGAAGATGTTCTTGATTTTCTGGGTTTTGTTGTTGTTGAAGAAGATGTTCTTGATTTTCTGGGTTTTGTTGTTGTTGTTGTTGTTGTTGTTTTGATGATGATGTTTGATGATGTTCTTGAAGATACAGATCTGAGCCTCGTTTTTTCTTGAAGATGTTCTTGATTTTCTGGGTTTTGATGATGAACTTTGAAGATGTTCTTGATTTTCTGGGTTTTGTTGTTGTTGAAGAAGATGTTCTTGATTTTCTGGGTTTTGTTGTTGTTGTTGTTGAATTGCTTTAAATAAAACATAAATGACCAAAATACCCCTGCACTAAAGGACAAAATAGGCAGCTCTCAACAGTAAAAAAGGGGATTTTTTAGATTTTGGACTAAAATGGCAACAAAATGCAAACCACAGGGCCCTGGATGTAATAAGTTTGAGATTTGGACTAAAGTGGCAAAACTGGCCAAACCACAGGGACCAAAATGGCAGTTTACTCCTTTTTTCTTTAATCAATTGTTTATTTGTGATGTTGTTTGATTATAGTTGCAAACAATATGTATTACTTGTTTCATTTTAACCACGACGGGGCATACCTATTTGGTCGGGATAGGTGTCATTTACCAATAATAAACTGATTAATGTAAGTTTTGGATTGATTTTCGTTTTATATCAAGATGAATGTAAGAGGACTAACTCTTCTTTCATGTCCATATCTTTGACATGATGAATAATTTAGCGTAATTTCTTTAGCTCATCATATGATTATGCTTCCGCCTTTTGATTAACTTCACGACTACATAAACTTGATTAATTATACGCATTTACCTTATCTTACACAATATTAGGTGCAAATTTAAAAAAAAGTTCTAAAAGCTAAATTTATTAGGATATTCAATTTAAATAACACAAATTTTCACCAATTGGCTGATATCACTCTCAACTTTTGATTTGTACCACACCACTCTTAACTTTCAACTTATTGGCCGATAGTACTCCCAAACTAACACAACCCTAACCATTTTGCTGCATCAACTGCCATGTCACCAACCAGTGCCATGTTAGTTGCCACGTCATAAAAAACCAAGTCAGCTGCAACGTCATCAAAAAGCCAAGTCAGCCGCCACGTCATAAAAAAATCCACGTTAGATGCCACTTCACCCCACAAGTGTCACTTCAACAAAAAAATAAATGGGTTAGGGTTCTGTTAGTTTGGGAGTGTTATCGGCCATTTGGTGAAACTTGAGGTTATTTAAATCAGTATCCCTAATTTATTTCAGTAACATTAGGAACCCATTACCAACAAATTCACGTGACCAGCCAACACCCTACTTAACAACAAGATCATATAATATGTAACTCACACCAAGCAGACGGCATCAGAGGAGGTTAGAAGCATAAAACCAGAAAAAAAGCTCGTTTCGAGTTTTACATTGTCTAGATGCACCTTGCCGCACAACCATCTTCTTTACTTAACACGTTATCCAACCCGTTTAACCCGTTTATTACGACACAAGGATACTAGGTTTGTTATGAGATTAGAAGAGGGATCAAACTGCAATTTAGAAAAGCATGGTGGAGTTGACTGTAGTTAATCTATGGAAATATAATAACCCCTACAAAATCCCCCCTTTCACACTTTATATTCTCTCTCTCTCTTGCTTCTTTTCTTCAGCGTCTCTTCCCGCCGGTTTCCAACACTTTACATTCTGGTAAGTCTTTCTTTCGATGTTGTAATTGTCACGTTAAACACCTCAATTTTTGGGATTTTTTTTTTCTGTTTTTTATGGATTATAGATACATGTATAGATAGGATCGCAAGACCCATGATTTGCTTGTTGGCCCAGTTGATGATTAAGGGTTCTTTTAAGTTTTAGGTTGTTTTGTATGCCCACTGGTTTGGAATAAGTTCGATTTTTTCGTTTCAGGTGAATTTCAACAAAAAGATTTGATTTTTCTTATACACTTTTGGTTTTTGCTTGTGGGTATTTGTGGAATCTTGATTATTGATGATGGGGTTTTTGCATGGGGGTTATAACCGCGTGATACCACTAGTGGCGGCGGTGTGCGTTATAAAATAACGCGTGATGGCACCTCCATCACGGACCGCCCCGGGTGGCCTAAGTAGCGGTTTGGAATAGTTTTTTCTTTTTATAATAAATACAAGTAGCGACTGAAAAAAATACGCTTGCTTGTAGGTTTTTTTTGTTACAGGATTGAAAATAGAAGCGTATATTCTCCAATATTCAACGGATTTTCTTATAGAATACAAGTGTAAAATATTTCTAAAAATTTATTCTACTGTATCACTAAACATGAAATAGCACCCGCTATTTCATCGCTGTCACCGCGTAGCGTATCGGTAGCTTGTCGCTATCGTTCGCTATCGATAACTATGGTTATACTTCATTTTCTATAATCACAAAATTTATAGGTAAGCACTCCCTTAAAATTATATAATTAGAAGGCTAGGTTCCATCATTTATTCTTCTTGGTACATAACACATACAACTATATTATAGACATGAGGTATAAAGTAATTAAATGACGTGTATACATGTTTGATACTTGTTAATCGCGTCGTCTCTGACCTTTTAAACACGACAATAATGTTTTGCCAGCCCTACAGTATTATGTTGGGGTGTTTTTAATTGGTCAGAATATTTTGTAAATACCAGGCTAAATCGTAAAGTGACAATTGTTTTTTTTAAATGGGACGAAGCAATGATTTTACGTTCTCGACCATTTAGGGATTTGTGCGAGTTTGGGTAACATGTTAACATGATAAATAAGTTTGTATCTATTGGATTAATTGTATAGATGATGTAGTTATTATATAATTATAACCTTTTATATAAGATTTAATAGAAAATTGGGCTCTATTAGTTATTTGGTAGATTCTGACTTTCATAGAGTCATATTTCGATGGATATGTATTCATTTCCTCATTTATAGAAAGAGAGAAAGATTTTTCTTTTCCTATAGCCAAGCTCATAAACATTTTCATTTTATTTATTTTTTTCTTTCAATTAATCAAATCATCAAACAACACGTGTATCTTAATTCCACATGGGCTTGCCATTTGGTTTTAAGGGTTCACACGACTTGTACAAATTAAAAGTTAAACACATTAAATCAAATCACTAAAGCATCATTGCTTATACAAAAAAAAAAAAAAAAAAAAAATCACCAAGAATCACACTTAATTTGTCCCATTAATAGGACCCTCACACTTGATGAGTAAATAACCAATTTTTCTATCACATTTCAAGCGGTGTCGTTGTCTTTAAAATTGATAAGTTTTATACATAATGTTTCAAAATCTTACAAGTTATATCCTTTTGATCTAACCCAGTTAATTTTAACCATTAACTAAAGCGTAAATTGGTATCTTTACCCATTTATTTAACAAAACATATTAACAATTATTATTATATATATAGGCAAAAGATCAAATACAAATAATCTTAACATACTAAACATACAAATTGAAGGAAAACTCAAAAAGACAAGGTGACATTTTTGTAATTACCACCAACTATCAAAGTTACAACCAAAAATACCTAAAAAAACACAAATTTTTTTTTAACATTTTTTATTAAAAAATCGCTACATTTCGTTAGAATTTTTTTTTTTTTTTTTTTTGCTGCTACTAAAAGTAGCGATTTTTTAATAAAAAATGTTAAAAAAATAAAATAAAATAATTTGTGTGTTTTTATTTTTTATTTTTTTAGGTTTTTTGGGGGTTTAGTTTTTAGCATTTTAGCTTGGGTGGGGGGGGGGGGGGGGGGGGTTAGGTTTTTTTTAGGTTTTTGGGGGGTGGGGGGGTTAGGTTTTTTTTTAGGTTTTTGGGGGGTGGGGGGTGGGTTAGGTTTTTTTTAGGTTTTTAGGGGGTGGGGGGGGGGGGGGGGTTTAGGTTTTTTTTTTTTTTTTTTGGGGGGGGGGGGGGTAGTGGTTAGGTTTTTTTAGGTATATTTGTAGAGTAACTTTGATAGTTATTGATAATTACAAAAATGCCACCTTGTCTTTTTGAGTTTTCCTTCAATTTGTATGTTTAGTATGTTAAGATTATTTGTACAAGAACTTTACCCTATATATAATATATTTATCCCCCACCCCAGCTCAGTTGGGAGTTGGGCCGGTTTGTTTCCTTGGAGACTCCGGTTCGACTCTCGGGTGTAGCAAAGGTGTGGGACCAGACAATGATGGTAAGTGCTTGTTAGCCAATGTTGCGCAAGTTCGAGCCTGAGCCGCCCCGGTTTTAATCCGGCCGTTACTCCAGCGAGGTGTCTCGTGTGGAGGCGGTACGGTTTCCGGGCGAACGCCGTAGCCAAGTCTGACCACTCCCAGCACGGACCCGGTTAAAACAACGTAAGTCTGAGACAGACTTGGTTAGGGTCCCCGTCTTGGGGATGTAAATATCTTAAGAAAGAAAGTTACCGTTCAAATAAATATATATATAATATATTTATAAATATATATACCAAGTCTCTCTCTCTCTCTCACCACCATACGCCACCAACCCGTCGTCACCACCCTTGATCACCTCCTCCTCCTCCTCCTCCTCCTCCACTAGGGTTCCCAAATTACACACTATGTATGGCTCACACATCTGAGACAAATTGCTGGAAGTTGAAGTGTTGTTGTTGCCGTCACATCCTCTAAACAATCCACCGGAAACCCTAACCTACCACCGCACCCGTCGGAGCTTCTGCTGCTGCTGCTGCTGCTGCTGCCGTCACTCCGCCTCTGTTAACTTAGAGACGAGATTTAAAACACCGCAATTAACTTACAAACCTCTTCGATTTAGGTAATCAATTGATGTTTCTGGTCATCATAATTTGATGTGTTGAATTGTGAATATGATTATTAAGCTTTAATGTTTGGTGCAAAATATATACAGGGAACCATTGTTGAAGATTTTGTGTCCTTTGGGAAGTTTACATCAAAGTTATTAGCTTTGGAAAGCTGGTAATCGTTTTCTCATCTTCTTTTTTTTTGCAGTAAAACCAACCCAATTGCTAACATAAATTATTGGTTTACTGATATGGTTTTTGTCAAATTTTTAAAATTTCAAAATCCTAGAGGAATTTTTCAAAGGGAGTTACAAAATGTATGAGACATAGTTGTCAATAGCGAGCTATAGCGATCGCTATAGCTATAGCGTGCTGCGTATAGTGCATAGGTCTAGGCTTGCTATTAGGGTTGTAACGATAGATAGCGACAACTTTTTTTTTTAAATATAAACTAGAATTGAGACCCGCCGCAATGCGACAGAGATTCTTTAGTTATAACTAAGTCGATTTAGGACCCGCACGTTATGTTAAACTTGTCAAACGGGAAAAAATAGACGATCTAAAAACGTTCACCCAGACACGCACGTTGCGTCGTGTTAACTCGCAAAATTTAGAACGAAACGTAAAAACGTTAAACCAAAGACGCACGTTGCGATGTGTTAAGTCACAAAATTTAGAACCAAGCATAAAACGAAAAATTTGCGGAAAATGAAAACTATAAATGATCAAAGTTGAAAGTAAAAAAGTTGCGAGGATAGATTACAAAAGATAAAAAGTTTTGGGTTAAAAGTAAAAAAACAAATAGTTTTGGGTTAAAGTAAAAAAAACAAATAGTTTTGAGTTAAAAGTAATTTATGAAATAATTTTTGGTGAAAAGTAAAAAAATCATTTTTTTTTGGAAAACCCCCAAAGCGAAGGTCACGACAACCATATGCATAACCATTTTTTCTTTAGAAAACCCACAAAGCACACCCTGCGTTGCGGCGGGGTGTAAAACGGTGTCAAATAGTACTAATGTCACACAACCGTCATCGACCACCAACACTGACTCGACCTAGGATGTGCGTGTTGCGACGAATCTGTCAAACATGAAAAAATAGAGGTAAAAACGTTGAACCACACATGAACGTTGCGCCGTGTTAACTTGCAAAGTTTGAAACAAAACATAAAAAAGTTGAACCACGCTCGTACGTTGCGTTGTATTAAGTCAAAAAATTTAGAACTATACGTAAAACGAAAATTTGCCAAAGATGAAAAGTATAAGTGACAATAGTTGTAAAGTTAAATTGCAAATAATGAAAAGTTTTGGGTTAAAGTTAAAAAAACTAATTATGTAAGGTTAAAATTGCAAAAGCTAAAAACCTTTGGCTTAAACGTAAAAAAATAAGTTTAGTTTTGGGGTAAAGTTAAAAAAATAAATTATGTAGGGTTAAAATAACAAAAGCTAAAAACCTTTGGGTTAAAAGTAAAAAATCAAGTTTTTTTTTTAAAACTCCCAAAGCACAAAGTATAAGTGGTTATGCACAAAAAAACTTGCTTATTTATATATGGATTAATTAGAAGTCACATATAACGGAGGGGCTTGAAGTTCAAGCCCCACTACACATGGTCTTATGCTTGCTACAGAATCACACATTATTATGGGGCACCCTATGCAATAATCCCTTGTACTCTCCTGTGGCTCAAAGTTGTAAACCAATTAGTTACAATTATAAGATGCATAATATATCTACAAAGCTTGATGTACAAGCTTTAATGCAACAAAATGTTGCAAATTATACTATTATATAATAGCAATTAAATATAGCTATAAAATAGCTGGATTTTTGGTTTTTGTTAAATATACATGTGAAATAGCATATATACCAGGGTATTTTGATATAATGTACATATAATTTTTTTTCTAGTGTATAGGTATTTATAAAATAGTTGTCCGCTATTTATCGCTATTCGCTATGTAGCATATAGGTGCCTTATCGCTATTTGTCGTTGTTCGCCATTAACAACTATGGAATGAGATGAGTAAGAAATTTATAGAAGATATAAAAATATTGATGTATTAGGTATTAAACTCGAGATGATTTGATTTTTGTAGTTTGTTACTTTCATTTTTTTCCCTTTTGGTGATGTGAATGGTGAGGAAGATAGCTAGCTCGTTTAGGTGGTCGGTGAAGGGTGGTGCGGTTGATGGTTGATGTGAATGGTGAGGAAGATAGCTAGCTCGTTTAGGTGGTCGGTGAAGGGTGGTGCGGTTGATGGTGGCAGTGGAGAGAGGTAGAGAGAGAGAAAAAAAGGTTATATATATATGTATATATTAAAAGAGTTAACTGCTATTTTCGTTCCTGTGGTTTGGTGGAAAATGCCACTTCAGTCCAAAAAAAAATTGCGCCAGTTCCCGTCCTCAACATTTTTGAAACGTGCCACTTCAATCCAAAAAGATAACACCTTGCGCCAGTTCCGTCCTCAACGTTTTTAACGGCGCGTTATCTTTTTGGACTGAAGTGGCACGTTTCAAAAATGTTGAGGATGGAACTGACGCAATTTTTTTTTTGACTGAAGTGGCATTTTCCACCAAACCACAGGGATGAAAATGGCTGTTAACTCTTATTAAAATGATTTTTTAAAAAATAATAAATAAAAAAGACCAATTTGCCCTTCACTTAACAGAAAAAAATAACTAGGTTAGGGCTAAAGGACATAACGTGTAGCATTTGGAAACATCAAGTACAAAATGCATCAATTTTATAAACAAAGGACACCGCCTAGCCTGAAATGTGGTATAAAGATAAAGGACAAAACCTGCAATTCACTCTTTATACTATAACATTAAGCCTTTTAGCCCACACATGTCTGTTGTTCGAGCATTTAGGGATTTGGGCGAGTTTGGGTAACATGTTAATATGATAAATAAGTTTGTATCTATTGAATTAATTGTATAGATGATCTAGTTATTATATAATTATAATCTTGTATAGAAGATTTGATAGAAAATTGGGTTTTATTAGTTATATGGTAGATTCAGATTTTCATAGTCATATTCGATGAATCTGTATTCATTTTCTCGCTTATAGAAAGAAAGATTTTCCTTTTCCTATAGCCAAGCTCATAAACATTTTCATTTTATTTATTTAATTAATTTCTTTTAATTAATCAAATCAACACGTGTATCTTGTTTTCACGTAGAAAATGATTTATTTTTTAATGTTATTATGGGGCTGCATGTAGAGCGGGCCTTACACGTGTACTTCTACTTCGTCATCGGTCTAAAATCGGACATTTTTTAGTCTAGAAGGGAAATAAGGAGCAAATGGTGACATATGGGCTTGCCATTTGGTTTTAGGGGTTCACATTACTTGTACAAATTAAGAGTTAAACTCTTTAAATCAAATCACTAAAGCATTATTGATTATACCAAAAAAAAGTATAAAATCACCAAGTCACACTTGATTTGTCCCATTTTGAAGAAATAGGACCCTCCCATATATATAAAGATTATTGTCCAATGTCCATTTATACTATAACATTAAGCCTTTTAGCTCACCCATGTCTGTTGTTTGACTTTTAGCATTAGATGATTTGTATGTTGAGTCTATGAACTAAATTGAGTTATGATTTGAAATGCTATACGTAATTGATGGTTATCTTCTCGAATTTAATGTAGGATACTTAAATGCAGTTATCGGTGCACTGGTCCTTCACGTAAATACTATTTATTTCATGATTACGGAAGCAGAGGCCGATATTGTCCTATTTAGCCATGGTAGTGTTTGGGAAAATTTTCAAAGCAAATCGTTTCCAATTCTCACTTGTAACCTAGAAATTGCAGAACCGATTTCGCTTTCAATCCGCTTCAAATCAAGTAGAAATTATACAATTGATCCGTAGTCTCTAGTCTACCGATCAAAGTTCAACAATCATGTCTCCATGGTGGAGTAAATCTTCATCAAAAGATCCGAAAAAGAAATCAAATGGGGGCGGTATTTTTGGTTCCATTCAGCGAAAGCTAAAAAGCCCGTCTGAATCTAAACAAAATTCATCTCGAAAGCGTTGTGAAATCGCTTCCGAAAAGGGATCTAATTCTCAGGCCTCTTCTCCATCGACCCTTGTGGGCCGGTCTCAAAGTTTTGCAGAAAGACCACATGCACGTCCACTACCACTTCCGGAAAACTTGTCGGATGCTGCTCGGGTCGATTCAGGAAAACGGGCATCAAGATGCCCGGGAGTTGGCAAAGGGTCATCACCGTTGGTGCTTTTCCCGCTTCCTAAACCTAATCGTGTTCAAAGTGCGGTTGGTCATGTGGATGCTGAAGGGGATTTAGCAACGGATTCGGTTTCTACTGATAGTGATACTGATAGTGATGATCCCCCTGATTCCCGACTTCTAAGCCCTCAAGCATCCGATTATGAAACGGGGAATAAAACGTCTGCGAACAGTCCAACAAGGTGAGTTTTCATGTTTAATCTTTAATCATTTTCAGAACTTATTTCTTTTTATGTGTAATCTGTGAGCACTGATTTCTTGTATTTCTATTGATATTACATCTGCCTCTTTATTGCTTATATATATATATATATATATATATATATAGAGTAAAAGGTTTAAATACAAAAGGCTCTTAACGTGCAACGGTACACGACCATCAATTAGGGGTGTGAATTTCTGACACAACCCGAAAACACGACACGAACCTAACACGAAATTCGCGGGTTTAGGTTTAGTCTAAACGAGTTCGGGTCAGTTTCAGGTTGAACCCACAAACCTGCTTAGCTAAATGGGTCGGGTTCGGGTCAACTAGGTCGGGTTGACGGGTTGACCCATTTAACCCATTTATATTATATTTTATTTTTTTACAATATGTTTTGTCTCATAAATTAATTTGGGTGTGTATCTTATGCATAATTATAACTTAAAAGGATAGATTGACATAAAGTTTTATAATTAAAATGCAATTGTATTATATACATTTGTTTTTTTGTAGTTAAATTTTAATTTTAATTGACGATTTAAAAAAAAAAAAAAAATTTAAAAACTCGGGTAAGCGGGTCGTGTTCGGGTGAACCCGCTAATATTCGGATAGTGTTTGTGTTCATATGTATGACCAGATTTTCGGGTTCGGGCCGGGTTGGACCCGCGAACCCGACCCGTTTAGCACCCCTACCACCAATATAATGTGCGTAATTATGCAAATAACGTGCGTAACTAGGGTTTACCCAACCCATGCGTAATTATGCAAAGTTAAAAACTAAAGTGCCACCACGTTCAATTAAAGGCCTAGATTAGATCAGATGTGCGGTTCGCACGATAAGGTGGTCTTGTGCGTTCACCGATTCATTACTATAAATTGGAACCTCAACTGGGTGTTCCTGTAAATACAGAGGAGAAGATGATATATTAGATTAATTACTCGTATATCAACATAGAAATATCTTGAATAAACCCTACATGGAATGCTAGGATTCCCCTTTCAATCCGTAAAAAGAAGAATAATAAGTTGCATAAAGGAATGTAAAGAACATAATTAGTAGTGCTAAGTTATTCTTTAAATCCGTAAAAAGTTGCATAAAAAGCCAGTTAAGATGAACCATTCAATAAATGCCAACCCTCATATAACAGTTTTCAATCAACCAATCACAAAGTAAGTTTGGATGCAACAATAAGCCTAAATTTCATTACTTTTGGAATAGATGAATAAATGTAGACCAGCAAAGACCTACTCTTATGGTATGGATCCATTGGTTATTTAAGTTAAAAGTAAAAGGATAACAAAGGTTTAACACACATTTTATATTTTAATTTTATATTATTGTTTCTGCAGAATTTATTATGTTGCATTCAATTTAATTTTTTTTTTTTTTTTGTTTTTGTTATCTTTTTTACTTTGAAACTTTAAAATTCTGCTCAGTAAAATTTGACTCTACATGGAGATTAATGAAAGTACTCTCGCAAGATTCTAGAATTAGATGAACATTTGTTAAGGACAATCACTATTTGAATAGAACTTAATGGCAATATTGTAATTTTGGCCTAGCAATAAATAAGTGGCATTTTATAATTTTTCATGGCATTTTATAATTTTTGGTTCCATATACAAAGTATTTACATTGTTTACCTATACAATCCACTTGGAATAAAATGACTGCCCATCCTACACACAATGATTTTAACTTATTCAGGTAGTTTTACGAACACTCCTCGATTTTCATCATGAGTATTTTGATAAACTGGCAAGGAGAGTTACATATGACAAATGATCTTGCTAAATCGTACATCTATCCGATGATATAGAAGGTTTTATGCTTTTTTATCACTCATTGTGCCATCTTCTAAAAAAAATTTAATTCGGTCTTCTTAAGTGCAGTACCTGCATATCCTAGTAAGAGCTAATATAACAATTTGATACCTCACATAAGCCGCAGCAGCCAGAAACAAGTGCATTACACATCCCTGCAGCATGAATATTTCGTCATATGAAAGAACATTGTGATAGTGTGAAACATGAGCAATAAACAAAAATCAGAACTTCCTAGAATAAGTTCATAAAAGAGTTTTTAGGACTCTATATTACAGCACAAGTGCCTTTTGTAATTTATAATCTAACAGCCTATGAAGTATAAACAACAGTAATACGCATCCAGTAAACACCATCACCCTCCTATGACTAACAATGATTTTTAAAACATTGCGAAAACAGAGTTACGTTTTAGACAAACAAAGGGTAGGCATCAGATGAGTTACACCCCCAACACAGAGTTATTGATATATATATATATATAGAGAGAGAGAGAGAGAGAGAGAAAGAGAGAGAGAGAGAGAGTGTAAAATACATTACGGCTTAACGTACATCACGTACGACAACGTGCGTGATTTTTGTTCTATAACGTGCGTGATTAATGTTTTCAATATGCTTGATTATTGTTTTCAACATGCGTGATTTTGGATTTTTGAGTTATAACGTCCGTGATTTTAAAATGAACGTGCGTAATTATCTGTCGTACGTATGTACGTTAAGCCGTAATGTACGTTAACCTTCCTCTCTCTCTCTATATATATATGTATATAAACATCATTAGTAGCTCAATTTGTTGTCTCAGATTGAATGCCTTTTTCACTTTTACCATGCTTCGCTATCAACTTCACTGCAACAGTTTATGGTAAACAGACAAAAAGTAATCAGAAGAAAACAAATACGACTACCGGCTATCATATAACTTTTGTTTCTTAAAATCGCCTGAACATGATAGGGTATACGATATGACAAACATCAAAACAGGAAGTTTGAATCACTTAAAGTAAGAGATACCTGGAACTGCAACAGCTGAACGTCAGTCAGATGGCCGGAGGAAAGAAATCCGAACTCCTAGACGCCGCCTCCGCAACCTTCTGTTTTCATCGATTGGGAAGAAGATCCCATCGCCTTCAGAAACCACCGACCGCTTTCCTACTTCTCCCTCTCTCTCAGTCCCGTTTCTCTCTCTTTAACCTTTTGCATATAGTGCATCCCACTCTTTCTATTCAGGAAAAAACAATGCGACGCCCATTGTGATTGAATAGGGAATTTGTTTTTAACCCTTAATTTACTATTTTGCCCGTTATGTGTCATAAAATATTATGGAAGTTACAATCCTATCTTTCTCAAATAAGTTACACACCCTTGTACATGTTTCAAAAGTTGTACGTGTGGTAAAATTACATCTCTGTCCATCTCATTTGCTTTATATAGTATTATAGATATAATTTAAAAATAAAGGTGAATACATATAAATTGTCAATTTGGCTAAAGGTGCATCTGTTTATTATTATTATTATTATTATTATTATTATTATTATTATTATTATTTTTTGTAATTAACACATTTTTATTATATTTCTTCTTTAGCCGTGTTACTTTTGTAACTAAAAAGAAAAGGGAGAAAACAAAGCCAGTCAAAGCATGTGCGAACAACCAAACGGGACCCACATCACAAAAACGGGGTCCGTTTGGTCATCAAATGGCGAAGTTACAGATACCTCCATCGGTTGCTTTCTTTAGTGCACCCGACAGTTCCATGTCCAGTCCCTCTAGAAGCCCAATAAGTGTATACGGGCCCGAACTGACCCTGACACCAGGTTGCTGGGCCGGTAGGCCCTACGCTGATGCGGGCTTTCTTGGATCAGGCCAGTGTTCTAGTCCCGGTTCAGGTCACAACTCAAGTCATAATTCGATCGGTGGAGACATGACAGCTCAGTTGTTTTGGCAACATAGCAGATGCAGCCCTGAATGCTCACCGTTACCAAGTCCTCGGATGACAAGCCCGGGTCCCAGCTCGAGAATACAAAGTGGGTCCGTCACGCCGTTGCATCCACGGGCCGGTGACTGGCATGATGATGCGGTTACGGGAAAACAACAAACCCATCGGCTACCGCTTCCTCCAGTAACCATGTCTAACGCTGGCCCTTATTCACCATCATATTCGACCGGAACCACACCGACGGTTCCAAGAAGCCCCGGTCGAGCTGACCTTTTGGCTAGCCATGGTTCACGCTGGAAGAAGGGTCGGTTGCTTGGTAGAGGCACGTTTGGACATGTTTATCTTGGTTTCAACAGGTTCGTGGTTAAATAATAGTATTGACTGATTTCATTCATTGTTTGACTTATTGATATTTGATTTTTTTTTGACTTAATTTGATTCTTGACTGTTTTACTTATTTGATTTATGAACTGTAGTGAAAGTGGAGAAATGTGTGCGATGAAGGAGGTGACTTTATTCTCAGATGATGCAAAGTCGAAAGAAAGTGCCCAACAGCTGGGGCAAGTAAGTCTTTTCACTGCACCCTTTATTTATTTGTCGCCCGTTTATTTATTTAACTAAATTGCAATTTACGTCTTTTAAGTTTGAGCCAAATTGCAGACGCCATTCTTTAACTAAGGAAATTACACTGGATGTCCTTTATGTTACTGTTTCTCATCAGACGGTGTCCTTTTGCTCTAATTCAGTTTACTTTTTCTGTTAAATCTTAAGTGAAAACACGTGTTAAGAGTTAGCAGAAAAAATTATCTGATTTAGGGCAAAAGGACACAGTCTGAAGAGAAACGATAACATAAAGGAAATCCAGTGTAATTTCGTTAGATAAAGGACACTGCCTGCAATTAAGCTCAAATTTAAGGGACTTGAATTGCAATTTACTCTAGTTTTTTATTTTTTGTAAAAATCGATCTCTATCTTTTAGATAACATTTATTCTTGATATTGGCAGGAAATTGCTCTTTTAAGTCGTTTGCGACATCCAAGCATTGTGCAATATTATGGATCTGAGACCGTAAGAAAATTAATTTTCTAAGACGATGCACCTTGCTTTCTTCTTCATTTATACTTTTTCATTGATTGATGATAATATTTAAAATATTCTAAAGATTTGGTATGAACGTACCAGGTGGATGACAAACTTTATATATATTTGGAGTATATGTCTGGTGGTTCTATTCATAAAATCCTTCAGGAGTATGGACCACTTGGTGAAATTGCTATTCGCAGTTACACACAACAGATACTATCAGGACTTTCCTACTTACATGCTACAAATACGGTCCATAGGTGAGTTTAATTTTGCCGTATCATACGCTTTTATATACTTATAATGCTAACAATATATTAAAATGACATCATGTTTATTATGTTTACTACTTTACTTAGGGACATAAAAGGAGCAAATATACTTGTTGATCCTAATGGACGTGTAAAGTTAGCTGATTTTGGGATGGCAAAACACGTAAGACCTATAGATAACTTGCTGAACACAATGTTAGCCATCCGTTTTTTGGTTTCTTGACTTGATTTCATTTTGCAGATTTCAGGACCGTCATGCCCGTTATCGTTTAAGGGAAGTCCATACTGGATGGCACCGGAGGTTAGTGTTTCAAGTACAAGATATTACCATAAAAAAATCTTTTATCAGAGATGTTAAATTAAGTCAAAACTGTTTCAGGTTATTAACAATAATTCAAGTGGTTGCAATCTTGCGGTGGATATATGGAGCCTTGGGTGCACCGTAATAGAAATGGCTACAAGTAAACCGCCTTGGAGTCAGTACGAAGGGGTCAGTAAATAAGTCATTAAGTCATTATAATTTCTTATGTATATATATTTGGTTCAACTAACCTTACTCTTTTATTTTCTTGCGCTATGTATATGTCAAAGGTTGCTGCTCTATTTAAGGTTGGAAACAGCAAAGAACTTCCGACAATTCCTGATCATCTTTCGGATGACGGTAAAGACTTTATCTTGCGATGCTTGCAGCGGACCCCGTCACACCGCCCTACCGCCACTCAACTTCTTGACCACCCGTTCGTCAAAAGTATCGGTTCGTCTGAAAGATTCATATCTAGTCCTGGCCCGATTACAAACGCGATGAGATCTCTGGTATGCTTTTATTGCAAATTTTTTTATTGGAAGTTATTCTGTTTGATTATTTATCAACTTTTTTTGATGGTTATAGGGCATTGGTCATGCTTCTGAAGGTGTTTCGGTTCTTCACTCTAGAGGTCATACACCTCGTAGTAACATATCATGCCCGGTTTCCCACATGGGCAGCCCGCTTTTGCATTCAAGAACGGGTCAAAATATGAACGGAAGACTATCCCCATCTCCAATATCAAGCCCGCGGGCCATCTCGGGCTCATCCACACCTTTAACCGGAGCCTGCGGTGGTGGGGCCATTCCGTTTTATCCTCAGGTGCAGAGCCCATACCCTCATGAGTTTACGGGTATGACTTTGACTTCAAGGTCTCCTACCAGATCCTTCGGCCCACCTGGTAATGGGCCCCACTTTCTGGACCCAAGGCCTGATATGTTTCGAGCAATGCCTCAAGGGTCTCCTTTCTTTCAAGAGATAGTTCCGTCAGACAATGATTTTTTAGGGAATCAAAAAGAAACATATGGTGGAAAATCGGTGTTAGCCGACCGTGTTTCGCAGCAGCTTTTGGGAGATCATGTCAAACTGTATCCGCCCATTGACCTCAAGCCCACTTCGCCAGTGGTTAGTCGAAGACACTGGAGTTGACTTGATTTGACCTTTTTTTAGTCCGACTAAAAGAACGCTATGAATAATATCTAATATATATATATATTTTGTTTTTATGCTCATAATCCCTTTGGAAGGTAATATCTGGAGGGATGCTATTAAGTATAGGTACAGTTATTTCGGTTATGCCGATGGATAGCTTTTGAAAGTTCAGCATTTTAACAACGGTTGGTGGTGGATATGTAAAGAAGTGTACAACTCATACTTGTTATGCAGCAGGGATCAGTGGGCTTGTTTTTGTTATGACAGAAAGATGGTTAGATGTTAGAATCCGGATTTTGGTGAAAAAAGTTGGTTGGATTGTTGTGTAAGATGTAAGGCATGGTTTAGGGTTAAAGTGAAAATAGTTGATGTAACCATGTTTTGTGCACAACAAAATCTTTATCTATGAGGAATCTCTTCTTTTTATTTTCTTTATCATGAGTCATGTTTTGTGCACAACAAATTGCTTTAGCTTTTGGCAAATTACGATTTTACCCCAGCCAAAAGTTACAAATTTGCCCTCAGTTCAAAATTACAGAATTACCATCGTTTTAGTTTTTTTATAACAAAGCTATAGAGGTGTTTTGTTTTAATTGGTTAACCTGATTTAATTTTTTATGGGTTTACTTTGTACAATAATAACCAAGTTTCAAGAGTGTTCTAATTAGGTCACTCATAATTTTTTTTGTTCCAATTTGGTCATTCAACTTTCATTTAGTGTTTCAATTCTAGATATTTTACCTAAATAGAAGGTTATCCATCCTACTACATGGCATTTATTTAAGTTTTTTATTTAAAAAAATTGTTGACATGGCATATAAATGCCAAATGGATTAGAAAAAAATGCGAAATAGGTTTAATTTTTTTTTAAAAATTGTAGAAAAGTTAAAAAATGCAAAAAAAAAAAAAAAAAAAATTAAGAAAATGTGATTTTTTTTTTCAAAATCTCTAAAAAGTTATAAAAGAAGATAAACAATTTATTGGAGCAAAGCATCAGACTCTTGATCCGGTGCATTTTAAGACAGTTTCGTTGACGCGGTTGAAGAAACTTGTTGATGTTGGTAAATTTTTGCATGTTCAGGCTTCTTACAAACCTCCGGCAGTAAGAACTCAAGCAGCTCCTGCCCCATTAGAAAAGAAAATTGTTTATTATATTTCTTTTATTTGATTCCATCTCATCCTATGTTTAAAAAAAAGTTAAATAAATGTCATGTAGGACTATGACCTGCTATTCAGGTAAAATATCTAGTATTAGAACAACAAAATAAAGTAGAATGATCTAATTGGAACAATAAATTTTATTAGTGACCTAATTGGAACACTCCTAAAACTTCATTACTATTATGTGGCATATTCCCTTTGTTTTATTTGTGTCAAGTAGTTGCCTAACACTCGTTCATTAGTCCTAATAAATTACAGTTTTGCCCCGAGTTCAAAATTACGGTTTTGCCATCGTTTTGTTATGTATAGAAACAAACATAAGAGTTTACCGGGCCATAATTCAATGGGCCTAGATCCATTGATTGATTCCAATATTGCCAAGGAATATTGTTCTCAGTCTTTAAGTCTCAAGTCTCATCAACCCTTGGAAAAATTGACTTTGACCTTCAAGTCTTCCACGAATAGTTTTTTTGACTTTTTCTTGTTCAATACGTCTAATTCTTAAGAAAAATTTGCATCGAATTATGTTATATTGAAAAGTATTAATACAAATGAAATACATACCTAACTCTGAAAGTAATTTTGATATACAAACGGTCTTAATTAAACAACTTGATATAAGAATAGTTTCTAATAATTCACTATAAAATGAAGTAACCTTTTATGTAAAAAACATGACTTTAATACAAGAACTGATACTTTGATAGAGGAAAAAGTCGACCGTAATGATTTATACATCCAGTGGCGGATCCAGGATTTTTTTCCTGGGGGTGGAAATTTTTAAAGATTTTAGACCCCTAGCTATATAAAAAAATCGGTTCATAGCGGGTCGGATCGGGACTTTTTAACCTATCCTAAAATCCTATTATCTCGTGACTCTTGAACAAAATTGCATAAACATCAAAATAACAAAAAAAAAAAAAAAAACAAAAAAAAAAAACAAAAACAAAACATGTCGCTGGGGCGGCCTGAATTAACCAGTTTGCAGCCGGAATTTTGTAGTCGCCGACCGGAATTATGTTGTCGCTGGGCGCTGAAGTGAGGCAGAGGGAGGGCGGGGCGGCCTGAATTAACCAGTTTGCAGCCGGAATTTTGCAGTCGCCGACCGGAATTATGTTGTCGCTGGGCGCTGAAGTGAGGCAGAGGGAGGGCGGGAGTCGTTGGCAAGTGGCAGCGATTTGTGTTTTTTTTTTATTATGTGGACTGATTTTGTTAACAAACCTAGTAGTTGGGTTGAGCTTGAATGGGTATTAAGTTATTGGGCTTGATGGATTGAATTAAGTTTTATTAAAGGGGTTAGTGGGCTAACTTGTTTATCTTATTTGATCGGGTTTCAATCCGTGTTCACAATTTTTTTATATAAATTTATAACATTTTTTTCTAAGGGGTGCGGTCGGAATTTTCCAAGGGGTGGGGACGAAAATTTCCAAGGGGTGCGGTCGGGATTTTTCGCGAAAAATACCACTAATTTTTTTTCAAGGGGTGCTGCCGCCCACCTACTCCATAATGTGAGTCCGCCCCTGTAGACATCTTACTGATTCAACACTTAATGGTTTAGACCTCTTATTAGTTTAATGCTTAATGGTTCAGAAGTTGCCAAAGAGGCCCAACTAGTAAATGTAATTCATTTTACTCTATTTAGTTAAATTAAATCTTTTTATATTGTCTTCGTACGCACACTGACACTTATATGAACCAATTACAACAAATTAAATAATTAAAATTTATTATTCTTTTTACGCAATAATAACTTACTAAAGAAATATAAAAGCCTCTATCATACTAAATGATTACAAAGATTGTCACGTGTGATTACTAGGATCTTTCTCCAATATTTATTTTTTACACTAATTTTAAATTGAATATTATTTTTAATTTATACAAAGAAAAAAACATATGTTAACTTCCAATATAATCTCTATCTTTTCCCTATATGTTCTTTTTCTTTATCTCTATATCTAATAAATAAAAATCTTAGAAGACATATAACACAATTCTATGCAACCTTAATTTTTTTTTTCTCGCCTAAATCGTATACCATTTTAACTTACACGAATACACGCGAACCCTTACCCGTTTCAAATTTACCGGATTTCCTTTTCAATATTACATTTAATACATTTTTATTTCGTTTTCATCAACCTCACACGTTTTCATCATTTAAACTTTACCACTTTTATAATAAAATTTTAATTGACTGTTATTTTGTTTCTGTTTTTCTAAATTTAAGAATTCTAATTCTCATTTTCCTCTTTTTATCTTTTATGATCTCACATATTTAGAATTATAAAAATAAAATTAAGTTTTACTAATTTAAGCCTATATAAGATTCTAACATAGTAAATAATATATTTATACCGATAGATATAACATAAGTTAGGAAAAGAGCAGGGCCGGCTCCACAGGCTTGGCAATCTAGGCACGGGCCTAGGGCCACCAAAAAATAAGGTCTCCAAGTTTTTAGAAAATTTTTATATATACTATATGTATGTATTAGACCCAAATAAATACGTTTATTTCAAAACTAAACTGATTTTTATTCAAGGAGTCCAAAATAAATATTATTTAACAAAGAGTTAAATGCCATTTTAGTCCCTGTGGTTTGGGCAATTTTGCCAGTTTAGTCCAAAGGTTTCATTTTTAACCTGTGGGTCCAAAAAGGTTTCCTAGTTGCCATTTTAGTCCACTTGGTTAACTTCATCCATTTTTTCTGTTAACGAGAAGGCCAATTTGGTCATTTTGTATTTAATTCTGTTAACTAAAAGGGCAATTCAGCCATATAAAATGACCGAAATGGCCTTCTGGTTAACAGAAAAAATGGATGAAGTTAACCCAGTGGACTAAAATGGCAACTGTGAAACATTTTTGGACCCACAGGTTAAAAATGAAACCTTTGGACTAAACTGGCAAAATGGCCCAAACCACAGGGACTAAAATGACATTTAACTCTTTAACAAACATAGGTCAAGTTTCAAAAACCACTTCGACTTGATTTCTAACTATTACAACCATCGATCTAATCATCAATATTTAGCGGCCTAAAGCCCCTAAATACAGGCGCAATCATCGTTCCCACTTCCCATCGCAACATGCTTTCAATTTCTAGGCTATCGGCTATCATTAGACGAAAAAAGTAAGGGCAATCACCCATTGTGTCGGGATTGGAGGAGAGTTTATCGCCGAAATTAGGGTCCCTACTTCATAGTTTGCTTAGGGTCTCAAAAAACGTAGGAACGTCCCTTGAAAAGAGTAAGATGAATGGTTACATTATTCTTTCATTAAATCTTCTGTATTTAGATTTGTAAGAAAACTACAAGGATTTGTTTAAATATAAAAACACAAATAATATAAACCTTTCACAAATGTGTTTTAACGCACAAAAAAATTCTAAGAAAGTCGATATCTAATCTAATATGGACTATTCACGTTAGTTGGCGTGTGACAAAAGCCATTATAAAAGTACACACACTTTGACTATCAACTCCTCCTAACTGATGCGTTTTGTCGTTAATATTGCTCTAACGGCACCGTTTTTGTCTTTGCATGCTTCGTTTTGTTGTGTTTGTGATGCACATACATAATTGAGAAAATCACAAATATATTATTAACATGTAAAATTCTTTTAGATTATTTTAGTCATGAAATTCCTTAACAATTTTACATATCTATTTTATACTAAATAATCTATCATCCAAAACCACTACCCTAAATGTGTGGTCATGATTCAAACCACTATTCTCTTAATTTGATTTATTTTTATGAAAAGGAAAAAGAATTATTGAAAAACGAAAGTAGGCTCATGGTTTAATCCATGTCAACCATGGTGGATCAGGCAAGAGGATGGTATAGCAATCTATTAATAGTCTTACGTAACGATTGATGACCCAACCCATATCCCTCACACCCTTCAGCCTAATAATTTTGACTCTATTGCAAAGGTATTGATGAAAATATTCTAGTAACCTAATATATTACTTAATAAATACAATACAATACGATATATGTTTCATAAGTTATCATACACATAAAGTAGTAAAATGAGATTTAAATCGTGAGTTTTTATTAACTAACGAGTGTAATTAAATAATAGTGATATTAATTCATAGATACTTTTGTCACGGTAGAGTGTGCAAAGTTGACCAAAAGTCAACCTACCTGTTTACACCATTATATATCTCCAACTTCACTACAATGATAAAATCAACATCCAAATTTTAATATGTGGATGCTTTCATGGAAGGGAGCTACTGGCTTTTCAGCTTCATCTACCGCTGAAGAAGTTACTCGAGGAATCGAAGCCTATGGCCTCACCGCCATTATTACAGGTCAGTTGTGTTTACTGTTTAGGGTTTAGGGTTTAAGGTTTTTTTTTGTTTTTTTGTGATCTGGATTTACCGGACTAAATTCAGGTCCGACAAGTGGTATTGGCCTGGAAACTGCTAGGATTCTGGCGTTGCGCGGTGTACATGTGGTTATGGCCGTCAGAAACACGACAGCTGGTCACAAAATCAAGCAAGAAATAATCAACGAAATCCCCAAGGCGAAAATCGATGTTATGGAGCTTAATGTCGCTTCACTCAAATCGGTTAATAAATTTGTGACCGAATTTAAAGCGTCGGGTTTACCCCTTAATATCCTCATGTAAGTATATACTTGTTTCTAGTCTAGTTTTTCTAAAATGACCACTCTAAATACTATTGATGACAACTAATTAAACGCGACGATTTGGTGTTTATAGTAATAACGCTGGGATGATGGCACCACCGTTCACCCTCTCGGAGGACAACATCGAGTTACAATTAGCGACGAACCACATCGGTCACTTCCATATGACAAATGGTTTATTGGAAACCATGAAAAACACTGCCGAAAAGTCGGGAGTTCAGGGTAGGATCGTCATAGTGTCGTCGGTGCTTCAGAAAACGACTTATAAAGAAGGGATTAGATTCGATAAAATAAATGACGAAAAGAGGTATCGGGTTAAGCTATCATAATATGTTTTGACGACTCTATGTGTCACTAAAATGTTGGAATTTTTTAAATATGACAGTTACAATGCTTTACTGGCGTACGGACAATCAAAGCTTGCTAATGCTTTGCATGCAAAGGAACTCGCAAGGCGACTCAAGGTGATTTTCGGGTTCACTTTTGCAAAACCGTTTAAAAATATTGATTGCGATTTTAGTTATTCATAATGGTCATGTGAATCTACAGGAAGAAGGTGTTAATATAACTGTAAATTCACTTCATCCGGGAGTTATCGCGACCAATCTTGCACGCCACACAGCTGTGATGCGAGGTACTTGTTTGACACTTGGTACAATATTGTGTCTTTCACTACTAGAAAGCCGACTTGACCCGACCAACTTTTTTGTTGGAAACTTGTTGGAAAACGGCGTTTCTGACCAATTTTCATAAAAAAAAGTTCGTTGGAAAAATATTGCTGATAAGTTTGCGACCAAAGATTGCGACAAACGTTTCTTGATCGGAAAATGCCAGATTTTTAGTAGTGTTTGATCTGACCAAATTTTTTTGTCCCAAATCGCCGGAAATGGTGGTTTAGACCAATTTCCGACAAAACAAAACTTATTAAAAATTCTTAGAGTAAAGTACATGGATGGTCCCTGTGCTTCATCAAAATTTTAGATTTGGACCTTAACTTTTTAAAAGTACAAAGATGGTCCCTATGGTTTGCACTTCATAACGCATTTAGTCCCCGGATTTTTCAAAAAGTATATGAATGGTCCTTGTGGTTTGCACTTTGTAACGTTTTTAGTCCCTAACTTGGACATGCTAAAACCTTTAGATTTGTTGGCTGAAAACTAAATGTGTTACAAAGTGTAAACCATAGGGACCGATCATGTACTTTTGAAAACTAGGAACCAAATCCAAAATTTTGGTCCGTGTACTTTACTCAAAATCCTGGTAGGAAAACATTGCCTACAAATTTGCGACAAAAGTTTTCAACAAACAATTCTTTGGTCGGAAAATGCAAGTTTTCTAGTAGTGAAGTTGTAAACCATCTTTTGTGACGGAATTATTTTTTTTTTCACAGTGATTTTTGGGTACGTCGTACGACTTTTCCTGAAGAATGTGGAACAGGTTTGTTTTTGTTGACAGAAGGTGTTTGTTTTTTCCAACGGAAATAATGGTGTCACTAAAAGATTTCTTTGATATGTGTATTCAGGGGGCGTCAACTACATGCTATCTGGCAATACACCCAGGGGCTAAGGGAATTAGTGGCGAGTATTGGGCTGATAATAACATATCAAGTCCCAGCGGGTTTGTTAATGATCCAGAGTTTGTCAAGAAGTTTTGGGATTTTAGCGTTGAGTTGGTTGATCGGTCGCTAGCTTCATCGTCACTATAACTTCTTCCCGTCGCTAAGTATTAGCAACGGCGTAATGTAAACTGTCCTTGTTATAATAAAAGAAACTTTGTATAATAAAAGCAAACTTATTCTTCTCTTTTGCTTATTACCGGTTCTTGTAACAAGTAACAAACTAACAATACATATAATTGACAAAACAAATGTTGAGCCCAATGGGCCCAACACCCCAACGTAAAGCCCGTTTAATATAACAATCTGATTCAAGAGGCAAGACGCCCAATCCAAGCAAACTAATGTTTTAACTCTTATTTGTTTATTCGTTACTTGAATCAAAATTGATTAGCCCACTTAAGGATAATAGGCCATGCTAGGCCCAAAACCCGAATGAGTATTCACCTTTAGGGCTGCAAACGAACTGAACTTTCAGCAAACAGCTCAAGAACCGTTCGACGGGAAGTTCGTTCGTTTAATAAATGAACGAACACAATTTTTTTTTGTTCGTTTAGTTAAAAGAACGAACATGAACAGCGGCCGCGTTCGTTCGTTTATGTTCGTGAATGTTCGGTAACGTGTTTGTTTATATTCGTTTGTGTATGGGGTTTTAAATTTTTATACATATTAATTAATTAACAATAATATATTTATTTATTGTATATTTTATTATATTCCTTTATTTTTATTTATTTTATATTTTCCCAAGATTCCACACAAATAAACAAATGAAACTACAAATCCTAAGTATTCGTTTGTGTTTGTTTATGTTCATTAACGTTTGTTTGCGTTCGTCTATGTTCATGAACACTTGTTTGTGTTCATGAACGCCCATTTGTGTTCGTGTGCGTTCATGAACGTTCGTTTGTGTTCGGTACCTAAGTTAACAAACGAATACGAGCAAATTCATTTCCTTGGTGAACGAACACGAACATAAAATCTCGTTCGGTAAGCGTTCAATAACTGTTCATGAACGCATGTAAATCCTTAACAAACGAACACGAACAAGACCTTGTCTGTGTTCGTTCAGTTCGTTTACATCCCTATTCACCTTGGGTTAGAGCCCACTAATTTGAATAATATGCTTTGAATCATGTGTAACATGCCTTAGTATAGTACATAAGCTTGATTACTATAACATACCTTAAAATGGACAAAAAGGAGTCTTTCATTCATCTTAAAAAGAAAAAACAATTACATAAAATATTTAGAACTCTTCTTACAACTGATATTATTACTATAACATACATTATTGTTTTGTTTCATTCATTTTACAAAGAAAACAGTACATGAAATGAAGTTCACCACCAGATAGATTACTTCGATTCGGTCAACTTCACACTGAAATCCCACAGTTTCTTTGCCAATTCTGGGTCGCGTGCATACCCGCTTGCTTTACTCAAGTTGCTGTCAGCAAAATACTGCCCGCTAACACCCTTAAGTTTCGGGTGCAACGCTACATAGCACGTAGTTGCAGCCCCCTGTGGAACGTTCTTCAAGAAACTCTGGACCGTGTTAACGAATATAGCTGCGTCAACAGAAGTTCAAGATCATCAGCAAAGAAAAAAAAATATAATTAATTTGTCACAAAAAAAAAAAAAAAAAAATCTTTTGAATGGAATCTTTAATCCTAAAGGGTTGAGACATACAGAAGAAACCACCATGACGCGCTAGATTCGTTTTAATAACTCCAGGGTGCAGCGAATTGGCGGTTATATTCACCCCCTCAGCCTGCAACATACAACATTCATGAGTGAAGTTGGTTTAACCTCTAAAAACCGATTTCTTTACTAATTGTTAATGTTGGGTGACTGGTTTAACGGTTAGTTACCTGTAACCGTCTTGTGAGCTCGCTTGCGTGCAATGCATTAGCAAGCTTTGATTGCCCATAAGCGTACAATGCGTTATAGCTGAAAACCATATCACACAAGATCATATTAGGTGGATGATCGAGTGACCCATATTGACCCACTGTATAATAGGAATAGACCAAAATTGACCCGTTGTATAATAACATACAAAATGGCCTTAAAGTGAGAAGTGAAGGAAGTTTTTTTTTTTTTGAATTCTTTTTTCTCATCTACTTAAGAATGATGTTTAATTGCAAAATGTAAAAAAAAATCGTGATTATACATTAGTGGAGACGTAGAGTAATTTTGTAGAGTAAAATTACATAATTACTCTACTAGTGTAAAATCACGATTTTTTTTTTCGGATTCTGGGACTAAAATACGTGATTAATAAGATGGGAAAAAATTCAAAAAAAAAAAACAATCCTCCACTTCTTACGTTAAGGGTTTTTTGTATGTTAAGATGATGTGTACAATAACTTAACCCATATTATTATATTGATTGAATAAATTCAAGGTTTACCTCTTTTCGTCGTTGATTTTATCGAACATAATGCCTCCTTTGTATGTCACTCTATGAACTTCAGAGGAAAGAATCACTATCCTTCCCTCTTTCCCGCTTTCTTTCGCGGTCTTTTTCATGGTATCCAACAATAAGTTTGTTAAAAGGAAGTTACCTAACAAAAGAACGCAAAAAACTTTCATTAGCGCGTTCTTCGCAAGTGAAAGAAAACATAAAATCTTGGTAAAAAAAACATACCAACATGGTTGGTAGCAAACTGCAATTCAATGTTGTCTTTGCTAAGAGTAAATGGAGGAGTCATAATCCCTGCGTTTAGACTTTCGACGAAAGAAAATGTATATAAAATTAGTCTTTTTTCGCGGTAAAGAATTTTGATGATCTAATGTACATAAAATTAGTCTTTTTTCGCGGTAAATAATTTTGATGATCTAAATTCTAATGAATGTGTCTTACATCAAGATGTTTAAGGGAAGTCCCTTTTGACAATACTGTGATGCGAATTTTCTAACGGATTCGAGTGAGCTGACATCCAACTCCATCACTTCAAGTTTTGCATTGGGGATCTTTTCTGCAATGCTTTCTTTTATTTTTTCACCAGCTTCGAGGTTTCTGACTGGCATAACGACGTTGACATCGCGTAAAGCAAGCACACGCGCAGTTTCTAGGCCGATACCACTTGTAGCTCCTGAAAGTTATATAACACCAGTTAAGCATGTACTAAAGTAATTGTTCAGTTTGCCAATGTGTTCAGTTTGTTGAGAATTGCACATTGTTAATGTCAAACAGATGTAGGCATAAACAAACCAAAAGAACACGAACAGAGCATGTTCGTGTTTGCTCTTTAAAAGTGTAACGAACAGTTCACGAACATAACTGAATATTAACTAATTAAAAGTAAACGTGAAAATCAATTTGTTGGCCCTAAAATATTTAATAAAACTAGACTAAATTGTAAGCATATAACTAACTTAATTTGTCCTAGGCCTAAAAAAATTTGGATGAATATATAAACGAACATAAACCAACGAACATAAATGAACATAAACATGTTAAAACAAACTAAGGTTCACATACGTAAATAAATGAACCAGATACGTGATCATGTTCATTTGTTTAACTAAATAAAAAAAAAAGTGTTGCTTATTCGTTCTTGTATCAAATAAACCAATATAAATGAACTTCCCACCAAACAGTACGTTATGTGTGATAGTGTAAGGAGATCAAACATGATTGAACAAATTATATTGATCATTGTTTATATCAGATATATGATATAACAGAACACACGAACGAACATACATCATACGCGCAATAGAATTAATTATTAGACTATGGGCCCACTAACCCTAGAAACCTACCTGAGCCCGTGGGCCCATAGTCTAATATTAATATACCAGTAACAATAGCAGTGAGACCGGTTCCATCGATTCCTTTAGTAACATCTTCAGCTGTAGAAGAAGCAGCAAATCCAGATTTACCAGTGAAGATTGAAATCCAAGTCATTTTGTTTAGAAGTTTTGTTATGGATTGAAAAACAGTTGCAAATATGGTGTGTAGAATAATATGAGTCAAGTTGTTGTGATGAAGTTAGATTTAACAACTATTTATAAACTTTTTTTTTTTTTTTTGAAAAGTTGGCAGAGTAAACCAAACATACATTATTTTGTCTCGGTCTTTCACACCATGACGTCATATGACAACGATACTAGACCTTCAACGGTTTAAAAATTCTAGAAGAATGAACTATCGTGTTTAGGTCTATGAACTTTTACATATTATCACTTTGACCCCTACACTTTGTAACTTCAAAAATACTCCCTCCGTCCCTATTTAGATGTCATCGGACCACATTCACACAATTTAAGAAATATTTGAGTATTTTATTTTTTGGGTTGTAAAATGACAATAATGTCCTTAGAAATGACAATTAAATTGGGACAACCAAAAATGGAAGTTTGTAATGGTAAGGGCAAAACTGGAAATTATTTGGAAATGACAATTAAATTGGGACAACAAAAAGTGGAAATTTGGACATTTAAAATGGGACGGAGGGAGTATAAAACTAGGGTTGTTTACGAGTCTAGCCAAACTGAGCGGACGTTTGCTTGTGTTTGGCTCGTTTACAACTGAGCTGAAAATCGAATGAGCATTAGACCGTTTCGGTCAAAGATACGATTAACGGCTTAGGGTTTTATTTTTATATTTAGTGATAATTTTTTTATTGGGCTAAAAGCTAGTAGGGTGTATAAATATAATTGTATATTTGTGTATTGTGAGCCAAAATCCAATAAGGTGTTATTCAAAAGGGGATTGCGACGCAACTTGTTGCTCGTTTATCTGTCATTCTTATGTAATTTTTCTATCGTTAATATGTATAAAAATGTAAAACTATAAATATAATATAGGGTTAGGTTTCGATACAAATCGATCTTAACATACAAATTGGGCATAACATGAGAAGTGAAGGATCAAGTTTTTCCCCAATTGTATTAAGGACTTATTTTAGTCAGAGGATCTTAAAAAATTGTGTTTTACATTAGTAGAGTAATTACTCTACTAGAGTAAATACACAGATTTTTTTATATTTTGTAATTAAATATCATATCATATTATAATATAATATAATAAATTAAAATAATATAATTTACAAAAAAAAATTATTTGAGACAAGCAAACATTTGCTTGTGCTTGGCTCGTTTACAAACCGAACTGATCAGTTCATTTACAACCGAGCCGACAATCGAACAAACATTTTCTAAAGTAGCGGTTTGAACAACCCTATATAAAACCGGTTGATGCATGCCCTAAAGAGGTAAAACCTCTACAAACTAATCATTCATAATAATAGTTACTTTGACAAACCAAATGAATTATTTTTGCTAATTATTTGATCGCATTTCAGTAGATGACTGGAATTTGTGATGTCCGTTTCACATGTCATGACCATCCACTATTGTTATGATTTAAATCCTTCTAAATTCAAATATCTAGGGGTGCAAACGAGTCGAGCCGAGCCCGAGCTCGACCAGACTCGAGCTCGATTAACTTATGAGAGCTCGTGCTCGAGCTCGGCTCGATTCGAGCTTTGTTTTCAAAGCTTGAGCTCGGCTCGGGCTCAGCTCGTTTATTATCTATTAATTGATATAATAAATAAAAATAATATATCTCAAGCTCGAGCTCGGCTCGGGCTCAGCTCGTTTATTATCTATTGATATATTAAATACAAATAATATAAATAATAGACTTTTTAGGCTCACAAGCTCGATAAGTGAAGATCGGGCCCGGGCTCGGGCTCGTTTACTAAATAAGCTTATTTTTAGGTTCGAGATCGGCTTGTAAACAAGTTTAAATAAGCTCGGCTCTACTCGGTTCGTTTACACTAAGGCTCGACGAGCCTAATGAGCTTAACATGCGTTGCTCGAGCTCGGGCTCGATAAACAAACGAGCTTTATTTTAGGCTCAAGCTTGGCTCGGGCTCGATAAGGCTCGGCTCGTTTCGAGCTTTTTCTGAAGCCGATCTTGAGTAGCTCGCGAGTCGCTCGGCTCGTTTGCACCCCTACAAACATCGTAGAAAATATTTTAATATAAATATAAATATATTGACTTTGGGGCTGTTTGGTAGCATCTGAATGGTCATTAAGAGGTTGCATCTTAATGGAACCATTAAGAATTTTACCAATGAAAAGGTAGAAGAATATGACATGTGATGATTTACCATTCTGAGGTTACCTCTTAACCATTCAGACTTGAGGTTACCTCTTATTCATTCAGAGGTTTTAAACCATTAAGAGCTAGCACCTGAATGGTCATTAAGAGGCTACCAAACAGCCCCTTTCTTTTTTCAGGACCAACTAGTCTATATTGTGATTGTTAAAGAACTAAAGATGTAAATCAACGCAATTGGTAGACGTCATAGATGATTCAGCATACACCTGAATACGAAAAATACTTTCACAACTAATAAAGTCAAATTCCGGTCAAACTATATGATATTGTTTTTTCTTTATTGTTTATTTATAAAAATAATTTATACAAGTATGTATATTTTATAGGAATATTAACGTTAGGGTAGCAGATTCGACACATTTATATTATCTTACTAGAAACACGTGACGCAGCGGGAAACACAGACACTGTAGGTTGTGTATAAAATATGAAATAAATGAATTGGAGGTATAAAAGTTAGAAATATATGAAAATATTAATGGTTTGGTTTGAGTACTTTTGGTTAAACGATGGTTAAAAAAAGATAACCGGTTTTTGGTTGAATTCGGTTTTTGGTTTATTTATTTTTTGTTGATTTTGGTTCGATTTCAATTAATGATTCAGTAAATAATCACCCTAAACATTGTTAATCACGTAACGTATCAATTTTTTAATTAAAAAAACTATAGTCATACTATATTCAAATTAAAGATAATAAAATGATCATTTTCATGGTGTATTTTTTTTTAAATATCGTACAAAAAAGTTATGGTCGTTTAAAAATCGACGGATAGTTAGTTTTTTTTTTATAATGTATAAAGTATTACTTCTAATTAATTAACTATAATTTAGTTAAAAATAAGGAATTAAAGTATAATTAAGACAACATTTTTTTGAAAATAGGAGCTAAGGGTGTCAGCGCCCCAAACAACAAGTGGAAAAATTATAGCTTACTCTATTTTAAAAGTAAAAAACATATAATTCGAAATCGAATATTCAGATTGAATCAGTTCGAAAATCACAAACTCAAATTAGATTCGGATGCTGCCCCGACTTAAAAAAAAATCGAGTTCGAATCCGTTACTCGGTTCGAATCCAATTATCTACGCAGATAATTTGAAAAAACAACCATGCGAGTAATAGAAATAAGGATTTGGCCTAGTTATGTAATTTCTTTTTAACTTTTTGTGTTACTTTTTTACAACAAATGTTTTTCAATGTATTACTTGTGACCTTTAAAAGTTCAACTATTCTTTTGGCAAGTTGGTATTTTTCTCGTACTTTCAATAACTAATTAATAAATAATAAAGAAAGGTATATATAATGTATAACAATAAGAAAATACATATTGTTCAATAAATTATGCGTTGGTTGAGAGCCCTATAGGGTTGTAATATTCTTACCGAGGTTTAATAAAAACATGTCTCGTAGCTAGCCAATCTTGACTACAACTAACAATGCAATAATTTCAATCCTACTTGAATGGATATAAATTTTGTTTGTCTGTATAAACCTACACCTATTAACATGTGATTGTTTGTGTGTTCCGGCCTGGTTAGGGTAGTTTCTAATGAAGTTAACTTAACAAAAAAATGTATACAATGTGGTGTTTGTTAAAGGAGTAGAAAATAATTGTAGTCACATGTAAAAAAACAAAAGGGATTAGGCTGGAGGGTGTGGGGGCGCTAACCCCGCCAACTCAGCAACTATAGCGCCCCATAGGGCTCCATCACCACAACCTCCATTTTAAGAGGGGGGCGCCATGGTTGAGGCGCTAGCATGGTAACGAGCAGACTAAGGTGTTCAGGTGGGCCTCATAACATGTCAACCAAACAATTTTTTTTTTAATTTTGTTTAATAGGGGGCTCCATCCACACCCTGCAAATTAAAGGGGGGCTCCATAACTGACGTGGATCCTACGTGGCCTGATAAAGCCCCTAAGGGGCTACAACCACACCCTCCAGCCTTACTATGCCCAAACTAAAATGCACGACTTTTTGGTCAATTCAAGGTCATAAGCATACTTTCTAGCTCTTATTAATGCTAACCACGACACCAATTGATTTTTCCTATTGTTCCATGGTTCTTAATCGCTATTGGTTTTTTAATTAGATAGCAAACTTGTGATTAATATGACTGACTCATAGGCTAACTAGAGTATTAGACCTGGAATAACTGATGATCTATTTATCTATATCTATATATCTATACTTGTTTTTTCAGTTAAAGACACTTAATATAAACTTATATTTTTTTATTTAAAAATCTCACTAAGTTCAAAATTATGTTGGTTGAAATTAGAGGTGTACACAAAAACTGGTTTTAGAACCAAAACCGGAAAAAAGACCGAAACCGGTTTTTTTATAACCGGTTTTTTTTTAACCGCCGGTTTTTATACCGGTTACTATTCTTGACTTAAAAAACCGGTTATTAAAAAACCGGTCCCAACCGGTTATACCGGTTATTGTTTTGGACCTCAAAAACCGGTTAGTAACCGGAACCGGTTATAAAAAAAACCAATTTTTTTGGGTGAAAAAACCGAAACCGGTTTTTGAAAAAAATCGATTTGTACACCTCTAGTTGAAATATTAAAAAAACGAAGGATAATGATAATTGTTTGTATGAGTGATTTCTAAAAAAAATCATATATTTAATGTGACTACATGGTAAGAATGGTAAAATTACAATATGTTAAATAATAATTAGGTGGTATTAAAAAATCAAAGTTAATACCCATTTGAAATAAATAATGATTTAAAAGTGAACTTGACAATTATCCTTATATTAAAAAGAGTAAACTGCCATTTTGGTCCCTGTGGTTTGGCCAGTTTTGCCACTTTAGTCCAAATCTCAAACTTATTACATCCAGGGCCCTGTGGTTTGCATTTTGTTGCCATTTTAGTCCAAATCTCAAATCAGGTCAGATTTCAAAAAAAAAAAACCTGGTTTTTGTCCTTTTCCTCAGGGGCATTTTGGTCATTTTGCCCAACTACCCACCCCACCCCACCCCCACCCTCTCTCCCTCTTCTTTTCCTCTTTCTCTTTAAAAGAAAGAGATACCTGCTTCTCACCACCACCACTCTCTCCTCTCTCTAGCACCACCGCTGAACTTCACCACCACCGCAACCGCCACCTCCTCCCTTCTCACCAGTGCCACCACCACCACCACCACCACCACCTCACCGTACAAATCTCCACTCACCACCTGCAACGAATCCCCTGCCCTTCACCGTCCCCTCCAGATAAACAACGGCGGCAACACCACCACCACTTGGTGGTGGCGGACGGTACGACCAACAACCATCACTACAATGACCACCATGAAATACCCTCAAATCGAAACCTGGAATCACCATGAAAACCCCTCAAATCTGAAACCCACCATGAAAACCCCTCAATCAAAGTTATCCTCTCAATGTTAGGGCTTCTTCTGCTGATCTCTTTTATCAGAAATCAAAAGATTTCAAATTTTGATCTGGGTTTTCATGGTGGTTCTAGGTTTTTTGATGGCGATGGTTATGGTGTTGGAGATGACGTTGGTTATGGTGGTGGAGGTCGACGGTAGAGATGGTGGTGGAGGTCGACGGTAGAGATGGTGGTGGAGGTCGACAGTGGAGATGGCGGTGGCGGTGTAAGTTAACTCCCCCTCGCAACTTTCATCACCTACGATCAACAGTCATGAACTTTTTTCCTTTGAGCCACAACTTTTTAAATGGGCCGGTTGGGAATGTATTCACAGGCCTATCAACTCTCAAAGACATGTAAGATGTGAATTTCTTTTCTCAATATGGACAGGCCTATCAACTGTAATTAGATGAGAGTTTTATTTGGGTTTTGAAATTTGGGTTTTTTGAATCCTAATAATGTTGTTGTTGTTCACCGAATTGAATGATGGGTTTCTTTTGGTGTTTATCATGCTTTTTTACAGATGTTGAGCTTGGAATTAGGGGTGATTAGGGTCAGGATTTTTGTTGGTGGAGGGGTGGAAGTGGGTAATTGAAATGTAGAGGTTGAAGGGAGTGAAGAGATCATGGTGAAGATTGTTGTTTGGGGATTGAATGTTGAAGGGGGTTTAAGGGATGTGAAGAAGACTGGTGCTTGTTTCTTTCTGCAACAGCTGTTTGTGGTGGTGTTGGAGTTCACGAAGAGAGAGAGAGGGAGGAGGTGGCGGTTGTGGTGCTATAGAGAGAGAGAAGAGAGAGAGAGAGAAGAGAGAGAGAGTAAACTGCCATCATCATCATCCCCAATATCATCATCATCCTCCTCATATATTTTTTCTAAAAAAAAAACTAAAACAAATGAAATTTAAAAAATGACCAAAATGCCCCTGCACTACAGGACAAAATAGGAGGTTGGAACTGTCAAAAAACTAGGGTTTTTGGATTTTGGACTAAAATGGCAACAAAATGCAAACCACAGGGCCCTGGATGTAATAAGTTTGAGATTTGGACTAAAGTGGCAAAACCGGCCAAACCACAGGGACCAAAATGGCAGTTTACTCTATTAAAAATGAAACTGAATGAACAGTAAATCAAACAGTAAAAGAAATAAGGTATCAAATTTATCAAACCAGGTATATTTTCGGTACTAAATCGGTATCGATTTTTGACATTTTTGGTATCGGTTCGACACCGGTATTCAGCGGTTTTTACCCTCAAATTCCGGTACCGTACCGGTACCGGTACCGAACCGTACCATGTATATTCGGTACCAGGGATTTTCGGTAACGGTATTTTCGGTACCGGTTGGTACTGAGCTCATCAAATACTGTAGCAACGCAAGTAATTGCACCGGTTTAGATTATTTGTCATACACAATCCAATGAATAGTAACATCATCAAGGGGATGAGCAAATGGTATCGGGTACCAGTACTGGTATCAAATTTACCAAACCGGGTATATTTTCGGTACTGAATCGGTACCGACTTTTGACATTTTTGGTATCGGTTCGGCACCGATATTCATCGGTTTTTACCCTCAAATACCGGTACTGTACCAGTACCGACCGGTACCGTACCGTACCAGGTATAATCGGTACCGGTACCCACTTTTGGGGATTTTCGGTAACGGTATTTTCGGTACCGGTTGGTACCGAGCTCATCAAATCCTGTAGCAACGCAAGTAATTGCACCGTGTAGATTACTTTTCATACAAACTAAGTAAATTGTATTTTGTTTTATTGAGGTTTTATATATACAACAACTTATTTTATTTTCTTTTTTGTCTTTTTCTATAATGAATGAATTGTAGCATGTAAAATTAACTTGGATATTTAGATTATTGATGGGTAAATCGTATCAAATCCTGTAATCAAACCGGTATCGTATCGGTACCAAATTTACTATACCAATAATTTTCGGTACCAATTTGGTACCCACCTTTTGGCGTTTTCAGAATCGTTACTTTCGGTTCGACACCGGTCTAGCACCATACCTGTATTTACTAATTTTTACCTTCAAATACCATACCATATCATATCATACCGTATTGTAGCGGGCATTTTCGATGCAGGCACCTAATTTCGATGATTTTCCAGATCGGTACTCTCGGTGCCGTTACCGGTACCGAGCTCATCCATATTTTAACGTGTTAGCACCGTAATAACTAAACTGAAAACCACTGAATTTCCAACGTGTAGGACGTGTGGGGTCCTATTATTATATATTACTTTATTGTTAATTTTTTTTTTTTTTTCATTGAAGTAATATTATTCCAAATTAGCAAATTACAAACAAGTGGCAGGTAAACGGGCAACAAGTTGCGCCGCAACCCCCTTTTGAATTGCAAAACCAATCCTACTAAAGACGAAACGACCCTTAAAGGTTGAGAGATTACTATTCACAACCTGTTGGACCCTGTTTAGAAATTCCACAGCCTCTGGGGCTAGGGAACCAAATGTATCAAAAGCGAAAGGGATAAACACGTGTTGATTCTCTAAACAAGCCTTCTCGTGTTTAGCGACTTTGCTTGATTCCGCTTTATTTAAAATCGTTTTTTTAGGACGGAGTGACTATCGTTACCACGTCATTGTTATTTACATTTTGATTTTCGTTATCTGTTTGCTGTTGTCGACACCCGTTTTGCAGACATTAGGTCCCGCCGCAACGCGCGGGCGGAAAAAATTAACTAGTTTTCATTAAAAATTAGATGACGACGTTCAAGAAAAAAAAGGAACCTGGACCATTAAATTTTTTT
Source organism: Helianthus tuberosus (assembly GCA_030545235.1). Lineage (NCBI taxonomy): Eukaryota > Viridiplantae > Streptophyta > Magnoliopsida > Asterales > Asteraceae > Helianthus > Helianthus tuberosus. The sequence goes on along the minus strand of CM060381.1, from coordinate 9,721,251 downwards.
CAAATTTTGGGCCTAAGCATTTTACTTGTTTGTGTCATTATATTTTTACTTGTTTGTTTGTTCATTTAGGACAAAACACATCTAATACATAAGAAAAAGAGTAATCTGCTAAAATGGTCCATGAGTTTAGTCACTTTAGTCCAAAACTCAAAACTTTTGAATCTGGTCAGATTTTTTAGTTAACATCCAACTTTTTTGTCTTTTTTCTCCATTTTAATGAAGGGCAAAATAGTCTTTTAACATTTTATTATAACAAATTAAAAAAATCTGACCATTTGCCCTTTATTATAACGGTGGAAAAAGACAAAAAAAAATTGAATATTAACTGAAAAATCCAACCGGAATTTGCTTTTGGATGAAAATGGCAACAAAATTAAAACCACAAGGACTCAGATTCAAAAGACTTGAGTTTTGAACTAAAGTGGTAAAAATGATCAAACCTCAAGGATCATTTTCACAGTTTACACTTAGAAAAAATAAAGTTTAAAATTTTGAATGCCTCTATTATTGTTTTACAAGAGCTCATTTTTTAAAAATTAACGTAACACAAGGTAGATGGGTAATTTACAAACACTCATGATTCATCAACCGAAAGCTAGAAAAAAAAAAACACTAAATACACATTTTGGGAGAGTAGAATAGCAATCCAGGAGTAGGATCAAATACAAACCACATTTCATATACAAACTGTAAAAACCATTTAAAAAATGTCATGTGGTATCTAACCAATTATAGAGAAATGGTAAAATGATAACCTAAATAATATCAATTATCTTGAATCCTTATAATTATGCTAACAAGCAATTAATTCTTTATTTGGATCTTTTTTTGTTTTTAATGTGCTGATAAAGAAAAGTGCTGATATCATTTCACATATGTGCTAAAATCAATTATCTTGATTATTTTTCATGTGCTAATATAATTCAAAAGTGCTACTTTTATGTATGTATTGTTTTAGTATGTGCTAATTTAACTTTTTTAAGTGCTATGACATGTTCTTACGGTTTGTAAGATAAATATAGTTTGTATCAGAACCAACCCCTAACAATCCATAGCATACAACAACAAATGAAAGAAATACAATTTTGTTTTTCATTTTTTCTAAGACCGGCTCTTGAACCAGAGGCAGACTTATGAAGAAACATCGGGTTCTCAAAAACCCATTCGGTTTTTAGTTTGTAGTGGAAATATATATATAACTGCAAAGGAACCCATAAGTAAAATATTTGAGAGCCCATTAACATAAAAACTTTATTCGTCCACAGGTTAATGCGCCTTCAGCCTTCCCCCTAACCACCGGTTCGAAGCCTTCCCCCTACCCACCGGTTCGAATCTCGCTTCTAGCTTCTATTTTGCTCCGTTTTTTTATTTTTTATTTTTTTAATGTTAGTATTCAACAAAAACACATTTAGGGTTATACCAAAACAAACACATAAGTGCAGAACATAACATTGCATTCGCACAACAGAGCCTCCACCCTCACCCTCACCTTCAGTCTCCAGCAGCAACCACTCTCCTCCAGGCTTCGGCCGTCCTCCTCCGGGCTCCGGCCGTCCTCCTCCGGTCGTCGTTCTCCACTTCTCCAAGTCTCCAAAGTCCAAAAGTGAAAAGCCCAATCAGAATCATTCTCTTCTCACAGGTATGTGTTATTGATTTATTGTTGAATTGTTGATGTTAATAGTAATGTTAAATTGTAACCTAGCTTTAATTGTTTAAATTGGTTATTATTGAATCGTTCTATCACAGGTCTGTTTAAATTGTTTTAATTAGCTTGAATTGTTTCAAATTTTGTTAATGTTTTTATTAGTGAAACACATTGAAACTTGAATTTGGTATTTAGGCGGTATGCTGAGGAATATTTCAAGTTTTTATCTAAGGCAACCACCATCTGACCTTGAATCATCATCCTTAATTAGTAAACCCTTGACTTTAACTAGTAAACCCTTGAAAATAGATTTGGATGATCTTCCATGGGATCCTGCCGAAAGGAAACCAATTTTATCTTATCACCCTATTAAAAAAGATGAAATTAGGCGGACACATTTGCTTAGAGGTCCATGTCAACCGAAAGGGAAAAAAAAACGATTTTCCACAAACACTTATTGGTAATGGTGATAAGTTAAGACGTTTTAATCCAAAATGGTACACATAAAAGTATGAAAATTGGTTGGAATATGGTGTCAAAGCTAATAGAGTGTATTGCTTATATTGTTACTTATTCTAAAAAAAAGATATTCTTTTTATTATTGTATCGTACTTTTATTATGTGATGAACATTACTCGATCCGAACTGTCGAACCGACCTGAAATATTTTATGTTCAGTCATATGAAGTTAGAGTATCTAAAACAGTGAGCCCAGTGGAAAAAATTTCTGGATCCGCCTCTGTCTTGAACGGCATGGCTCTGATAACAATCTGGTGATACAACGCCGCGAGTGCAGCTCCAATGAAGGGACCGGCCAAGAAAATCCACTGCAAAAAGATCGAAAACCAAAATTACCCTTTTGACCCAATCATGTTATATATACATTGATCACATCAAAATGCAATCTTGATTAATATGTTGGCTTGAAACATGAAAGTCAAATGTGGTCAAATGAGGGACTTACATGGTCATCCCAAGCATGCTGCTTGTTGTAGATGATGGCTGCACCGAGACTTCTCGCAGGGTTGATGCCAGTTCCGGTGATGGGGATGGTGGCCAAATGGACCAAGAAAACTGCGAACCCGATTGGGAGTGGAGCCAAAATCTGCATAGTTTGGTTCAAATTGAAGTCAACTAAAGATGGTCAAAGGTCAAAGGTCAAACAAAAGGTAAATAGAATGTACTACTTTAACTTTTACCATCCCTAGTTCCAATTTTGGCCCATTAGAAAGTGTGTATTGTATTTTATTAGTTTATTTAAAGGAAAGTGCAACTTTCATTGCATTGCATGAGACACAAGTGTTCAAAGACTTTGGAACTCATACATAACAAACTACTTTTGTAACAAAGAAAGGTTCCTATAACCTAACTTTTCGGATAAGAAAGTCTCAAAACTTGTAGAACATACATGAAAAAGTCACAAAGTAATTGTTTGAGTAAACTGCATAAATGGTCCCTGTGGTTTACTCTAATTTTTATATTAAATTACTTGACTTTAAAGAAGCCACTTGGGTTGTAGGCTTGTAGCCCACTGGTAAAAGTCAAAAAGCTTCTTTGGAGAGTACTCAGGTTCAAATCTGGGCAACGTGTAACTTAGGAGTAGTGTGGGTTAGGGTGCATAATGTATTAGCCGTTCCAAAAAAAAAAACATAAAGAAAAGAAAAGTGGACACCGTCTTATAAGATAATTAAAAGTTAACAAGTTATTATCTTATAAATATTCAAAAAATACTTATGATATAGAAATTAAAATTAGTTTAAGGAGTTTTTTGTGTATGTTTTGCAAGTTATGTACTTTAATATACCAAAAGTAGTTTGAGCAATTTTATTGTGTCATGTGTGTGTGTGCATATATATTAGTTTTTTTATATGAAATAAACCCTTGTTTGTAAAATTTAATGATCTCCCTCCAAATATTTGGAAAAATAAATCAAGGCACATGGAAGCAAATCTTTTTTTTTTTTGAACGGCGTACGGTTAGGATCTCCCTCTTGCCTCGACTTGAACCCAGGACCTTCAAGAGAAGCAAAGCTTCCCACCTTCCTCTTAACCACTAGGTCAAGAGATCATTGATCACATGGAAGCAAATCACCTACACTTGCATTGCATTGCACAAACAAGAGAAGATACAAAGGCATTAAACCTACTACTCTTCCATCATTCCCCACATTTAATTTCTATATATCCTCTTTGTCTGACAAATCTTTTTAAAATGATTATCTACTTGTTTTCTTCTTAATCCTAAACAATTCTTTGGGTATTTAATATTTTGGACATTTAACAATTAATATGCATAAGACACAAGTATTAAATAGACAAAGAGGAAGAGAAGAGTACACATACAGGGACATGTGAGTCTCTGGCACTTCTTTTGGCATCAGTGGCTGAGAAAACAGTGTAGACAAGAACAAAGGTCCCAACAATCTCAGCACCAAGACCAACACCCTTGGTGTAACCATGAGCCACAGTATTGGCTCCACCCCCCAAAGTTGTGTACTCGTGATTGCCCTGGAACCCTTTGACCACACCTGCACCACAGATGGCTCCAAGACACTGCATCACCATGTAGAATAGTGCTCTGGTTAAAGACAGTTTTCTTGCTAGTAGCAAACCGAAAGTCACTGCTGGGTTGATGTGTCCTCCTGTTTTACACCAAATTATAAAGCATGTTTAGCAAAAATTTCAGATTTTTTTACTACCCATTTCATTTCTTGAACAATCCATGTCATTTGAGGTAAGGTTTTAGGTAAAAATGGAAACTTATCCGTAAGATGACAAAAATTAGAAGCATGATTAGCAAAAAGATCAGATTTTTTAACTACCCATTTTATTTAAAGATAAATCTTGAACAACCCATGTCATTTGAGGTAAGAATTTAGATAAAAATGGAAACTTTAAGCTTAAGAAAACAAGAAAACAAAAATTAGAAGTATGTTTAGCAAAAAGATCAGATTTTTTAACAACCCATGTCATTTGAGGTAAAATTTTAGTTAAAAATGGAGACTTTATGGTTAAAAGTTAAAAACAAACAAGAAAACAAAAATTAGAAGAATATTTAGCAAAAGAGAGGATTCTTGAAGAACCCATTACCTATATATTAAAACTAGGTGTTGCCCCGCCCGCGTTGCGGGGCAATGGCCAACTAATTCTTAACCAATTAAAAAAAACCGTATCATAGTTTTGCTAGAAAGAAAAAGTAAAAACAGTGTTAGTCAGCTCATTGACATGATTTTTAGCTGTAGGCAAAGTCATATTTTTATTTTTACTTGGGGGAAAAATCAAATTTTTTTTCCCGATGGTAAAATCCTAATTTTTAGTTAGGGGAAACCATATTTTTATTTTGCACTGGGGGCAAAGAAACATAATTTTCAATTGAGGGTGGTATCGTAATTTTGAACCGAGTGGAAAATCGTAAATTTTAGTTGGGGGCAAAAGCATAATTTTATTTTGTACTGGGGGCAAAGACATAATTTTAAACTGGGGGAGAAACCGTAATTTTAAAGTGGGTATAAAATAATGAACTGGTGTAAATCGTAATTTTGAACCAGGGGAAAAATAAAATTTTATTTTTGAACTGGGGCGAAAACGTATTTTTCGCTGAGGGTAAAAACGTAATTTTTTTACATAGGGCGAAATTGTATTTTCGGTTTAGCTGGGTGTAAAGTCATATTTTTATTTTGAACTGGGGGAAAATCATAATTTTGAACCGAGGGTAAAATCATAATTTTGAGGTAGCGAAAACAATAATTTTATTTTCAGATGAGGGCAAAAAAGTAATTTTAAACTAAGGGTGAAATCGTAATTTTGAACTGAGAGAAAAATCGTATTTTTGAGCTGGGGCAAAAGCATAATTTTATTTCGAGCTGGGGGCGAATACGTAATTTTAAACTGGGGGCAAAACCGTAGTTTTAAAGTTGGTATAAAATAAAAAGCTGAGGGTAAAATCTTAGTTTTTAAACCTATGGCAAAATCAATTTTGAGCTTATGGCAAAAGGGTTATTATATTTTTTAGTTGGGAGAAAAGTATATTTTTAAACTGGAGGCAAAATCGTAATTTTAAAGTGGATATAAAATAATAAAATGGTTGGTCTAATAGAGAAGGGGTGGCCGCCCATTTCGACCAATGGCATGGAAACACTATTCCCTGCCATTCTCTTTGTATATGTTGAATAATAAAAAAAATAACTAAAACGATGGCGAGCGTGTAATTTAGAGTTTGGGGCAAAACAATAATTTGTCAGAACCAATTAACGAGTGCTAGGCAGCTGTTTGGCATGAATAAAAACAAAATTGAGTCCACCAAGTAAAATAAAGCACTACCATGGTTTTGCAAAAAAAAAAAAAAAAACTGATGGCAAGATTGTAATTTTTAGCTGAGGTAAAATCGTAATTTTAAAATGGAGGTAAAATAATATTTTGAACGGAGGGCAAAACCATTTTTTTATTTTCAATTAGGGGCAAAATAGTAATATTTTAACTGTGGGGAAAATCGTATTTTTTTAGCTGGGGGCAAAATCCTAATTTTAAACTGGGAACCAAATCGTAATTTGGCAGGACTCTAGCTGAAGGGAAAACCATAATTTTATTTTGAACTGAGGGCAAAATTGTATTTTTTAACTGAGGGTAGAATCGTAAATTTAAGCAGGGGCAAAAGCAAAATTTTATTTTAAACCGGGGGTAAAATCGTAATTTTACACTTGAGATAAAATTGTAATTTAATATGACCTATAAATAACTATTATATAAAAAAGAAAAAAAACAAACAAACAAAAGTGGCCGTCACTTTTTGGCCAACCACATAAAAAAACTATTCCCGCCGACACTTTGTTTTGTAGTCATTGAAATTACCTTTACCTATATATTAAAATTACAACTGAATGAACAGTAACCTATATATTAAAATTAGAAATCACTAAGTGATGAAGAAATGGTATCGGATACCAGTACCGGTATCAAACTTATCAAACCCGGTGTATTTTCGGTACCGGTTCGGCAACGGTACTCGCCAATTTTTACCCTTAAATACGGTGCCGTACCAGTACCGACCGGTGCCAAACCGTACCGTACCAGGTATATTCGGTACCGAGCTCATCAAATACTGTAGCAACGTAGCAATGCAAGTAATTGCACCGTTTAGATTACTTTTCATACACACAGTAAGTAAACTGTATTTCGTTTGAATGAGGTTTTATATACACAACAACTTATTTTGCTTTCTTTTTTTTTTTGTCTTTTTCTGTAATTGTAGCATGTAAAATTAACTTGGATATTTAGATTATTGATGAGCAAATCGTATCAAATCCTGTAATCAAACCGGTACCGTATCGGTACCAAATTTACTATACCAAATCATTTTCGGTACCAATTTGGTACCCACCTTTTGACGTTTTCAGAATCGTTAATTTCGGTTCGACACCGGTCTAGCACCATACCTGTATTTATTGATTTTTACCTTTAAACACCATACCGTATTGTACCGAGCATTTTCTGTGCTGGTACCTAATTTCGATGATTTTTTGGATCGGTACTTTTGGTGCCGTTACCATACCGAGCTCATCCATATTTTAACGTGTTCGCACCGTAATAACTGAACTGAAAACAACCGAATTTCCAACGTGTAGGACGTGTGGGTCCTATTATTATATATTAGGTTATTTAAAATCTTTTTTTAGGACGGAGTGACTATCCTTACCGCGTCATTTTTATTTATGTTTTGATATTCGGTATCTGCTTGTAATTGCTAACACGTGTTTTGCAGTCATTGGATGAACGCGCGGACAGAAAATCAACTAGTTTCATTTAAACATAAATCTTGAACAACCCATGTCATTTGAGGTAAGATTATAGTAAAAAATGGAAACTTTTTTTCAAAAATAGCAATAAAAAAAAAAATCATGCTTTTGAGAATAATTTCAAGAAAACCAGTTAAAGATAAATCTTGAAGAACCCATGTCAAAAATAGCAAAATAAATAAATAAAAGAAAACAAAGGGTTTTGGTAAGTAACTAACATACCTGAAATACCAGCAGTGCAGTAGACAAGTGCAAAGATCATACCACCAAAAGCCCAAGCAATTCCTTGAATACCAACAGTACCACACTTTGAGGGGGATTTGACCACACCCATGATAGTCAACACAGAGATGTACAAGAACAAGAAAGTGGCTATGAACTCTGCAATACCGGCTCGGTAGAAAGACCATGATGATAACTCACCTGGCTCGAACAAGGGTGCAGGTGGTGGTTCCTTGTAGTCTTTGTCTGTTTTAGCTGAGGTCCCAATGGGTTGCCTCTCTGAGAACTTGTTGGCTCCTAGCTTAACATCTTCTTCCTTACCCTCCATACTTGTTGCTCAAAGCTAGCTTTCTCTCACTACTCTCTTGTTTTATGTAAGCAAGAATGTGAGTTTGTGAGGTGAGAGGATAGGTGTTGTGGGATTTTATAATGGAAACTCATCATTTAACTCAAAAACTTTAATTTTTTTTAGTAAATTGCTAAAATCATCCCTAAAGTCTGGGCATGTTTGTTATTTTCATCAAAAACAATATTTTTGTACCATACAGTCCTTTACTTTTGGGATTTTTTGTCATTTTCATCCAAATGTCAGACTTTTTTTTTTTTTGCCAAAATCGTCCCTGAGATTTGTTAATTTTTTGTCATTTTCATTCAAATGTTTTATAGAAAAAATAAAGCAAATTAGACGTTTGGATGAAAATGGCAAAAACTCACAAAAGTGAAGGACTATATTGTACAAAAAAAATTGTTTTTGATGAAAATGACAAATATGCCCAAACCCCAGGGACTATTTTGACAATTTACTCTTTTTTTATTTCTAACAAAGCTCGGTCATCAGATACATCTATTGGCAAAAGGTTATTCACATTTACAATCGTTGATGACCTGGTTCATCACCAATTCTAGGGAAAATTCAATGTCCGAATGCTCAATATGGTAAAACCTCTTATTTGCACATGATATTTTGTCACGAACCAGACTACAACTGACAAACCCGTAGATATGGTAATCCGGATACTGCTAGATCACTACCCATTTAGTCTCGGAAAACTTTTAATATGTAATTAACTAGGTTCATGCCCGCGCTCTGCGACGGGTACGCCCGGCGGGAATTTCGTTGGTGCCGTTCGGTTCATACGAAGTCAAAACTTGGTATAGCAATCGAAAGAGTAAACCCAAATACGGTAACATTAGCAATCCACAGAAAACATAAAAAATAAAAATAAAGTGGTTGTGTAAAAAAACGCTATCAACACGTGTTCGGTTGTAGTGGAGCAAGATAATAAAACGATTGTTTAGAGTTGATTAAAACCCAACCGCTTCAACGCATAAACATAACCCACTTGTTTAAAATAACTTTAGTATGATATAAGCTTTCATGTAGTATTATATATCTATAATATTTAATATTATACAAAATAGAAAAACACATTCTATGGTTGAGGGTCAATCAAACCAAATCACCTTATTGAACAATTTTGCGACTATGATTTTGATCGAGTAGGCCTTATTGCAAGCAGTTATTGATTTTAATCAATTAATTAGTTCAATATAGATATAGACGATGATAGTTAATAGTTAATTGTCAACCTTCCCCTATGAAATAAGTTATACCTATGGAAGTTTTTTGAATTTAACAGTCCATTTTCATTTTCAGTTGGCGAGGTACTTAAAATAAAATTGCAATATTTTTGGGATTTGAATTCGAATTGTTATGAGAGTTACTAAATTATGTCCGATATTTTTGGTAACTGGCATCTCTTTCCAACATGCGGATTGACCACGTTCTTAATGATTTTCCTATTTTAGACGGCTGAGATTTGATCTCAGCATGATCATACATTGATTATAAGATATATGGAAACAGTTTTGATTAGTGGGGTTAACAAAATTAATTCTGTTATTTTTAGAATTTGGAACCATTCAGTTTTTAAAACATACTATATTAACCTTCAATTGTATTCTTGCTTTTAGTGTTTTTTCTGTTTTTACTTCGATATGCCCTAATTTCATCCGACTTGACCTATTCGTAAGTCATATGTTACTGAACATATATTGTCATAAACGAGTCATGAACGACTATTTCTTATATTCAACTAATTTTCTTATTTTTATTTTGCAGAAAAAATGGTTCTGCTGCATGGCATAAAAGTGGTCAGAGACTCTGTAGGTCCCGACACGGATCGTCGGACGAACGTGTATCCTATTTTAATATCCATGATTACTATTTTGCTTTATTTTGATTGGTCATGAATGTAAAAAAAACAATATATATTATGTAGATTTAATGAATACTCTTTTTGTTGGTTCTGTTTTTAATTTAAATTTTATATTCATTTTTAGATCTAATAATTTTTTGTTTTGTTTTGCAGGCTCGAGCAACTTCAACAATATAATTTGTTCTCTATATTTTTTTAATTTGTAAACTCATATAGTTACTTATCTATAGTACGATGCTTCGTTTTATTTTAATCTTCAACTTCAAATTTCCATAATAAGTTCATGCGTACAGTTTCTTTATGATTAGTAACGTAATTTTTTTTCTAAAAGTAAGAAACATATCAATTTTCAACACCGCGAAATTCGCGGAAATTATCACCAGTTTGTTATATAAAAAAAAAAAAAACTAATGGTATGCGGCCACATCCCCCAAGAAGAGCAAATCATTGTTCACGATTTCTTTTGTTATAGTATAGATTTTTTTTCTCTTAATTTTAAGTCTAATGATTGAGACTCCATCTGTGTTTATTTTGTACATTTTGGGTTTGTATCTTCTTGCTGATCCGATTTCTATATATCATATAGAAGTTGTTTGACCGTTCAAAAAAAAGATATGGTTATTCGGATACTGCTAGATCACTGCCCGTTTAGTCTCAAAAAACCTTTAATATGTTTTCCTACGTTTTGGGTTTGTAGCTTTTTGCTGACCCGCTTTCTATATAATAGATAGAAATATTTTTACCGTTCAAAAAAAAGATATGGTTATTCGGATACTACTAGATCACTACCCGTTTAGTCTCGAAAAAACTTTTAATATGTAATTAATTTTTTTCTTTTAATTTCAAGTCTAATGATTGAATTTTAAGTTGTGGGTCCGATGAAACGAATAAACATTTTAAGTGAAACTAGTTCAAATAATGTAATATATGAGATTCTAGCCTAGTTATTAAATAAATGTATTACTGAAAAATTTTACGCTGACGTGGGAAAAAATTGGAAAAAAAAGGTCTACCGGAAGCCGACTTGTAGTATATGATTTTATTGTTTAAAGAAATTATTTAAAATCGGTTTATTCAAACACCCACTCATGTTACTATCAACTTAAAACTTTATCTTTCTAGAAAATTTCCGAAAACCCAAATTTATATCAGCCATGTTTAATATCTTGATTTTCAGACAAGTCATTGTTGCTACCACTTGTGGCAATCAAAGAGTTCTAATTACTACCACCTGTAGTTTGTTATGTGATCGTTTTAAAATTTTGAGGATTAAGGTTATTATTTTTTTTTTTTGCCAGCAAGAACGATTCAAAAGGGGGTAGCGGCGCAGCTTGTTGCCCGCTTACCGGCTATCTTGGTGTAATTTGTTTGACCTTATATATAAAATATAACATGTTTATTACTTAGTGTGAAACTGAAAAAAACGACCTATTCTTTCGCTTTTAAAGATTATAAATAATTATTCAATATCAATACATTCGAAAATCTATTGATGTTATTATCAAATAAAACACTTCATCTTCTATAAGCCATATAACCTTGAATGCACACAATGCAACTCCCTAATACACAAACATATTACAAATTTATAATCTACTAGGTTTTTACCCGGGATTGCTTCCCGGGCTCGGGAAAGTTATTTAGATTAATTAATTACCATTGGTTATTAATACGACCGCATTACATCAACCATCTTATACTGTTATTAATACGACCAAAAGTCAATCAGATGTTGACCAAAAGTCAATCAGATGTTGACCAAAAGTAAAACGGAGTATATTGTTTTTAGTTCACAACTCCACATTGTTTCCGTTAGACATGGAGCTAATAATTTACATGTACATATATAGTTTTAGAATCACAACTTCAAAACTAAACAAACAAGTCTAGTATCTGTTTCGAAAAGCAAACAACTACAACCCGAAAATTTAGTTCAATGTATGCTTCTGCATTTGCCTTCTTCAAACCACAAACATTCATCCGAACATAAAAAACTTTTTACCTTTCACAAAGTTAAGTGTAAATGCTTGACCTGAAACCATGCCTTTATCTCTCACAAACTTTCTCATTCCTTGCAGATAATATCTTGGTTGACCTCGAGATAAACCTATAGCAGCTTGAATATTCCAAACATCACCTGCCACGTCCACAATCTTCAAACCCATCTTACGATTCAGTCCAAGATCTTCAGCCTGTTTTTTAAAAAGGTGCTATAACAAACAACGAACAATTCAATAAACAAAGAATTAACACATCTTTAAAATCTGACTAAAGTATTATATATTAGTAAACTCATCATAACAAACTTACAAAATGACCGTGCACACGGAAAGAAAGAGGTACGATCTGATCATCTTCATTCCCAACAACCATACCACTATTATTGACATCAACGACGTCATGTACAGCTTCACTATCTGAACTCAACACAATATCTTCTATCACCTTTTGTTTAACAACAGCACAAACCTCAGGTGGAAGCACTAAATCACATGTAGCACAATTGAAAACCGTGATATGAAAAGTCTGAAGATCTATCATCTCAAAGACAATGAGATGATCAGCAGTTAATGACAAGTCATTCTTTATCTCCTTCCATCCGGTAATTATGTAAAGTTCATTGTTGATATCTTCCACCCCTACAGACCAGTTCTTGTTTTCAGATCCTTTAATAACGACCGGATATGAAGGAATAGTGTTTAACATCTTGTGATGAACAAAAGAACGATTAATACTCTACAATCAGAATAAAACACATTATATAGTACATTAGTAAAAATATATCAGAAAATTAAGTAAAAAAATAAAACACAACAAATAAACAATTGTATCTCCAATAAAATTACATGATGCATAATATTCGAAGTTACATACCACAAAATCTTCGTTACCAGATGGTTTGTAGTAAAACTCTTCACAAGGAGAAAGAGCAATGTCTTGATAAAAATACAATATTCTGAAACTTTGTAAAGCTTCTTCATAATGAAATATCAACCATGAATCTGAAGGTATTTTTAAACTGTCTACTAATTGACACCAACCATTATAAAAATAATATCTGCCATTGCTTAGGGGATAGATCTTGACGTTAAAAACATTTCCAGCTGTGGTTCGGATATTTGTATTTCCAATTGGATAATTAAACTGTTGAATCCAATTTTGATACTGTTTTGGCAAAATCTAAGCATAAATAAAAGAAACACTTTTATTGCTAATTATCATACCAAAAAATTAAAATTAAGTGTTAAACTAAGATCGGATAAAACTACTAACCAAACATTTCCTTTTACTGCTTTGAAGGTAACACGGAAATCCATAAATCATTCTCACATAAAACTGTAACAGTATCAATCATCTATAATCAAAATCAATAACATTAAGAAACAAATGAATACAATGCATTAAGGTATGCAATACATCTAAATAAAAGATGATAAAACTAATATATATCAAAATAACAATAGACAACATCAAAAAGGTGAGAATACATGTAATTTCTTATCATATCGAAATATATATATATTTTTACATCAAATCATATAATTAAAACTTAAAACCTACATTTCCAATTAAGTATCACAAATATACAAGAACGATCAACAGCTGTATAAATTGTATAGAAAAACAGGATAGTGACTTGTGTCTATTCAAAAGAAAAACTTAAAAACAGTATACCAAGTACTAATCAAAATAAATTCAACTTTTTTAAATACACATGAGAATACATCAGATGGTATATCATAAATCAGAATAAGATAAATACATGAGCAAAGTGAAATCCAATAAAATCAACAATAGATAACACAAATGGTAGATACAGGAAATGCAGATCACTTTTTTTAGAAACATATATGTCTATCATAACATGCATAATAACTACATATTAATCGGATATTCAAAAAAATTAGGACTATAAAAAATTGTTCAAGTATAAGCCGCAACAATAAACGCAATCATAACCAACAATGGATTGAAAAAAAAAACAGGGACATACATGAATACACTACCGTCGACTACAACTTCTTCATTTAAATAGCAAGAACCATAATCGCCCAAAGAATTCATAACTAAAAGAATAAACATAAAAAAATACAAAACAAATCAGATTATTTAACAATACCTTTATTATTATACAAGATGATATTGAGGAAGATCGGAAGAAATCGAAGAAGATGACAGATTTTGTTGGAGAAAGTGTAGAAAGAAACGTGGAGAGAGAAATGAACCGAGATTTTCTGAGGATCTTTAAAATGTTAGAAGTTTAAAAATATCCCATGTAACCGGGTCGGATAATCCCATTTTTTCGTCAACATCTGTTTGACTTTTGGTCAACCGCTGTTTGAGTTTTGGTCAACATCTCATTTAGTATTCAACAGAAATTTGGATAAGTCAATCAGTGGTTTGAAAATCTGTTTGACTTTTAGTCAACAGATGCATGGAAACCCATGTTAGATTGAACAGTGTTTTGAACAGATATTTAAACATCTCTTTAGACCTAAACAGATGTTGGGGCTTAAACAAATGTTTGGCGTTCTATATCAGTTGTTTGGACTTAAACATATGTTTGGATTTAAACAGATGTTTGGCCATAAACAGAATTTGCCAATAAAGATATGTTTGGCCTTAAACAAATGTTTGAAGTTAAACAGATGTTTGCTCATAAAGAGATATTTGGCCACAAACCAAACATCTGCTTGAGGTCAACATCTGTTTCACTATTCGCCAACATCTGTTCGACTTTTGGTCAACATCTGTTAAAATATAAACACTGTTAACATAAATTACAAATAATTAGCTAATAGACGGCACACAATTAGCAACTTAAATCATCAAGACCCTTAACAATTTGACCATATGATTTAATCATGTGTTTTATATTAGATGGGTCAACTGAAAAAGAAAATTCACTAAAAGGATAACAAATTAAACAGCTCAAAAAAAAGCTCAAAGAGTATTTTTACTACAAAACAGGATTAACAAACAATGCCAACAGTGAAGTCAACCATGTTTCTTTCACCTTTGACTTTCAAAGTCAATTCAGTTACTTACCAAATTCACAAATACATAAAATTTCTTATATAACCGCAAACATTACCACACCTAGTAATCTTAACTCTGCTATAAACTGTAAAACATAAACCCAAATATCACATTTCCATTGTGAATCTTTATTGCCTCATCAAAAATTCCCTGACTTGCCCTTTGAATTGTAATTCAAAGTCCAACGAATCTGTATTAGGATCTCCTTATTTGTAGCTTTTTTGGCATAGCTGGAACCACTGCTTCAGGGTAAACAGGCTTTTGGGGAACATTAGGATCTTTCTTTCTTAATTCTTCCAGCTTTTTGTAAGAGAAAAACACTTTATCCTCTTTCCACCTTGACACTTGGTTCTTTGACCCAAAATTAGCTGTTATTAACTCTTCTTTCATTCTCTTCAGCTGCAGAGACCTATCTGGTACATTTTTCTTAAACTTTGCCCAGATAGGAGGAGTCTGCTTCACCTTCTTTTTGATCATATCTTGAATTCTGGCTGTTTCACTTTCTAGCTCACTGATGGTCCATTCTTTGTACTTGTACTTTTCTCCCTTGTATGTTTTGTAAGTCATGATATAGTCAATATAATCTTTCCTCAAAGTTTCATCAGCTCTTTCTGATAAATTTTGACAGAGATCTTTTGAAAACTGCTCCAAAATTTTCACTTGGGTTAGCAAATGTTGGTAAAATGTTTGAATCTCTCTGTCAGATTTTCCTTGTGTATTTCTTTTGGAGATATCCTCTGCTTGTTCAGCCTTTAACTTCAAGTATTCATTAATGTTATTAGGCCTTGGATATCCTTGAACAGATGGCAAGTTCCTTTTAGCAGGGTCATCTTCAGAGCAGAAGGATATGATCTCCTCTCTAACTGCTTCCAGTTCTAATGGATACAGGACTCCTGCAGGAAGAATGGCAGTGTTTGAATTTGAAACTTGTGCTGAAGAGAATGGGACAGCATTGGGAATGGTAACAAGGGACAATGGTTGGGTGGATGTTTGCGGTGTTGAAGGATCAACATTCAGAATTATCCTTCTCCTTTTATGTTTTGGAGAGGTTGGTGGTGTTTTGGTGCGTTGAGTGGTAGTGATTTGAGTGGTAGATGGTTGACTAACAGTTGTTGAAACAACTGGTGTTTCAACCACTGTTACCATTACAACAGATGATGTGTCACCTGAAGTATTTTCCTTTTTGGCAGGTGGTGTTGGTAGTAATGAGGATGTTTTTGATGGTAATGGGATTTGTGGTAAGGCAGTGGATTGAATTTGTGTTGAAGTGGTGCAAATTGTTGGTGTAACATATGTTGAAACAACTGAAGTATCTACAGCTGTCGATACAACAGATGTTTTAACATCTGCTCGTTTTGAGGTTTGATGTGTGGAGCTTTTGGGAGGTGTGGATTTGGGTTCCTTCACTTTTCTAGTGGGCTGTTTTCTTTTAGGCTCAGGATTTTCTTCATTCTTGGCCTCAGAAACACCCTGCTCATCCTTCTCCATACAAACTCTTTTCTCCTGTTCCCACCTTGCTTTATCCTTTGCCTCCATATCCCTTTTTACCGTTCCTTTTGCATCAGAAATGACATTTGTGGTTACATCAACCTTTTTAGTACCATCTGGCTTAGGTATCTCTGCAAGCATAGTGGATTTGTCTGGTGCAATGTACAAACCATCTTCATATCCCTTTTTCTTTAGCTGCTTCATTTTCTCCCAGTTTTTGGCATCAGCTGGTGGTGGGTTGTCCACAAAGATGATAGTAGGAGGAGCAGAACCAGTGGTTTTCAGCGAGTGGGCCTTCAATGCCTTTATGTCTGCTTGTGTATCCATAAACCTAGCTTCCATCATATTTCTGATCTTTTGAATCTGTATTTCATGTTGATGATCAGAATATGCCCTTTGTTGGTGAAGCACAGGTTGAAATAAACTCCAAAGCTCAATGGGAGTAGGAGCAGATGATGGAGCAGATGTTGTATCTGGTGCTGCAGTGGGTGTTGCCTTTTGGGCTTGTAACAACTGTTGGAGCATTGACTTAATATCTGCAACAGAAGTTTCCAATTTCTTAACCCTCTCCCTCAATTCCTTGTACCTTAAACCATCACCCAAGTTAATGGGATCATCTGATTTCCCACTGGCAGTGGTTGTATCAGCAGTTGACTTAGGGAAAGTTTCCCAAAAGTCATCCACAGATGCCCCTTTTTCTTGGTACTGGGGACTTCTTTCCTCAGCAATTGGGATCCTTTTAATAGAACCAGGGGTTGGAACAAAGACAGCAGCGGATATCACAGTTGCTGGAGAGGAAATTGCCTTCAGAGGAGTCTTATTGATGAAACAACTGGCCAGGTGTAGATCAGTGGATCCAACACCTGTAGTTGCTGCTCCAATTGAACTACTGACAGGAAGTACTTCTATTTCCTGCAGTGTAACCTCCTCAGTTGTTGGTGGGTTAGCAATGATTGAGACACCAGACCCAATCACTTGTTGAGGTATATCCTCATTAACAGGTGTTTGAGAAGAACTGGTTTGTGTCCGGGCTAAATCAACTGCATCCAACAAAAGTTTTGTTTCTGGGGGGATTAGAGAAGCGAGGATAGATGTAGAAAGCGAATTTGCCCCGGGCAGTGGGCTGTGGATGATGGAATCAAGTGATTCCAGAGCATCATAATTTGGTGTCCCTATTATTACAACCTGCTCTTTTTTAGAAGAAGCAGGAGGAGTTTGAGGCTCAGGTTGAGATCTTTCTTCCAACTGCTGTGAGGTAGTAGCAGCAGTGGTTATTGGTGACTTTTGTGCTGTCACTGGTAGTTGCTCTGGGATTTCATCTTCCAGAGTTACCTTTGTTTTGGGTTTGGGGGGCTTTTGTGATTTTTTCTGTTTTGGTCTTTTGGTGGTTTTAGTTGGGGGTTTAACAGCAGTTGTTTTATTGCTATCATCACCTTGAGCAGTGGGCTCAACAGCAGGTGCCTGAGGAGCAGTGGTAGCTGCTGAAGTCTGCTCAGGAACCTCTGCTTGTGTTTTGGAAAGTTTTGACATCCTTGTAAAGGTTTCAGTAGTGAGGCTCTTAATTGAAAAAGGATTACCCTGGATAAGCGCATGGGCATTATCTTCTGAAAATTTCTTTTTAAAATAGTAACTTAAAAACCTTGGAAAGAGCAAAAACGCCTTTTTATTAACATTTCTAACAAGATAATTGAAGATTACCTGGGAATAGTTAAAATTTTCACCATGTAATATAGCATAACCTAGATATTGAATCTTCAATGGGATTTCATTGAAAGCAGTGGTCTTGTTTGAGACACACATCAGTAGGGTATGAAACAAAAACCTTGTGGCAGGAGGAAAACTGCCTTTTTCTAAAGTGTCTTTTTTGATTTCCTCTTCATAACCCATTTGAATGAAAAACGTTTGATACTCTTCTTTAGGGAAAGATGTTTTACCTTTAAGATCATCGAGTTCAAAAACTTCCGAAATGGTTTGAGGTGTTATTGTGACTGGAACGTCCTTTATAGAAGAATTGATGGCTAAGGGCTTTTTATCCTTAGTTTCCAACTTAGCATTTTTCCAGAATTCTTGCTGGGTATCCATGTAGATCGGAGCATCACAAGTCAACAAAGTTCTGTACTTTGAAGAAGACAGAACATCAATGATGGAATTGAAGGTTTTGGTGTGACTGGGTTTTTCAAGTAGACCTAAGTAGTTATGTGTGGATTTGCGTGGGAGAGACATCGTGATTTGATTATGATTGCGAGAGGAAGAAGACGATGAAGAGGATGAGTGATTTTGAGAGAAATGGATGATAACTGCTTTTAGAAAAGAATTTAGAATTCGATTCGACAGTAAAAACACTGTTTGGGGGTTTTGATCAGGGTTTTTTTTTTTTTTTGGTGAAATAGTGAATACTGACGTGGCATCGGTTACTAATAGATCTTACCGCTATGTACTGTCCACGTGCCAACCTCTGATGATAATGGAGGACAGTTGGTAGGAAACCACTGATGGAACAATAACAGTGGTTTGCAACAGTCACAAATGAGAACAGTGAGTAAGTTTTTGCTAGCAGTGGATAGCCATCAGTGTGTTAAAACACTGATTTTATACAACAGTTTATTTTATTTTTTATTTTAACTTTATTTTTTATCACCAAAACAATATTCGACGAACTCTTATCTCTTTGGAATGTAACGATTAGATAATATAGTTAACCTATCATTGTAATTCTAGTATTCAGTTAATAATATCATTCTATAATTAATTAACCACATCAAGAATAAAAATGTGAGCAGTGGATGATTTTAAAAAAAAACAATGATTGTAAATTTCAGTGCATGTCAACAATAAAAGGGGAGCAGTGACTATTTTTTAACTATCAGTGGATACCCAACAAAATGTAACACAGATGTTTGGTCAGTCAGTGATCAACAGTTGTTTATGAAGAAACAGAGGATGGCCTTCAGCAGTGGATAACATTTAACAATCACATGTTTGCGCTTAAACAAATGTTTGACATTAAAAACTGTTTGCAAGAAAAGACCAATTTGAAGAATACTATACCCAAACAATCAAAATGAGGAGCTTAATAATCATCCAAGTGTACTTCACTTTTATTCAGTGGATGTCAACCTCCAAAATGTGAGTAGTAGTTGTTTTTTATCTAACAGTGGATAGATATTGATTTAATTTGCAACAAATAGTCATCAAGAATATTTTTTATTTTGTAATTTAACTTGCCATTTTATCATTAAAACAATGTTTTAAATTAAATACTGTTAAACATCTAATCTGGACATAAACAAAATTTTGAAATTAAATAAATATTCGAACTGAAACATCTGTTTGAACATAAACAGATGTTTGAAATTAAATAAATACTGTTAACATAAACAGAGATATAATATTAATAGTTTAGACATATAAATACTGTTAACAAAAACAAAGATAGAATATCTACTGTTGATGATGAACCACTTTTGTTGTTGGGCAATGGTTAATCTTTGAGTTTGTATAGGTTTGTCTCGAGAGATAAAGTATAGAGAACCAATGTTTGTCCTAAACACTGTTACATAAGAAAAACTGATACATAAATACTAAAGTTGAATCCGCTGTAGAAGCTGTTATAACTACACCATAAGTGCTAGTCTTTAACAGGACTTTGCCTTCAACAGTGCATAGCCCTCATGAGACAATAAGCCCATCAGTCTTTATATGGAGCAGGAATTAATTATAACAGTCCTTAGCATGATCAGCTGTTATAACCACACCACCCTTTCAGAGTTGGACCATTAAACAAATCCTTGACACTATTAATCCTCTGTTGACTTACCAAACAGATCTTAAGACACAATTCAACATCAACATAATCTAAATATTACTGAAACAAAAAATAATAAGTAAAAATAAAACACAACAAAGATTCATAAAATTATATTTAATCATTTATTCAGAGGACCTTAAAACTAAAAGTCCAACAATTACATGACATACTGAACAATATTCAAGTTCAAATCTAAGAATAACAGCAAGAACTAATAAACTTTAGTTTCCACTACATCTATTGCTGAACCTCTTGATGTATGTCATTCAGCATCGCCATAAACTGCACGTCTCTATCACCACACTCCATATTACTGACAACACAAATAAGAATAAGAAACTAATCTAAAACTCAAACGTGTCTTTGGACGAATGTATACTTTCTTTAAAAGAAGAAAATCTTCCTGGAGCAAGAAAACGTGACTTTGGATTTAACGGAAATCAAAAAAAAAAATGGCACATGTAACTTTAAAGTTGCATCTCTGCCATCAAAAAAGGTAACACATGCAACTTTTCACGATGTTGCAACAATTATACTGCAGCATCGATGTTGAAAGGTTGATGTGGGATGCGAATTTACATTGAAACAACGATGTTGGAACAATGATACAGGAACGATAACATGTAAACATTATCAACAAACATTCGAACAAAGAAGTGTAATGGGAAATTAGCTGCTAAATCACAAGAAAGATGCATTTGAGAGAGAAAGATACGGTCACATATATGAGCGAGCGAGATTTGAATGTGAAACCAGATAATTGTATCTTATTATAGAATATAATAAAAATATATATGGTTTGAAATTTGAATTTCAAAATTACTAATATTAATTAGTAATTACTGATTTGATTTGAAAGTAATTGTTATGATGTTTTTTGGGAACTGAAATATGCAAAGTAGGAAAAAAAAAAGAGAACGTCAATTTTAAATTACCTTTTACATATTTTTTATTTCAAAATTTCAAAATTACTGAGAGATAATAACCGTCAGTTTGAAATTCTAGTTTTGCATATTTTAAAAGTCCAAAGCTCAAGAAATTACAATTAATTATTATTGATTAGATTTGCAACAAATAGTCAAAAAGTATTTTTTTTATTTTTTAATTTAACATTAAGGATAAAAATATATATGGTTTGAATTTTGAATTTCAAAATTACTGATATTATTAGTAATTACTGATTTGATTTGACTGCAATTGTGATGATGTTTATTGGGAACTGATGTTTATTGGGAACTGAAAGGTAAGTAGTGTATATCTTTATATCCCTCTTTATTAAAGTAAATAAATATTACTAATCATATGCAAAGTAGGGAAAAAAAAAAAGAGAGAACGTCAATTCTAAATTACCATCTTGCATAAATTTAATTTGAAATTCATATTTTGCATATTTTAAAAGTCCAAAGCTGAAGAAATTACCATTAATTAGTGATTTGATTTGCAACAAATACCCATCAAGTATTTTTTTTTAATTTAACATTAAATTTCATCAGGAAAACAATATTGGAGGAACTCTTATCTCATTGCAATGTAACGATTAGGTAAAATGATAATTTCATTTTAATTCTAGTTTTTATTTGATAATTTCAATATATCACTAATTAACACCATTGATGGTAAATATCAATGGATGTCAAGAATAAAAAAGTGACCAGTGGCTATTTTTTCCTATCAGTAGATAAAGAACGTCAATTGTCATTATGACTTTTCTGTAATTACTGATATTATCAGTAATTACTGATGATGATTTGAAAGCAACTGTCATTGTCATGATGACTTTTCTAATTTTTAAACCGTGAGTTTGAAATTCACATTTTGCATGTAATTACTGATATTATCAGTAAGTACTGATGATGATTTGAAAGCAACTGTCATTGTCATGATGTTAAAACCACTGTTTGTTATTGTACTTCTTTACAAAATTACATAGAATTCAAGAAAACGAAACAATCACTTAAAGAACTATAATTTAACACATAATCTAATCCGGCAAAGCAATCTATTATCTGAGAATTCACTGATTCTTACAACATGAAACAAACTCATAATGAAATACTAAAGTTACACAAGAACCACTGATAATTAAATACTAAATTTGAATCCGTTGTAGATGCTGAACCACTGCTGATACTAAACAGTCGTTTTCCTTTGATTAATCAAACTCTAGGTACATAAAGTGCAAACAGTCGTTTTCCTGAACAGATGTTTAAGTTAATAACATCTACTGTTCAACCTAACAGGGGTTTCCATTAACTATTGACCAAATTGCAAACAGATGTTAAAACCACTGTTTGTTATTGTACTTCTTTACAAAATTACATAGAATTCAAGAAAACGAAACAATCACTTAAAGAACTATAATTTAACACATAATCTAATCCGGCAAAGCAATCTATTATCTGAGAATTCACTGATTCTTACAACATGAAACAAACTCATAATGAAATACTAAAGTTACACAAGAACCACTGATAATTAAATACTAAATTTGAATCCGTTGTAGATGCTGAACCACTGCTGATACTAAACAGTCGTTTTCCTTTGATTAATCAAACTCTAGGTACATAAAGTGCAAACAGTCGTTTTCCTGAACAGATGTTTAAGTTAATTACATCTACTGTTCAACCTAACAGGGGTTTCCATTAACTATTGACCAAATTGCAAACAGATGTTAAAACCACTGTTTGTTATTGTACTTCTTTACAAAATTACATAGAATTCAAGAAAACGAAACAATCACTTAAAGAACTATAATTTAATACATAATCTAATCCGACAAAGCAATCTATTATCTGAGAATTCACTGATTCTTACAACATGAAACAAACTCAAAATGAAATACTAAAGTTACACAAGAACCACTGATAATTAAATACTAAATTTGAATCCGTTGTAGATGCTGAACCACTGCTGATACTAAACAGTCGTTTTCCTTTGATTAATCAAACTCTAGGTACATAAAGTGGTTGTCTTTAACAGGACCTTGTCTTCAACAGTGGATAGGCCTCATCAGTCTTTGTTCATAAAGAGCTCCTTTAAAACAAACTTTATGCTTCTTTTAATACAAAAAAGGTAGGAAACACCATTACTCTAGACTCTCTAGTAACATAAAATCTTATCTTACAACAATAGCAGATCCTTTCTTGCGTTTAGTAGGAACTACTGTGGGTTCTCCATCATCATCTTCTGCACAAGTGAATTATAATCATCATCATCATTTAGACATAAGCAAGTAAACTATAAATTTAATAATCTTTCTTTGTATTTAATTAAACTTATGCTTCTTTGAATACAAACCTATAATAACCCGCAGCAGATTGTATGAATTTCAAACAACTGTGATTAGACTGAAATATAAACCGAGAATTAGAGTATATCACTTCAAAATAAAAAACTCAAAATTGAAAATCAGAGTAGCAAAAAACACATACTTTAAACGATGTTGGAACAATAATACTGGAAACAACCGTGGAACAATCATCATCATTATATGAGAATACCCTTAATTTATGGAACCTGTAGAATGAAATGCTCCACTGTTGGGTTATTAACTTTCAACCTCACTTTCCCTAAATTTATCAATTCTAATTTTCAACAGGATGTAATACAATTATTACCTTAATTAAGATATCTTCAACTGCAAACAACATCAAACAACAATAGCAAACAACATCAGTCAATAATAGCAAACAACATCAAACAATAATAGCAAACACCTGATGTTGAATCCAGTGTAGATGCTGAACCACTGCTGTTACAAACAGATAATACCAATGAAACTCTAATTTCAGAAAGAATAATGGCTGAACAAACTCAAACATCAATAATCAACAGATGTTATACTCATATCATCACCATCTAGAAAAAAACGCTAATTTCAAAACATATTCAAACATACCAGCTTATGGCAGTTCTCTTATCCGCAGCTAAGCGGATTTCAACTCTGATGACAAAAACCCTGGAACCATATGATTAGATTACGAGTAGAAATTAGGATTAGTGTAAATAAGAGGAAATCATGAAAGTATTTGAACTAAAAAAAAGAACAAACCTTTTGATGAAGTAATCGATGAACAAAAGAAGATTTTATGGTGGCGTCTGAAGAAGATTAAGGTTTGGATGGAAAGAATTATCTCAATAATTTGCAGGGTTTGTGAAATTTGAATTTGAATCGCCTGAATATAGAGAGAGAAAGAACCCAAGGTTTGTAAACAAAGATGAGAAGTGAGAAGAGAGATTATATAAGGAAAATGGGATGGCACTGTTGGGCGGGAAAAGAGAACCGAGGATGCCCTAATCAAGTGACACGTGGCCCAAATAACTTTCATTTATTATATATAATATATATCTATCTATACTATATAATAAAAGAAACCTGTTTTGGGACACATGTCACTCTCTCATGCTTTCTCACCTTATTTCCTATTTATCTATGTTAAATAAATAAATAAATAACAATAATAATTTCTCACCTTATATCAATCAGTTTTAAAAATTCATGATAACTCAAAAAAAAATATTGTTAATATATAATCTTTTTTCTTTTATCTTTATTATTATTATTTAATAATTATATTGTTAATGATAAGCCAAAGTAGGCGGCTACAGTTGGGTTGAAAAAACTATATAATCTTTTTATTTTATCTTTATTATTATTATTATTATTATTTAATTAATAATTATATTATATTGTTAATGATAAGCCAAAGTAAATTCTAGATAAAATCAGTTTTATCTAAAGTTATTATAAAATCAGTTTTAAAAATTCGTGATAACTCAAAAAAAAATACTGTTAATATATAATCTTTTTCTTTTATCTTTATTATTATTATTTAATAATTATATTGTTAATGATAAGCCAAAGTAGTCGGCTACAGTTGGGTTGAAAAAACTATATAATCTTTTTATTTTATCTTTATTATTATTATTTAATTAATAATTATATTATATTGTTAATGATAAGCCAAAGTAAATTCTAGATAAAATCAGTTTTATCTACAGTTATTATAAAATCAGTTTTAAAAATTCGTGATAACTAAAAAAAAAACATTATCTATTTATACATCTTTACCTTATAAATAGTAGACTTAATCATTCTAAACAATCAGAGATGGAAGGGAGAAGTCTAATCTCTTTGAATGTTATTGATGGCAAAACAACAACTTTTACGATAAAGGTAAAAGTACTTAGACTTTGGAGAAAACCAAATCCCAAAAAGGTTGGTGAGATATGGGCTATTGAGATGGTGCTCATGGATGAAAAGGTACATCTTTAACGACTTTAATTAGTTAATACGTATTTACTTAAGGATTTTTTAAGTTTTTTTTAACATACGTTATTTTTCATTATAATGTCAGGGGACGAAATTGCAAGCCACTGTATGGAGTAATAACTTTAAAAGACATGAAAAAATGTTAGAAGAAAATGAATGTTATACAGTTTTTAAACCCCGAGTTGATGAAAGTAATCCAAAGTTTAAACATTTTGACACCAAATATGTGCTGACCTTCAATTTTAAAACAACTATTAGAAAGTGTAACAACTTCATAGGCCCAACATATGGTTTTGAGTTTTCATCATTTAAGGCTATTAAAGATGGTGGAGTTTCCTCAAAATATCGAATCGGTTCGTTTCCTAAACTAACCAAAGTAATAATATACCCGTTATAACCAAGTTTTATTATTATAACATTTTTTTCTTTCATTGTAGACTTTATTGGTTATATTAAGGGGCTGTTTGCTAAGCTTATTTTAGTGACTTATTTACTTATTTACTTTTTGAAAAGTTAAAAGGTGTTTGGGTTAGCTTATTATGTGAGAGAAATAAGTAAATAAGTCAAAAAAATAAGCTTAGCCAAACAGCCCCTAACTCATTTATGTCAATTTGGTATATAAATGTCTCCAACTTTGGTTTGCATTTACAAGAAATAGTTATTATATAGTTTAGATTGTTCAACCCGTGTAACACACGGGGAACTAACCTAGTATATAATATATAATTAGTCTGTCGGTACAATTATTTTTGTGGATAAAATGGGTTGAAATTTTAGAACCGTTCGTTCAAGTTTTATTATTTGCTTATATTTCTAGTTGGGATATATATACACACACATGGGACTCTTATAGATATATTAGTTATGTTTATATAGACACCAAATGACGTTATCACACCCATGTGATCTAATGAACACCGTCTTATAATGCTACACATAAGACGTATATGACTATTTTTCGTTTGTCTTACTCATATGATATCATACGGCTTGTATAAAACATGAGTGATATCTAAATAATGTGTCAATGGTGTTCAAAGATCGAATTAACACCACACGCAATTTTCTTTTGTTAAAAACAAATAAATCTATACCATATAATAAAAGAAACTAATGGGAGGACACATGTTATTCATTAAAACTATCTATTTTTTATAGATAACTAATATCAATTAAAAGATAATTATAAAATTAAATTTAATATAAATTTAAACAATTCGTATAGGAGATAATCTAATATTTTAAAATATTTATCAAATTTCAAAATTATTTATCCTGAAATTAACATAAGATGTATGCTAAATATATATTAATATAATGTAAATGATTTATTTATTTTATTAAATTAAAGTAGTTAAGGGTAGAACTTATTTAAAAAATGTTTATAAGGGGTAAACAAAAATATTAATCAATGTTTATTGGTTCTATACTTCGTGTTCAACTCTCAACTCAAATACGGTAATCACTATGTTTACGTGACATTTATAAGAACCATCACCGCAATCGCCACATCCATCGTATATAGAGTATATCCGTTAGTTTTTTTAAAGATATAAATTTTATTAGATTCATTCAACCCGTGTAAGAAATAAGGTTTTTTAAAGATATAACATTTTTATTTTTTTACTATACAAAATTACATTTATTCAACTCGTGTAATACACGGGGTTTTTAAAAAATATAACGTTTTTATTATGTAGTATATAAAATTAGATTTATTATCCATATATTACATAGGGTTTATAGAGATATAACTTTTTATTGTTTTGTATATAAAATTACATGTGCTCAGCCCGTATAACACATGAGTTTCTTAAAAATGTAATGTTTTTCATTTTTTAATATGTAAAATTAAATTTACTCAACCCGTACAATACACGAGGTTCTTAAACATACAATATTTTTTATTATTTAATATATAAAATTACATTTATTCAACTCATGTAATAAACGAGATTTTTAAATATATATTGTTTTATTATTTGATATATAAAATTACATTTATTCAACCCGTGTAATAAACGAGATTTTTAAATATATATATATATATATATATAGGGTAGGGTTCCAGCGTGAACAACCTCCCAAGAGTGAACTGCGTGAACAGATCTGGACCCTTGATTTCCTTTTTAGTTGTTAAGGGTAGGATTGTAATTATATAAAAAATTAGATTTAAATTATTATTTTAATAATTGAATTAAGTTACATCTTTCCTATTTTAAATTCATTATCCACATTATGTTTTATTTATTAATAAGATAATTATCAAAACAAACAACAAATCACCATATTTCAATTTTAATTTTTATTTCAGATTTCATCACCAGAATTCAAATTTTGATTTTTAAGATCCACGTAACCTTCATATTTTAACGGTATACACATGTGTACTTGGATATAAATAGAACAGTATACATGTGTACTCAGGATCTTACACATGTGTAATTAGCTACATAATACATACATAGAAACAATACCTGTAAAACTATTTTATATTTAACAAATTACAAGTTCCATAATGTTTTCCAAACCAAACAAAAAAACATATAATTACAAGTTCCAGTTTCGTAAAAACAATAAACCCAACATAATCGAAAAAACAAAAAAAAAACATAATCTTTTACAACTATTCGCCACGTTGTATGCTGAATCATCCTTATCGACCAAGCAAACAAACATATGTGAATCATCCTTATAGACCTCATACGTGAATCATCCTTCTCGACCTTCCATCTCCACTTTTCTCGTTAACGACATCTCCTATAAATAGAACAAAAAAACTCAGCAACTAATACTTTGCATAATTCACAAGTGTACGTTAACAACTTTACACATTCAATATACAAAAAATTCTGAGATATCACAAAAAACAGACGCTATACACATGTGTACATCACATTAAAAAACAGAGGAAAAATCAGAATACACATGTGTACTTCGCATTAAAAACAGAGCAAAATCAAAAAATTGAACAAAAAACTCAGCAGCTAATACTTTGCATAATTCACAAGTGTACATCAACAACTTTACACATTCAATACACAAAAAAAAAATATGAGATATCACAAAAACAGACGCTATACACATGTGTACATCGCATTAAAAACAGAGCAAAAACGGAATACACATGTGTACACACGTGACACGCCTCAAAACAGAACATAACAAACAAAAAACACCAGGCGTTCCTTGAAAGACTGATTAAGATATTTATGACGTTACACTCTTCCTTACAAAAATTTCAATCATAAACAATTGCAACTGCACATATTGTTACATTCTTCTAAAAAATGTAACAAACATCCATATCATATAACCTAGAAATAAATCCTTACCTCTGCTATCACACTCTCATCTTCGAACGAACAAAAATCCAGATAATCCATAAGAAACAGACTCCTGGAAACCGCACAAATTACACATTCATGAAATCAGAGACGTATTAAAATTGAATACCTACACTACAGACGAATTGAAACTGAATATAGATCGTCGATTTTGGTGGAATCAACGGCATATTCGCTTTCAACCACTTCGGATTCAATGGTTTGATTATCCACTTCACCAATAGAAGACAACTCCAAATTTAGAAATGAAAAACAGTGGAACATATTATCAGATCTATAGGACGTGATTTGAAACTTACAAAGTTGAATTCATCAATGTGGTCAGCTAAATGTGTGGCTTCAAATATCATCGTCCATATCATGTGCAGCTACAAAAGCATGAAAATAACCTGCTCCAAGAACCAATAAGAAGATTATAAACGCAATCAAAGTTACAAAAATTTTGGGATTCATAAGCCAAAACCAGAAACATGAATCATAAATGAAACAGATCACTGTATAATTTGTTACAGTGATCGCCAAACAGATCATTTTCCTCTTCACTGGACTCCTTAAAGAATCCACAAGCATTCATGTAGCATTATGTTCACCTAATACTTTCGTCAAACACTTGTTGTGCATTATGAATTCATGTTAAAATTCCAATACTAAACAAATAAGGTTTCAGTTAGCAACCAGAATAGATCAATCATACCACAAAATCAATGAACAGTCAATTATACCACAAACTGAAACATGAAATTGCAAATTGAAATTAAGAAAACTCACTTGATCTGTTTGTTGATGGTGGCTTCAGATTCATCAACCTATATAGTTGTTCGTGATTTAACAAGTAGTTATACATCACTATATCAAATGCAAATGTTTGAACAAACCTAGAGAAGCAAATGAAACAGATCATTGTATCAGATCAATGTAATAACAACAAGTAGTTATACATCACTGTATAAAATCAAGTTAGAACTCCAGGACTACTTATTATCTACATCAAATCATAATTTTTACAAAAGAAATCATACAATTAACTCATGAGGGAAACGTATTGTACCAGATACATTTATTTTGTGAATCGGACATTGAATCTAATCGGATTTGATGTAACGAGAACGCTAGGGTTTAGTTCCGGTAGGATGATGCAGATTCCTCTTCAGATTGATCATTGTATTGATTGATTGCTCCGGCGGCAGAATGATGCAGATTCCTCTTCACGAGAACACTACTGATTCGTCTTCACGAGAACGCTAGGGTTTGGTTCCGGAAGGGACAGAGGATATCAGGAGATGAGAAGATAGGGCGAAGATGTGTGTGACTGGCATCGTATGAATGGTGATTTAGGCGGAGGAGATAAGATGTGTGTGCGTGATTTATGCAATCAAGTTAAAATGTAAATTACACATATACCCTTATTCACTTAATTAAATAGTAACAAATAACCAAATAATTACTATCTTACCATTCACTAAATATCTCAAGATCATAAAAATCAAGGGCCCAGATCAGTTCACGCAGTTCACTCTTGGGATTTTGTTCACGTTTGAACCTAATCCAATATATATAGGACAAAGATCCGTTAGGAACCACCCTTTATTGCGAGAACCGCGAGAACCAATGTGAACTCAACAAAAAATGCCTAAAAATAGCTAAAAAAACACACAAATTTTTTTAAATATTTTTTATAAAAAAATCGCTACTTTTAGTAGCAAAATTTTTTTTTTAATTTTTTTTCTTTTTTTTTGCTACTAAAAGTAGCGATTTTAACATAAAAAATATTAAAAAAAAATTTAGATTTTTTTTTTATTTTTTTAGATTTTTTAAGGTTTTTTTGGGGGTTTAGTTTTTAACATTTTAGCTTGGGGGGGTGGGGTGGAGGGGTTTAGTATTCGTCTATTAGATATTAATTTGATTTATATCAGGATTAGCAATACCATATCGTTTATACTAGTCTATAATATATAATAAAAGAAACCAATAAAGTGACACTTGTCATTATTCTAGACCATCCTTAATTATAGGTAATTATTATTTAATTTAAATTATTAAATATTAATTAAATTAATATAAATCTTATCAACTCTAAATCATTGGCATAAACTTAACTTCGTAAAGTCTTATCTAAACTAAAACTACAATTTTTAAAGTCTTATCTAAACTAAAAAACATTATAATTGGAAAAGTCCTACACAAAATATCATCCTCCATAAAGTCATAATTGGTGATAATTCTGATTCATAGTAAATTTTGAAATCAACTAAAACTTTGTAACTAAACAAACAATCGTTGATTTTATTCAATGGAGACATGTTTTTTATGACACACTCGATGCCAAAATCACCAAAATTAAATTAGTTTTGTAGCATTTATACCAAATTTTGGTATCCAGATACCCAAAGAAGTCTTTTGAATACTTCAAAACAATTGTAGACCAATTTCGTCAATCAATTCAAAAAACAAGTTACTTTTGTTGGTGTATACATGTCTAAACATACTTAATCTATTTTGATGATATTAAAATATAAACACGTGGCTTTTTTATTATATTGCATATAAAATTACACTTCTTTCACCCGTGAACGTACATGGTTTTTTATTAAATATATAACTTTTTTATTGTTTGGTATATATACTTACATTTATTCAACCCTCACAATACACGAGGTTCTTATAGATGTAATTTTTTTATTATTTAATGTATAAAATTATATTTACTCAACATGCGTAATAAATGAGGTTTATAAAAATATATTGTTTTTTTATTTAGTATATAAATTACATTTATTGCGTTCGACATCAATGATTTGCTTAGTTTACACGAAGTAAGTTCGAGAGCGAGGAAGAAGAGGAAAGTTTTGTACGCCGTAATATTGGTGACTTTTTGGGGCCTGTGGAAATTGAGAAACGAGACTGTTTTCAGACAAGTGAGTCCAAACAATACGAAGATCTTAGACGAGATAAAAGCAATGGTGTATCTTTTGGTTAAGAATCGGTCAAAGATGGAGTCATTAACATGGGAGAATTGGAGTCGATTTGAAATTCTTGGATAGTTATTTGTAATTATATGTAATTTTCCTTTGTATTGGTGTCGATAACTTTTGTAAGTTTGGCGGGTAGCATCTTGCGACAATTAATAAAATTTATGTCGGCCGTTCAAAAAAAAATTACATATAAAAATATATTGTTTTTTTATTTAGTATATAAATTACATTTATTGCGTTCAACATCAATGATTTGCTTAGTTTACACGAAGTAAGTTCGAGAGCGAGGAAGAAGAGGAAAGTTTTGCACGCCATAATATTGGTGACTTTTTGGGGCCTGTGGAAATTGAGAAACGAGACTGTTTTCAGACAAGTAAGTCCAAACAATACGAAGATCTTAGACGAGATAAAAGCAATGGTGTATCTTTGGGTTAAGAATCGGTCAAAGATGGAGTCACTAACATGGGAGAATTGGAGTCGATTTGAAATTCTTGGATAGTTATTTGTAATTATATGTAATTTTCCTTTGTATTGGTGTCGATAACTTTTG
The DNA here is from genome assembly GCA_030545235.1 of Helianthus tuberosus. NCBI lineage: Eukaryota > Viridiplantae > Streptophyta > Magnoliopsida > Asterales > Asteraceae > Helianthus > Helianthus tuberosus. Next base: position 9,688,897 of record CM060381.1, on the reverse strand, counting down.
TAAGTTTGGCGGGTAGCATCTTGCGACAATTAATAAAATTTATGTCGGCCGTTCAAAAAAAAATTACATATAAAAATATATTGTTTTTTTATTTAGTATATAAATTACATTTATTGCGTTCGACATCAATGATTTGCTTAGTTTACACGAAGTAAGTTCGAGAGCGAGGAAGAAGAGGAAAGTTTTGCACGCCATAATATTGGTGACTTTTTGGGGCCTGTGGAAATTGAGAAACGAGACTGTTTTCAGACAAGTGAGTCCAAACAATACGAAGATCTTAGACGAGATAAAAGCAATGGTGTATCTTTGGGTTAAGAATCGGTCAAAGATGGAGTCACTAACATGGGAGAATTGGAGTCGATTTGAAATTCTTGGATAGTTATTTGTAATTATATGTAATTTTCCTTTGTATTGGTGTCGATAACTTTTGTAAGTTTGGCGGGTAGCATCTTGCGACAATTAATAAAATTTATGTCGGCCGTTCAAAAAAAAATTACATTTATTAAACCCGTGTAATACACGGGGTTCTAACCTAGTACTAGTATACAATAAACACAAACCATCGTGCACTAATATGCACTCCTCCACTCCCGAAAGTCATTAACTTTCTATTTATTTATTTTTTTAAGATAAACGTTATATAAATAATACATCTTCAATTTAAAAGATATTATGTTTAGTATTCGTCTATTAGATATTAATTTGATTTATATCAGGATTAGCAATACCATATCGGTTATATTAGGTACCGGTATTTTGGCCTGTTTACCGATACTCATTTTCTCCGTTTTTTGGTGCCGATACTTTCAATACCGATACTTTCGATACCGATACTAATTTGTTACCATACTCATCCCTAGCCAGGATTACATAGATTAAGATTAAATACACGATAATTCATAAGCCCTACAAAATTTATGTATATAGTTGAGCATTAACATCCATTCTATCATATTTTCACTTTAAATTACACTAAAAAACACTACATTTTCTCTCTCATTTTCAATTTAACAATATTTTTTTATAACTTTATCATCATCTTTTTTCTCTCCTATACTCACAACCACTTTCAAAATATATTAAAAAATTATAGAGGATGAACAGTGTCCCCCTAAATATACAGATGAACAATAAGATTTTCTCTCTCCTCCACTCACAATCACATTTTATACTCTCTATATTATAAAAACTGTACACACATAATTTGATGGCATTGATGTGAATGCTCATCAAATCACATATAAAAACAAGCAACATTAGGCCGTGGGGTATGGGGCGGGGGTTTGGGCGTGGGTTGGGGTAAAACGCCCAAGGCACCACCCCGGGTGGGCTTGGTTTGGGGCGTGGCCCCTTGGGGCTTGGGTTTCAAGCCAGGCTTGGGGCGGGGGAGCAAGGTGACATGGCGGTTTGTGAATGGCCAAAAGAAAAGAGCCGTTGGGCTAGCCGTTGGCCAACGGCTATATTTAAAAAAAAAAAAAATTTCCATTTTTTCACTATAAAACTCACATTTTACTTCCATTTTTTACCACATTCAACCACATCTTCTATGCATCTTCAATTCTCCTTCTACAAAACGAAAAAAAATGCATCCTTACAACCGTCCTTTTGACCCGAGCAACCCGTATGGATTCCAAGAAAATAATCCTAGCCCACCACCCACTCGTCCAGTAGCTCGTCCATTTTTCATACACTCTCATATGCCCGACATGGCGGGTTATGCATCGTATATCGGGAATCGTGTATTTACTAACTTCCCAAACACCGAAGATTCAATACCTACCCCGTTTTCACAATCGCCCATCGACCTTTCACCAACCTCCATCGACCTTTCACAAAACGAATACGTTCCCGAAACTCAACCACCCAAAGAGGGTCCTTCCGCATCGAAACCCATCAAAAAAAGAAGTCATAAGAAAAAAACCGAGGAGGATAAAGTAGTTGAAACCGCCAAACGAAAACAACAAAAATGGGTCTATGCTGAAGAAGTTGCATTGGCGAGGGCTTGGTGTGAACAATCTCAACATTCAACTTTAGGTATTCTTAACCTTTGTTTTTATTAATGGAATGGTTATTTTTTATATAAGTTTGTAATATATTAATATTTTTTTATTAAAATAGGAAATTCGCAACATCGAACCGCCCTGTGGGAATGGGTTAGTAAACTATTCCATGAAGAAATGGGTAGGGAGACTTATCGTGAAAACGATAGCTTATCCTCAAAGTGGAGCGAAATAAGCACCCACCTTACAAAATTTAGTAGGTTTTTAAATAAAGTAAAGCAAAACCCTAAAAGTGGTGAAACCGAAGCCGACATTTTGACAAATGCACTGGTCGCATTCAAATCAAATATGAAGACCGACTTCCGTTTCATGCATTGTTGGGAGATTTGTAAATTCCATCCAAAGTGGTCGACTATCCCCATTGGTAGCGAAACTAACTCGTCTTCCAAAAGGTCAAGGGTGACGAGTTAGAAATAGTCTTGGCGTTGAGAGAAGAGATAAAAAACAAATATAAAAATTAGGAATTTTTTTTTGTAATTTTCTTTTTTTTGTAATGATCTTTATTTAAAAATATTAAAAAATTAAATTTGTGTTTATTGGGTCTGCCCAGCGGGTCAGCCCAGCCGGTCAGCCCACAAGCCCACCAAACCCACGCCCCAAACCCCCGCCCCACCATACCGTGTTCAATGTGGGTTTACCCATGTCTGCCACCCCATTCCACGTGTCAACCAATGCCCAATCCAAGCCCCACCATACCCCATGGTCTTACGTGGTGTTGGTGTGTTTTCAATTAATGGGACCCACTACTGATTAGTGGATGAAGAAAAATGGCCGGTACTTTTTCATTTTTATTCGGACCGTTGTATGAGTAACAGCCATCATCAGTTTGAACGTTATCTATACTATATTATAATGCATGAGTAAGGGGTATTTTAAGATACCCAAAAAATAAAAACTTTTCACCCACTTTATTTATAGAAAGATCCCTAAAATGAGGGTAGTTTAGTCTTTCAAATACTATTTATTTTTTAGCCCCTAAACTTAGACCAAGCGTAGTAGGACGTTTTTTAAAAAAAAAATTGCCCAATCACGCCCAAAAACGCTCCCAGGGCGTGATTGGGCGTTATCTTGCAAAAAAAGTCCCTTGGCGTGGTTTGAAAAACACTGCCGAATGGGGGGATTGCTGGCCAATCACATTTGAGCTTCCATTTGCTTGGCCAATAAGATTTGTAAATGTTTTTTTTTTATTTTATTTTACTACAAAACATAATGCCCAATAATGCCCCATCCCCACTACACCCATTTTAGAAAACGCCTAATAATGCCCCATTGCTGACTGGGCTGCCACATGACGCAAAACGCCCAAGGGTGAATATTTCCTACTATACATGGTCTTATTACATTTAAATCCTTAAGGTTTTAACAAAATTATAGATAATTAGTTACAATTCACCTATCCACAACAAACTTATAATTTTTTTACGTATTCTTTATATATCTTATAAACTATATTGTTTAAAGAAATCCAAAGATAGCATGCGACCTACACATTTTTGTCAACGTTTCGGTAGTTGTCTTGTTCAATATCGACGCACTGATTAAAAGATACAAGTCGATAATGCTTTAATGTACAAGTAATTAATACTTGTGATCTAATGCGCCTATTTTACAAAAATGGGCTCCATCTATGCAAACAAAAACAAAAAAAAATTAAAAGTACCGTAACTTAAAATGAAGATATTATGTGTCACATTTTATTTTATTAAAACTGCCTAATATCTGTACTTAGATATATCTTATAAAAACTTAAAACTAACTATAACAAACTTCCTAAATAAAGGGGTGTCAAATCTAAAATTAAACCCTAATGCACTTTTATTGTTACTACTATAAATACATAGCAGGACACCCCTATATCTATTGTTAAACAAAGTTAAAAAATGAATCCAGTTCTTAATTCAATTGTTGCAAAAAACCAAGCATGCGAGATTCAAAATTCTAAGGTTAGTTCTGTTATATCGCAGCAGTAAATAATTGTTTTCTTTTATTTACTTTTATGTGAATGATAACTTATTTGATTTTTCAGTTTCAGCTGCATGATAAACATGCCAATTCAAATAACCCATTTGTCGAACAAGCTTCTAAAGTATTGATTTTGCTGGTTTTTAAGTATTATTTATGCGTATATCTTTCATATTAACATGTTCGTTATGTTATTATATGTGTGTTTTATTGCAGGATGATAGTGATAAAAGTGTTGATATTATTTCTTATGGTGCAATGTTTAGTCCATACAAGTCTAATCTTTAACGTGAATTTAGTGAAGATGTAATTTTAAGGTTTATTTATTCTTTTTTTAACTTTTGTATTCAATTTTTGTCCTTTTTAAGGATCGAAAGTTTGAGACTCAAAGAAAAAGATCTAAGAGACTCTCTGAATGGAAATGAAGTGAGGTTATTAATTTAGACGATTCTGAGAACAATGACAAAGAGGAGGAATTAGAAGATACTGCCGATTCAAGCACAAACCAGAAAACCCAATTAAAAATACCTCGAGTGTCAATTCAGAAGCGGAACAGATTTCATGCAGTCTAATATGAAATCTATCAAGTGTTTTTATGTTTTTTTTTTTCACTTTGAGCTGTTATGTTAGGTCTAGACGTATGAATAAAGTTAATTTTATATTTCAACTTTATTTTTGGTGTTAATATAATGCAGTTATTGATCATATTAATAAAGTTCAAAATAAAGTTAGCATCCTAAATTTACAAGTCAACTAAACTTATATAAGTTAATATCCTAAAGTTGCAATAAATAGATATTACAGTTAGATATAGTCAAGCTGAAATTATAAAATATTTCAGTTATTCTTGGATATTAATATAATAATTTGTATTTCTTAATTAAAAAAAATAATAAAGTAATAAACTTTAAAGCTAAACAAAAAAACTGAACTTACTATGATATAAAGTTAATAAAGGTATAAACTCTTAACATCCTATTTTTTACAAAAACTGTTTTTAAAATTTTATAAAAATATAATTATATATATATATATATATAAACAAAATTTAACAATTAAAGTTAAAGGTTTAAAACGTACTTACGAGTCAACTACTATTTTTTCTTTTTATAAAAACAAAAATTTTAAACTTAGAGTTTATTGGATGAGTACCATGTAGATATTTAAAAAAAGTTATGAACTTTAAAGAATAAAATTATATACTTTATCATTTAACCAACAAAATAAACTTACTTTACAACTATAACAACTTATCTTTTATTTTTTGTCATTTGATTATTATCTTTTTTTTTAAACGAAACTTTACATGTGTAAAACAAATTTTTACTTTATTTATAAACAAAACATTTTGTTTTTATAAAAAAATAATTCTTTTATAAACATTTTTGTAACAAGTAATATAAATAAAATACTCGAGAAATTTACAATCTTTACTAGATAAATACTAAATTGTGTTGCAAATTTTTAGGAATTATAAGTTAAACTATATTGTTCTAGATAATATTACTCAGTTTCAAAAGAATTCTTTACTAACTTGACTAGATACATAGTATATTGTATTGCATATTTTTAGAGATTATAAGTTAAAAGTAGACTAATATAGATAAGATTAGTTAGGAACTAAAAATCTGAACTTAGTATGATATAAAGTTAATAAAGATATAAACTCTTAACATTTATTTTTTTTATAAAAACAATTTTTGAAATTTTATAAAAATATAATTTTTTTATATCTGTAAAAAACCGAAATTTAACAATTTAAGTTAAAGCTCTAAACGCACTTACGAGTCAAATACTATTTTTTATTTTTATAAACACGAAAATTTTAAACTTAAAGTTTATTTTATGAGTACTATGTAGATATTTAAAAAAAAGTTATGAACTTTAAAGAATAAAATTATACTTTATAATTTAACCAATAAAATAAACATACTTTACAATTATAACAACTTACCTTTTATTTTTTGTCTTTTGATTATTACTTTTTTATAAAAAAAAAAAACAAAACAAAACTTTACATATGTGTAACACTAATAACATATATCCGCCACAATAATGTTATCATAAATATTATACGAATAAGAAAACTACCCGAAACAAGTGCCGCAATCCAAAGTCTCGCCCCGCCGCATCACGCGGGTACCCTACTAGTAAATTATAACGTATGACTTCTCAAAATAACTAATACTATTTTCCCTCAAAACACAATATATAGTATTATATTATATGGGTGAGGTTCCTGTAAAAATAACATTTTTCATGAGAAGTGTGAGAAGACATAGAAACTGACATGAAGGCATCATGTTTTGGACTTAGGCATGATGTTTTGGGTTGTTTTGGCAAGAAAAATACCAAACATAACAATTTAAAACACAATGCAACATATTATGGGCGTGAAATTTAAAATACACTGCTTAACACTTAAAATACATAATTCAGCTAGTAGGGTGTATATATATAATTGTATATATGTGTATTGTGGGCCAAAATCCAATAAGGTGTTATTCAAAAGAAGATTGCGACGCAACTTGTTGCCCGTTTACCTGTCATTCTTATGTAATTTTTCTATCGTTAATATGTACAAATTTTTTTTCTTATATATATAAAACTATAAATATAATATAGGGTTAGGTTTCGGTACAAATCGATCTTAACATACAAATTGGGAATAACATGAGAAGTGAAGGATCAAATTTTCCCCAATTGTATTAAGGACGTATTTTAGTCACAGGATCTAAAAAAATGTGTTTTTACGTCAGTAGAGTAATGTAATTACTCTGCTAGAGTAAATACACGATTTTTTTACATTTTGTAATTAAACGAGTTGACGTTGACCCGCACGTTGCGGCGGGATGTTTATTAGATACGATTTACTTTATGATATGATATGCTTACATGTTTGGCTAATGCTTTAATGTGCAATATGTGAACATGTGTTGGCTAAATCTTAATCAAAACCATACATAATCTATAAAATAGTTTCGTGGATATGTTATACAACATTATAGTGTACCAAGTTAAATAATTAATCATGTTGGTTCTTTAACATCCAAGACAACAAACTTGAATTAAACAGCAGATCATACAACATCAAGAGTAACAAATGTTTTAAGGCTTATTGGCCTGTAATAATCCCACCTACACCTTTTTGGCCAATAATAATCCCACCTCAGAATATTCCCCACACCAGTCCCATTTTTCAGATTTTTGGCCCACACTGGTCCCCAGTTAAAAATCCCTAACTCAGTTAGTAAAATGGCTGATGTGGCAGATGATGTGTTAAAAACTGATTATGTGGCAGATATGTGGCAGATGATGTGTTAAAAACTGATTACCTGTAATAATCCCACCTACACCTTTTTGGCCAATAATAATCCCACCTACACCTTTTTGGCCAATAATAATCCCACATCAGCCATTTTACTAACTGAGTTAGGGATTTTTAACTGGGGACCAGTGTGGGCCAAAAATCTGAAAAATGGGACTGGTGTGGGGAATATTCTGAGGTGGGATTATTATTGGCCAAAAAGGTGTAGGTGGGATTATTACAGGCCAATTTGCCATGTTTTAACAGCAAAACAAAAGCTATATAATTTACAACATCAACAGTAAACAAAACCTTTTAACCTCAAGAGTTAATTTTAGGGTCCTATTAAATCCACATGGTATCATCTTATTCTCACATGGTTGATACGGGCCGTATAAGGTTATACAGCCCGTATAGAATAAAGTGAACTGACAAAGGCTCGTAAATTATATACGCTCGTATAATGTTTGAATATTCTCAAAAATTATATACGCTCGTATATTCTCAAAAAATATACGCTCGTATACAATCTATACGACCGTATACTCTTGAATATTCAAAGGTTATACGATCGTATACATTATATACGCTCGTATAATGTTTGAATATTCAAACATTATACGCTCGTAAATTTATATACGGTCGTATAACGTTTGAATATTCAAACATTATACGCTCGTATATAATGTATACGGTCGTATCCTTGTTGAATCTTCAAGCATTGTACGAGCGTATATCATATGTACAGTACGTTCGTATACAAGAACAATATTCGTATAATACGTTAACGATAATCGTATAGTGATTGCTAAGTTGTAATTGTTATTTGTTACAGACGATATGGCTGAGTCATCAGCAGCTGCTGCGGCCCGTAGAGGTCGAGGTCAGGGTCAGGGTCGGGACCGTGGACGTGGACGCGTACGGGGACGTGGACGTGGACGTGGACGTGGACAGGAGGAGGAGATTGTTCCCGATTTTACTGAGACGGGGCAGTTTGTTAGAGATATCCCCCGAGGTACGGTTGCCTATAGGGTTTTGGGCAAATTACGGGAGATGGTGCTGGATGCGCCTCGGACCATAGATTTTCAGTTTTTGACAGATATTGGAGCGATTGGTCGGGTCCGGGAGCTCATGCCAGCTAACTCCCCGTGGGACCGCTTATTTGATACCGCCGCAGAGCGGGCCCACAGGGAGATTACTTTAGAGTTTTTATCTACCTTTACATTTACGGACACCCGGGGTGGGGGTTTTCAGCATTTTTTGACGACAGACCCCGTAACTTTTACTATTTGCGGCAAGCCTCAGAGGATGACACTTCCTCAATTCGCTGTTGCCTTGGGTCTGTACTCACAGGTTGACTCAAAGTCACGCGCATTTTTTGATGCGCCAGTCAGCACGTCCACTGACGTGTTGTGGCCGTATTGGAAGAGTATTGGGTTCGGGGAGTTCGCGAAACCGAGACAGCGATCCCCGAAGGCACGGTCGACTGATCTTTACGACCCGTTACACCGATACCTACATCGGTGTATCTCCGTAACGATCGCCGGTCGTCATGATAGCAGGGAATGGGTCACCCAAAGTGACCTATTCTTCTTGCACGACTTACTTACCGGCGGGAGGGCCAACTTGGCGTACAAGTTGGCCGCATATCTCGCCGAGTACGCTTTTAAGCGAACCTCTTCCCACATCAGCTGTGGGGCCTTCGTCACCCGTCTGGCGAAGGGTTACTTGCGCCTCCTGACCCCGCATGTGGCAAGGGATATGACGCAGACACGCCAGCTTGACAGGGTTGGGAGGGACACAGCCCTATCGATGGGTTTGGCTCGCGAGGTCGAGGGAGGGCAGCTGGTTTGGGCTTATGGTGTGGGTGAGGGACCCCGTGGAGAGGGTGGTGATGAGGAGGGAGACGAGGGCGAGGGTGTGGGAGAGGGAGGCGACGGAGAGGGGGTCGCTCATACTGCCGATCGATCACAGGTAGTTGAGGAGGAGTTACGGGGTGATCGCCCGTACGTTCGACGCAGCGTGAGACAGCGTGTGATGCCTCCACCGGGGGTGGAGGAGAGACTCGTTCAGGTCGAGTCGGCTGTAGCTGCAGTCAGAGGGGATTTAGCTGCAGTCAGAGGGGATTTTGCTGCAGTGAGAGATGACGTACAGTGGATGGTCGAGGCGATTGTGGCTATGCATTCTGCCGCGCCCCTACCTCCACGAGCTGGCGCTGCACCACCACCACCACCGCCGTAGCTGCTTATTGTATTATTATTTTTTTTGTTATTTTACCTTTGAAACTTTGTAAAAGTTTATCTTTTTTTTAGATGTAAAACATTATAAATATTAATCTTTTGTTTAGATGTTATGTTGTTTGTTTAATAATTGTTGTCATAGTTTATCATAATCATATCACATATTTATCGTTTTACATAGTGGAAACTTACTAAACATAATAAATACGTTTAACTACAAACTCGTAACATAATCCGATATATACAATACTATTTTAAAATTTATAAAACTTATTAGATGGTTTCCCGATTGCAACAAAAATTAACTTTTCTATACATATTTATCGTTTTACAAATAGAAAACTTATTAAACATAATAAATACGTTTAACTACAAACTCGTAACATAATCCGATATATACAATACTATTTTAAAATTTATAAAACTTATTAAACGGTTTCCCGATTTCAACAAAAAATTAACTTTTCTATACATATTTATCGTTTTAAAAAAGTGGAAACTTATTAAACATAATAAATACGTTTAACTACAAACTCGTAACATAATCCGATATATACAACACTATTTTAAATACAAATATTTATTAAACGGTTTCCTGATTGTAACAAAAAAGTTAACTTTTCTATACGGGCTATACGGGCCGTATAATGTTATACGGCCCGTATACATATTTCAAAACTAAACACACTTGGCAAACCTTCGAAACAAAATTATGCAAATATGTATACAAAATTATGCAAATATGTATACGGCCAGTATATAACTATACGTCCCGTATACATATAAAAACAAAAAAAACATTCCATCGCATAAAATTCTGTGTATAAACATTCTATACGGCCCGTATCATTTTATACGGCCCGTATAGATATAGGGATGTGAAAATAAGATTATAGGGGATGCGGAAATAAAGCAACCCTAATTTTATTTAGGGTGAGAGGGGCACTCCCCTAAGAGGGGAGTCCCCTCTCTTACACACCACGAATCAGATAGTGCCACGTCAACTCCCCTCTTAAACTCCCCTAACACCCCATTTTGATGGCGGCACTCCCCTAATAGGGGACTTGGGTTTTTTTTTTTTTTTTATTTGTTGTAAAATTATGCATGTTTATAAATTAAAAAAATATTAATAAAAATAAAAATTAAATAAAAGGCATTTCATTAAATTAAAAAAAAAACAACCTAGAAAAATAAAAATTACATTCAAACTAGAAAAATATAAAAACAAACTACTCGTCGTCGGAACTCACTTCAAGGTGAGGTAGATCTAAACGTCCGAGATGCTCAACGAGATCGTGTTTTAGTCTCCAATGCGTGTCTTCGTCAATGAGTTCGCTATAAGCTGTATCAGCGAAGACGGGTTCGACTGGAGGATCTTGAATGTGTACCGGTGCTATCGCCCTTCCGTCGTCTTTTATAATCATGTTATGTAAAATAATGCACGTATACACGAGTAACCTTATCTTTTTCACCGTTTTGGAACGGATTGGACGGTTTAGTATTCCCCACTTCGCCTTTAACACACCAAACGCCCGTTCCACATCTTTTCTTGCGGCCTCGTGTTGCCTCTTGAACTTTTTTTCATTCGGGATGTGAGGATATGGAAAAGACTTCACAAACACGGACCAGCTAGGGTAGATCCCATCAGTAAGATAATACCCGCGTTTGTATAAGTGGTCGTTCACCTGAAATGGACAATATGGCGCCGTTCCGTTTCGTTGAGTAAGAAATAACGGAGATTGTTGGAGCACGTTGATGTCGTTTTGTGCACCCGCTGGGCCACAAAAAGCATGCCAAATCCACAAATCTTGAGACGCCACCGCCTCTAACATAACCGTCGGGTATTGATGATCGCCTCTCATATATTGTCCACGCAATTCTGTGGGGCACATTCTCCAGACGAAGTGTGTACAATCCAGACTAACCAACATACCAGGTAGGTGATGTCTCTCCTCATGAGCCTGATACAATAGCGCAACGTCGTGGCTCGTTGGTCTACGTAAGAATTCTCCGGCATACATTGCACAGACCGTCTGGCAGAAATATTCAAGGCACTCACGAGAGGTCCTTTCAGACATCTTTAAATACTCGTCGTTTTCGTCTGGTGGGTTACCGGTTGCAAGTTGTTTAATCGCAGAAGTAACCTTTTGCAATGGCGTGAAACTTTTCTTCATTCTCCCGTCCAAGCCCTCTTGAAACCACCCGTCGTACGCTTCGACGTCACTAACAATTTTTAGGAACAAAGACTTGGACATACGAAACCTCTGACGAAAAATATCGGCATTAAATTTTGGATTTTCTACAAAATAATCGGCCATTAGTGTTTCGTGGCCACCCTCACGATCTCGAGGGACAACTTTTTTTTTACTAGACGATGCCGTGTCTAGTAGCTCCGCTTGTTGGATGAGATTTTGGAAGAAAATTAAGCTACTATCGTTTGACGGTTCACCTTCATCGTCGGGAAAGTCGGGTAGGGGAGGAAAAATCGGGAACCTGGGATCCATTTAGTGAAGTGGGTGTTGTTTGAGAGTATAAAAAATAAGAAGTGGGTGTGGTTTGAGAGTATAAAAAATAGTGAAGTGGGTGTGGTTATTTATATTTGTTTAAAAAGTGAATTTTTTTTTTTTTTTAAAAGTCGACCGTTAAAGGACCGTTCATCAAACCTTGTGCCATTTCAAAGCGGGGAAGAAGGGCCGAAACCACTCCCCGATTCGGGTCCCCGCGGTGATGGCGGCGGTGTTCCCGATCGGGGAAGGTGGTCACCGATGGGGTCACCGATGTACGCCCCGGACACCCTTACATATGCAATTCTAGATCGGGTTATTCGGGTGCACCGGAATTCCTGAGTATCTTAATCTATTGTCTTCGAATTCGGGTTATACCTTTAATTGGGTTAAGGTTTATTGGGTTAAAGTATTAAAAAATAGAATCGTTAAATAGGAAATATGAAGAATCATCATTTAACCGTATCAATAAAAAGGAGGTGCATCGATCCATATCTTCAAATTTTCACTGTCAAAACATTGGTTTTCCCTGTTGACTATCACATTCAAAACTACAAAGTGGGAGGATTTATTGGTTGGGAATGTGGAAATGGTTATGCATATTGGTTATAGACAAAGTAGATGATATATATTTGATTAAATCGTGTAGTAATGCTGGTAAAAGAGAGATTTTGGAAAGCATTTGAAAGAGATGTTGCATGTGATTGTGTGTAAATTGGAATAAGACCGGTGGGTATGGGGAGGATAGTTTCTTTGGAGACTACCCGCCACGTAAGCGCCACGTAATCACGGGAGGAGGATAGTCTCTTTGGGGACTACCCAAGGGTGTGGGGACTAGCCAGGACTACCCCACCATTAATAATATATTAATATATATATATAAAGGAGGAGAGAGAAGTCAGATGGGGGGCCCACCACTTAGCCCCGTCTCCATCGTCACAATTGTGACGGAAGTGCCGTGCCGAGCCCCTTGGGGGCGGTGTGTGACTGGCCTAAAGGGGGGGGGGGGGGGGGGCCTGTGCCGATCCCCATACCCATTGGTCTAAAGGAAATCAATGGGATACGGTGCGTTGATTCTGAAAAGCATTGTGAGTAATTTTTGGATGTGTGTTAAAGTTTATTATCATTCCCGAAATACTAAAATAAGTTAAACGGTGTGTCCTTTTATGAAACCAAAAAAACAATTTGCATAGAATTGTGAAGTGTACACATATGTTAAAGTTTACGAAGGACTGTGACTTTTGTAAAGGGTGTGATCCAAATTATTGTGCATTTAAATTAAAGGGTGAGACTTTTAAACAAATGGGACATAACCCAAGTTGCTAATTGTATAAGGGTATAATATCATATTATAATATTTTAATTTTTAATATAATATAATTTACAAAAAAAATTATTTGAGACAAGCAAACCTTTGCTCGTGCTTGGCTCGTTTATAAAGCGAACTGAACTGATCAGTTCATTTACAATCGAGCTGACCCCCCGACATTTTCGTTCAGTAGTGTTATATATGTAGCTTTCGTACAGAAATTTTTTGGTATATACGTTTTCGACCTCCCGGTTCTATAGAATTTTTTGGGCATATATGTTTTCGACCCCCCGTCGGAAATCTCAAGCTTCGCCACTAGTCATGACCATCCACAAAATGTCCTTTAGCTTTCATTAAACTTGCAGGTGTCATCCTTAATGTTTAAAACTCGCTAAAAACATCCTTTAAGTTTATTTTTGTTGCTAGTTAAATTCCCTCACATACATAACATGTGAGGGTAAACTCATCATTTTAGTTGATCTTCTCATAAAACCCACAAAAAAAAAAAAAAAAAAAAAAAAAAAAAAAAAAACATTTTCCTCTTCAACTTAGAATTAAAAACCCTAACACACATTTAGTTTCGGTTGATAAAATCCACTTCCCCCTGATACAATTATCAAATTGATAGATAACCTAAATATTCAACCTGATTGTTGTGAATTTGATTAACAACAGCCAAAATCTTTGAAAAACCTGAAGATGGGACCCCGCAAATGTATCGTGGCTACAAACATTGCAGAAACCTCACTAAACCATGTGTAGTGGTAATGTGTTATAATGCCCCCACCATGGGGCATTATCCGACACGTGGCGTCCTAGTCAGCGATGGGGCATTATAGCAAAAGTGGCGTAGTGGGGCATTATGCCAATAACCCCCATTCAATCATTTCACAATCATTAAACAAAAAAGAAAACAAAAAAAACAAAAAGCAAAGAGATGGGATTGGCTAGTCAAAGTTGTACGCATGCAAAAGTGGGAAGTTGTCAGACCTTCATCAACATTGATTGGTTAAACCAATTTGCACATAGCGTTATAAATAAAACGCTGGAAAGGATTTTTTGAATTTTTTTTAAAAAAAACGCCCCATGTAATGGGGGGATGGGCGTTTTTAGGCGTTTTTTTTCAATTTTTTTTTAAAAAAACGCCCCACTACGGGTGCTCAACCATAGATGGAATTTATTACGTTAGTTATTGACACTGGATATGGTAAAATGAATGTATACCAACAATGGAAAGGAAAGCTAATCAGTATCGTGGAGATTGGTGTAACGATCATCATTTACAGGTAAAAGGGGTTAAAAAAGCCCGGGAAGTTAGGTCCCAGTTGCTGGATATATTAAAAACACTAAAAATACTGCTTACCTCATGCATTGGGCCAGACTGGGATATTGTTCGAAAAGCAATTTGTTCGGCTTATTTTCATAACGCTGCAAGACTGAAAGGAGTAGGAGAATATGTGAATTGTAGGAACGGAATGCCGTGCCATTTGCACCCGAGCTCGGCTCTTTATGGGCTGCTGGGGTACACACCGGAGTATGTGGTGTACCATGAGCTTATATTGACGACAAAAGAATACATGCAATGTGCTACATCTGTTGAGCCACAGTGGCTAGCTGAGCTAGGGCCGATGTTTTTTTCGGTTAAGGATTCGGATACATCGATGTTGGAACACAAAAAGAAGCAGAAAGAAGAGAAGTCGGCCATGGAAGAAGAAATGGAAACTTTGAGAAGACAACAAGCGGAAGCCGTGGCTAGAAATAAGGCCAAGGAGAGGGAGAAGAGGAAAAAGAAAAGCTACAAGAGCTCAGTTTTTAAAACTTAAGGTAACACAATACCAACTCAGGGGTAGATGGGTAATTTACAAACACTCATGATTCATCAACCAAAAGCTAGAAAAAAAAACACTAAATCCACATTTTGGTAGAGTACAACAACAATCCATAGCATACAACAACAAATGAAAAAAAATACTTTTTTTTTTCATTTTTTCTAAGACCGGTTCTTGAACGGCATGGCTCTGATAACAATCTGGTGATACAGCGCCGCGAGTGCCGCTCCAATGAAGGGACCGACCCAGAAAATCCACTGCAAAAAGATCAAAAACAAAAATTACCCTTTTGACCCAATCGTGTTATATATACATTGATCACATCAAAATGCAATCTTGATTAATATGTTGGCTTGAAACATGAAAGTCAAATGTGGTCAAATGAGGGACTTACATGGTCATCCCAAGCATGGTCCTTGTTGTAGATGATGGCTGCACCGAGACTTCTCGCAGGGTTGATGCCGGTTCCGGTGATGGGGATGGTGGCCAAATGGACCAAGAAAACAGCGAACCCGATTGGGAGTGGAGCCAAAATCTGCATGGTTTGGTTCAAATTGAAGTCAACTAAAGATGGTCAAGGTCAAAGGTCAAACAAAAGGTAAATAGAATGTACTACTTTAACTTTTACCGCATGATACCATCCCTAGTTCCAAAGCTCTGATTTTGGCCCATTAGAAAGTGTGTATTGTATTTTATTAGTTTATTTAAAGGAAAGTGCAACTTTCATTGCATTGCATGAGACACAAGTGTTCAAAGACTTTGGAACTGATACATAGCAAACTACTTTTGTAACAAAGAAAGGTTCCTATAACCTAATTTTAGGATAAGAAAGTCTCAAAACTTGTAGAACATACATGAAAAAGTCACAAAGTAATTTTTTCAGTAAACTGCATAAATGGTCCCTGTGGTTTACTCTAATTTTTACATTAAATTACTTAACTTTAAAGAAGCCACTTGGGTTGTAGCCCACTGGTAAAAGTCGAAAAGCTTTTTTGTAGAGTACTCGGGTTCAAATCTTGGCAACGTGTAACTTAGGAGTAGTGTGGGTTGGGGTGCATAATGTATTAGCCGTACCAAAAAAAAAAAAAAAAAAAAAAAAAACTTAAAGAAAAGTGGACGCCGTCTTATAAGATAATTAAAAGTTAACAAGTTATCATCTTATAAATATTCAAAAAACACTTATGATATACAAATTAAAATTAGTTTAAGGACTTTTTTGTGTATTAGTTTGAGCAATATACCAATATTAGTTTGAGCAATTTTATTGTGTCATGTGTGTGTGCATATATATTAGGTTTTTATATGAAATAAAAAACTTGTTTGTAAATGTAATGATCTCCCTCCAAATATTTGGAAAAATAAATCAATGCACATGGAAGCAAATCACCTACACTTGCATTGCACAGACAACAGAAGATACAAAGGCATCAAACCTACTACTCTTCCATCATTCCCCACATTTAATTTCTATATATCCTCTTTGTCTGGCAAATCTTTTTAAAATATTATCTACTTGTTTTCTTCTAAATCCTAAACAGTTCTTTGGGTATTTAATAGTTTGGACATTTAACAATTAATATGCATAAGACATAAGTATTAAATAGACAAGAGGAAGAGAAGAGTACACATACAGGGACATGTGAGTCTCTGGCACTTCTTTTGGCATCAGTGGCTGAGAAAACAGTGTAGACAAGAACAAAGGTCCCAACAATCTCAGCACCAAGACCATCACCCTTGGTGTAACCATGAGCCACAACATTGGCTCCACCCCCCAAAGCTGTGTACTGGTGCTTGCCCTGGAACCCTTTGACCACACCTGCACCACAGATGGCTCCAAGACACTGCATCACCATGTAGAATAGTGCTCTGGTTAAAGACAGTTTTCTTGCTAGTAGCAAACCAAAGGTCACTGCTGGGTTGATGTGTCCTCCTGTTTTACACCGAATTATAAGCTTGTTTAGCAAAAAATCAGATTTTTTAACTACCCATTTCATTTGAGGTAAGGTTTTAGGTAAAAATGGAAACTATAAGGTTAAACTCAGCAAGATAACAAAAACTAGAAGTTTGACTAGCAAAAAATCAGATTTTTTAACTACCCATTTTATTTGAAGATAAATCTTGAACAACCCATGTCATTTGTGGTAAGAATTTAGATAAAAATGGAAACTTTAAGCTTAAAAAACAAGAAAACAAAAATTAGAAGTATGTTTAGCAAAAAGATCAGATTTTTTAACAACCCATGTCATTTGAGGTAAAATTTTAGTTAAAAATGGAGACTTTATGTTTATAAGTTAAAAACAAACAAGAAAACAAAAATTAGAAGAATATTTAGCAAAAGAGAGGATTCTTGAAGAACCCATTTCATTTAAACATATATCTTGAACAACCCATGTCATTTGAGGTAAGATTATAGTCAAAAATGGAAACTTTTTTCAAAAATAGCAATAAAAAAAAATTCATGCTTTTGAGAATAATTTCAAGAAAACCAATTAAAGATAAATATTGAAGAACCCATGTCAAAAATAGCAAAATAAATAAATAAAAAATAATATAAGTTCAAGAAAACAAAGGGTTTTGGTAAGTAAGTAACTAACATACCTGAAATACCAGCAGTGCAGTAGACAAGTGCAAAGATCATACCACCAAAAGCCCAAGCAATTCCTTGAATACCAACAGTACCACACTTTGTGGGGGATTTGACCACACCCATGACAGTCAACACAGAGATGTACAAGAACAAGAAAGTGGCTATGAACTCTGCAATACCGGCTCGGTAGAAAGACCATGATGATAACTCACTTGACTGGAACAAGGGTGCAGGTGGTGGTTCCTTGTAGTCTTTGTCTGTTTGAGCTGAGGTCCCAATGGGTTGCCTCTCTGAGAACTTGTTGGCTCCTAGCTTAACATCTTCTTCCTTACCCTCCATACTTGTTGCTCAAAGCTAGCTTTCTCTCACTACTCTCTCTCTTGTTTTATGTAAGCAAGAATGTGAGTTTGTGAGGTGAGAGGATAGGTGTTGTGGGATTTTATAATGGAAACTCATCATTTAAGTCAAAAACTTTAATTTTTTTATTAAATTGCCAAAATCGTCCCTTAAATGTTTGTTATTTTCATCCAAAAACAACATTTTTGTACTCCTTTATTTTTGGGATTTTTTGTCATTTTCATCCAAACGTCTGATTTTTTTTTTGCCAAAATCGTCCCTGAGATTTGTTATTTTTTGTCATTTTCATCCAAATGTTAAAAATAAAGCAAATTAGACGTTTGGATGAAAATGTCAAAAAATCCCAAAAGTAAAGGACTATATTGTACAAAAAAGTTGTTTTTGATGAAAATGACAAACATGCCCAAACCTCAGGGACGATTTTGGCAATTTACTCTTTTTTTTATTTCTAACAAAGCTCGATCATCATATACATCTATTGGCAAAAGGTTATTCACATTTACAATCGTAGACAATGCTGATGACCTGGTTCATCACCAATTCTAGGGAAAATTTGAAACGCCCTGACACGTTTTAACCAAATTTTGACGCAGCGGAAAATACATACTAAAAATTTCTTTACAAGTTATTCTTTCTTTCACTTAAATACATTAATCCCTTTTCATAAATTAATTAAAAACTAACATACGTATATCGAATTAAGTGACCACATACACACCCAAGTACAGCCCATGTCTTGACTCGATCTTCAACCGCTTACACATCTTGAACAAACATTCATAAACCTGTACAACCTGCAGTCGCCACAACCAATTACTTCATTAGCAACTAGTGACATAATATATCTACTTTAAAATGTGCATAATCAAGCATCAACATCTCTTATTCTCGTTCATATAAGTCCATTCGTCCATCCATTCGGACACTCTCGTACGACTTCCATTCTTAACCTTCACTCTCCATTATTAGTATACCTGCACTTTCATTTCATTCTTAACAGAAAACAATTAGCATCATTATACTTTCCTATTCACTTTCGACTTCTTTTTCCGTAAACTTACCTATTTACTTCCATTGTTTAATACTTTCACATGTATCACAATAATGATCATAGTACAATATATTTTACATCTAAAGTGTAAGTCCGGGATTTACTTACCTTACTCGTCCGTATTTGTATTCGCTTACTTGAGTCTTCTTGTCCCGTTAGCCTTCCACGCTCCCATCCATCTTGACATGATTCCTATACTTTCATGTCATTACATTAACATCCTTATTAGCATATATGATTATTCATATGAACGATCATATCAAGTTCATATCTCACATATGTATTCCATTAGCCGATTCAAACAAGCATATAGCATACTCAACATCATCATAACCCAACCTTCACATATTATTGTTATTTAGACATTTCATCAAACACGTGGCGTGCGTACTACTTCCTAGGCACCATGTACAACTAGTTTATGCATAATCTTCCTAGTTCATTCATATTTCATCAAATCTTCTTACTAATCAACAAGTATCATTAGCACATAAACATCAAGCATAGCATCATCGTATTTCTCCTAATTCATCTAACAAGAATTCATCATACCCACATAATACATCAATCTTTCCACAAGACTTGTACATAGATGGTGATTCTAGTCATCATCTTCACCATAACTAACGGGTTTCACCTCTAATCATCAAATTAGCACTAACCATACGTAACCGATGTTCTATACGAGGGTTCTAACCCTTGTACATGATTAATTTCATATTAACTCACGGATTAGAACATAACCCACTTCACCCATGATCACCAATCTTAAATTTAAGACATACCTTATGATCCCCTCGTGATAGTGATCATTTATCCATGCTCGGTTATGATTTTAGACTTCGTTCCACCCTTCAATTTGAAGATTTATCAAGAACTAGGGTTTGAACCCTTGTTCTTCTTCTTCCTGATCGTCTCACACACACACACGAAGTGTGTGTGTGTGGGTTTTCCTTTATTTAATAAATCATGTTTCCTTTTTAACGGTTTTGGTCCCTCGACTTCGTTTCAATTAATAAAGAGACTAACACTCATTATCTTGTTACTTATATATACATGTCACCACTCGGTAAATTATTCCTAGTCAACTTTTATTTACGGGTCACTTTTACACCAAACGGTAATTTACCCGTTCATTTATATTAACCGGGTTTAAATTATCAAACCCCATTTTTGGGGTGTTACAAAATTCAATGTCTGAATACTCAATGTGGTAAAACCTCTTATTTTGCACATGATATTTTGTCACGAACAAGACTCCAACTGACAAACCCGTAGATATGGTAATCCGGATACTGCTAGATCACTACCCATTTAGTCTCGAAAAACTTTTAATGTGTAATTAACTAGGTTCATGCCCGTGCTCTGCGGCGTGTACGCCCGGCGGAAATTTCGTTGGTGTCGTTCTGTTCATACGAAGTCAAAACTTGGTATAGCAATCGAAAGAGTAAACCCAAATACGATAACATTTGCAATCCACATAAAAGATAAAAAATAAAGTGGTTGTGTAAAAAAACGCTATCAACACGTGTTCGGTTGTAGCTGACCAAGATAATAAAACGATTGTTTAGGGTTGATTAAAACCCAACCGCTTCAAAAGATAAACATAACCACTTGTTTAAAATAACTTTAATATTATATAAGCTTTCATGTAGTATTATATATCTATAATCTTTAATATTATACAAAATAACAAAACAAATTCTATGGTTGAGGGCCAATCAAACCAAATCACCATTTGTTAAAAAAAAAAAAAAAACCCAATGGTATGGGGCCACATGACCCAAGAAGAGCTTCACGATTTCTTTTGTTATAGTATAGATTTTTTTTTTCTCTTAATTTTAAGTCTAGTGATTGAGACTCCAACTGCGTTTATTTTGTACGTTTTGGGTTTGTAGCTTCTTGCTAACCCGATTTCTATATATCATATAGAAGTTGTTTGACCGTTCAAAAAAAAGATATGGTTATTCAGATACTGCTAGATCACTGCCCGTTTAGTCTCGAAAAACTTTTAATATGTTTTCCTACGTTTTGGGTTTGTAGCTTTTTGCTGAACCGGTTTCTATATAATAGATAGAAATATTTTTACCGTTCAAAAAAAAAGATATGGTTATTCGGATACTTCTAGATCATTACCCGTTTAGTCTCGAAAAGCTTTTAATATGTAATTAATTTTTTTCTTTTAATTTCAAGTCTAATGGTTGAATTTTAAGTTGTGGGTCCGATGAAACGTATTAAACATTTTAAGTGAAATTAGTCTGTCGGTACAATTATTTTTGTGGATGGATATAATGGGTTGAAATTTTAGAACGTTAGTGCAAAGTGAACCGTTCGTTCAAGTTTTATTATTTACTTATATTTCTAGTTGGGATATATAATACACACACATAGGACTCTTGGAATAGGGTCAAATACAAATACTTATGTTTGTAATAACCGTAACAATTAACACATAATTGACAAGTGTCCCTCAATAAAAAATTAGTTTAGGGGTAATTTAGACCTTTTGACCATATTAATTTATAACTAATTAAAAATAATTATTAAAACATCCATAAATCCATGCAAATTTAATTCAAATCTTAACATATCCATGATCTAGTAACTCTCCATGATCGAACCAACCTGTAGGAACCACCACAAAAAATATAATCAGCACAACACTATATAATTAGCATAACATCCTTAATCGTTCTCCATTATTAGCACATCGTCCTCAATCGTTCTCCATTATCAACATAAACGACATTAGCACAACATTCTCAATCGTTATCCATTATCATCACATCAGACGTGCTGATTATATCTACTTTCGGTGTTTGTTTGTATTATATTGTAATTAACACATAATCAGTACATTATCAGCACAATTATAAAACAACTTTTGGTAACTTTTTTAAAAGTTACTTTTATAAATAAAAAATATATAGCAATATGGTACTCATATTAAAGATAAAAGAATACTTGATTTTATGGTATATTTAAAAAAAAATGAAGTATATAAAAGTTATTTTAACTTAAAAAACGTTGGTGGAATTTGTATTTAATTGAAAATGTTCAAATGACTAGCAATTTTACGAAATTACCCCTAACTTGTTAGTACTTATTTTTAATTATAAGGGTTTTATTTATAATCAACATCAACCCTTGATTTAAACTATCAATGGTTTAGATCTATTCTTACGGTTCTTACAGTTAGCAGTGTTTGTACAGGATCCCAACCCTGGAACTCTTATAGATATTAGTTATGTTTATATTGACACCAGATGACGTTATCACACCTGTGTGATCTAACGAACACCGTCTTATAATGCTACACATAAGACGTATATGACTATTTTTTTCGTTTGTCTGACTCATATGATGCCAATCATACCATACAGTTTGTATAACACATGAGTGATATCTAAATAACGTGTCAATGGTGTTCACCGAACTAATATCACACACAATTTTCTTTTGTTTAAAACAAATAAATATACAATAAACACAAACCATCGTGCACTAATATGCACTCCTCCACTCCCGAAAGTCATTAACTTTCTATTTATTTATTTTTTTAAGATAAACATTATACAAATTAATACATCTTCACTTTAAAAGATATTATGTTTAGTATTCGTCTATTAGATATTAATTTGATATATATCAGGATTAGCGATACCATACCGGTTATATTAGGTACCGGTATTTTGGCCTGTTTACCGGTATTCATTTTCTCCGTTTTTTGGTGTCGATACTTTCGATACCGATGCTTTCGATACAGATACTGATTTGTTACCATACTCATCCCTATTCAGGATTACATAGATTAAGATTAAATATACGATAATTCATAAGCCCTATAAAATGTATGTATATAGTTGAGCATTCACATCCATTCCATCATATTTTCACCTTAAATTACACTAAGGGGCTGTTTGGTAGCCTCTGAATGGTCATTAAGAGGCTACCTCTTAATGGAACCATTAAAAATTTTAGCAATGAGAAGGTAGAAGAATGTGACATGGAATGATTTACCATTCAGAGGTTACCTCTTAATTATTCAGACTTGAGGTTACCTCTTATTCATTAAGAGGTTTTAAACCATTAAAAGGTAACATCTGAATGGTCATTAAGAGGCTACCAAACAACCCCTAAAAAACACTATATTTTCTCTCTCATTTTCAATTAAATAATATTTTTTTAATATCTTTATCATTATCTTTTCTCTCTCCTCTGCTCACAACCACTTTCAAAATGTATTAAAAAATTATAGGGGGTGAACAATGTCTCTCTAAATATACAGATAAACAGTAAAATTTTCTCTCTCCTACACTCACAACCACTTTTTACAATTTTTATATTATAAAAACTCTACACACGTAATTTGATGACATAGATGTGAATGCTAATCAAATCAAATATAAAATCAAATATAATAAATTTATAATTTATGGTTTATACATGGATGCTTACGTGGTGTTGGTGTGTTTTCAATTAATGGGACCCACTACTGAATTAGTGGCTGCAGATAAATGGCCGTTACTTTTTCATTTTTATTCGGACCTTGTATGAGTAAGCCGTCATCAGTTTGAACGTTATAAATTATAACGTATGACTTCTCAAAATAACTAATACTTTTTTCCCTCAAAACACAATATGTAGTATTATATTATATGGGTGAGGTTTCTGTAAAAATAACATTTTTCATGAGAAATGTGAGAAGACATAGAAATTGACATGTAGGCATCATGTTTTGGACTTAATGTTTTGGGTTGTTTTGGCAAGAAAAATACCAAACATAACAATTTAAAACATAATGCAACATATTATGGGCGTGAAATTTAAAACACACTGTTTAACGTTCTTGGCTTGGTGTTTTATATTTTAAGCTTAGAATTCATTGAATTGTGTCTTAAATTGTTATGTTTGCTGTTTTTCTCGCCAAAACAACCCAAAGCATTATACCCAAGTGCAAACCATACAAGTCAATTCTTATGTTTTCCCACATTTCTCACAAAAAATGTCATTTTTACAAGATTCTAAAACTTATATAAGTACATAAAGTTAGGGGTGTTCAAGATCGGATAATCCGGTTTTCGGATATCCGAAATTTCGGATAGTGAAATATTGACATCTGAACCCGAATCCGAAATTTCGGATATCCGATTTTCGGATATCCGAAATATCGGATTCGGGTTCGGATATCTAATCGGATATCCGAATATCCAATTTTTTATTTAATTTTTATTTTTTTATTATTTTTTAATATTTGGAACCAGATTTTTCGGATAGTTTCGGATATCCGAATATAAATTTCGGATTTTTTTCGGATATTTTTCCGGATACTTCGGATATTTTTCGGATATTTCGGATATTTTTTCGGATATTTTTCGGATACTTCGGATATTTTCGGATATCCGAAAAAAATAAAAATTAAATTTTCGGATATTTTCGGATAATCCGATTATCCGAAAATTCTCAAAATCACTATCCGAATCCGAATTTTCGGATATCCGAAAATTCGGATATTTCGGATACGAGTTTTCGGATATTTCGGATTCGGTTTCGGATTCGGATTTTTTTGAACACCCCTACATAAAGTAACTTGAGTCGTACCTTTTGTTTAAAAGACATGTTGGTTGGAAAGTATTTGAAGGAATATATAATTTGCAAACAATATGAGGCGGTGTGATTTTGAATTTATTGAAGCGATATATTAACAATCGTGTCGCTTAAAAATCATGGTCGTCTTTACATAATGAAGTGGCGTGTTGTTAAATTAATCTATACAATAACTATTATAGGCGCCGCATTTCTAAAGGGATGTGTTATGATGGCTTTGCAGGACATGATGGAGGACATCATGGATTTGTAGGATACGCGGGACATGATGGCTTTGCAGGACATGGGCATCCTCCAGGACATGGAAACCCTCCGGAACATCCTCCAGGACATGGACACCCCCCGGGACATCCTCCAGGACATGAACACCCTCCGGGACATCCTCCGAGACATGGACACCTTCCGGGACACCCTCCAAGGCATCCTCTGGGACATCCTCCAGGACATGGACACCCTTCAGGACATCCCCCAGGACATGGACATCCTCCAGATGGCTTGACAGATACAAGAAGCTTCGTGCCTTTCAAACACTCACTTCGTTTAGCAATAAACGCATAGTCGTGCACCGTTCCTAAGATAACCACAGTCTTCCATTATTAGGCATTTGCATAATTGATCCCGCAGGACAACAACACTCGTAGCGCTCTTTAGTGACGTAAATTACGGGTGTATGTTTTGCTGGATCGTAATTGAACACTAAACCAATAACACAGTTAGCTTGCCGCAAGACGTAGACATAGAATTATCAACAAAGCATGTGTAATATATACCAAGTGTGTCTCTCCTTACTTGAATTCCCGACCCTTGGCCTAATCTTCGTAATCGACACCCTCGGCCCAATCTTTATCATCTCCAACTATATGATCTGTTGCTTTATGTCACACCCCAACCGATGACGGAAACATCGGGGCATGGCACTGAGCGAAACAGATTGTTAAGAGAAATTCCATAACAACTAAATTACCGGATAGTTAATATTATGTCCCATACCATAACACATCAAGTAACCAATTATTACAGACATAGATATCTCAAAACAAAAAAATTCAGATTTAAATAAATAAATTGTCTTTGTTTCTAGACTCCATCCTAACTTGATTTCATCAAACAGCAAGCAACATCCTAAGCACCTGTCACATACGTTAAAATAGAGGTCAATACACATAGTGTAAATGTGAGCATACAAGTTTTATGGTAATAGTAGAGTTCGAAAGTGTTTACGCATAACCAGCATGTAACATGTATAGTGTGAAGCTAGTAGGTTATCGACAATGAAATATGCACAGACAAGACTGCGAGTTGTAGAATACGCAACACATATCACCACTGTGACACATAAAGAGGTAACCTTAACAACCTCTGTCCACGACAGGTGCTGAGTCCAAACAAATAGTACTATCGTTGCTAAGGCGTCAGGCAACAATCACTGTGTTAACATAACATACAAGCATTCATCGAGTAACAAGTAACATGCAATAACGGTCAGCGTATAAATAGTGTTGGCGTTGTGTGTCGATGTGATTTAGAATAAGTAACGTATGTAACACCCAAAAGTGCACAAAGCAAAAAGGGATCGAGTACACTCACAACGATGAAAGTAAATGGATTGAAGGGAGCGCTAGAGTGATTAGCATGAATAGTTTACGATAGCATAAGCGAATGAATCAGCGCCTAAATTGGTGAAAAGTGACCAAGTGTCGAACGGTAATCCGATCGGATGGCAATCCGATCGGATGGTCCTTCGATCGGATGTCAATCCGTTCGGATGGTCATCCAATCGGATGGCCATTCGGTCGGATTGACATTCGTTTGGCAAGGATGTGTTTGTGTGTGATGGCTTTGAAGTTTTCGTTGTAGCATTTTGAAAACAGTGAAGTATCACTACCTTTCAGGTCGTTCGATCGGATGATGATCCGATTGGCAGGACACTTAGTGAGAACAAGTTCACAGCAGGATGGTCATTTGATCAGATAGCAATCCAATCGGATGGCAATCCGTTAGGAACTGATGTTCTTTGAAAATTGAAAATGATTGAGTGTTAAAGTCCAAGTGCAATCTGATCGGATTGCGGTTCGGTCGGATGGCAATCCGATCGGCAGTGGCGGACCCAGGAATTTTTCCATGGGGGTGCGGAACATTTTTAAAAATTTTAGGCCCCTAGGTATATAAGTAAAAAAATCGGTTCGTATCGGGTCGGGTCGGGTCATGTAAAACAAACGAACATCAAACTAAATTTATATAATAATAAAATACATGTCAAACCTTGTTACAAACATAATTAAAACGTCGACGCCCTGCGGGTTTTCATTTTTTGAAATCTATTCAAAACATCATCTAAAGCTAATTTCTTAAGCAATTCTTTCTCTATTTAATTTTCAACTATTCAAGCCCTAGAAATCATAACGTAAGTTGTAATCACCCTAAAAATATATAAGCAACATAATCACCCTAAAAATCATCTAAACAACCATAAACAACGTCAAAACACACAAAATTTCAAACCTATTTAACAACTTTATTACCTTTTTTTCTCCTATAATATCAACCAAAATCATCAAAATAACAAAGAAACTTAACCGTGTTCGGATTCTGGTTAGATTTGGTGTCGAACGACGGTGGTATGGTGGCTGATTACGGTGGTCGCCGGCTGCTGGACTGTTGTCGCTGGGTGATGTTATTCGTTGGCAGTGCAGGGACGCAAGAGAGAGAGAGAGCGGGAGAGAATTTCTAAAGGTTTTGGGCTTTAATTATTTTATTATATTTTGAAATATTGTTAGGTTTGGTTAATGGGCTAACACTTAGCGGGCTAGCTAGTTAGGAATTATAAGTTGGTAAAGGTATGAGTATTTGGGTTTAGTTAGTTAGGTAGTAAGAGTTATATAATTTAGGTAGTATTTTTTTAAAAAAATAAGAGTTTACTAAAAAAATATAAATTGATAACACTTTTTACCTAAGGGGTGCGGACGAAAAATTTCAAGTGGTGCGGTCGAAAAATTCCAAGGGGTGCGGACGAAAAATTTCAAGGGGTGCGGTCGAAAAATTCCAAGGGGTGCGGTTGAAAAATTCAAGGGGTGCGGACGAAAAATTCCAAGGGGTGCAGACGGGATTTTCGACGGAACTTAGCACTAAATATTTTTTTCCCCGGGGGTGCGCCCGCCCACCTTGGGCTGACCTTGGGTCCGCCCCTGCCGATCGGACGGCAATCCGTCCCACAATCTAATCGTCTTGAACTTGAGAAATTTGCTATGTTTTGAAAGTTTTGCGGTTTGCTTGAGACAGTATGACAACGTGTTAAACAACGGAAACTCCATCAGACCCAGGCTATCCGATCGAACGGGAATCACCCCAATCCGATCAGTTAACTGTTCGTGACGGGTTTCATGTTCAACCAGAAATCAGTTATCTCATGGATAGGATTCAGATCTAAGACCGACACTTCACTAGAGAACGAGTAGAAGGTCTGAACTAGCTATGATTCTATCGGTTTTGAGTGTATTGAGTGTAAAAGAGTTGAAAGAAAGTTAGAAACCATCTTTCAATCCTTATATCTTTGAAAATGTTTAGATCTATGCGAAATCGTTGTGAAATCATGTGGAAATCCTTCAGATCTGAGTTGTTCTTGGTGGAATGAAGCCAAATCTTGAAGTTCATACGAACTCCATGATGACATCACCCTAGAACACATCAAATCCGTTGATTTCACGATTAAAAGTTAAGATTCAAAGGTGAAAAAGATGAAGAAGTGCGTGTAGATCATGGAAGTACAAGATTTGAGTTGAAAACTTACAAGAATCGCGAGAAATCGAGAGAAAGAAGGCCTTGAGCGTGCTGGTCGAGTGAGAGAGAGCTGTCACATCACAAGTGATGTGACAGGGGGGTATTTATAGGTTTCCAAAAATGGAAAGTGGAGTGCATTCCCATCGGACGACCATTCGATCGATTGGCCATTCGATCGAAGTGGTCCGACGAGTTGAGTTTTGGCGTTTCGTTTCGCGTGTTGAGTGTTGCGATGCGTTTCGAGTGAGCGATGTGATAGTATTACCCATTAGTTACACAAATAACCTAACTACTATATCTAACATACAATCACTATAAATAACTTGCGTTTAGCTTTTGCGATTAGATTGCGTTGCGATAGAATTGTGATTGCAATTAAACACCTCAACATAAACATAACATGCACAAGTAACACATAATAGCACACGCACGTAAAACAATATCCAGAACACATGATTCGAGTTACGAATGTGATGGCGATGCGATTAGCGATAAGTCGATTAGCGATAAACATCGATTAAACCTCGTTTATTAATAGATACTTCACATAATACAACTAAAGAAAATAAATAATAGAATTCGATTACAAGTCAAAAAGCACAGTCAGTAGTTAAGCAAGGAGTGACAGATCGCAATTAGCAATATTTTCTTCCTTTGACTTTGACTTTGACTTGTACTTTCCAAAAAGCGGGTTGTTACAGCCTCCCCTACTTTTGGAAATTTCGTCCCGAAATTCAAGAAGTAGGCGTAACAAATAGTTGCGTGTACTTTGCCTTCATGTCACTTTCGAGTTCCCAGGTGAACTCAGCGCCGCGTTTGCCTTCCCAGCGAACCTTCACAATGGGAATGCGTGAGCATCTGAGCACCTTGGTTTCTCGTCCCATGATCTCGACAGGCTTCTCCACGAAGTGTAATGTTTCGTCCACTTGTAAATCTTCGAGTGGGACATGTAATTCCTGGTCGGCTAGACACTTTCTGAGGTTCGAAACGTGGAAAGTCGGGTGGACATTACTAAGTTCCTCCGGTAGTTTGAGTCTGTAGGCCACTTTTCCAATCCTTTCCAGAATCTTAAAGGGTCCAACATATCGAGGTGCGAGCTTTCCTTTCTTGCGGAATCTGATCACCCCCTTCCAAGGTGCAACCTTTAGGAGTACGTGATCGCCAACGTCAAATTCAAGAGGCTTGCGGCATCTATCGGCGTAACTTTTCTGACGGCTCTGAGCTTTCAATAGATTGTCTCGAATTTGGAGGATTTTGTCAGTCGTTTCTTGCAACAGCTCAGGACCGGTAATTTGCGCGTCTCCGATCTCGTGCCATACAATTGGTGATCGACATTTCCTTCCGTATAATGCCTCAAATGGTGCCATTTGGATGCTAGAATGATAACTGTTATTGTACGAGAATTCGACTAAAGGTAAGTGCGCATCCCAATTACCATCGAAATCTATGACACAAGAGCGAATCATGTCTTCAAGGGTGCGAATCGTTCTTTCAGTCTGACCGTCGGTTTGGGGATGGAAAGCGGTACTTAGATTAAGAGTAGTCCTGAGAGCAGATTGAAACGTTTCCCAAAGACGTGAGGTAAATCGACCATCGCGGTCAGAGATGATGTCACGAGGCATCCCGTGTCGACAGATGATCTCGTCGGTGTAGATTCGGGCTAATTTTTCTACCTTAAAGTCTTCTCGTATCGGCAGAAAGTGAGCTGACTTAGTCAAACAGTCAACGACAACCCAGATGCTGTCGTGTTCTGATGTCGTGAGCGGAAGTTTCGTTATGAAGTCCATAGCTATACTCTCCCATTTCCACATAGGGGTCTCGGGTTGCACGAGTAAGCCAGAGGGTCTTTGTTGTCCGACCTTGACTTTGGAACAAGTCAGACACTTTGAAACATAGATAGCGATATCCTTCTTCATGCCCGGCCACCAGTACTTGTAGCATATGTCCTGGTACATCTTGTCAGCACCGGGATGAATAGAATACCGAGATTTGTGGGCTTCGTCCATCAGAAGCTGTCGCAAATTTGTACGCTTGTGAATCCAAATTCGGTCTAGATAATGGAAGATCCCATTCGATTTATTCACCAGTTGAGCGCCATCATTGATGATTCTTTCCTTCTTCAAAGTACGTTCGATAAAACAAGCATGTTGAGCGTCGCGGATGAGAGCTTCAAGGTTAAACTGGGCTTGAGAATTACGAACGCTATACGAATAGCTTCGTCTACTGAGAGCATCGGCAACGACGTTTGCTTTGCCTGGATGGTAACGAATCTCACAATCGTAATCGTTGAGGAGTTCAACCCATCGGCGTTGGCGCATATTTAGTTCCTTCTGGTCAAAGATGTGTTGTAGGCTCCTATGATCGGTGAATATCGTACACTTGGTACCATAAAGGTAGTGTCGCCAAATCTTTAACGCAAAAATAACTGCACCTAGCTCGAGGTCGTGGGTTGTATAATTCTTCTCGTGGATTTTTAGCTGTCGAGAGGCGTACGCGATAACCTTGTCTCGTTGCATGAGAACACAACCAAGACCAAGGTTTGAGGCATCGCAGTAGACTACAAAATCGTCGTTTCTGTCGTGCAGTGAGAGCACGGGAGCATTGCAAAGAATAGCCTTGAGACTTTGAAAGGCTTCCTCCAGTTTAGTTCCCCAAACAAAAGGTTTGTCCTTATGCGTAAGAGAGGTAAGCGGCACAACGATTTTAGAGAAACCTTTGATAAATCAGCGATAATAGCCCGCTAGTCCGAGAAAAGAACGGACTTCAGACGGGTTCTTGGGTGTAACCCAACTCTTAACAGCTTCGATCTTCGCGGGGTCGACGTGAATACCTTGACTATTGATGATGTGACCCAGAAATTGAACCTCCTCAAGCCAGAATTCACACTTGGAGAACTTGGCATAGAGACGGTTTCCCTGGAGTAACTCAAGAACCAAACGTAGATGCTGCGAGTGTTCGGTTTTTGACTTGGAATAGACCAGGATATCATCGATGAACACGATGACGAAGCGGTCAAGAAAGGGTTTGCACACGCGATTCATTACATCCATGAAAACTGTGGGAGCGTTGGTTAAACCAAAAGGTATAACAACAAACTCGTAATGACCATAGCGGCTTCTAAAAGCGGTTTTAGGTATATCCTCCTCTTGGATTCGTAACTGGTGATAGCCTGAGCGTAGATCGATCTTCGAGAAACATGTAGCACCTTGTAACTGATCAAACAAATCATCAATTCGAGGCAAGGGATAGCGATTCTTGATACTCAGTTTATTCAACTCCCTATAGTCGATGCACATCTGGAACGATCCATCCTTCTTTTTGATGAAAAGGACAGGCGCACCCCATGGAGAGTTGCTAGGGCGAATGAAGCCTTTATCAAGTAGTTCCTGGAGCTGACTCAAGAGTTCGCGCATTTCAGAAGGAGTGAGGCGATAAGGCGCTTTAGCAACATGGTTTGTTCCAGGAATGAGGTCGATTCGGAAATCGATATCACGAGTGGGAGGTAAACCAGGTAAATCATCGGGGAAAACGTTAGGGAATTCACAAACAACAGGAACGTTTTTCACTCCTGTGTTTCCTTTCTTTTCCTTCTCCGCTACTACAATGTTAGCCAAGAAAGCACTGTATTCCTTGCGGACATACTTGCTCGCTTGGACACATGACATGAGTTTAAGACCTTTCGAGGGAGTTTCGCCATACACACAAAGTTGATCACCATTAGCGAGCAAGAAACGAATCATTTTATCAAAGCAAACAACTTCAGCATGATTTTCGCGAAGAAAATCCATGCCTACTATGATGTCAAAACTACCGAGCTGCATCGGAATAAGGTCGATAGGGAAGACGTGATTGTTGAGTTCGAGCGTACAATCACGTAGAACAGAATTGACAGCGACGGTTCTTCCGGTGGCAACTTCAACATCGAACGTCGAGGGTAGATGGGCGCGCTTACGATTAAGGAGCTTTTCGAATTCAAGCGATACAAAACAGTTATCTGCTTCAGTATCAAACAAACACGAAGCATATATATCATTCACAAGGAACGTACCATTAACCACATTGTTGTCTGCTTGAGCCTGGCGGGCGTTGATGTTGAAAGCACGTCCGCGGGCTGCTGGCTGCTGCTGCTGTTGGGGCTCTTGTTTCACTACCCTGTTGGGGCACATGTTTGCAAAGTGGTTGGGATCACCACATGCGAAGCAAGCTCTAGCGTGAGCAGCGGGTGCAGGAGCTGCTTGATGGCCCTAGGGAGCAGGAATGAGAGCTTGTGGTGCAGGAGCTTGACCTTGAGCTGGAGTTGGAGTTTGGCGTGGACCAGTACGGCAGTTTGCGGTGAAGTGGCCGTACATGTTGCAATGAACACAGAATCGACATGCGATACCAACCGGGTGATGATAGGTACAAGTAGGTCAAAGCGGGTGTGGTCCAGTGTATGCACGCATGGCAGGCAGTGCATTGACCACAGGCGCCGCTACTTGGCGGCGTTAAGGTTGCGGTTGGGCAGGTACTGTTTGGAGTGGAGCGGCAATAACCGCACAGTTCTTGTTGCTGGAACTGCTGTTGTTCTTCCTCTTGCGACGTGAGAGCTTTGAAGACTGTGGTGCGGCGGTGGTTTCAGTGATGGGAGCGGTGGTGACTTGATGCAGATTCTTGGAGGCTTTGACGAAATAACCAGCCCTGACTCGCTTATCATTGATTTCAGCGGCGAGCAGGTAGGTTTCCTCGATTGTTGACGTCTTTGAAGCCTGAACAAAATCTGCGACACAATCCGGCAGAGCACGAATATACTTCTTGATTGTAATATCAGGGGTAGTAACTAGACCGGGACAGATAATACTCAACTGCTTGAAGCAAGCAGTTAAACCAGCGTTATCTCCGCCATCCTGCTTAATGTGCCAGAATTCATACTCTAGCTTTTGGAGTTCATGGGGAGGGCCAAACTCTTGCATCGTGATGTTCTTCAACTCGTCCCACGACAATCCGAAAGCTGCATCGTTTCCTCGTTTGTTCCTCTCGGCCATCCACCAATCAAGAGCGCGGGATTGGAAGATGCCGGTGGCGTTAACAGTGCGTAGGTTTTCTGGGCAGCCACTCTGGTGCAGGGTGACTTCGATAGAACCAAAGCATTGGAACATGGCCGTAGGCCCATCTTCGTCGGTAAATTCTTTTGGTCCGCAGGCTTTGAACTGCTTGAAGCTAAAAGCGGCTTTAGGAGTATCGGTCCTGGACTCCCCCGAAGACTTGCTAGCATTCTCATTCAGCTCACTGATGATTTATGGGATGACTTTCGCCATTTGCTTAGAGACGAGAGCGGCGATTCGTTTGTCATCATGGTTACGGCTAGCAGCGCGAGAGTGGAATGATACAAATGACGACATGGTCTGCAACAAACATCACCATTGGACTCAAACACAAGTTTCGATTAACCCTGGTATAGACTAGCGATTCACCATAAAGCTCAGGAACACATCCATTCACAAAATCACGTAGGCACATAAACACAGAATCACATAAGCACATAAACAC
Source organism: Helianthus tuberosus (assembly GCA_030545235.1). Lineage (NCBI taxonomy): Eukaryota > Viridiplantae > Streptophyta > Magnoliopsida > Asterales > Asteraceae > Helianthus > Helianthus tuberosus. Next base: position 9,654,781 of record CM060381.1, on the reverse strand, counting down.
ATAAGCACATAAGCATATAAACTAACCTAAGCACATATTTTGCACGTATTCACCTATCTTTCACAGCAGCGTATAGCGATTAAGTATAGCGATTGCGATTAGCAAGTAGCGATTGCGAATAAAGACCATCGATTTGTTAGCGTGTTGAGATAGATGTGCAATGCGAGTCGTGCGTGTTGATCAAAGCGAGTAGCGAAAAGCGAGAAAATCACCAAAAATTGAAACACATAAACGCATAATACCACATAAAATCAATAAATCACAGAGCTAGCGGCTGCGGATTCCAGAATCGAAACACATAAAATCGAAGAGAGATTGTCTGGGTGTAATAGACGTCGACTATCCAAAGTGATTCGACTATTCACAAGGACCTTAAGTGCACACTTTGGCCTTCTGGACTGTGCTCTCGCCTCAATCTGGGCGTTCGGCACACATCCTTCCAGTTACAGTGTGACTTCAAGTCGTTGGAGTCTGTCGAGACTTTGGTGAGAGTTTTACAAAAAAACCAAAAGTATAGAGCAGAACGAGTCATCAAGGTTCGGGTTTCACCCCTGTCTTAACGACTACATCCCTTTTGTGTAATAAAATCACGAGACAGATAAGGAGAATCGCGTCGAAGTGTGGATTTCACTCCTGGTTCAACGCAAATTCTTTTGTTTTTAGTAAAAATGGCGAGTCGAACGAGTGATTTGGTCGAGAGTTTGCGCTTTTCACACCTAATCTTAACCAAATCATCCGTTTGTGTGGGTATCCAGCCTTAGGAAAGGCTGGTTTTGTGCGGAACTGTAGTATGCGATGTTCGCACAAGAATGTAGTGTACAGCGAGTTCGGGCGAGAAAAAGCGAGTAGGCTCGTGCTAAACCCATACTGGGTTTGCACAAGTCGGTGTGTTGGTACTTAGACTATAGACTAGGTCGTTACTAAGACATCGACCCGGACTAGGTCGAGTCTTGCCTAATTCCCTATAGTTATGGCTCTAATACCAATCTGTCACACCCCAGCCGATGACGGAAACATCGGGGCATGGCACTGAGCGAAACAGATTGTCAAGAAAAATTCCATAACAACTAAATTACTGGATAGTTAATATTATGTCCCATACCATAACCCATCAAGTAACCAATTATTACAGACATAGATATCTCAAAACAAAACGTTGTTCCGACAACTCAGATTTAAATAAATAAATTGTCTTTGTTTCTAGAATCCATCCTAACTTGATTTCATCAAACAGCAAGCAACATCCTAAGCACCTGTCACATACGTTAAAATAGAGGTCAATTCACATAGTGTAAAGGTGAGCATACAAGTTTTATAGTAATAGTAGAGTTCGAAAGCGTTTACGCATAACCAACATGTAACATGTATAGTGTGAAGCTAGTAGGTTATCGACAATGAAATATGCACAGACAAGACTGCGAGTTGTAGAATGCGCAACACATATCACCACTATGACACGTGAAGAGGTAACCTTAACAACCCCTGTCCACGACAGGTGCTGAGTCCAAACAAATAGTACTATCGTTGCTAAGGCGTCAGGCAACAATCACTGTGTTAACATAATATACAAGCATTCATCAAGTAATAAGTAACATGCAATAACGGTCAGCGTATAAATAGTGTTGGCGTTGTGTATCGATGTGATTTAGAATAAGTAACGTATGTAACACCCAAAAGTGCACAAAGCAAAAAGGGATCGAGTATACTCACAACGATGAAAGTAAATGGATTGAAGGGAGCGCTAGAGTGATTAGCCTGAACAGTTTACGATAGCATAAGCGAATGAATCAGCGCGTAAATTGGTGAAAAGTGGCCAAGTGTCGAATGGTAATCCGATCGGATGGCAATCCGATTGGATTTCAATCCATTCGGATGGTCATCCGATCGAATGGCCATTCGGTCGGATTGACATTCGTTTGGCAAGGATGTGTTTGTGTGTGATGGCTTTGAAGTTTTCGTTGTAGCATTTTGAAAACGGTGAAGTATCGCTACCTTTCAGGTCATTCGATCGGACTGTCGTTCGATCGGATAGCGATCCGATTGGCAGGACACTTAGTGAGAACAAGTTCACAGCAGGATGGTCATTCGATCGAATAGCAATCCGATCGGATGGCAAACCGTTAGGAACTGATGTTCTTTGAAAATTGAAAATGATTGAGTGTTGAAGTCCAAGTGCAATCCGATCGGATGGCAATCCGATCGGACGGCAATCCGTCCCACAATCTGATCGTCTTGAACTTGAGAAATTTGCTAAGTTTTGAAAGTTTTGCGGTTTGCTCGAGACGGTATGACAACGTGTTAAACAACGGAAACTCCATCAGACCCAGGTTATCCGATCGAATGGGAATCACCCCAATCCAATCAGTTAACTGTTCGTGATGGGTGGTTTCATGTTCAACCAGAAATCAGTATGTGTATATACGTATTCTAAACACCTCGAAAATTCACGTCCTATAATGTATAGACACGTGTCAAATGTTTAAACATGTGAAAGAAATATTATAGAAGGACTAAAGTTGACAATCAGGGAAAGTATGTGTATATACGTATTCTAAATGTCAACAGTGAATAAATATAATGTACATTAACCCTACATGATGCTCATACCTTCAAACGAATAAATCATGGATCATACGAAGCTAAAAGTGAGAGATTTCAAACTACAGGGACTAAATGTGTCAACATGTTTAAATTATACCTCTGAGTGACCTTTTGACAAACCCGAAGCTTTGTAACTGTTAATTACGCTCACTAGAATGCACGATTTAAATTTCATAAAGTTTCGTTATCGTATGAGAAAGTTATGATCAAATTCGTGTGCGAAGGGTTAAAGCGTAAACGTTGAAAGTTAGGACTTTTCGGGTAACAATAAAGTTACCCGGGGACTTAACAAAGTGGGTATATGTTTTAAAGCCTTTATAGATCAATATTGAGGGTTTACAATGCAAGAAAACAAGTGCCTAATCGAATTTTGAAGAGCCAAGGATCAAATCGCAAAAATCAAAAGTGCCGATCAGAGGAGGCCTAGCGCGACGCGAGGGGGGGCCTAACGTCACGCTAGGGGTGCCCAGCTCCGAAAACTTTGGGTTGTTGCCTGCTGAGTGCAATCTGCTCGATTCTAATCGATTTTCCACATTCCTCTTGACCCCTAGACACCCCCTAAGCTCTAGGAACATGTGTTGATCAATTGTGGTGAGTGCTAGACCTTGTTGTCAATCAATTGTGGTGCTTAAATCCACTATATAAGGCCATGAACTTGCAACACTTTCTTCACACCTTCATCTGCATTTGAGGACCACTTCTGGAGCTCAACTTCCTCTCAAGTGTTCCCTAATCAAGCTTAGGACTTCAGTAAGTGTTCTAATCCTTTCTAAATTGAGTTTAGCTTAGTTATTTAGCTAAAAGTCAAACCGTCATAATTACGGTTTGACTTCGAGATTAGTCAACAATGGCTCAGTCACATCTGGTATTCTGAAACTACAGAAATTTCCTTAAGTTCTTCATCTTTAGTATTAATGATTACTGAAATCATATATACTATTCCTTGCTTTCGTTCATAATTAGCAATTTTCATTACTGATATGAACTTTATGGGTTTACATGGCTTATTTTCTGTAATCATTATTACTTCTCCAGTGGTTGCACAAATTTCTATGGAATTCTTATCACAGATAATTCGAGCATAGTTGTTTACTTAACCAATCTATTCCTAACACAACATCGAATTCAACTAATTTCATAGATAATAAGGTTGTAGAAAATTTATGACTTAAAAGTTCTATTTCTACGTTTTGCAGAACCTTATTTATTTTAACTAAATTCCCATCTGCCATTTCTATTGTAGAAATTTGCCTAATGCTGGTTAAAGGTAAGTGAAAAGTTTGGAAGAATAAAGTATTTATAAAACTTTGGTTTGCACCATAGTCAAATAATACTTTTGTGTAAACGTTTGTAAGCTAAGAACGTACCGGCTATCACATCTGGAATCATCTCGGCTTCTTGAGTAGTCAGCTGAAAGGCTCTCGCATTCCTTTTTGCTCATTCTGCCGGTTTGGCTTTATTGTCAAATGGTTTATTCAGTTTTGGACAATCTGGCCTAAGATGTCCAGCTTCTCCACAGTTGTAACAGACTGAAAATTTCTTCCTCCTGCAGTCTTCTTCTTGATGCCCTGGAATTTTGCAAAAATTACAATATCCTTTGCATCTTCCAAAATGCTTCCTTTTGCATAAATTGCAACATGGACTAGTAGAAGATTGCCCATTCCCTCCTTTCTTGAAATTGTTATGGTTACCTGAACGGAATTCTTGGGTAATCTTTTGGGCTACTTCCTTCATTCTATTTTCTTCTCTTGCCCGTACTAGCTCGTCAGTCAGAGTATTGGCTAAATCCACCGCATCATCAATCGTGCGAGGTTTCGCAGCCTTGACGATATTACGGATTTCGCCAATCAATCCCCAAATATAACGAGAAATAAGTACCGGCTCTGGCGAAGCCAGGGTTGGTACCACTCGAGCATATTCGAAGAATGTCGTAGTATACCCTCGACAATCTACATCTACCATCCGATGGGTTAGAAACTTATTTGTCATTTGTTCCTTTTCATACTCGGGACAGAATTTTCTTTCTACAAAGCTCTTAAATTCTTCCCAGTTCATAGCATATGCCATCCTTCTTCCTTTTGCTTGTAACACCGTATTCCACCATTCTAGCGCCACTTCTTTGAAAAGATTTGACGCGTACATGACCTGATCATCCTGAGCACATTTACTTATGGCAATTACTGCCTCGGTTTTCTCTAACCAACGCAGTGCCGCATTCGCTCCTTCATTGCCTGCAAACTCAGTGGGTTTACAAGCAAGAAATTCTTTGTAAGCGCAACCAGGCGTTGCAGTTTTCCTTTTCTTAGGGAGCAGAGCTTGCCGTGGTTCATTATCATGATTAACATGATCATTGCCTCCGTTTATGCTATTACTGAAGTTATCTTCAGAAATACGTTTACTAGGAACGATTTGTTGCGGTTCGATTGGATTTTTAACAGCAGCAACGATTGCTGGAATAGCATTGGCTATCCCTTGAGCAATTATTTCTGGAATAGCGTTGGCTATCCCTTGAGCAACGATATTTTCTATATCCTGCCTAGTCATAAATTGATCCCCCGGTTGTTGCTCAGATTGATTAACCTCATTAGCTGGTTCATTATTAACGTTTTCCATCTGATAACTAATTTATAGATAAATAATTAGTATAAAATAAATAATTCAAGGTCACAATTAATTGCACATAATCACGTAAACGAATATACAACAAAACTGTAAATTTTCTAATATTTTATTTACTTTATAGATTATATCATGCTTCTATATACAACCGTTTTATTATTTATTTTACACATACTGATTTTACTATTACTATTACACAACCACAGTTTCATAATCCCCTATCTTTTGTCAGATGATATTCTAGTAACGGCGTTCCTTCTCATCGTATTTCCAGGAGATCTGTCCCAAAATCTCTTGGATCCTATTCCTAGCATCCATTTTGTCAAAATGATGGAGTTTAGCCATATTCTCGTTACTCATTGGTGAATTTGGTAAAGGTTCTGGATTGAACTTAGGAAAAAGCTTATAGGGATGGTTTTGTAATAGTATTTCATTAGTCACCCATTCGTCTATTTGCGAGTGGATTGAAAGGTTTGGAATAGCTGGTTCTAAATTCATTGGTAGTTGTGTTTCAAGAGAATGAATAAAATCATTTTCATTAATAGGCTCAATAGTATCATTGGTTGCCATTATAAAATCTAGTTCTTCTTGAGATGGTAACCCCTCAATTTGTCTAGAGCTTTCCCCAATTTTCATTCTCTTAGGCTTGGGTACAACGTTGAATTCTATAGGTTCTTCTATGTCTGGAATATACCTATTGAAATTTCTGGAAACCTCTATTCTTACCGGATAGAGATTTAAATTCTGAAGAGCGTTAGACAAGTCACTCATGCTGTTTAGCAAAATACACACAATTACTAAGTCATAACAAAATTTTATAAAACAATTTTTTTAAATAGTATTTCATACTGGGTAACTACTAAAACAACTGAAAATTAAAACACACTAGGTTTTATTTGTAAATTTATTTATAAGGTTTCTAGACTGTAGATAAAAAGTGCTAAACTTGGGTCAAATTATTTAAGAATTTGTATTAATTGCTACATTAGTTAGCATATAAAGATCTGCCCATACTGTATACAGTTAACTAGATAATAAAACATATAATCACAAAATAGCAATTAATAAACAAATTAAGTATTTTCTAAATACTTAATTGGCTTAAATCAGTGGCTCGATCAGTGGCTCTGATACCACCTTTTTCTGTCACGGCCCCCGACCCGTTTTGACCCGTTTCAGGAGCCGCGGGACAGAAATCCCGTGGTATTTAATTAATGGAGTTTGACAGCGGAAGTTTTCATCAGGATCTTTTAAAATGTAAATATTTCCCGATTATTTTATTTCACAACGCGGGATAAACCCGGAAATTTACAATCTTGAGATTTCACGAAGAAATCCTTTATTTTACAAAACATGTTTCTTTATTTTATACTGAGCCACTTCTTTGAGCTTGTAGTGCTATATGGCACTTTTCCTAGATCATAACAGATCACCTGAAACATGTTTGAAAAAGGTTTTGTCAGCGGGAAATACTGAGTGAATCATTCTATTTTGCATAATGATGCATAGTTATTAATTACAACATAAGAGCGATTACAATGGCTTCTATCTTATTTTTATCTGGCTTTCTGTCACAATGGTGACAAGTCACAATGGTGACGATGGTCATACCACTATTTAGATCAATGAACCTAAATAGTGATGATTATCCCTGTAGGTCAATGAACCTAACAGTGATTATCCCGAGTATGTCAATGAACCTAACTGGGAGAAATTAGTAACGTGCACAATACCCCACTAACCAGTAATTCAAGATATCCACGACTTAGTCCCTGTAATTATAACCTTGAAAACAATTTGAGGTATTGTAAAATAGTTGATAAAAAGAGAATGACTCACATTGCAGATTTATACGGGCAGAGTTTAGCCTACTGATTAGCCTTTTATCCTAAATTTAATAACAGGCACACAATTCTGGGTTAGTAATCAATACAGCATTTACGATAACTCACGAGATCAACCATCACAACGAGTGACAAAGTGCTATGCTTAACATCTGTCGAATTAACGACTAATGACAAAGCATCACCCTAATGTGGGCAACACTTAAACACCCGTTGAGTACATTGATCGATCGGAAAATGAATCGTAATAGCGATTGAGCTAATACCCTGATTGCGGCGTCGATTCGAGAACCGTGTGTGTTAATTGTGATAATCAGAACGTAACTCGGTGCCTGTAGCGAGAAATTACGTCGTTTAAACTTCTGAATTCAAGTCCCAAGGTCCTCTATTTATACCCAAATTTTGTTCAGCCCTACGCATCGTAGCACTATAACCCCTACGATGCGTAAGTGACTTTAACACGCCTGCGCATCGTAGCCCTATAACCCTTACGATGCGTATGATTTGAAAGTAGGTTATAGGGTAGCCACGTTTGGGACTAGCTCAGCTGACTTGACATAATCTAAATTTCGAATTGTTGACAGCAAGTAATTGTAGATAATCATCAACTAGGGTTTACCCCCTTGTGTTTTAGGGGCCCTAATCCTGATTCTGAAATTTCTGAAAATTTTAGGGTTTGCGTAGAATCACTTGGGTGTCTCAATTAGGGTTTCCTATTGGTCAAATTAATTTAATAATTATGACTTTTGATGAGAGTCGTTACATTCTCCCCACCTTAATAAAAATCTCATCCTCGAGATTTACTGGAATAATTGAGGATACTTTCTCTTCATTTCGGATTCCAGTTCCTAAGTATATTAGGGTCCTATCTTTGAATCCCACTTTACTTAAACTAACACTATTTGTTTACCTTTATATCTTGTAAAGGTACTACCAAAGATTCATCTGATAGACATTTCTTGAGATTGGATATATGAAATACATCATGTACTCCAGCTAACTCTCCTGGTATTTGTAAACGATAAGCAACTGGTCTTATACGTTGGATCACTGGAAATGGTTCTACGTACCTTGGATTTAACTTTCTTTTCTTACCGAATTTAACAACTCCTTTTCAAGGAGATACCTTTAATAACATTTTGTCTCCAACTTGAAATTCTAACGGCTTTCGTCTATTATCTGTATAACTCTTCTGGCGATCTCTAGCCGTTTTTCAGCCTTTTCCTTCGTGATACTGAATATCACAGTCGTAGTTACTTGGAATTTTCATCCATCTCTTTTGCCTCATGTTTAATTCTTTTTGCCCAATTATATATCTTAAATTCTTATGATCCGTATAGACAGTAAACTTACTTCCATACAGATAATGTCTCCAAATCTTAAGGGCAAAATTTATGGCTCCTAATTCTAAATTATCTGTTGTATAGTTCTCTTAGTGCTTTTTCAACTGTCTTGAAGCATACGCAATTACCTTCTTGCGTTGCATAAGCACACATCCTAATCCTAGTTTTGAAGCATTATAATATACTTCAAAATCTTCAGTTCCTTCTGGTAAAGCTAGGATTTTGTTAATTTATGTTTTAATATCCTAAAGCCTTTTGGACTCGTTATGGTCATTACGAGTTCCTAGTGATGCCTTTTGGGCTCACTAATGCACCGGCCGCGTTCATGGACCTCATGAATCGCGTTTGCAAGCCGTACTTAGATAAATTCGTCATCGTTTTCATCGACGACATTCTTATCTATTCAAAGAACCAAGCTGACCACGAGAAACACCTTCGATGTATTCTCAAACTCCTGCATCAGGAGAAGCTCTATGCCAAATTCTCTAAATGTGAATTTTGGCTACGAGAAGTCCAATTTCTTGGACATGTGGTAAGTGAGTGTGGTATCCAGGTGGATCCCGCTAAGGTTGAAGCAGTTATGAACTGGCAAGAACCAAAGACGCCTACAGAGATTCGTAGCTTCCTGGGATTGGCAGGATATTACAGGCGTTTCATTGAAAATTTTTCAAGGATTGCTGCACCCCTAACTTCCTTGACCAAGAAGAAAGTAAAGTTCATTTGGGGCCCTAAGCAGCAAGTGTCCTTTGATATTCTGAAGCAGAAGTTGAGCAACGCCCCAGTACTGACATTGCCAGATGGAATAGAAGATTTTGTGGTTTACTGCGATGCTTCACACACTGGCATGGGGTGTGTGCTTATGCAAAAAGGCAAGGTTATTGCCTATGCATCACGACAGTTAAAGGTGCATGAAAAGAATTACACCACCCACGACTTGGAGTTGGGTGCCGTTGTGTTCGCACTAAAACTGTGGAGGCATTACCTTTATGGAATCAAATGTGTGATCTATTCGGATCACAAGAGCCTCCAGCACCTGTTCAATCAGAAAGAATTAAACATGAGGCAATGCCGTTGGATGGAGACTTTGAACGATTATGATTGTGAAATCAAGTACCATCCCGGCAAGGCGAATGTAGTCGTCAATGCCTTGAGTCGAAAGGAGAGGGTGAAACCCATCCGAATCAACGCCAAGCGCATGGAGATAAAGAATAATTTGATTGAAAGGTTGTTAGCTGCACAGAAGGAAGCTGTGTTGGAAGCTAACTATCCTAATGAAAAGTTAGGAGTAACTGAGGAGCAGTTAACTCTTAGCAAGGACGGAATTCTAAGATTAAATGGGCGAATATGGGTTCCAATTTATGGAGGACTTCGAGATGTCATCCTCCAGGAAGCCCATAGTTCCAAATACTCCGTTCATCCTGGAGCTGATAAGATGTACCAGGATCTGAAGGCAAATTATTGGTGGATAGGCTTGAAGAAGTCTGTAGCCACTCATGTAGCTAAATGCTTGACATGTGCGCAAATCAAAGCCGAGCATCAGAAACCGTCAGGTTTGCTACAACAGCCTGAACTTCCTACGTGGAAGTGGGAAATGGTGACGATGGATTTTATTAACAAGTTACCTAAGACCAGGAAAGGAAATGATACAATATGGGTTATAGTTAACAGACTGACTAAGTCAGCTCATTTCTTACCCATCAAGGAGACTTATAGCTCCGACATGTTAGCCCAGTTATACGTTGATAAGATTGTAGCCTTACATGGCATACCTGTGGCTATTATCTCTGACCGAGATACTAGATACACATCACACTTTTGGAAGAGTTTCCAACAATCTTTGGGCACACGTTTGAATTTTAGTACGGCTTACCATCCTCAGACTGACGGTCAGAGTGAGCGTACTATTCAAACATTGGAAGAGATGCTACGTGCATGTGCGATCGATTTGGGAGGTAGTTGGGATAAGAACCTACCATTAATCGAATTCTCCTACAACAATAGCTACCATACCAGCATTAAGGCTGCGCCTTTCGAGGCATTATACGGTAGAAAGTGTAGATCGCCCGTTTGTTGGGCGGAAGTTGGAGATGTCCAGTTATCAAGACCAGAGATCGTGTTCGAAACAACGGACAAGATTGTCCAGATTCGTGACCGTCTCAAAGCTGCCCGGGATAGGCAGAAAAGTTACGCTGATCCTAAGCGTAAGGATTTTCACTTCGAAGTAGGTGACAAAGTCCTACTTAAAGTGTCACCCTGGAAGGGAGTGATGCGGTTTGGTAAGAAAGGCAAGCTAAGCCCGAGATACATAGGACCTTTCGAGGTTATCGAACGTGTCGGGTCAGTTGCCTATAAGTTAAACTTACCGGAAGAGCTCAGTGGAATTCACAATGTGTTCCACATCTGCAATCTGAAGAAGTGTTTCGCTGATGAATCACTGGTTATACCACATACAGATGTGCATATAGACGAGAGCTTGAAATTTGTTGAAAAACCTTTGTCGATTGAAGATCGACAAGTAAAGAAGCTTCGAAGGAAGCATGTACCTATTGTAAAGGTCAAATGGGATGCCCGTAGAGGTCCCGAATACACGTGGGAGGTTGAATCCACGATGAAAGAAAAGTACCCTTACTTATTTCAGTAAATCTCGGGTCGAGATTTATTTTAAGGGGGTGAGGATGTAAATCCTCGAAAATTCACGTCCTATAATGTATAGACACATGTCAAATGTTTAAACATGTGAAAGAAATATTATAGAAGGACTAAAGTTGACAATCATGGAAAGTATGTGTATATACGTATTCTAAATGTCAACAGTGAATAAATATAATGTACATTAACCCTACATGATGCTCATACCTTCAAACGAATAAATCATTGATCATACGAAGCTAAAAGTGAGAGATTTCAAACTACAGGGACTAAATGTGTCAACATGTTTAAATTATACCTCTGAGTGACCTTTTGACAAACCCGAAGCTTTGTAACTGTTAATTACGCTCACTAGAATGCACGATTTAAATTTCATAAAGTTTCGTTATCGTATGAGAAAGTTATGATCAAATTCGTGTGCGAAGGGTTAAAGCGTAAACGTTGAAAGTTAGGACTTTTCGGGTAACAATAAAGTTACCCGGGGAGTTAACAAAGTGGGTATATATTTTAAAGCCTTTATTGATCAATATTGAGGGTTTACAATGCAAGAAAACAAGTGCCTAATCGAATTTTGAAGAGCCAAGGATCAAATCGCAAAAATCAAAACTGCTGATCAGAGGAGGCCTAGCGCGACGCGAGGGGGGGCCTAGCGTCACGCTAGGGGTGCCCAGCTCCGAAAACTTTGGGTTGTTGCCTGCTGAGTGCAATCTGCTCGATTCTAATCGATTTTCCACATTCCTCTTGACCCCTAGACACCCCCTAAGCTCTAGGAACATGTGTTGATCAATTGTGGTGAGTGCTAGACCTTGTTGTCAATCAATTGTGGTGCTTAAATCCACTATATAAGGCCATGAACTTGCAACACTTTCTTCACACCTTCATCTGCATTTGAGGACCACTTCTGGAGCTCAACTTCCTCTCAAGTGTTCCCTAATCAAGCTTAGGACTTCAGTAAGTGTTCTAATCCTTTCTAAATTGAGTTTAGCTTAGTTATTTAGCTAAAAGTCAAACCGTCGTAATTACGGTTTGACTTCGAGATTAGTCAACAATGGCTCAGTCATATCTCGAATTAAAAGTAGGTATAAGTTGGTATTTATGTGGGTAATAAACCCTCAAAAGGGTTCCCCCTGATTACCACTCTAACCAGGTCAAAAGTCGGGTCAAACGTGTACTTAAAAAGTCAACAGAAAGTTTAAAATGCGATTTATGCATAATTAGCAATGTAGACCATATACAACCTGATTGATCATTGTTATAACTTGGTAATAAGTGTAAGAACATGTCTAAACTTGTTCAACCCGACAATTTCCTGTTTAGACCCGGTTCGGAACCGAAAGTCACATAGTTTGACTTTCACTTTGACCTTCAGTTCTGACCCATTAAGGCACGTTTTAGAAATGCCTCAGAGCTTTAATTGGACTAGGTTACATGTTAGAATAACCCTCTGTGATTATACACCTTGGTTCATTAGTTATCCAATTAATATGTATGTTTCCGTTAATTACTCATATGTTGACCATTATGCCTTTATTACCTTAAAACGTGATTTTTGGAAATGTAAAAGAGTAGAAACTTTAATTACTGATATATAAACTTGTATGCAAAGTTTGACATCAGTTTGATTTGTAGATTAAGAGTTATGCTCATCATCGCAAAATGAATGCTTTATGTTAATAAAACGGCGTAATTAGCGTATAGCCTAGTTAAGCCTACTTTTTGGTATCAAACTTAATACCCACTGATGTAATATATTATTTTGGGATTTTTAAAGATTTTTAATTAATTTTAGGCTGAGCATAACTAGTAGTCGTAGGCTTAATCCGGTAATTGTCGGTTTTGCCCTTACGGGCCATAAAATGAGTTTTACATATCTAAACGACTCCAAACCTTTTGCTACTGATCACATATGATAAATAAATTATTTTAAGCCTTCTGGAAATATAAAAATGTCAGATTTAAGTATCGAACCCGGAAATGGCCTTTAATCGCCTTATTAAGCGTTTTTAACGCAAAGTATGTATTAAAAGTATATTGGACATAACCGGGTTGATACCTGCTGATATATGAGGCAAATTACAACATTTTAATAGTAAGCTAAGGTTGATAAACTCAAACTTCAGTTTTGAGCTTTTCGGCTTATGTGAAATTACCAAAATACCCCTACGGGGCATAGTTTGGTTAAAAATGATAAATTTCACATATATGCTTTAACCTACTGATATAACTTAGCAAATTATGTATTTTTTCTGATTACATCAGACCTGTAACTCAGGTTGTTACTTAAACTCTTTTATAAACTTTTAAATGACCAAACTACCCCTACGGGGCCTAGTTTGTGTTTAAACACGTTTCGGGCATAATGAAAGACATCTTACTGATGTCACAATATATTTGAGGTATAATTAACTTAGGAAACCTGTATATAGCTCTCATGAATACCCGTCACGCTTATTACACGTACGGTTCGGTTTATGTAACAAGTTTACATAAATTAGCCGAAACGGGTCAAACCTTAACGGTTTTATCTCAAAATCCAGAATGTGACTAATAAACCCATATTAAACAAGTCTTCAAACTTGTCGGGTCTAAATCACATTCTATCCGGTCTTCGCTTAATCGTGCGTACGAACCGTATCCTTGAACTAGCCGGTCTAAGCGTAAGCTTAATTAAAGACCCGTTAGGATTCTAATAGGTTATTATAAAACCTTCGTTCCAGATTAGGAGGACCAGTAAAATCTACGTGCATTTTGCAAATTGTGAATTATACTTTGCTCAGGTAAATACTTTTAACTTATTTTCCCTATACGGGCTTGGGTTACGGTATATAGCATACCGCTTGATCGAGCATCAAATTCTCCACCGTTGAGTGGGTAATTGAATAAATTTGATCGGCTCGTTTAAACAGTCTTGTTACTTAAAGCCTTTGGGGGGTTAATGACCATGTCCCGGATATCCTCGGCATCATTTTACGAAATGGCCACGACTTAAGCCCGGGGTGTAGGCGTACACCCGTCAGTGCACAAAAGAACATTGTGGTGCGTCTATTGATCTTTAACCCGGACAAGATCCGGGCTACTGAGCGCACAAGGAACATGTAATTCGTTCACAAGATTATAATATTAAATAATTCTCCCAAGTTAAATAAAATGTTTATGCCATGTGCATCCAAACCAATTTTCAATCATTTTCCAAAATGAGTCAGTTGATTGTATTTACCAGTGTAAACTGACGTATTTTCCCAAAAAGATTAAATGCAGGTACTAAGCGAAATTGGCTGGGATTTCTCCTTAGCATCATTAGAAGTCTCGCAAGCTTAAGATGCCTGAAGTATGTTGAACCATAAATATTATTTTGTTTCCGATCCATCTGTGGATAAACATCCGAATATTGTGACGTTTGATATTACAATAATAAATTCGATTGTATCATATTTTTAAATTGCTTCCGCTGTGCATATTAATTATTGTGTTGTTTGACTATATTGTTGCCAACCACGTCACGATAGTCCCCCACCGGGCCCACCGGTGACACGTGGAAATCGGGGTGAGACAGGTTGGTATCAGAGCCAACACTGAGCGAATTAAACACTAGCCTTTTGTGTTTAATCTTAGTTACACAATTGCACAATTCTAAACTTTCGAGTCTAGACATATAACATAGGACAAATTCCACCTTGTTTGTGTTGTCCTTTATCTTGCATATATTTTTGTATTGTTATCTTATATTGTATTGACAGGACAAAATGCCTCCAAGATTCTTCCATAGGAGAGGACGAGGCAAGGGGCCGATTACCGCCCCCAATGACAACGAGGCAGGACCCTCGAATGCACGAGCTCCTTCGACAACAGAGAGTGATGATCCACGGCAAGGCCGAAGGAACCTATTTGAGCCGGCCAGACGATCGGTATCACACAGCTCTACCCCTCCGGTCCAAAACCCGTATTGACCACAACCGGACTACGAGTCGAACAACCCTCAGCCTTCCTTCATACCATTACAACGATCCCTGTCTCATCATTCTTTCGGGGACCCCACCCCAGTTTTTCGGGCCGGTTTAATCCGGTAGGCTACGTGCAAGAACCCGTGGGTTTTAACCCACTGGGGCCAGAAGACCACTTCTCTGGCGATCACGCGGACGACATGGACGAGGATACGGACCCCGTCGAGCCCGCCAGTGGTACGCCAAATCATCCCATCGAGATCTCCGACGGATCTTCGTTTCACGGATCACCCTATGTTGGTCTAGATAGCTTCCAAGCTATGTTCACCCGGCACGAATGGTACTATACACCTCCTCACCATTCTTCGCCTCATCAGCAGCAACAGCAGGAACAGGATCCCTCAGTGGATTCCAGGTTCGTGGCAGTCATGCCACCGCCTCCACCGCCGCCAGTGCAGCTGGCACCTCCGCAACCGCCAAGGCGAAGGAGAACCGGTGCACGCATGTCGTCACGAGCAGGGGACTTCCATTTCAGTTCCCCACATCAATCCAGTGGCAGCCACTATCCGCCACATCAGGAGGACCCACAAATGGGTGGACCCTCCATCGCCGCTGTGCCACAGCCACCGCCAATGGGTTTTGACAACCCAATTCCGGCATATACGGGTTCCATGGCGTATAACCCGTTTGAGCCACCGACTCACCACAACTATGGTTACGCGGAGGCCGATCCTTACATGGTAACGGCTAACTACAACCCCAAAGGACCCTATGGAGACCCATGGTGAGTAGGTTACCCGACTCAGGGGTACCCGATACCTCCTAGGCCTATTAACAGGACGCAATCGCAGCCACCACGGTTTTCTCCCCCAGAAAGGGAGGAAATCCTACAAAGGTTGGATGAAGTAGAGCGAGGCTTCCACCGCGACCGTAGGGAGAGACAGACCTTCTTCCAAGGATTATCAAGTTTGATCAAAGGGAAGAACAAGAAGGATCATTGAATCCTTCCAATTGTTGATTGAGCCCCTGCGCTGGCCTGTATTTATTTAAGCCCCTGCGTGGGTATGTATGTGTGTTTATCTTGACCCCTGCGTGGGTCTATTTTCCGTTAACCCCTGCGTGGGTATGATGTTTATTTGTTTAAGGTCCCTGCGTGGACTAGTTTGTTTGCTTAAAGTCCCTGCGAGGACGAGCATGTTGATTGACCCCTGCGTGGGTAATTGTTATTTGAAAAGACCCGTTTAGGGCATCGTGTAATATTATAATAAATGGAATGTTTGTTTTATAAATTTCATGTTTGCCATTATGTGCATATATAAATTATAAATGAAATAAATAAATTAAAATCATTTTTTTTAATTAAATAATCTGCCTATGTAAATTTTTAAATAAGAATCTTAAAGAGTGAAACCTAGCCTTCGGGTCATTATAAGGCCGGTCCAAGATGGTAAGACCTGTTAAAAAGATTCAAATTCCTGTTAACATCTGAAAATATGTTAACACTCTTGGCAGACGTGATTCATTAAAAATCACATACGTCATTTTTATAAAGGAATTCTTTAGAAGATTCCTAACCCAGTTTAATGATCTCTGAATCCTGGGTTTACATCATCAATTAAGATGATTATATTTTAACCATACGTGGTAATATAGTGCCTACGGGCCCTGCTCATTTCCATATGAGCCAAAAGACGGTGGTAGCGATGACTCCCTGTCAAATAAAGGTAATGAACTAGGTTCAAACCTTCATGCTTTGATTCTCTGAAATCATAGCTTATAATTTATAAATGTCCTTGTGACCAGGCCTATTGTGCCAGTATACCTTAATGTTTTGATTCTCTGAAATCATAGATTAAATAAAAATGTCCACGCGACTAGGCCTTTTGTGCCACAAATAAAACTATTGTTGTTTTATAATTAGGATAAATTATTATAGAAATCCTAAATGAATATGATTAATAAATTAACCAAATATGATCTCTGTTACCATGGTTAATGAATTTCCCTAAGGGGCAATTCCATAATAAACTCCCAAATAAACTATTGTCCTTGTTTTCTGCAACAGTTCAATTAAAATGGCTAACTCGGACGAGGGTAATAGTCATCCAGTGGAGGTTAATAATGACGCCCGAATTAATCTAACGGGTGCGGAATTAAAAGCGATCATAGACGGCGCTGTTACACAGGCTTTGGAAAGGCAGTATGAAGAGTACAGTGGGACTCGTAGTAGGACCCAATCTACACAGCCTTCAAAGCCACCGTCCAAGAAGTACGACCCGAAGAAAAATGATGATCGACGCTCCTCGAACCACAGTGCTCCATCTCAGCAGGTTATACGTAATCAAGGGCCCCATGACAAGGGTTATTTTGTTTCTTGCAACCCCGGGATTTCACTGGGGAGAAGGGAGCCATTGACTGTATGACATGGCTGGATGAGATGGATACGGTTGTAGACATCAACGGATGTGCTGAGAGAGACGTGGTCAAGTTTGTGTCGCAGTCTTTTAAGGGTGAAGCGTTAGCATGGTGGAGATCTCTGATTGAGGCCACCGGAAAAATCCCATTGTATAATATGTCGTGGGATCAATTTGTTGCCCTTATCAAGGAAAATTACTGCCCTCAGCATGAGGTGGAGAAGATAGAATCTGATTTTCTATCATTGGTGGTGACAAACCTTGACTGTCAAGCTTACCTAACGAGCTTCAACACGATGTCCCGGTTGGTTCCTTATCTGGTAACCCCGGAGCCAAAAAGAATCGCTCGTTTTATCGGTGGTTTAGCCCCCGAGATCAAGGCAAGCGTTAAAGCTTCTCGGCCAGCTACTTTTAGATCAGTAGCTGACATTTCCTTATCCCTCACTCTGGATGCGGTCAGGCAGAGATCGCTGAGGAATAAGGAGGCTGAGAAGAGAAAACGTGAAGATGATGGTTCACGCAGATCGAACAAGAAGCACCGTGGGAACGGTGATAGCAAGAAAGGATCTGACTCAAGGAAAGAGGGGCATAATTCTGGTGAGAAGCCCAAATGCAAAATTTGCAAGAAGCAGCACTTTGGAAAGTGCAGACTTGAGTCAAACTCACAGACTCAGTCAAAATCTTATGCTTGTGGCATTTGCAAGTCCACGGATCACAAAACCTTGGATTGCAAGAAGATAAAAGATGCAACGTGCTACCGTTGCAATGAAAAGGGCCACATTAAAACCAACTGCCCTAAGTACAACAAGAAGCCTGAAGAGGCCAAGAAGACTAATGCCAGAGTCTTCAGAATGGACGCAAAAGAAGCGGTTCTAGACGACAACGTTATTACAGGTACTTTCCTTGTAAATGACGTCTATGCTAGAGTACTTTTTGATTCAGGTGCTAATAAGTCTTTCGTTGATAAAAAGTTTTGTGAATTGCTGAAATTACCTGTCAAAACCTCAAATGTAAATTATGAGGTGGAGTTAGCAGATGGTACACTAGAAACCGTCTCAACTGTGTTAGATGGATGTGTTATATCCATTAAGAACCATTCTTTTCCTCTGTCTCTGCTCCCCTTTAAGTTAGTTGGTTTTGACATAGTTCTGGGTATGGACTGGTTATCTCATAACCAGGCCCAAATCGTCTGCAACAGAAAACAAGTGGTGATAAAGACTCCGTCTGGTGAATCACTTACCATTCGGGGAGATACCCAGTATAGGCTACCTGAGCAAGCGACTATGCTCAAGGCTTCAAAATGTTTAAAGAAGGGTTGTGTCATCTACATGGCACAAGTGATTATTGATGAGCCTAAACCGAAGATAGAAGACATCCCTGTCATCTCTGAATTTCCAGAAGTTTTTCCGGAAGATCTACCTGGTTTACCACCAGATAGGCAAGTGGAATTCAGGATTGATATCATCCCCGGAGCAGCACCAGTTGCCAGAGCACCTTATAGGTTGGCGCCCACAGAGATGAAAGAATTGAGGACACAGCTAGATGAATTGCTAGCCAAGGGTTTCATAAAACCTAGTTCGTCTCCTTGGGGGGCGCCAGTCCTGTTTGTCAAGAAGAAGGATGGATCGATGCGTCTGTGCATCGATTATCGTGAGCTTAACAAGGTCACGATCAAGAATAGGTATCCTTTGCCCAGGATCGACGATTTGTTCGATCAGTTACAAGGGGCAAGTTATTTCTCGAAGATTAACTTGAGGTCAGGCTACCATCAACTGAAGGTTAAAAATGAAGACGTGCATAAAACAGCATTTTGGACTCGTTAGGGTCATTACGAGTTCCTAGTGATGCCTTTTGGGCTCACTAATGCACCGGCCGCGTTCATGGATCTCATGAATCGCGTTTGCAAGCCGTACTTAGATAAATTCGTCATCATTTTCATCGACGACATTCTTATCTATTCAAAGAACCAAGCTGACCACGAGAAACACCTTCGATGTATTCTCAAACTCCTGCATCAGGAGAAGCTCTATGCCAAATTCTCTAAATGTGAATTTTGGCTACGAGAAGTCCAATTTCTTGGACATGTGGTAAGTGAGCGTGGTATCCAGGTGGATCCCGCTAAGGTTGAAGCAGTTATGATCTGGCAAGAACCAAAGACGCCTACAGAGATTCGTAGCTTCCTGGGATTGGCAGGATATTACAGGCGTTTCATTGAAAATTTTTCAAGGATTGCTGCACCCCTAACTTCCTTGACCAAGAAGAAAGTAAAGTTCGTTTGGGGCCCTAAGCAGCAAGAGTCCTTTGATATTCTGAAGCAGAAGTTGAGCAACGCCCCAGTACTGACATTGCCAGATGGAATAGAAGATTTTGTGGTTTACTGCGATGCTTCACACACTGGCATGGGGTGTGTGCTTATGCAAAAAGGCAAGGTTATTGCCTATGCATCACGACAGTTAAAGGTGCATGAAAAGAATTACACCACCCACGACTTGGAGTTGGGTGCCGTTGTGTTCGCACTAAAACTGTGGAGGCATTACCTTTATGGAATCAAATGTGTGATCTATTCGGATCACAAGAGCCTCCAGCACCTGTTCAATCAGAAAGAATTAAACATGAGGCAACGCCGTTGGATGGAGACTTTGAACGATTATGATTGTGAAATCAAGTACCATCCCGGCAAGGCGAATGTAGTCGTCGATGCCTTGAGTCGAAAGGAGAGGATGAAACCCATCCGAATCAACGCCAAGCGCATGGAGATAAAGAATAATTTGATAGAAAGGTTGTTAGCTGCACAGAAGGAAGCTGTGTTGGAAGCTAACTATCCTAATTAAAAGTTAGGAGTAACTGAGGAGCGGTTAACTCTTAGCAAGGACGGAATTCTAAGATTAAATGGGCGAATATGGGTTCCAATTTATGGTGGACTTCGAGATGTCATCCTCCAGGAAGCCCATAGTTCCAAATACTCCGTTCATCCTGGAGCTGATAAGATGTACCAGGATCTGAAGGCAAATTATTGGTGGATAGGCTTGAAGAAGTCTGTAGCCACTCATGTAGCTAAATGCTTGACATGTGCGCAAATTAAAGCCGAGCATCAGAAACCGTCAGGTTTGCTACAACAGCCTGAACTTCCTACGTGGAAGTGGGAAATGGTGACGATGGATTTTATTACCAAGTTACCTAAGACCAGGAAAGGAAATGATACAATATGGGTTATAGTTGACAGACTGACTAAGTCAGCTCATTTCTTACCCATCAAGGAGACTTATAGCTCCGACATGTTAGCCCAGTTATACGTTGATAAGATTGTAGCCTTACATGGCATACATGTGGCTATTATCTCTGACCGAGATACTAGATACACATCACACTTTTGGAAGAGTTTCCAACAATCTTTGGGCACACGTTTGAATTTTAGTACGGCTTACCATCCTCAGACTGACAGTCAGAGTGAGCGTACTATTCAAACATTGGAAGAGATGCTACGTGCATGTGCGATCGATTTGGGAGATAGTTGGGATAAGAACCTACCATTAATCGAATTCTCCTACAACAATAGTTACCATACCAGCATTAAGGCTGCGCCTTTCGAGGCATTATACGGTAGAAAGTGTAGATCGCCCGTTTGTTGGGCGGAAGTTGGAGATGTCCAGTTATCAAGACCAGAGATCGTGTTCGAAACAACGGACAAGATTGTCCAGATTCGTGACCGTCTCAAAGCTGCCCGGGATAGGCAGAAAAGTTACGCTGATCCTAAGCGTAAGGATTTTGACTTCGAAGTAGGTGACAAAGTCCTACTTAAAGTGTCACCCTTGAAGGGAGTGATGCGGTTTGGTAAGAAAGGCAAGCTAAGCCCGAGATACATAGGACCTTTCGAGGTTATCGAACGTGTCGGGTCAGTTGTCTATAAGTTAAACTTACCGGAAGAGCTCAGTGGAATTCACAATGTGTTCCACATCTGCAAGCTGAAGAAGTGTTTCGCTGATGAATCACTGGTTATACCACATACAGATGTGCATATAGACGAGAGCTTGAAATTTGTTGAAAAACCTTTGTCGATTGAAGATCGACAGGTAAAGAAGCTTCGAAGGAAGCATGTACCTATTGTAAAGGTCAAATGGGATGCCCGTAGAGGTCCCGAATACACGTGGGAGGTTGAATCCATGATGAAAGAAAAGTACCCTTACTTATTTCAGTAAATCTCGGGTCGAGATTTATTTTAAGGGGGTGAGGATGTAACACCTCGAAAATTCACGTCCTATAATGTATAGACACGTGTCAAATGTTTAAACATGTGAAAGAAATATTATAGAAGGACTAAAGTTGACAATCATGGAAAGTATGTGTATATACGTATTCTAAATGTCAACAATGAATAAATATAATGTACATTAACCCTACATGATGCTCATACCTTCAAACGAATAAATCATGGATCATACGAAGCTAAAAGTGAGAGATTTCAAACTACAGGGACTAAATGTGTCAACATGTTTAAATTATACCTCTGAGTGACCTTTTGACAAACCCGAAGCTTTGTAACTGTTAATTACGCTCACTAGAATGCACGATTTAAATTTCATAAAGTTTCGTTATCGTATGAGAAAGTTATGATCAAATTCGTGTGCGAAGGGTTAAAGCGTAAACGTTGAAAGTTAGGACTTTTCGGGTAACAATAAAGTTACCCGGGGAGTTAACAAAGTGGGTATATATTTTAAAGCCTTTATAGATCAATATTGAGGGTTTACAATGCAAGAAAACAAGTGCCTAATCGAATTTTGAAGAGCCAAGGATCAAATCGCAAAAATCAAAAGTGCTGATCAGAGGAGGCCTAGCGCGACGCGAGGGGGGGCCTAGCGTCACGCTAGGGGTGCCCAGCTCCGAAAACTTTGGGTTGTTGCCTGCTGAGTGCAATATGCTCGATTCTAATCGATTTTCCACATTCCTCTTGACCCCTAGACACCCCCTAAGCTCTAGGAACATGTGTTGATCAATTGTGGTGAGTGCTAGACCTTGTTGTCAATCAATTGTGGTGCTTAAATCCACTATATAAGGCCATGAACTTGCAACACTTTCTTCACACCTTCATCTGCACTTGAGGACCACTTCTGGAGCTCAACTTCCTCTCAAGTGTTCCCTAATCAAGCTTAGGACTTCAGTAAGTGTTCTAATCCTTTCTAAATTGAGTTTAGCTTAGTTATTTAGCTAAAAGTCAAACCGTCGTAATTACGGTTTGACTTCGAGATTAGTCAACAATGGCTCAGTCATATCTCGAATTAAAAGTAGGTATAAGTTGGTATTTATGTGGGTAATAAACCCTCAAAAGGGTTCCCCCTGATTACCACTCTAACCAGGTCAAAAGTCGGGTCAAACGTGTACTTAAAAAGTCAACAGAAAGTTTAAAATGCGATTTATGCATAATTAGCAATGTAGACCATATACAACCTGATTGATCATTGTTATAACTTGGTAATAAGTGTAAGAACGTGTCTAAGCTTGTTCAACCCGACAATTTCCTGTTTAGACCCGGTTCGGAACCGAAAGTCACATAGTTTGACTTTCACTTTGACCTTCAGTTCTGACCCGTTAAGGCATGTTTTAGAAATGCCTCAGAGCTTTAATTGGACTAGGTTACATGTTAGAATAACCCTCTGTGATTATACACCTTGGTTCATTAGTTATCCAATTAATATGCATGTTTCCGTTAATTACTCATATGTTGACCATTATGCCCTTATTACCTTAAAACGTGATTTTTGGAAATGTAAAAGAGTAGAAACTTTAATTACTGATATATAAACTTGTATGCAAAGTTTGACATCAGTTTGATTTGTAGACTAAGAGTTATGCTCATCATCGCAAAATGAATGCTTTATGTTAATAAAACGGCGTAATTAGCGTATAGCCTAGTTAAGCCTACTTTTTGGTATCAAACTTAATACCCACTGATGTAATATATTATTTTGGGATTTTTAAAGATTTTTAATTAATTTTAGGCTGAGCATAACTAGTAGTCGTAGGCTTAATCCGGTAATTATCGGTTTTGCCCTTACGGGCCATAAAATGAGTTTTACATATCTAAACGACTCCAAACCTTTTGCTACTGATCACATATGATAAATAAATTATTTTAAGCCTTCTGGAAATATAAAAATGTCAGATTTAAGTATCGAACCCGGAAATGGCCTTTAATCGCCTTATTAAGCGTTTTTAACGCAAAGTATGTATTAAAAGTATATTGGACATAACCGGGTTGATACCTGCTGATATATGAGGCAAATTACAACATTTTAACAGTAAGCTAAGGTAGATAAACTCAAACTTCAGTTTTGAGCTTTTCGGCTTATGTGAAATTACCAAAATACCCCTACGGGGCATAGTTTGGTTAAAAATGATAAATTTCACATATATGCTTTAACCTACTGATATAACTTAGCAAATTATGTATTTTTGCTGATTACATCAGACCTGTAACTCAGGTTGTTACTTAAACTCTTTTATAAACTTTTAAATGACCAAACTACCCCTACGGGGCCTAGTTTGTGTTTAAACACGTTTCGGGCATAATGAAAGACATCTTACTGATGTCACAACATATTTGAGGTATAATTAACTTAGGAAACCCGTATATAGCTCTCATGAATACCCGTCACGCTTATTACGCGTACGGTTCGGTTTATGTAACAAGTTTACATAAATTAGCCGAAACGGGTCAAACCTTAACGGTTTTATCTCAAAATCCAGAATGTGACTAATAAACCCATATTAAACAAGTCTTTAAACTTGTCGGGTCTAAATCACATTCTATCCGGTCTTCGCTTAATTGTGCGTACGAACCGTATCCTTGAACTTGCCGGTCTAAGCTTAAGCTTAATTAAAGACCCGTTAGGATTCTAATAGGTTATTATAAAACCTTCGTTCCAGATTAGGAGGACCAGTAAAAGCTACGTGCATTTTGCTAATTGTGAATTATACTTTGCTCAGGTAAATACTTTTAACTTATTTTCCCTATACGGGCTTGGGTTACGGTATATAGCATACCGCTTGATCGAGCATCAAATTCTCCACCGTTGAGTGGGTAATTGAATAAATTTGATCGGCTCGTTTAAACAGTCTTGTTACTTAAAGCCTTTGGGGGGTTAATGTCCCGGATATCCTCGGCATCATTTTACGAAATGGCCACGACTTAAGCGCGGGGTGTAGGCGTACACCCGTCAGTGCACAAAAGAACATTGTGGTGCGTCTATTGATCTTTAACCCGGACAAGATCCGGGCTACTGAACGCACAAGGAACATGTAATTCGTTCACAAGATTATAATATTAAATAATTCTCCCAAGTTAAATAAAATGTTTATGCCATGTGCATCCAAACCAATTTTCAATCATTTTCCAAAATGAGTCAGTTGATTGTATTTACCAGTGTAAACTGACGTATTTTCCCAAAAAGATTAAATGCATGTACTAAACGAAATTGGCTGGGATTTCTCCTTAGCATCATTAGAAGTCTCGCAAGCTTAAGATGCCTGAAGTCTGTTGAACCATAAATATTATTTTGTTTCTGATCCATCTGTGGATAAACATCCGAATATTGTGACGTTTGATATTACAATAATAAATTCGGTTGTATCATATTTTTAAATTGCTTCCGCTGTGCATATTAATTATTGTGTTGTTTGACTATATTGTTGCCAACCACGTCACGATACTCCCCCACCGGTGACTCGTGGAAATCGGGGTGTGACAACAAGTGATGTGATACGGGGGTATTTATAGGTTGCCAAAAAGGGAAAATGGAGTGCAAGGGTCGGATAGCTCACCGATCGGATGGCAATCCGATCGGACGGCCATTCGATCGATTGGCCATTCGATCGAAGTGTTCCGATGAGTTGAGTTTCGGCGTTTCGTTTCGCGTGTTGAGCATTGCGATGCGTTTCAAGCGAGCGATGCGATAGTATTACCCATTAGTTACACAAATAACCTAACTACTATATCTAACATACAATCACTATAAATAACTTGCGTTTAGCTTTTGCGATTAGATTGCGTTGCGATAGAATTGCGATTGCGACTAAACACCTTAACATAAACATAACATGCAAAAGTAACACATAATAGCACACGCATGTAAAACAATATCCAGAACACATGTTTTGAGTTGCGAATGTGATGGCGATGCGATTAGCGATAAGTCGATTAGCGATAAACATCGATTAAACCTCGATTATTAATAGATACTCCACATAATACAACTAAAGCAAATAAATAATAGAATTCGATTACAAATCAAAAAGCACAGTCACTAGTTAAGCAAGGAGTGACAGATCGCTAATAGCAATCTTTTCTTCCTTTGACTTTGACTTGTACTTTGACTTTCCAAAAGCGGGTTGTTACACTTTAACCCAAGTAGCTTGAGCCACTAGTGTTGCTGTGAGGCCGAAGATGCCCAAATTCTTATTAGCCATTTTGGTACAATTTATTCTAGGATACAACTTCAACTTCCAATTTATACAGAAAGAAAACGTGCTACAAATCCTCTGCACCATTGTAATTCATTGGCAAAATACTTTCAGCCTAATGAAACGCTCAAATATTTTAAATTTGGTATGGATTACTAAAGTAAATAAGTAGTTATCTTTTTCAATGAAAAATTATTTTTAGTGATAGCTTTTGGTCAGCAATAGACTTGCAAGATTTAGTTTTTTTTATATTTCATTTTTATTCTAAATAAACACTGATACATTAGGAGACAATCTAATTACGATCAATGTTATCATAACAATCATCATCATTGTTTATTAATTAAATTTAGGACAATAGTGTTATTGTTATTTTTTTAAAGAAGTTCATAAGTCTAAACTAATTTTTTAATATATCATTTTCAAAATTCCGTAATATTTTTATTATTATCAATATTTTAAGTATTCAAAATATTTTTAGCTTGTACACCACGTAGTTAATAAAGTTATCAAGGGTGTTATATTGGTATTCATACCTTATGTGGTGAGTGTTCAAATTATTTAAGAGAAAATATTTTAGATCTTATGAGTAGGTCATGTAGTTTGCCTTTCAAATATAAGTTTTTAATTTTTATAATTAGTGTTTAATTATGTAACACTCTAATCCGTTTTCAATTATAACCCTAATTAAATGCGGATAACTAGGTTTCAGATTTTTTTTAAACATAAAACTTACACGCCTGGGTTAACCGGCAACACAAACGATCGATATAACAAATTATTACACTTGATTTGTATTTTACACTAGTCAATTTTTTAAGTTCGAAACGTCGATACGCATTCCCATAGTTGTTTCCAAAGAGTTTTGTGGTTTAATACTGTGACAACCGGTAGTTTACGCCTTTAATTACGTGATTAACAGGAGATTAACGCGATAATAAATAGTGTTTAAGATGCAAATTAACTTAATTAGGCCTTTAGCATGCTTTGGAACGCCTATTCGACTTTACAGTACGCGTATGATGATCTGCGGAAAAATCTACTAAACGTTGAACAGTAACGAACAGAAACCGAACAAAATACTGACAACGGAGACAAATACGAATTTTATACTCGCATTTTGTACTTATAAATTTAGTTTTGCGATTTTATCGTGCTTCAGTACGTCATAAACGCGAGCGTGAATGAAAAACGCGACCGCATGAACGCACCGGCAACGAAACGGAAGCATCGGACAGCATATTACTTCAAAAACTGAAATTTAACGATATAAATGGCTTCGTAATTAAATTTTAACAACCGTGGTCGAAACTGGATCGAAAAACGGATTAAAAACGGCAACGACACAGTTTTTCGCGATTATTACTGTAGTCGACGAATGAGCGCGCAAACAACGTCTACCGACGCTATTTTATGCCTTTTCATCTTAAAATTTTATCTTTCGACGTTAAGTGGAGCTCGCGTTTTGATAACGGGTCTCGTAGAAAAATTCGAGCCACTTAAACACGAGGACTGGGCTTCTGGGCCTTGGGCCCAAGCCCAAAGCCCACTATCTAAACCTGTGTATAAAAGGGAATAAGAAACCCTAAATCACCATTTTGTTCAGCCGCTACTTCATTTCCCTCTCATCTTTTGTCTGCATCCTTCTTTCTTAAAGAAAATCTTATCTAATCCTAACCTTCCCTCAAATCACTCACACACACACACACACACACACTCAATTACAACCAGGCTTCTCTCCCTCTCGATCTCCTTGCCGGCGACTGACGGGTGGTCCGTAGGACAACCCTTAAATGATCTAATTGTACGCACATCTCATGCTTAAAACGGTTAAATATTGGAACTTGGTAACTACGAGTTAATTGGTTTTGCAGGTGAAAAAGGGCATAAAATAATGGATTTACGATGCTTGGATAGGAGCTTGGAACTGGCGGAAACGAAGTAGAGCATGAAAGATTTCACAAGGAAAACAAAGAAAAAATCTCAGCTGCCGCCGTAGCCTACGACCCTAGCAGTAGGTTACGGCCCTCATTTGTTCCTCCAAGATCACCGTAGTCCAGTTTCAAGGCACCGTAGAGTTTTGCTAGGCGCCGTAGCCTACGGCTGGCGCTATAGGTTACGGTGCTGCCCTGTTTGCCCAATGCTTTCACATGGCGCCGTAGCTTACGGTCCAGGGCGTAGCTTACGGTGTCATATGCTTTTAATGTAGTAACCGCCACAATTATCATGTTTTTATGAGTCTTTTGAGGTCCCATGATTGTCATTCGGTTACCACTGGTTCTAGAGAGAATTTTTTGGTGTTCTTGATGCTTGAAGACAATTTCTAATCATTCCGTTAGTGTTTTGAATCCATATGAACATTGAACTTATTGTGATGATGATTGTCCGAGCCATGTGTGGCTAAACTTTTGGTGATCATCTTTAGTTGAAGGTTTGACTGAGACATTTATGTTTGATTCGTATTTCTAGAGTAATAGACTTGCTTTTGTGGTTTGTTTATTATGGTGTGTGTTTACTTGTTCGTAATTTGTTAATTTATATGTTAATCTTAGTTTGAACCATACGTTATTGGTGTCGTTGGCAACCGAGATATCATGGGTAGAATTAGGATTGGGTATTGATTGATTGGTCATCGGGTAACGACCTCGCGTTCTAGGAATCCGAGTACTTAGTTCCCTTTCATTACGACAAGTAATAGCACATGAACCATGTTTATGTGGTTCTTTCTAGTTGAATATTAGCATGAATGTCAAAGCAAACTGGAAACTCAAGATGGTCATTCGTCTCTAAACTGTTTACAAACCAATTCCCAATTCGCAATTAAATTAGTAATCTTAGTTTTAAAATCAAACAATCCAACTCTTGAATTTACTTTTCTTGCAATTAGTCTAAATTTTAGTAAACTTAGATATACATTTAGATAACATACATTCCACAAACCCCCTGTGTTCGATACCCACTTACCGCTATCTAATAGTTGTATTTGGTTTATATTTGATTGAGACTTCGACCTCACGTCAAATTTTGGCGCCGTTGCCGGGGAGTAGTGCGCAACGTGTGTTATTTTTTATTTTTTTTAAGTTTGTTATTTTTCTGGGGCTGGGTGTGTTAGTGTGCAGGTATTTACAGGTGCATGCATAATAGAAGCTCTCACAAGCTATCACCATTGGCATTTGATCCGGAGATAGAACGAACTTTGAGAAGAAACAGAGTTTTGCTACGTGAAAACAAAATCATTGGTTCACCAACAACACCTACCACACCAGTTACACCGATCAGAGACATGGATCAATCGCAACCACCACCCACTACGGGTTAACCAACACCATCCTTTATACGTACATCATCCACGCCTTCACCAAATACTACCATTCCTACATCCACACCCGAAATTAAACCAACCAACACCACATTACGCGAAAACACTCAACCCGAATACTCTTTTAGTTATCATCCTACATCATCCGTTGTTCCAGCTTTCTCAACATTTTTCCTAACATCCGGTAAACCCTCATCATCACAGCAAATTCCACCACCCAATTTATTCCAAACCGGTACCTCTATCATCCATTCCACTCCATTTAAACCACCTTTGCAACCAGGAGTACAATATCAACAACCACAGTTTCAACACACGTCGGGTGCAAGACAAGATAGATTTGATGATGGGTATGACAAAGAACTTGGGGGATATGAAGCTGAGGGATATATGTATGGTGGAGATGGAGAGCAAGGAGAGTACACTTATGTTCAAGGTCAAAACCAAGGGATGCAAGGTGTTGGTAGAATTCCTCAACAACAAATGGTTCAACAAATCATACCTCAACAATTGCCACCACAAGGTCCACCAATTTAAAGGCAAGTTCATCAACAACAACATGTGGGGCCAAGACTTTAGCCACCTCTACAACAATTTGCCCCCCCCGACCACAAGCTCAAAGACCAATGGGGTCCTGTACGTCCAAGAGTTCGTTTGGGTGTACCACGAAGACATATTCGAGAGCCCGTGAGAGGTATTGAGGCACATTTTAGACCGGTGATCACTAATAACCCATCACCAATAGTCATTCCTCAAAACAATTAAGGAAGAACTTTTGAGGTTCGAACGAATTCGTTACAAAGTCTGCCAAAGTATAAGGGCCTTATTTTCATTTGGAGGCTTATGACTCAATATGTAATACAATTGGTGGTCAAGGGTTTTCATCGGATGAAGTGAAGTTGGTACTTTTCCAATTTTCTTTAGAAGACAAGGCGAAAAAGTGGTTCTACACCTTACCTTCAGCATCTATTTACACATGGGCAGAAATGCAACAAATCTTTTTAGAAGAATTTTTCACCGCCCAAAAGACTAATGATGCAAGGAGAAGTTCGAGAAGTTTCCAACAACAACAAAGTGAGATGTTTCATGAAGCATTTGAACGCTTTAATTTGATGATAAAGAATTTCCCTCATCATGGGATAGAGCTATGGGAGTTGTTGAATGCATTTCATGAGGGGTTATGTTCCGAAGATGCTCGTGATTTGATGTCTATCACGAATGGTACTTTTGGTACTAACTACGAGCAAGATGATTGGATGTTTTTGGAACAAATGGCGGGTCACATCAAAAAGGAAAGCTCAATCGTCAAGGAGAGCGCGACCGTCCATTACTAGAACCCAAGTGCATGCGGCGGGAGATGTGAATGTACAAACAAGTAATCAAATCTATGATGTTTGTGCAGTTTGCAATGAATTGGGGCATGCAGCTAAAAATTGCTAAGGAGTGGAAGGGCAATATGAGGAGGTAAATGCATTAGAAGGGCAAGGTGGGGGTGGTAGAAATTACAACATGAATTCAAACACTTACCACCTCGGGTTACGAAACCACCCAAATTTTCGGTATGGGAATCCTTCAAACCAAGCCAACCCGAATTTTCAAGGAAGTCAAGGTAACTTTGTTCCACGCCAACCGTTCAATAATCAAGGTGGGTACAAGCAAGGGTATCAAAGACAATATCAAACGGGTCAAGAGCATGGTGGGTCTTCGGGTGGAAATGAGTTGATGGAAATGTTGAAGGCGATGCAAACGGAAATGCAAAAAAGGAATCAAATGGACGATGCTCGCATTCAAAAGGATGAGATCCGTGACAAGGCAATTCAATCTTTTACCACCCAAATGGGTCAACTCGCAACCGAAGTGGCGGATTTGAAAAAAGGTAAATGTCAATTACCAAGCGACACTAAGGTAAACCCTTCACATAATTCATCTCGTGGTAATAATATTAATATTAATCATGCAAGTGTTTTGAGAAGTGGGAAAGAGTATAAAACCAATCCTTCACCGGATTTGGTTGATGGGGTGGTTGAGTATATAACGGGTCAAGAAAGCGATGATGAAAACGAAGCACCTAAAAATTCTTCTAAAAACCCAATTTTGTAAAACCCGTAAATAATGAAGAAACAAAAGATAAAAAAGAGGAAGGGGGTCTAGTCAAGTACCTTTTCCTTCGGCTTTATTAGATCCGGGTATAAAGAATTTCATTTTAAAACGGGGTCCTCAAAACGAAGAAATGTGGGAGGTGTTTAAACAAGTAAAAATTAATCTTCCATTACTTGAAGCAATCAAGAAAGTACCCGCGTAAAATTTTTAAAAGAACCGTGTACCCAAAAGAGGCAACAAAAAGTGCCTAAACGGGTTGATTTGACCGAGCGGGTAAGTGCGGTTTTAAAAGGAGATCTCCCTCCTAAGATACAAGATCCGAGAACGCCCCTTATTAATATTCAAGTTGGAAATTTTCAAACTGCGAGTGCGTTACTTGATCTTAGAGCCGGAGTAAGTATCCTACCGGGGGGCTTATATGACCAATATGATTTTGGTCCACTGAAGAAAGTTTAGATAACAATGGTTTTAGCCGATTTGTCTCATAAGCTTCCTCGAGGTATTGTGCGGGATGTTATAGTGAAAGTTGATGAGTTTTATTATCCAGTTGATTTTCTTGTGTTAGATTACTCATCCACGGACCCAATACAACAACAAAATGTTATTTGGGGTCGGTCGTTTTTGAACACCGCTCATGCCGTAATTGATTGTCGATATGGTACGGTTGACATGACATTCGGTAATATAAAAATGAGATTAAATGTTTTTACTAACGGCTCTAACTCTTTTAGTGGTGATGAGTGTTTCTTAGCAGATTGTAAAACAAGGATTCTAAGGTCGAGTACTCCCCGAGTAGTCGCTACAAGGCAGGCTGCCGAGGCGACTATCTTTAACTCCGCCTAATTACTCAGAGTCGGTCAAACGCGGTTAACCTCGGCCAGAATTGGATCTGGTAGGTCAAATCGGGCCTAGTTTGACTTAAATAATAATATAACATAATTTCTATGCCTATCATATTAAAGAATGAATATCATTTTCACGTTTTTTGTTATAAATATTAGTAAATTTGTGTTATTTGGCATATATTAAATCTCCAAAAAGTAATTTCTTTATAATTTAACATGTCCGAGTACTCCCCGAGTACTCTCCGCGCAGACCGAGTACTCCCAACTCCCCGGTCGACCGACTGGGGAGTGCCTAGCGACTTTTGCAACCATGGCAGATATCATTAACGGATGCGACCCGCATGAATACGAAGAATATATTTTGGAACTGTGCATTTGTGATTGTTCGTGAGTGTTGAGGATGGAAGAAAAGGAGCAAGAGGCTTTAGCGGCTAAGGAAGGAAGACCGCCATGGACCCACCAAATTGAAAATTTGCCAGTGGAGATTGATTCAGGTTCAAAGCCATCTTTAGAGTGTCCACCAAACGTGGAATTGAAGGAGCTACCAAAGCATTTAAAGTATGTGTTTTTGGGGGAGAATGACACCTTACCGGTGATCATTGCTTATAACTTGGAGGTAGCTCAAGAAGAAGGCTTGTTGCGGGTGTTGAAGGCTCATAAGGCGACCATTGGATGGACGATAGCCGACTTGAAAGGTATTAGTCCATCCATTGTCATGCACAAAATTATTACAAATGAAGATGCAAAGCCTACCCGCGAAACGTAAATAAGGTTGAACCCGAATTTGAGAGAGGTTGTGAAGACGGAAGTCATAAAGTGGTTGGATGCGGGGATTATTTATCCCATTTCGGACAGTGCATGGGTAAGTCCGACACAGGTAGTGCCTAAAAAGGACGGCATCCAGGTAATTAAAGACGAACAAGGCGAGCAAATTGCCACCCGACCGGTCACCGGGTGGTGAGTTAGCATTGATTATATAAAATTAAACGCCGCTACCTCTAAGGACCATTTCCCGTTACCCTTTATTGACCAAATTATTGAAAAACTTTCGGGTAAAAAATACTATTGTTTTTTGGATGGGTACTCGGGATATAACAAAATTGCAATTCACCCGGACGACCAACACAAAACCACGTTTACATGTCCGTATGGTACATTTGCTTTTCGGCGAATGTCATTTGGACTATGTAACGCCCCGGCCACTTTTCAACGATGTATGATGAGTATTTTTTCGGACATGGTCGGGGAATCTCTTGAAGTGTTTATGGATGATTTTTCCATATTTGGCCCAAGTTTTGAGTCTTGTCTTGATGAATTAGAAAATGTTTTAAAAATGTGTGTTGAGACAAATTTGGTGCTAAGTTGGGAAAAAAGTCACTTTATGGTTAAGGAGTGTATTGTGTTGGGTCATGTGATTTCGGACCGGGGGATGGAGGTAGACAAAGCAAAAATTCGGGTAATTTCATCTCTACCTCCACCAAAGAATGTTAAAGGGGTGAGATCATTTTTGGGGCATGCGGGATTCTATAGAAGGTTTATTAAAGGTTTTAATGTGATTACAAAACCTTTATGTAATTTACTATTGAAAGATGTTCCTTTTGATTTTACTAACGAATGTTTGCAAGCGTTTAATGTTTTGAAGGAACAGTTGGTGAAAGCTCCTATCTTGCAACCACCGGATTGGTCAAAGCCATTTGAAATTATGTGTGATGCTAGCGATACAACTATTGGAGCGGTTTTGGGTCAAAGAGTCGACAAGAAGCCGGTGGTCATTTATTATGGAAGTAAAATTTTGTCCGAGGCGCAACTGAATTACACCACAACCGAAAAAAAAAATTATTAGCGGTGGTATATGCTTTGGATAAATTTCGAGTTTACATTTGGGGGAGCAAGGTGATTGTTTATTCGGACCATAGTGCGGTTCGATATTTGATGGAAAAGAAAGATGCTAAGACCCGGTTGATTCGTTGGGTGCTTTTGTTGCAAGAATTTGATCTAGAAATTCGGGACAAGAAGGGTTGTGAAAATGTTGTGGCAGATCATTTGTCCCGAATTCCGTTAGAAGGTATTGATGATCCGAGTGAAATTAATGAACGGTTTCCCGATGAGCAACTTCTATCCATCTCGACCGCACCTTGGTATGCTAATTATATGAATTATTTGGCCAAGGGTGCAATCCCAAGTCATTGGACTAAAAAGCGAAGGCAACAATTTTTGGTCTAAGTCAAACAATACATATGGGATGAACCGTATCTCTTCAAGATTGGGCCCGATTAAGTGATAAGAAGATGTGTTCCCGAAATGAAGGTGCTAGAGATTTTGACCCATGCTCATTCATCGGCATGTGGAGGTCATTTTAGTGGACACAAAACGGGTTATCGGGTTTTAACTTGTGGGTTTTATTGGCCTACAATTTTTAAAGATGCTTGTGAATTTGCCCGTAATTGTGTGAATTGTCAAAAGGTGAGAAGCATCTCAAAGCGGGATGAAATGACTCTACAACCAATCTTAGTGGTTGAGGTATTTGATGTATGGGGAATAGATTTCATGGGTCCTTTTCCAAATTTGGACGGGTTTTTGTATATCTTGGTTGCGGTAGACTACGTGTTGAAGTGGATTGAAGCAATTGCAACAAGGACCAATGATCATTCCGTGGTTTGTAAGTTTGTACAATCTAACATTTTTGCTCGATTTGAGATTCCGCGGGTCATAATTAGCGATGGTGGTTCACATTTCAAAAATTTTAATTTTGGAAAATTGTTGAAAAGATATAATTTGAATCACCGAATCGCTACTCCTTACCACCCTCAAACTAGTGGACAAGTTGAAGTGTCCAATAGACAAATCAAGGAGATTTTGATGAAAACGGTTAGGGTGGATAGGAAGGATTGGTCAAGTAAGTTGGATGATGCACTTTGACCATACCGAACGGCTTACAAAATGCCAATTGGTACAACTCTATATCAAATGGTTTACGGTAAAGGTTGTCATTTACCGATGGAGTTGGCTCACCGGGCATTATGGGTAATAAAAACGGTGAATACGGATTATGACGAAACGGGTTGAATTCGGAAGCTCCAATTGAGCGAGATTGAAGAGATACGGGATGAGGCGTATGAATATGCATCCGCATATAAAGACAAGCTAAAGAAGGTTCACGATGCGAAGATAAGAAAAACAACCTTTGAAGTGGGTCAAAAAGTGTGGCTGTACAATTCGCGGTTGAAATTGTTTGCGGGCAAATTGAAGAGTAAATGGATGGGTCCTTATGTCATCACACGTGTGGGCAAGTTTGGGGATGTAGATATTCAAGACATTCAATCCAACACGAAGCAAATGGTAAACGGGCACCGGCTCAAACCATACTTGGAAGGGAATAATATCAACAATCTTGAGCTTGACAAAGTGGGTTACATTTTACGTCCATTGGATGACGAGGAAGTTTGAAAGAGGCCCAGGTTTGTTAGTGTAAATATGTAGTTTAGTTAGTCGAGTTAGTTTGTTTCTAAAATAATTACCGTACACGTTTGAAAAATTATAAAATTATTATAAAAAAATATTATAAAAACAACATAAATGATTTTTCAAGTTGAAAAATGGCCAAGGCAAAACGCCCAGATAGGGCCGTAGGCTACGGCGGTGTGAATGAGGCAAAAGTCCCTACGGCGCTTTGAAACCGCCTTACGATAGAAATTTTGAGCATTTTTCAAGGTAACCTACGGCAGTCGCCGTAGGCTACGGCGGTCACTGGGGGAATTGGGCAATCCTTTGTCCGTGATATATAAAAAAATAATAATAATCATTAATTTCGCAAGTAACCCCATCCACTCGATTTCCTGCATCTATCCCCATCCACACATTCATTTTTCACCTACCATCTTTTTCACCTCAACCCTAGTTCCTCCTTCAACCTCCATAACCTCAATCATCCATAACTTCCTCATATCTTCATCAAATTAAGTGATTTTTGAGTCAATTTTCGCTAAAAATAAATATAGTTTATATATTTATTTCAAGTATCAAACAATACGAATTCTTTTATAAAAATAAATATAGTTTTTATTTATTTCAAACATCAAACGACTCGTATTCGTTTATAAAAATAAATATAGTTATATATTTATTTTCAAACACGACAACTTGACGATTCTATCTGTAGAAATAAATACAACTATTATATTTATTTTAAACGACATCAACACGAAAACTCTATTAAATAAATATAACTTTTTTATATTTATTTCAAACGCATAAACGACATATACACATATTTTGATACTTATCATACGAGACGCGATACACAACACGAGTTTGTTATATATACTTTTCTGTAAATATTCTTTACATACACATATAATTTCTCGAGTCGACTAATGAGATTCTATCGTTATATTTATATAATTTTATATAAATATTTACATATTATAAATCTCTCGAGAACTAAGTCTTTCCAAGACTTATTAAATTGATACCGACATTAAACGAGACTTAACAAGTATAACTTAATCGTTTTCATCAAGTTAACAACTTACCTTCGAATCGTTCGGTTAACGATTCGGTAGAGCTCGGTGACACGTAGTTTAGTTACTGCATTTATTTAGGAACTTATAAGATATTCCGTGTTAGGAATATTGTAGAATGCACACTAGTGAGTCACGTCTTGGAAATGACATCACGGAGTCGTTTATAGCTGGCTTTGCACATGAAAATCCAGGTGAGTTCATAACCCCCACTTTTTACAGTTTTACGTTTTATAAATGTTTTCGGGGGTGGAAAGACATGCAAGTTTTGCAAAAATAAACAACTTTTCGATGAACGTAAACTCATATTTGTAAACCGTGTTGCGAATGGATTTCAAGGAACTTAAATGGCTTACGAACAATTTAGACTAAACATACCGGTTTTATAAAACACACACGTATTTACGAAAAGTGCATGATTTTCACGACTAGTGACAGGAATGTCCTAGTTACAACAACGGGACCGGGTTGGTCTGCGTACGAACAACGAGACAACCCAATGGGTTTATGTCCGCATTTTCTTTTGAAATACATGTTAATAAGGGAATGATTAAGCTATGGAATGAACTCTTAGATCAAGTGAGCATAGGCTGTAACTAAGGTGCCATTAATCCTTTTAAGGACCACGGAACAAAGTTTAGATATAATGGGTACGGGCGAGCCCCACTCACGGTTCATGTGTGACTACTTAGAGTGCTGTTGTGTCCCAGTCGAGAGTGAATCGACACTAAAAATCGTCTCCTCTGGTTGAGTACCTCCTATGTCGTCACATATATTAATGTCCTCGCAAACATTAATGATCAACATGTTCATAGACGATTTACATACCAACTTACAACACTAAAACTTTCATATGTTTTTAAGATTCATTTGACGCAAACTCATAACACATGGATTTACGAACTTGGTAACGTTTTTTTCACTTGTGTATAACTAAGAGGACGGGATGGTCCTGCTTACAAAGATTCTCGTGGGCTAAACTCACAGTTTTCGTATAACATGCCGAGAAAAATGACTTCATTTTCTCAACAACTTTAAAACCGGTGAACAAAAAGATTTGTTTAAAATCTTTTTCAAAATAAACTATGAACTCACTCGATTTTATGTTGATTTTTCGCATGTTTCTTTCTCAGGTTACTTTCTCAAATTATGGCACGGTTGGAATAAGAGAACCATTGGAGATTCGAGTACTTAGTGGGCGTTCTTTTTCTAGAAGTCTTAGCTTATTTGCTTCCGCTGTGCAATGAAGATACCGGTCTAGTCACGCCAATGCTCTAATATTTCGGGGTGTGACAAATACTGTTCGGTTCTTTGTGTGCTTGGTCGTCCGTCTATCCGCTTCGCGCCTTAGTGAAAGTCTGTCATAAACACTAAAAACAATTAGTGTTTAAGTTATACGTTCAAACAACTAGTAATTGAAACATTTGAATGAAAACATTAAGCACAAAATATCTTTTTTTTTCAGCCCCCTTACCCCGCCGGGTTAGGTTTCCACCCGATCATGTCAACTGAAACATATCTTTTTCTCAGCACCCTTACCCGGCCGGGTCAGGTTTCCACCCGGCCGTGTCAGCTGAAAACGTGTTTTCTTTTCAAATCAATCTTTCGGTTCGAAGTTAATTACCCAACCGACCCATTAGGAGACATTTTACATTCTAGTTCATGTCTCTTACTTTCTTATCAATATTCTAGTTGTTTCTATCAACCACAACTCAAATGTGGTTGATTACATTAGACAAACCTTAACCTGTCATTATTTTCTTTCGGTAAAACGTTTTACCAAACACGACCCGTTAGGAGGCATTAAGCCAAAAACTTACGCCTCCCACTTTTATGTTACCGGAAGGATCAACCTAATTAAATGACTCATTTTTAATCTACCTTTAAGGGCAGTCTGCCTGATTCATCATACGGGGCATTAAGTCAATTTAGTTCATTTCCACATAATGGACACGCCCTTGGCTCGAATGGTGTAACACCTTAGAAATTTATATCAAATCATATAGCAACACGTGTCCAATCAACTCTCACATATGCCAAATTGTTTGGATGAGAGGGACCATATATGTAAAATTATGGAAGATTGGATGTCTAGGGATCATTTGTGACAAAATGCCAAAATTGTGGCTTCTGAAGGATCCTTACGGACCGCAAGATTTATGCCTTACGGACTCTAAGGCAGTTATTATTATTTTATTCTGATGAGTCCCTTACGGACCGCAAGGCTTATGCCTTACGGACCATAATGATATTGAAACCATGGGCGTGCTAAGGTCCTTACGGACGTTAACCCATTACCCTTACGGTCCATAAGGGGTTGTGTTGGCAGTTTGTGCAGACGACCATGGCAACCTGCACATTGTGACACCTATGTCGCAAATTACCACCATCTCCCTGCTTCAAACACCTCATTAGACACTAGTAATCATCTGAGAATCATTGCCAACACTTGGCATAATCTTGTGAGCTTGGAACAAGTATAAATAAAGGTGCATTTGCACTATTTTAACTTGCACCTCTCCAAATTCTTCTCTCTAATATTCTATTGGAGTTTGCTTCTGCTTATAGAGGCCTCCTACTGAAGTTCAATCTTTCCCTTGAACACTAGTAAGTATTCTTCCTAGTTCTTTTTCATGCTAGGCTAAGTTATTAGCCGAAAATCAAGCAAATTGACTTTTACTTTGACTTTCGGTTATGACCATTTCGGTCGAGCCAATGTTCGAATCGAACATGGCTACATGATCGTAATAAGGTAGGTGATAATACCTCCTGAAGATCACAATAAGTTGGTCAAATGACGGGTCAAAGTTATAATAAAATAAAAGTCAAAACGTAAATTTTCAGAAATTATGTTAAATGAACTTCTAAGCATCTAAACACTAATTTTTGACATTATATCAGTTGGTATAACATATTTGGACATGTTAGATCATGTCCAACCCGTCATTTCCTGCTTATAGCTTGGTTCGCAACCGAAAGTCAAATAGTTTGACTTCTGCTTTGACTTTCGATTCTGACTCGTTTAAGCTAAGTTAGCTACTGAGTTGATGTATTATGATCATATTAATATATGAAATAATCCTCTGAGGTTATACCATTTGATCATATCGTTTTTCGGGTTTTATGCAAGTCCATGTATTATGCCTTAAAAATATAAAAAATGCCCTTCTGTTCATAAAATGGTTTTGAATCATAATAAACATATAAATTGAATTATAAACTGATGTGGTAACATATTAAACATGTTTTGGCATAATGGACTTGACATCGGCTCATTCGATCACCCGATGCCGCCTATGCGCGTACGGTTGACTTATATAGCCTGGTTTATATAAGTTAGCCGAATCGGGTCAAATTACTTTGAAATAAGTTCTAATCAGAATGTAATATTGTTTGACCCATAATATACTAGTCATAGTACTTGTGAGGGTACAAACCACATTCTATCTGGTATCCGCTTAATCTAGCGAACCGTACCGATTTTATTATAAGTTACCCGGTCCAGGCCAAAAGCCCCTACCGAAAGCATAACCTTTTATACATACATGGCGCGAGTCAAAACCATTGACCCGTTATCCATACCTTGCGAGTTTTATTTCTTTCTAATTCGTAGCAATGCATGCGCATACATTATGCTTACCTATAAGCACAAAACTTGACAAAACAAAGCATTAAATATTGGGTTCAAATGGCGATCATCATTTGACCCGCATGACCCGGTTGTCCTTTTGACCATTCTTTGTTTACCTTTTTTTTTTTTTTTTTTTTTTTTTGCAACTAAATCAATCTTTATATTGTTTATCACAAAAGTTCACTTTTATTTGTTTGACTCGTTTGGTTCGTGTCAGCAAGTGCTTATCACCAAAACTCACATTTTTACTTGTTTGACCCGTTTGGTTCGCGTTAGCAAGTGTTTTTCACCAAAAATTCAATTTTTACTTGGTTGACCCGTTTGGATCGCGTCAGCAAGTGCTTATTACCAAAATTCACATTTTACTTGTTTGGCCCGTTTGGTTTGCGTCAACAGGTGTTTTCACCAAAAAAATCATTTTTTACTTGTTTGACTCATTTGGTTCGCATCAGCAAGTGCTTATTACCAAAATTCACCTTTTTACTTGTTTGACCCGTTTGGTTCGCGTCAGCAAGTGTTTTTCACCAAAAATTCATTTTTTACTTGTTTGACCCATTATGTTCGCGTCAGCAAGTGCTTATTACCAAAATTCACCTTTTTACTTGTTTGACCCGTTTGGTTCACACCTTAGGGTCCAAATTATAAAACTCTTTATTTGATCACCAAAATGTGATCTAACATAATTTTACCCATTTTGACCTATTTTTGGTCTACACCATGTGTCTTGACTTTAACAAGTCGTTTATTTCAACTTCTTCACATTTCTTATATAGTGATCTCATTATAAAAGGTGTAAGTTTTTACTTACCTTGCGTTCGATCATGTTTTCTCACGTCTTTGGCCTGCTTGACCCATTTTGTTCTAAGCTCCTACCTAGCTTCTCAAGAGTCAAACTATCATATAACATCCATATGTAACACCCTTGCTTGTTTTATACAATATTTTATATAAGTTTCGTATAAATACATGTTTATACGATTACACATACGTATGACAATACGAGTTTATTAAATTTTTTTACAATTTAAAAGTTATACAACATAGTCTAATTGAGTTCGTCGTTAAAAAAACGAAGTAGCGACGTGCGGAAGCTTGTTTCTTGATCGTGTTCGGTTCTACATTGAGCTTGATCGTCCTCCGGTACTAGAATTTACCTACAACTCATAAAACATGAGTTGGACTAGTCATACGTAGCTTAAAATGTATTTAAACGGGTCCGCAATGCATATAATATTAAAATAAACATTTTTTTCAAATTTTGGAACCCGTCGCGTCGCGCGACAGCTCCTTGCTTCTGCTGTCGCGTGGCGCGACCCCCTGTTTTGTCCATAATGTTTGTTGCTGAACTGCAGCAACTTCTCGCAAGTTTAAGTTACACAAAAACGTGCATAACTTTCAATTTACAAATTCGTTTTACACGATTCTTTTTCCTACGCGATCGTAATTTGATTCTCCATCATATGGAGTTAAAATCCAACATCTGAATTCACAAAATCTTGGATTTCAAGCTCTCAGCTTGAAATTCAAATATAACACCTTTTGACCCGTTCATGATTTTATCAAACAAATTGATTGTTAACCTTTTAAAATATCATGGACATCACGTTATATCTGTTTACTATTATTCAAGATTCAATTACGGGTTTCTTATGTGTTTTTAACCCGTTTTGCATATCTACCCATTTGACCCGTTAAGGGTATTTTAGCACCTTTAAGCTTAAATCACGTTTTTTTCTTAGTTTACATCTTATCCCCGCTTTTAAGTATCGGCTTATCCTCCACCACATTACTATTGGGGTGAATT
Organism: Helianthus tuberosus; assembly: GCA_030545235.1. Classification (NCBI taxonomy): domain Eukaryota; kingdom Viridiplantae; phylum Streptophyta; class Magnoliopsida; order Asterales; family Asteraceae; genus Helianthus; species Helianthus tuberosus. The sequence continues at coordinate 9,612,697 of CM060381.1, read as the reverse complement.
TAGTGTAGTAAACCGTTTATTCCGAGTTTACCCCTCGGTTGTCATTTTACGGAAAAATAACCATTTCAACTCATTGGACACTAAAGTTCCATATCATTTTTTTATACTTATTCCAAGGATTTAATTTATCAAAATGCTTATTTCGGAACAACTTTTAAAAGTCGTTTGCCTGTTTTACCCATCAAGGGCATTTTGGTCAACTTTAGCCCCCCATTTACGACGAAGGGCTTTCGCTAAATATTTGACCAACATTGCACTTTTAACTATAACTCTATATATATATGCGTACCTGGCCCGAGTCAACATATAGACCCGTTTTATACCTCGTTTTAATTAACCGATATTCTATGGCGACGCAATTATCCAAATTGCTATTCGCTCCTGTTAACATATGACTTGACAACAAACATTAGTCGATCTTGTCAAATGGTGTTATCACCACGATTTAACCCGTTTTGCCTATATGACCAAACATTGCATAAGTCAAAAACATGGTTTTTGATTTCCAATTCACACATCCGACCCATTTCGGATTTTACCACTAAGTCCCTTTTCAATAGGTTCAATAGATTCATAGACTCCAATAGATTCAATAGTTTCCAATAGATTCAATAGATTCACAGATTCCAATAGATTCAATAGACTTCAATAGATTTCATAGACTTCAATAGATTTCATAGATTAGTGTTAACAATCCACAAACAATGAAATCCCGCATGGCACGTGCTCCGAAAGTTCAGCAACATGACAGAAGCACTTATATATAGGAAGTACCAGCGGCGTATCCACCATGCTTCAATCACGCCATTTCTCCCTCGTCATCGGTGTCACGCTTCGTTAACCACATCATTAGATTTCACCACTTTTCACAACATAGATTAACCCAAATAGATTCAACATAGATTAAATAGATTCAACATAGTTTAACCAAATAGATTCCACAACTTAAACCCGAGCCTACAAAACTACGAACTTCACTTAGCGCGTGGTACGAAGACTCGATAACATGCCAGAAACACTTATATATAGGAAGTACCAGCGGCGTATCCATCACGCTTCGGACATGCCACTTCCTCCTCGTCTTCGGCGCCAGGCTACGTTTCGCATTTTGTTTCTCAAAACAACACATACTTAGATTACACATAGATTACGCTAGAGTACGCATAGATTACACATAGATTCCTCATAGATTACTCAAGTAGTTTCCCATGGATTAGATTTCAACAACTCATCACCGGTCTGCAAAACATTAAGTTTCGCATGGCACTTAGTACGAAAGTTGGTAACATGTCGGAAGCACTTATATATAGGAAGTACCAGCGGCGTATCCACCATGCTTCAGACACGTCACTTTGGTCTCGCATTTCCAACTAGGGTTTGTTTCTACACATGAATTCAACACTATATCACTCATACATTCAAAATGTAACAACTCTCATCAAAAGTCCTAGTTATTATTTTAATTTGGTCAATAGGAAACCCTAATTGAGAAACCCAAGTGATTCTGAACAAACCCTAAAATTTTCATAATTTTCAGAATCAGGATTAGGGCCCCTAAAACTCAGGGGGGTATATACCCTAGTTAATATTTATCTATATTACTCGCTGTCAAAATGTTAAATTAAGAAAGTGTCAACTCAGCATAGCTAGTCCCAAACGTGGCTACTCTATAAACCTATTTTTCAACCCATACGATGCGCAAACATGTTAAAACACCATACGATGCGCAGGGGTTTTTAGGCCTACGATGCGCAGGGCTGACCAAATTTTGGGTATAAATAGCAGACCTTGGGACTTGAAATTTGGCATATGTTCGACGAAGGAATTCGTTCCAGATATCGAAATTACTTTCTGTATACACAATTAAACACACACTAATCACGAAGTGCTGCCACAATCAGGGTAATAACTCGATCACTATTACGATTCAACGTCCGATCGATTATAACTATCCAACGATTGTTTAAGTGCCGCTCAAATTGAGATTATACTTTGTTAATTCATCGTGATTTTGACTTGAGTGTTTGAGTACTGCTCGAATTCGGACTATACTCTGTCATTCGTTGTGAATCCGCTGAATTGTTAAGTATTGCACTAATAAATCGTTGTGAAGGTTTAATCTCGTGAATTATCGTAACTGTTGTATTAGTTACTAACCTATTGTGTGTGCATTGTTAATTAAATTAGGTTAATCAAGGCTAATCAGTAGGCTTATATTCTGCTCGTTAAATTTACAATGTGAGTCATTCTCTTTTTATCAAAATACTTTTCAAAAGCATGTTTTTTATCAAAATTATAGTTACAGGGATTAAGTCTTTGTTATCTGAAATTACTGCCAGTATGTGGGGGGATGTGCACATAGCTACTAATTATTTATCACTTGGGGTGAAAGGACCCTACAAGTGATATGTCCACAGTCACAGTCCGGTAAAGTGACAACTGGATCAGTTAATTTAAAAGATGAGGCAATTGTAATCGCTCTTAATACTGTACATTATAACAAACAGGATGTTTTAATAAATAGAATGATTCACTCAGTATTTCCCTGCTGACAAAACCTTTTTCAAACATGTTTCAGGTGATCTGTTGTGAGCAAAAGAAAAGTGCCGTGAAGCACTACAAGCTTAGAAAGTGGCTCAATGTAAATAAATAAAGAAACATGTTTTAAGAAATAAAGGATTTCCCAGTGAAATCAAGTATTTGTAAATTATGGGAGTTATCCCTATATTATATATAAACGAGCAGTTTTAAATATTAATCGATCCTGTTTAAAAAAAAAAAGTCTTCCGCTGTCACTAAATTAAATACCACGGGATTTCCTGCCTCGCGGCTCTGGACCGGGTCAAACCGGGGCCAAGGGCCGTGACAGGAAAAGGTGGTATCAGAGCCACTGATTTAAGCTTACTATTGATTTTAGCCTATTAAAATAATTAGGAAATTTAATTGCTATTCTGTGAAAAATATGTTTTATTAACTGATTAACTATTGAGTTACAGTATGGGTAAACACAAGATTTCTGCTATCTACCACAAATTAGATACTGCATCCAAAGAAAAAGGAACCTCATCCTCTAAACAACCTGCATATCTGGAAGAAGGAATTTTTGTCCGTAAAGCAAATTATGAAAATCCTCTCACCCAAGATAAAAGAAATTCGATTATTAGAAAGGGACAGGAGAAAATAAAGAAAACCCAAGCCAAGAAAGTGAGGTTTAATCCAGAAATCCAGGAATTAGGCAATAAGTCACCTTGGGAAGATACCTTAGATGAAAAATGGGCAAACCTTTATATGCTAGCTACCGTAGCAGAGAATGCAAATCTCTAAATTTTAAATCCTGGTCTAGTAGAAAAGTAATACCCAGTAAATAAATAAATTATAGTGTGTTCACTTTCCTGTAGTCTTTTGTACAAATCCGTATGCAATAAACTTAATGTTTATTTGTTAAACTTTGTTCCAAAGTTTTAACTTAGCATTTTTGTGCATTTTGCATATATGCTGTCCAGCATGACTGAGATATCGGAAGCATTTCAGAATCTCAACCTCTACCCAGTACCAATTGAAGTCTCCCACGACTTTACTGGTTATATTGCTGACATAGAGGAACCCCTGGAATTCCAAGCTCCACCGCTGGAAAAAGCAAAACTTAAAAAGAAGAGAAGATATGTAGGATGGAGGAAAGTGCGCAGGAGAAAGCCAGCTACTAGGAGACTCCCTAAAATAGAAAACCCTATAGAAAAAGGAAAAGGAATAGAAATCGGAGAAAGTTCTAATCTAGCAGAAATAGAAATCAGGAAAGATTACAAACAAAAAGGAATAGAAACTGGAGAGAGTTCTAGACAAGCTGAAGATATCACATTTCAAGACGAAATCGGCCGTCTACTGGCTAATTGTGATGTCATTAGCCCTATCCATAATAATCTATATCCTTACCTAGAAACCCAACTTCCTGTTAATCTGGAACCAGCTATTCCAGATCCACTAATCCACACTCGACCCTTAGGTCAAATGGAAGAATGGTGGACAAATGACTGGCAATTCGAAAATATTGTCAACAGTCCTTATTCTTTCCTTCCACAATGGGAACCAGAACCTATCCCCAATCCTCCAATTAGCAATGAAAACTTAGCCGAACTTCGTCTTTGGGGTGAGGAGTTAATTAATACGGGAAATAGGATTAGGGATATTGGAGAAAGGATTACCTGGAAGTACGACGAAAGGGAACGTCGCTACTAAACTGCTAGTTGACCAAAGAATAGTGGGGTTAGGAAGAATGTCTGTATAATAATAATAATAAATAGCTAAATATAACTCTGTAAAATGGGAAATAAAACATTGTAAGATAAACGGTGTGTATGGATGCCTATATAATATATAAAGCAAAATAGAAGTCGAAACGTCGACAATTTTGGATATATATTTGTGTTGTCAGAGTTTATGTGCTTCTGTGTAATTGCTTTATTTACAATTATTTGATACTAATAGTTATATTTACAATAATTATCAGATGGAAAACGCTAGTAATGAACCAGTTAATGAAGGGAATCAATCTGAACAAAATCAGGAAAACCAATATATGACTAGACAAGATATTGAAAATATTGTTGCTCAAGGGATAGCCAATGCTATTCCAGCATTCGTTGCTACTGTTAAAAATCCAATAGAACCGCAACAAATCGTTCCTAGTAAACGTACTCAGGAAGACAATGTTAGTCATAGTGTAAATGGAGGAGGCAATCATGATGATAATAATCCACTACAGGCTCCACCTCCTAAGAAAATGAAAGCCGCAACACCTGGTTGCACTTTCAAAGAATTTCTTGCTTGCAAACCTGCTGAATTTGCAGGTAATGAAGGAGCAACTGCAGTACTGCGTTGGTTAGAGAAAACCGAAGCAGTAATTGCAATAAGTAAGTGTTCAGAAGAAGATCAGGTGATGTATGCATCAAATTTGTTCAAAGAAGGGGCATTAGAGTGGTGGAATACGGTGCTACAAGCAAAAGGAAGAAGGATGGCTTATGCCATAAACTGGGAAGAATTTAAGAATCTTGTAGAAAGAAAATATTGTCCTGAATATGAAAAGGAACAACTGGCAAATAAGTTCCTAAACCATCGTATGATAGGAGTAGAGTGTCGCGGTTATACTTCGACATTCTTTGAATATGCACGAGTGGTACCTACACTGGCTTCGCCAGAACCGGTACTCATTTCTCGCTACATCTGGGGATTAATTAGTGAAATCCGCAATATCGTTAAAGCTGCGAGACCTCGCACCATTGACGATGCTGTGGAATTAGCTAATACCCTAACTGATGAACTGGTGCGAACAAGAGCAGAGGACAGAAAGAAGGAATTGGCTCAAAAGATTACCCAAGGATTTCGTGTGGGTAATGATAATAATCGATTCAAGAAAAGAGGAACCGGGCAATCCTCAGTTCCTCCATATTGTAGAAATTGCAAAAAGAAGCATTTTGGAAAATGCAAGGGATATTGCAATTTTTGCAAAATTCCAGGGCATCAAGAGGAGAATTGCAGAAAGAAATCCCTAATCTGCTACAACTGTGGAGAAATGGGTCATTTTCGAACCGAATGTCCTAAATTGATAAAAACCGCAGACAATAAAGGCAAACCAGCTGATGGAACAACAAAGAAGAATGCCCGAGCATTTCAGCTAACCACTCAAGAAGCTGAACTCATTCCTGACGTCATAGCCGGTACGTTCTTGGTCCACGACGTTTATGCAAAAGTATTATTTGACTCTGGTGCAAACCAAAGTTTTATCAATACTTCATTTTGCCAAGCCCTTAACTTACCTTTAACCACCCTTAGGAAAATTTTTACAGTCGAAACGACAGACGGAAATTCTGTTAACATAAATAGGGTTTTGCAAGAAGGTAAGATAGAACTGTTAGGTCATAAGTTTTCCGCAAACCTGTTACCTATGAAGTTAGCCGGATTCGATGTCGTGTTAGGAATGGATTGGTTAATAGCCAACCATGCTCGAATCCTTTGTGACAAGAATTCCGTAGAAATCCGTACTCCCACAGGAGAGGTAATTTTAATTACCGGAGATAAACCACAAAAGCCACTAAAGTTCATATCAGTAATGAAAGTTGCTAGTTATGAACGAAAGCAAGGAATGGTGTATATGATTTCAGTAATCATTAACACTAAAAGTAAGGAACTTTCGGACATCCCTATAGTTTCAGAATACCCAGACATCTTTCCAGAAGAATTACCTGGGTTACCACCAGATAGGGAAGTAGAGTTTAGAATTCATCTAATTCCAGGTACTACACCAATAGCTAAGGCACCTTATCGATTAGCACCCACCGAAATGCTGGAATTGAAAAAGCAGTTAGATGAATTATTAAGCAAAGGATTTATACAACCTAGTTCATCCCCTTGGGGAGCACCAGTATTGTTTGTGAAAAAGAAAGACGGATCAATGAGAATGTGTATTGATTATAGAGAACTAAATAAAGTTACAATTAAGAATCGATACCCATTACCTAGGATTGACGATCTTTTTGATCAACTTCAAGGTGCTAGGTATTTTTCCAAGATAGACTTAAGATCCGGATATCACCAGTTAAAGGTACAAGAGGAAGACATACCTAAAACTGCTTTCAGAACTAGGTATGGCCATTATGAGTTTACAGTTATGCCCTTTGGACTAACAAATGCCCCAGCAGCATTTATGGACATGATGAATCGGATCTGTAAACCATATTTGGATAAATTTGTAATCGTATTCATCGACGATATACTAATTTACTCCAAAAGTCAAGAAGAACATTGCAAACACTTGCATGCACTCTTAACCTTGTTAAGAAAGGAAAAGCTTTATGCAAAATTCTCAAAGTGTAAATTTTGGTTAAAGGAAGTGCAATTTTTAGGTCACATGGTGAATCATGAAGGAATTCATGTAGATTCTGCTAAAATAGAAGCAATTACCAAATGGAAAGTCCCACAAACAGCTATGGAAATTAGAAGTTTTCTAGGCTTAGCCGGATACTACAGACGATTTATTAAGGATTTCTCTAAGATAGCCGTACCTTTGACTAAGTTAACCTGTAAAGCCACTAAGTTTGAATGGGGACATAAGCAAGAAGAAGCCTTTAAGATTTTGAAACATCGATTGACAAATGCTCCAATTTTAGCATTGCCCGAAGGAACAGAAGATTTTGAAGTATATTGTGATGCTTCAAAATTAGGATACGGATGTGTATTGATGCAACGCAAGAAGGTAATTGCGTATGCTTCCCGGCAGTTGAAAAAGCATGAGGAAAATTATACGACTCATGACTTAGAATTAGGAGCCATAATTTTTGCCTTGAAAATTTGGAGACATTATCTGTATGGAAGTAAGTTTACTGTCTATACAGATCATAAAAGTTTGAAGTATATATTTGGACAGAAAGAATTAAATATGAGGCAAAGAAGATGGATGGAAATTCTAAGCGATTACGACTGTGATATTCAATATCACGAAGGAAAGGCAAATATAGTTGCAGATGCCTTAAGTCGTAAGTATCATGAAAAACAAAAGCGAGTCCGTGCTCTTAGATTAAATCTACAAGTAGATTTAATAGAACAATTAAAGAACATTCAAGAAACAGCAATCAAGGACGATGCTGAAAGAATGAAAGGTTATATAAAAGAACTGGAGCAAGAAAATGATAGAATTTGGAGATTCCACAAGAAACGAATTTGGGTACCTAAACAAGGAGAGTTAAGAAATAAGATTTTAGAAGAAGCTCATAAATCTAGGTATACTATGCACCCTGGAAACAATAAGATGTACCAAGATTTAAGAAAGAATTTCTGGTGGATAGGAATGAAGAAAGATATAGCAAAATATGTTTCTAAGTGTCTTACTTGTTCACAAGTTAAGGCAGAACATCAGAAACCCTCAGGATTACTACAACAATTGGAAATGCCTGTATGGAAATGGGAACTTATAACAATGGATTTTGTTACTAAGTTACCCAAGACCAGAAAAGGTAATGATGCGATTTGGGTAATTGTGGATCGATTAACCAAATCAGCTCATTTTCTACCGATGAAGGAAACCTTTAGTATGGAAAGGTTAGCCAAGTTGTACGTAGACGAAGTAGTATCTTTACATGGAGTCCCACTCTCCATTGTTTCAGATAGAGATAGTCGTTTCACTTCCCATTTCTGGAAAAGTTTCCAGCAAGCAATGGGAACTCGACTAAATTTAAGCACTGCATATCATCCTCAAACAGGCGGACAAAGTGAAAGGACAATACAAACCCTGGAAGACATGCTCCGAGCATGTGTAATTGACTTTGGTGGATGTTGGGATGATCATTTACCATTAATTGAATTCTCCTATAACAATAGTTATCATTCAAGTATTGAAACTGCTCCATTTGAGGCACTTTATGGAAGAAAGTGTAGAACTCCAGTTTGTTGGGCAGAAATAGGAGAAAGTCAATTGTCAGGGCCTGAGATAGTGCAAGAGACGACCGACAAGATTACTCAAATCAAGGAAAGGTTGAAGACTGCTCGAGATCGCCAGAAAAGTTATGCAGATAATCGACGCAAACCGATAGAATTTCAGGTTGGAGATAAAGTACTCTTGAAAGTTTCTCCTTGGAAAGGAGTAGTTAGATTTGGAAAGAAAGGAAAGCTAAGTCCAAGGTACGTAGGACCATTTTCAGTGATCCAACGTATAGGATTAGTTGCTTATCGTTTACAACTACCAGAAGAATTAGCTGGAGTACATGATGTATTTCATGTATCCAATCTGAAGAAATGTTTATCAGATGAATCACTGGTAGTACCTCTTCAAGAAATAGAGGTAAACGAAAAGCTGAAATTTGTGGAGAAACCTCTTCAAATTGAGGATCGAAAGATCAAATTTCTCAAACATAAAAGATTAGTTTTAGTCAAAGTTAGATGGGATTCAAAAAGAGGAGCTGAATACACTTGGGAGCTGGAATCAGAAATGAAGAAAAAGTATCCTCATTTATTCCAGTAAATCTCGAGGACGAGATTTTTATTAAGGTGGGAAGAATGTAACAACTCTCATCAAAAGTCCTAGTTATTATTTTAATTTGGTCAATAGGAAACCCTAATTGAGAAACCCAAGTGATTCTGAACAAACCCTAAAATTTTCATAATTTTCAGAATCAGGATTAGGGCCCCTAAAACTCAGGGGGGTATATACCCTAGTTAATATTTATCTATATTACTCGCTGTCAAAATGTTAAATTAAGAAAGTGTCAACTCAGCATAGCTAGTCCCAAACGTGGCTACTCTATAAACCTATTTTTCAACCCATACGATGCGCAGGCGTTTATGGCCTACGATGCGCAAACATGTTAAAACACCATACGATGCGCAAGGGTTTTTAGGCCTACGATGCGCAGGGCTGACCAAATTTTGGGTATAAATAGCAGACCTTGGGACTTGAAATTTGGCATATGTTCGACGAAGGAATTCGTTCCAGATATCGAAATTACTTTCTGTATACACAATTAAACACACACTAATCACGAAGTGCTGCCACAATCAGGGTAATAACTCGATCGCTATTACGATTCAACGTCCGATCGATTATAACTATCCAACGATTGTTTAAGTGCCGCTCAAATTGAGATTATACTTTGTTAATTCATCGTGATTTTGACTTGAATGTTTGAGTACTGCTCGAATTCGGACTATACTCTGTCATTCGTTGTGAATCCGCTGAATTGTTAAGTATTGCACTAATAAATCGTTGTGAAGGTTTAATCTCGTGAATTATCGTAACTGTTGTATTAGTTACTAACCTATTGTGTGTGCATTGTTAATTAAATTAGGTTAATCAAGGCTAATCAGTAGGCTTATATTCTGCTCGTTAAATTTACAATGTGAGTCATTCTCTTTTTATCAAAATACTTTTCAAAAGCATGTTTTTATCAAAATTATAGTTACAGGGATTAAGTCTTTGTTATCTGAAATTACTGCCAGTATGTGGGGGGATGTGCACATAGCTACTAATTATTTATCACTTGGGGTGAAAGGACCCTACAAGTGATATGTCCACAGTCACAGTCCGGTAAAGTGACAACTGGATCAGTTAATTTAAAAGATGAGGCAATTGTAATCGCTCTTAATACTGTACATTATAACAAACAGGATGTTTTAATAAATAGAATGATTCACTCAGTATTTCCCTGCTGACAAAACATTTTTCAAACATGTTTCAGGTGATCTGTTGTGAGCAAAAGAAAAGTGCCGTGAAGCACTACAAGCTTAGAAAGTGGCTCAATGTAAATAAATAAAGAAACATGTTTTAAGAAATAAAGGATTTCCCAGTGAAATCAAGTATTTGTAAATTATGGGAGTTATCCCTATATTATATATAAACGAGCAGTTTTAAATATTAATCGATCCTGTTTAAAAAAAAAAGTCTTCCGCTGTCACTAAATTAAATACCACGGGATTTCCTGCCTCGCGGCTCTGGACCGGGTCAAACCGGGGCCAAGGGCCGTGACAATATTCATTCCCGAATTTCAATTATGAGTGTTCATCATAATTTCAAAGTATCATCAAATAACAAAATTCAACATACCTTGTGATTCCCATGACTAGGTGATCATTTTTATGTGTTCATGCATTGATTTAGGGCTTGAATCGAGCCTCAATTTGTTGATTTTGTTGAAGTTAGGGTTTGAGCTCCCATGGAGCTTCTCCTGGTCGCATACGCACACACACATGTGTGTGTTTTTTATTTCTTTTTTTTTTTATTTAAGTGTCTTAATTAAAACACTTCTCTAGTTGCCCATGTTTAGTCCCTTATGTTTAGAGATTTTATAAAGAGGGTTAAAAGCCTTGATTTTTTTAGTCATTCACTTAATTACCCATTAATAACTAAGTTAATTACTCCTAGTTATCTTAATAGGTTCTGTGGGTTATAACCCGTCTTATTTTAAGTCCCGTTAACTCGGGCTTCTTATAACTTTGTTTTCTCAAAGCATTTGTTCTCCTTTTAATTAATATTAGGATTATTTGTTTAAGTCCTAATATTCACCGGGTTAATTTTACCACTAACGGTATTTTACCCGTTTTTTAGCATTAACGTGGTTTGATTACCAAACCCGTTTTCAGGGTGTTACACCATAAGATGGTTAGATTAGTCATCCAACATCATGACCATCATACCTCATGGGCTCTTATACTATATTTTTCATCCAATTCTATTTATAGGCCAGTTTGACTTCTTAAAGTCAAACTACAAATTGACTTATAAAATGCACTAATAAGTTCAATAAAACTTATTTAGGTATATTATCAAACACTCCGTGGTCATCATTTTTAGGTTATCATTTTAACTAACTTTGTCATATAAAATCACCATGTTTCTTTCAATTCAACAAGTTCATACATTTCTCAACATCAAGTCAACATAAACTTTCAATTATCATGAACTAATTCACCATTGTGACCAAATAACCATGGCTTCATCTTTCATGTCAAAAACCCATTTCATAGCATGTATGAACACTTAATCAAACCTCTAAAATATCTAAGTAATTTACACATACAAGCAAGTATGGTGATCATAAACATCAAACTAACATCAATTTTCATTATATCACAAAACCCATTTCATGACAAGTATGAGCATATGCTTAAGTCTCCATTTTGTTCAAGCATTCACATATACTTGCAAGTATGATGATGCTAATTTCATTATCAATTTCATCATACTAACAATAATCTTGAACTTAAGGTTACCACCTTCAAGTTCCTCTTCACATGAAATTTATCAAATCAAGTTTTATAACATACATTATGCTTCTTAAGCTTAGATGATCACGAATTTGAGATCATGCATTGATTCATGACGAATCCTTCTTTAATTTGGACATTTCTTGAGATTTTTTAGGGAGTCTCCTCCTTCTCTATCTCTATACACGACACACACACACACACACGTGTGTGTTTTGTGTTTTTCATCTTAACATACCCACATCTTATTTTATAACTAATTTTAGCCCCTATGGTTTGGTTTTATTATGATTAAGACATCATCCACTCTTTTATCCACATATTATATGTGGTTAACTAGGTTAAATATTTCTAGTTATATATTTCATGCCAAATATTAAATAAACATAATAATTGGATTCACTACGTTTCGGGGTGTTACAACCCGACTTAAATTTAAGCCCCGATAACCCGAGCATTTTATAACTTTTATCTTTTGAAACATTTATTCATTTTTATTTAAAACTAGATTCATTTAATCAAATCCTAATGTTTATCGGGTTAACTTTTACCACTAATGGTATTTTACCTCGCTCATCACAATTAACTTGGTTTAATTACCAAATTCGTTTTTTTGGGTGTTACAAATTACTATTCTTATTCTTATTATCATGAATTATGAAAGTGATATCTATGAAATTCTTCTCGTTTTTTTGGGTGTTACAAATTACTATTCTTATTCTTATTATCATGAATTATGAAAGTGATATCTATGAAATTCTTCTACATGACAAAAATCAGAATATCTTTGAAATTCTTCTACATGACAAAAACCATGATAAAACAATGACAAGAAAAATCAGAATATCTTTGAAATTCTTCTACATGACAAAAACCATTGATATTTTTGCTAATAGGTTGCATGTCAAATGAATGTGATCACCTAATTAGGCTCCATTCAGTGATAAATTAAAAATGAAAAACTGATTGCATATCAATTGAATATGATTGGATGAAGAATATGAATTTTTAGGCTCGGTTTATATGAACAGCATACAGATTTGATAATAAGTTGCATTTTAATTTATCTCGTACTTATTCCGGTTAAAAGATATAAAATGTAATTTAACAACCCATACATTGTTTCGAGTCGGGGGTTTCACTGGAAGCAGCCTCTCTATTCCTACATCTTACCCTCCTCAGACCCTACCTTAGTTTTGCTATTGGTAGGATTTACTGAGTATTATGATGATGATGACGATGACGATGACATCGTTTTGAGGTTACAACCGCTGAGCCACTAGATTTATATGTTTCTTCTTTAACCGGTTCAACCAGCTAGTCCGATCATACAGTGGCGAAGTATAGAAGGGGTGGGGAGGGGCGCCTGACCCCCCGAACTTTTCGCTCAGTAGTGTTATATATGTAGTTTTCGTATATAAATTTTTGGGTATATATGTTTTCGACCCCCCGGTTCTATAGAATTTTTTTGGTATATACGTTTTCGACCCACCGTCATTCCGGTTAAGCTTCGCCACTGCGGTCATACTTTAATAACATTGTGCATGTCATACCCTTAAAGAGGTTTCAATTTTTCTTCGAAAATTAAAACGATATTAATTATTTTAGACTAAAATGATATTAATTATTAAAATGATAGTCTCTGTGGTTTTCTAAAATTTGGATTTGGTCCCTAGCTTTTTAAAAATACACGGATGGTTTCATGTGGTTTGCACTTTGTAATGCATTTAGTCCCCAGCTAACAAATCTAAAGGATTCAACATATCCAAGTTAGGGACTAAATGAGTTACAACGTGTAAACCACATGGACCATCCATGTGACTTTTGATAAAGTTAGAGACTAAATGTGTTACAAAATGCAAATTATCGGGACTATTTGTGTATTTTTTTTTTTGAAAGCTGGGGACCAAATTTAAAATTTAGGTAAACCACATAGACCATTTGTGAACTTTACTATTTTTATGATGTAAATAGTAGTTAAAATAGAATACTATGGTATATAATATCACCATGTAATTGATGAAGATTGTTTGAAAGTTTAAAATGGGAAAAGTTATCTTCCATCTATTTCATTTGGAATTATTTTTAAAATTAGAGCTTTTCAAATTTCCCCTAACATGCACAATGATCCAGTTTGGGACCAAGACTATGATTTATAATTTAACTGTTCCATGTTTTGTATAGAGGGCCCAACTTTTACTCAATTTATCATCACAATTTATAGAAAAAAAAAAATAAAGAGAGACGTTACTTATGTAGAAAAAACATTTTAAAAGAAACTGGGGTTGTTGCATAAAAATAAAGAGAGACGTTACTTATGAAGAAAAAAACATTTTAAAAGAAACGAGTATATTGCAAAACGGTCTTTGAGGTTTGATCACTTTTGTAACTTTAGTCTAAAAATTAAACCTTTTAAATCTGAGTCTCTGTGATTTCAATTTTGTTGTAATTTTCATCAAAAATCAAAATCTGGTCAGATTTTTCAGTTAACATCCAGTTTTTTTTTTTTGTCTTTTTCCTCCATTTTAATGAATGGCAAAATGGTCTTTTAATGTTTTATTATAACAAATTAAAAAATCTGATCATTTTGCCCTTCATTAAACGGGAGGAAAAAAGACAAAAAACTGGATGTTAACTGAAAAATCTGACATGATTTTGATTTTGGATGAAAATGACAACAAAATTGAAACCACAGAGACGCAAATTTAAAAGGTTTGAGTTTTGGACAAAAGTGACCAAAACTCAGGGACCATTTTGGCAGTTTACTCTAAAGAGAGTGTGGTTGTTGCATGCTAAAATTAAAAAAAAAAAAATCACCGCCCCCAAGTTAAATTGGTGCTTGTTGTTGCACCAAGAGTCGTTGCACAAGGTGCTAAAGAAAATGTATGTGTATCGGGTAGGGGTGAGCAAAAAACCGAAATAAACGAACCATAGCCGAAATAACCGAACCGAAACAAAACCGACGGTTCGATTTTCGGATTTTAAATAACCGAAAATTTCGGTTCGATTATCGGATAATCATTTTCAATAACCGAAAAAAGACCCGTACAGAACCAATAAGTTACAATAATAGGCCTAATCCATATATTTTTATGTTTAAGTTTCAGTTGTTTAAGTGTTTAATCCATGCTTGTAGAAATTACTAATTTTATTCTTAAATGTTAAGTGCTTATAATAAAAACATTAACATGTTTATTTATAATTGAAATAATTTATTTATTGCCTACAACAAATAACAAAATTTAATATAATAATTAAATAATCTTCAAAGTATTATCAAAGAAACTGTGTTAATAGAAACTTTAAACAAACATAAAAATATATTAGAATGTTAGGTTTATGTGAACAATATTAATTAAAAAGGTTAAATATAATAACTTAAACGTAAAGATTCTTAAATTTTAAATTATACTTTTTATTTTTTTAATCTTACATAATTCTGTCCAAAAACCGAAAAACAGAACGGTGTAAAAACCGAAGTCAGACGGTTTTTAAGAACCGAAACCGAAATCAAAAAACCAAATCGAATTGAACCGTGTACACCCCTATTATCGAGTGTCTCTTTAGCAGTAAAAAAACAAAAAAACAAAACCAACTCATCCGTAAGGACAAATGTTAATAAACATTTAAGTTATAGATGTTTTATTAGTTGATATAAGTGTCCTCATAATTGATATTTTAATATATATTTGTATCGAACAAATTGATCAAGGACCATTTTAATCATTAAAATTTGGAGTGACCGTATAATGCAAGACAACTCATACTCAAGGGATGCTCTTCTGGTGTTGGCCTACCTCCTCACATGCACCCTTGGTCATCCTTATTTTTAGGTTGTTTTTTATAAGAAAACATTTTATTTCAGACAAAATAAAACAAATTTAAATAAGAAAATTACATATATTTCAAAAAATGGATATGTTTGTGAAGGATATTTTCCCTTGAATTTAAATAGTTAAGAAGAAGTTAGATAATTAGGAGGGTCAGGGTTCACAAGGGTTGATTGGTGAACGTCCTGTCCCTCCTAATACAAAAAAAAAACATATTAAAATATGGTTTCTCAAATAATTATATTTTCAAGATTTTTATCTTTGATAACGTTGCGATGTTCATGTTGCATATGGGTATGAATTTCTTCTTTTTCACACCTGCGGTTAACCTAAAGCCCGTGCCCTGCGACCTTGGTCACGCCCAGGTGTGGCTGTGTTCAAGGGTGGCGCCTCGCGGCCTCGACCACATAGCCTCTTCCACGCCCCATAGCACATACCTTAAATGACTCTGAATTAGCATCAGGTCAAACATGTGAAAACACTTACATGTAGCTAACGAGTCGTATTTGGATTCACCTAACGGGTGACGTGTTGGAGTGTAATAATAAACAAGGGAACTTTTATTTTGGCATAGTGGTAGGAGACTTGTGTTTTCCAATGAATACTCAAATTCAATTCTCACTTGTGTCATATTGGGGTGGATATTGGGCAATGATGGTGACAAACCCACCGAGGGGGGTTCGATCCTGAGCCGCACCCCGGTTTTCATCCGGCTGTTACTTCAGCGAGACATCTCGTGTGGATGCAGTACGGTTTCCGGGGGAACGCCGTAACCAAATCTGGCCAACCCAGCGTGAACACAATTAAGACAACATACTCTGAATAGACTAGGGCTACCGTTTAGTTTAGAGGGTGTGACATTGATTCAGTCACCGTTAAAAAAAGGTCCAAGTTGAAATTTTCATCTTTTAATTTTAAAATGAAAGTTGTACATCATTCCAACCGTCCACGCCGACAAGCCTTCATCAACGTGGCATTCATCTACCTCCATCAAGAGCTTCCAAGTATTTTAAAGTGCATTTTTTCAAATCTTTTTGTAATAAAATAAATTGTTTGAAGCTATTTTTTTTAATATATCTAGTTATATAAAATACTAAAATATAATCTAATCGGATAAGCTTTAAAATTTAATGTTAAATCTAGTGGTTTAGAAACACTAGTATTTGTTTTAAAAACTTACGTAATAAATTGACACTCATTAATATAACGTAAGTATTAAAATGAATTATAAAATTAGATGGTATTAAAATTCAATATGTTTGGCAAAAGTAGCGGATGACTGGTGGCTGAAAGCTGGTGATTGGTGGCTAGAGGCTGGAAGCTGATAGCTGTAGTTTTTTAGATATATTTGGCATTGAGCTTTTAGAGGTTAAAATAGTTAAAATGGACATAACTAAAAACACATAACTAAAAAGTTCATTATCTTTAGAGGTTAAAATAATCATTTTTTCTCTAAAAGCTTGTAGCTTCTTCTAAACGCTACTAGTAAAAGCGTTCAACCAAAAGCTTCAAGCTCCTTCAACCATAAAGGTTTTTTTATCAAGTAGTAGTTTTTTTTCTTAAAAGCTTAAAATTAGAAGCTCCTAAAAACTCCATATCAAACATATCCGTAATCATAAATAGGATGTCACGTATAATAACAAACTAGGTGAACAGCCCACCCTAGCCCACTCTAGCTCAGTTGGTCAGTTGGGCTGGTGTTCTCCTTGGAGACACCGGTTCGACTCCCGGCTGTAGCAAAAGGTACGGGACGTCCCAATGATAGATCATTTCCTACCGAGGCATGGTTCGATCCGGAGGGCAACTCGGTTTTACCCAGCTGTTACCCCAGCGAGGTTCTCGTGTGGGGGCAGTATGGTTTCCGGGCGAAGGTCAGTTTGCGTGGTGGCCGGGACCCGATAGAACATCGCGTCCGTAGACGGGGCTGACAGGGGATTGTCTTTGACAAGAACCCGGTGACCACTAGGTGCTGTACATAGAAAGTCACCCTTCAAAAAAAGACAAAAGAATATCGCATCTTTCTTTTTCTTTATTTTTTTTGGCCTTTTCCTATCTAAATTATTTAAGTTTTACTTTTTGAGCTGAATATTATTAGGGGTGGTAGTTAACGAAATGACCCGAACAAGATATAAAAAAAAACAGGTTTCGGTAGACCAACATGTCCCGTTTAAAAAATAGGTTAGGTTACGGTTAACCCGTATAAAAATATGGGTTGACGTAAATAAATAATGGGTTGACCCGCCTACAGGTTTAAGCATTAAAAATATGTTTTATAATTTTATTTGTCTTTTTCCATTTTTTTTTGTTTTTTCGAATATACATTTGCAATAGTCGCACCATATTATCTACTTGTAGCACGTACACTAAGTCTGACCCATTAAATACGTTACCAGTAACCCGCTTGCGTTCCAACAATCCACTTATAACTCATCAATTCGCTAACCCAGCATAATTAAGACCCTACTCCCAAGTTCTAGTGATACAGTAGAATCGTAAATAAATAGCTCCAGCTTGTTAGCGTTGTCTCAGTGTAAACACGTCGGGTCAAGCCAGAGCCCGACTAGGCTCGAGATCCGCTCGGTTTGAGCGTACTTATTTGAGTTTGAGCTCGGCTCGCGAGTAAAACGCAAAGCTCGAGCTCGGCTCAAGCTACTTTGAGAACAACCTCAGACAAGATAAAAGCTCAGCTTGAACTCGCTTAAACGACCAAAGCTCGGCTCGCCAATGTTATCATCATTATTATGTTATATATGAAAAAAAAAAACTAAAATATTGCTTGGGCTCGTTTAGGCTCGCGAGCCTAAACGATCTTTGTATTTCAGGCTCGAGCTCGGACTCGATAACTAAACGAGCTCTATTTCAGGCTCGAGCTCAGACTCGATAACTAAACGAGCACATTCAAGGTTTTTCACTGAGTCAACTCAGTGAGTGTGAAAAACATTATACGAACAAGATTTCTTCACTAGTCACTAAAGTTGGTCTCAATAAACAACAAGAACTTTTTGCTACATTATAAACCTAACACTTATAAACAACAAGTAGGTTTTAACTTTTTTATTCATTTGGTGCATGAGTTTGTCCGAGCCGAACATGTGGACACTCTCTTTCGGGTTGACCACTCGACCATAGAATTCCGAGATCCCCTCTCTTCTTTCCCAGTGACAAAAAGGTTCCTGCATCATTTGGGTCCGACCCAACGATATTTTTAATATCTTGTAAGTTGAGCATTGTTCACAAATCAAGTTAAGTTAAACTCGAACTTACCTAGAGTAAAGGGAACGATGTATAGCAATGCCGGTTGACCATGACCATCCATCAGATTTAAAGCTACGTAAGTTATAAGGAGACCTGTTTTATAACATAGGATTCTCATTAAAACATTCTAGACATCTAAACCGATCAATGTTTTCACAAACATGGTCTATAAGGAACCGATATGAAAATTCAGTAAAAAAAAAGGTTTTTTTATAGATGTTTGCTACCTAACCCGTAAGCGAACATTGCCCACAAGAAATACCCAGCTCGAATGCGCTTTTTTGCCAACCAATCATACCTGCACCGAGTTTTTAGTTAAAAACAAACTAAGCATTAAGTAAAGCCACAATCTTCATATTTTAGAGCTGACGAAACGAGCTGATAAGATGACGGGTCAAAATGAGTTCAGGTCAAAACAGATAAAGCTTTAAAGCAGGTCATAACGGGTCAAGTTATGTTGCAGTGACCACAAACCTTTTTTTGCATTTTTCCTAATTTCATAGAAACTAACATATTAAATAAGTTTACTAATATAATAATTTAATTTCTTTGAATAACCTAAGTATGTTTTGAATAACTTTAACGTGTTTGACCTGTTTGACCCATTTTGTTTTTGAATATATATTCTTTAAATGTACCCATTTGACCCGTTAGCGAGTTAGTGATTTAATGCAACAGAAATCGACATAATTTCACATAAAGAAGATGGAAAAGAAAAGATAAGGATGCGAAAGAAACCTGAGGGAAAATGTGATTAACAAACCAGGTAAAAGAATGTCACCAAAGCCGATAATACTAAAACCGCCCCACGGGTCAAACATGCGTGGTATCTTAAGCAGCATCGGGATACCATCCTCCCCACTTTTATCACCGCGAGCAACCTAAAAACAAACAATTATGAATTTTTTTTTATTATTTTAGCACTAAAAGCAGTCAACTGATGATTGACTAGGAACAAGGTTGACTTACCACAATCATCACACTTTCATGGAACAATCTTTTAGAAACAAAAACCCAAAAAATGTCATACATGAAAGCACAACCGAGCAGAACGGTCCCAACCTGAACCACAAAACACAAATTTAAGTATTTTGAAACATCATTGCTTGAATGTGATGTGTCAAATGCCTAAGATACCCTTTAACTTCAACAAATTTACCTTTAGGTTAGGTACATGCACAATCTGGAGTACTGTAATTATCAGTGCAATTCCCTGAAGGATTTAACAAAACAAAATCCATTGATAAAACTTAATGAACTTTAAAATGACCCGTTCACGAAGCTATATTACATGCAACCTTTCTTGCTTCTCGATGAAATATTTGATAACTTTGGTATGTAAAGTTGACTTACGAGTATATCTTGAGCGATCCATGAAAACTTGGATTGCCGATACACTGCCCAAAGAACCGCAAAAGCTACGCAAAACGGCAAAACCGCCAAAGTAAGGTATGAAACAGGTCCGAAAAACGGTACTTTAATATAAGATTGTGCAGCTTGTTTGAACCACCTGAAAAATCAGGTAGATATCTTTTTAATATTATATAAACTTTTTATCATGATAAAAGATAACTGTGAAGAGAAGAAATATTGCACCTTGATAGCAAAGCAACTATGCATGTTTGCAATCCCTACGTGTAAAAAAAAAACAGTCTTTGATCAATTTATTTTGTAATTGTATAATTTATTTAATAATTCATAAGGGTATATGACGAAACATATTCATATATTTTAGAGTACAATACCATTTCGTCCTTGAGGTTTGGCCAGTTTTGCGACTTTCGTCCAAAGGTTTGTTTTTCCACATTTGGATCCAAAAGGTTTGAAATCTTGCCATTTTCATCCTGCTCATTAACTCCATCCATTTTTCTCCGTTAAGTCAGGGTATTTTCGTCTTTTTTGTTAACTTAAGGGCAGTTCGGTCTTTTCACTTTATGTACAAGCATTAAGCATAATGTACAAGTATTCAAAAGACCGAGTTGCCCTTTAAGTTATCAAAAAAGACAAAAATGCCCCTAACTTAACGGAGAAAATGGATGGAGTTAACAAGCCGGATGAAAACGGCAAGATTTCAAACCTTTTGGATAGATGCTAAAAAACAACCCTTTGGACGAAAATCGCAAAACTGGCCAAACCTCAAGGACGAAAATAGCATTTCACTCTATATTTTATTCTGTTTAGTTTTCAAACATTATCTTAATATTCAGACCAGTGTTGTAAGAATCGCTAGGCGCTAGTCGGTCGGTGGGGTACCGACTAGCGTTTAATCGGGATTAACAGGGATTAATCCGAATCAATCGGATTTTTATATGTAACTTTTAGTTATATTTATACAAACACATTTTTATATGTAGTTTTTTATGGTAGGCGTGTTTTAACCCCTCATTGACCCATTTTTTAAAGTAATTGGCAAGAATTTATATGGTTTGGTCGAAATTTAGCCGGGATCTGCCCAAAATTTGGCTAGAATAGGACCGTCATTGACCGCCTAGCGATTAATCGGTGACCCTCCGATTAGTAATTAACCGGCGAATAATCGGAGACTAGTCAGGATTTTTACAACCATGATTCAGACTCAATTCAAAGGACACATACCTCTACACCTCCTATGCAGAAAATGACCACCAAAAGTTCAATGAACCATTCAGACATTAACTTGTAAAGGAGAATCAAGAAGCAAGAAGCAACAACAACAAACAAGATTGCTGACTTTGTGTTGACTTCCACAATCCCACTTGTACCAACAACTTTCGCGTTTGAAAGGTCCTCTGAAAAATCCTACAAGAATTGGACATCTCATATGTCAATGCACGCCATGTCAGCGCCAAGTAGGACAATAAAGGTTCGAAAATGTAAAAAAAAGATTTTGACCTGTAGTAATTTATCATGCTCTATAGCTGCTTCATTTGCACTCCATGCAGACCAATAAGAGGCACATAAAACGGTGCCAACTGCCATTAGCCATAGAAATACTTCGGCTATGTCTACAACCGGTCTTTTTGGTGAGTATAACTGCACAGAAACTAGAGTGTGGTTGAAAACCTTCAGAGAAAGGTAGCATAATGATGATAACCAGTGTTTTAACTTTTAAGAATCGTTAGGTGCTAGTCGGGATTAATCAGATTGAGATTTTATATGTAAGTTTCAATTTCATATGTATATGCATACATTTTTATAAGTATTTTTTTAGTAGACGTGTTTTAACACCTTCTTCAATCCATATTGAAGTAGATAGGATTAATTGCCGGAATTTACAGGTTCTGGCCTCTAGCGGGAATCGCTAGACCGCCACTGAATTTTGGCTGACTAGGACCAGATTTGATCACTGTTGACCGCCTAGCGAGTAGCGACTAATTGGCTGATTAGATGAAAATTACTCGGTAAACCTCCGACTAGCGATTAATCGGCCACTAATCGGTGGCTAGGCGCGATCTTTACAATCATGATGATAACTATGCTGTCAAGAACCAGATATTACTACCAAAGGGAGTAGTGGTGTCGGTTTCAACCGAAAACGGGTCGATTCGTTATGTTTAATCTCTAATGGGTTGAATGTCACTCAAGTGTGTTCACCTCTTATATCACTTTATTTAATTAAGATGTTGAGATAATATATTTTTTTAATAATATTTGACACTAATTATTTAAAAATCCTATTTTGACCGGTCACCCGACCTGCCCATAGTTGCCACCGCTAAAAAGGACTTACTTGATGAACGATTCGACAACATTCTCTCTAACTCTACACCAGCATCTTGAGGAAGCATAACCGTTGGTATGTGTATGTCTAGATCGGTTTCATCAGGCTCACAAACCATCTTATAGAGTTCTGTAAGATTACAAGGAAGGAAAAAAAACATGTTGGATTCAATAATCACATGATTAAAGTAAAAAATTGGCCTACTTGTGAAATACAGAAATTACTGTGTAAAAAATCAACTAAAAAAAGCCTGTCTGCTTGCTATCTCTAGCTTTAATCAACTAACATATTAAAATAAATATATTCAAGCACCTAAAAATTTGTAGTTTACATTGAAATCTTTCTACAAAAAAGCAATGTTGCATCTTCGAATACAATAGCTTATTATTTACCTCTTTGGTTATTTATAATAAGTACTGCTGAAGCACCGGCTGCTTGTGCAAAATTCGCCTTTGTTGTGAATTTGCAACGACCCCGGGTCACCATGATGACATCACCAGTAAGCTGTCATAAAACAAAGATAACTAGGTTAGTAAATACTTTAGATGAATGCACTCAGTGAGTTTATGTCTAAAAACTGTATTAAAAACTGACTAACAGAGACCTTTTTCTTTGGTTGACTGCAACAATCGCGAGGGTCCGATTGAGTGAGATGAGTTTGGTTTGCATTTTTCTCCTTGGATACAATTGTAGTTCCGAATCTAGCACCGACACCAACAAACTCAGCACCTTCCACACCATCAACCCAAGTTTGAACCTTTACCTATCAAGATCAAAAGTCAAAGCAACAGAAAGTGGGTCAACTTTCTTGCTTTAAATTCTATGTTAAATTCCATCTTTTAACCGGAAAGTCGAGCAAAACAGCTAAGCAGTTAATGCGGTAAAAAATCGGATATCTGTCAAGGACCGATATTTGAGATATCGGTTATCGTGGTGGGGGATAGCGGTAATTTTAATATCATGCAAAATTTATGTATATAGCAATTTAACACTAACAATTAAGATTTAAAACACTAACAATTGTAGCAAGTAGGAACTCATTAAGACTTCAAACACTAACAGTTAAGATTTAAAACACTAATAGCAGCAATAAGAAGACAAACGAATGGTAGAAATAAGAAGAAAGGTATTGATATCAGGAAAATCGGCGATATACCGGTCAATATCGCCGATATTATGGTACCGATATTTGACACCGATATTTTACATGAGGACCGATAACCGATATATCTAACTGCATAGCAAGACAGGTTCAAAATGAGATCCAATTCCAGTTTCACACTTGAAACTCTATGCTACCACTTGGTAAATCACTTCAAATCAATACAAGATGAAAGCATAAAGCATATTTAAAGTTACAAACTTACAATATCACCTCAAATATCTATTTACAGTACACAAAGAAGCTAAAACATACTTTAAGTCCATCAATATGATATACATAAACCTATAATAATGCACTTTAGGTATCAAATCAAAACAACATGAAGCAAAAAAAAAGGCAGATTTAATCATTTTACCAGCACAAAGTCATTCTCACAACCAGGCTTCTTGGGGGCAAATTTGTCATCATGCACAATGTCTCCAGCAGCTACTGGAGTAGGGTTACTGAAGAAAATAATAATCAATAATATAAAGAAACAGGATCTTGAAAAACCCATGACAGATTAGGTGAATCTTTAACAACAAGATCCTTCTTTTTCACTGTATGTAAAGGCTACAGTTGCAGGTAGAAGAAGATGAGATGTAAAGAAAGATTGAAGATTTTTGGTATTGTTAATCAAAAGTATGATCTTTTCAGGTCTATCTGATGAAAAGACATTTTCTTATTGGAGTGAAACAAGTTTTATATTCTATTTGTAATGTAAAAACCTGAAGAACTGAAGAGTGAAGACAATTGCACTCTAGAACAAATTATTATTCACAATAACATATGTTTTTTTTATATTTTTTGTTACCTCGAGTTGCACATGATATTAATTGTTCCATAAATTACTCCAGAATGTTAAAAATGCTACCATTAATTAAAAATTTGTTGGTCATTACACCATGCGTAGTGGTAAGGGTGAATAATGCCCTCACCCTTGGGCGTTTTTGGGCATGTGGCAGTCCAGTCAGCAAGGGACATTATTGGGCGTTTTTTCTAAAATGGGTGTAGTGAGGATGCGTGTATTATGTTAAAAAGGGGTTTAAAGAATTAAATAAAACAAAAAACTAACAAAAAAAAGGGGAGTTAATTGCCATTTTCGCCCCTGAGGTTTGGGCACATTTGCCATTTTCGTCCAAAATGACAGTTTGGTACCATTTTGCCCCTGAGGTTTGGGCGCATTTGCCATTTTCGTCCAAAATGACATTTAAAAACCATTTTGCCCCTCACGTTTGGCCATTTTTGCCATTTTCATCCAAATCTCTAACCTAGTTAAAAAGTTCTGTTAAATGAGAATTTTTTTAATTTAATTTTTTATATTTACTCTATAAAATACAATTGTTTAATTTAATTTTTTAAAAAGTTCTCTAACATAATTGTTTATTATATTTTATAGAGTAAATATAAAAAATTAAAGAGTTAATTACCGTTTCGACCCGTACCGTTTCGAGCCGAACCGTTTCGACGCGAACCGTTTCGACCCGTACCGTTTCGACGCGAACCGTTTCGACGCGAACCATTTTGCCCCTCACGTTTGGTCAAGAAAAAGTGGGATATATCTGATTGGCCACCCAAAACCCATTTGAGCGTGTTTTAAATAACGCTAGAGGCGGGATTTCCTCAAGATCACGCCGGCGGGGGTGGGGCGGCGGCGTTTTTTGGGCGTGTGTGGGGGGATCACGCCGGAATTATTGCCCACTACGGGTGGTCTTAAGGCCAGGGGGTGTGGCCTCGTCCTCGTGCCACCCCGTCACATCATCAAAATTGGCGTCCCATAGCGCTCTCCCCCACCCTGTGCACGTTATCAGGGGGCGCTACCCCATGTCCGCCAGCATGCTAACGTTCGTTAAACGGAAAAGCAAGTGGGGCCCATATGATATCAACCAATCAAATATTTTCTCTTTATTTTTTTTTTATTTTGTTTAATAGGGGGCTTTAAAGAGACTTTAAACCATTGCATACAAGTTAACGGGAGTGGCTTTAAAGCTCCCTATGTGACATGGCACTTATGTGACGTGATAAAACTTCTAGTAACTTTATACCACACCCTTCAATCTAATAATGTTCAAAAAATCAAAACTTTGTTCTAGTTCAAATTTGACCATATTTATCGGTTTTCTTTCACATGCATCAATACATCACATTTACATGTTAGGGTTCTTAAAAAATTACAAGGTTATGTATCACAAAGTAATTTTTTGGAGTAAATTTAGTCACATATAGTAGTGATGGGTTTAAATATAAGCATCGAAACTATTTATTCTAAAGGTACACCGTTCGTTTCATACAAGATTGTTCATTTTTGCTCTTTTTTTAACCCTAACGAATGAAGTTGCATTGATCTCCTCCATGATTTTCTTCGGATTCTTCTCGTAATTGTAATTATTGAAAATCTTGTTGTTGCCAGATAAATTTATGTATAACTATTAACCACATATCGTTTGTATTCTTCTGCACTAGCATCTTGCTAGCGTTTTCTTATAAAATTCCGTTGTCGTTCAAGAAAAAAAAATAGTATGTACACTACAGTTTCACAAGTAGTGTATTCAATAGTGAATACACGTATTTGTCGGTAAATACGTTATTCGTGATAGTGTAATATATTTAATAGTCTCATTTGAACCCATGTATACTTAAGTATACATAAGTATGAAAAGTGTTGGATAATATATTTATATCAATGTTAAATATATTATGTATATATGTTTTATATAAAGAGAAGAGATCTCATATCTATCTATAGTTAGGTGCTGTTTGTTTTTTCTGAAAAGCTATGCGCAGGCTCTTCTGTCTGCGCCGTGCAGACCACGCGCAGACAGTGGCGGACCCAGGATTTTTGGACAATGGGGTCCCGTTTTTCCGGTGTTCAAATTTTTTGGATCGGTCGTTGTTCGGGTCGGGTCGGGTCGGGTCAAGAAACATAATAGAAAACAATATCATAACTAAATTACAAGTTTCATTTACTACACATTCAGCTAAATATAGGTGAGAAAAAATTGAAATAGAAAAAAAAATAGAGTAATTAATTTAAAATCGGGTTTAAAAAAACAAAACAAACAAGTATCGAACCTGGGACCTTTTGTGTGTAAACAAGGGGTTTTACCACTGCATCAGGCTCACTCTCATTGTCATGGGGTACAACTAAATTATTTTATGGGGTCCATAGAAAATTTTATATACCGCTTCTACTACTTTTTAAAAAAAGATTGGGGTCCGGGGACCCCGTTTCGCTTAACGTGGGTCCGCCCCTGCGCGCAGACATTGTCACACGCAGACTGTTTGTTTTTCCGAAGACGTTTCATTAAAAAACGTCCGCGTGACCTCTTCTTGGTGCAGACTTGGTCCAACCACTTCTAAGATCTTCTAAGGTCTGCAGAGGGTTAAACACCACCACCGTCCATCACCACCACCACAGTTCACCACCTCCGTCCACCACCCACTACCATCCACCACCACCACCGTCCACCACCCACCACCGTCCACCACCCACTATTGTCCATCACCACCACCACCGTCTACCACCATCACTGTCCAACAACACCACCACCCACCACCGTCGTCTACCACCATCACTGTCCAACATCACCACCACCCGCCACCACCATCCGTACACCACCACTAGTTTATTTTAAAAGTCTGCATACGTTAAAAAACAAACAGCCTTTTTCTTGCAGACTGCAGAGGTTTGGTCCACCTCTTCTTCTACAGATGTCTGCAGATCAACAGATGTGGTACGCAGACTGCTGACATTTTACCTCTTATAAAACAAACACCACCTTAGTAAATTGTGTTACTTCATTCCCATTCCTCTTTGCCTTTGTAATACATGACAACCATGTAATGGTGACATACCTTGTGTAAAGAGGATGGTATGGGCATGGAAGAGATAAAGAGAGAAGGGTCATGAGCAACAAAAATACAAAAACAACAATGTAAACCAATATATATGATTATATGGTAACAAAATACTTCCAGTCCTTTAAAATATTACAACAGGATAACTAATTGTCACAGTTCTCCACCACTACATACATAGGATCATATCATCCCAAACAAGAAAACAAGCTTGGGTAGCATTCCCTTCTCTCATCCTCCGAAAAAGTCGAGTCCATTTCATCAACCCGATTTCTTTCTTCATTAACATTTTCAACTCCCATGAATCATGATACTATTCAAACTACACACTTAAAGGTAATCTCTAATCCATACAAACATAAGTTGTCTAGTTCCTACAAAACTGTACCTTGCCAGAACAATGACGAACGGCATCTTGTTTTAACAACGAAAAAAACGACTTCTGTTTCGCATACTAAATGACATATAAGCCCTCTCATTGTTCAGTAACTCTCAGGCAACCTGCACCAAAATGGAGGATTAAAAGTTCAAACAACCCGAAATATGAATCTTAACGCCATTAAAATTTAAAGTGATATGAATATGAATGATGAATCTTACCGCCATGGAAATTCACTGGTGTCGATTCCCGATTGATGTAGCTCATCTACATACTGCAATGCTTCCCTGCATTCTTCTCTATCATCAAAAAACTCTGTTGTATCGCCCACTGTATCATACGTCTCGTGGCCTTTCCCTGTAACCACCTACACCAAAATTGAAAACAAAAAAAAATCCACCCTTAGCAAAAACATATCGGGCCGGGCCTGGGCCCGTCAACCGTTTTTTACTAGACTAGCAATTAACTTACAACAATATCACCCTCCTCGCCCATCGCAACAGCCGAACGTACAGCTACCCTTCTAATATCATGAAGGAACAGTCTATGACCATTTGCGAGTGGCGGGTGGTAATCGTCTGCTTGATGCTTCAGGTAATCTTGCATGGTCAGCCCTATGCCCGCTAACATGTCGTCTAATATGTCAACTGGTACACATGTTATTCATAACATTATATACTTACAATACACATCTTTTAGTAACGATTATGGTTCAAACAAGCTTACGTGGATCCTCGTTTCTTGGATTGTCTGATGTCAGCATAGTAACGTCACTCTTGTCTGTTGCGATCTTTGTCATCACGGGCCGTTTGCCTCTCTCGGTCTCACCGGGACAACCAATAACTAGAACGAATGTCAAGGGTATTTTAGGTATTTTATAACTATACTCGAACATTTTGTATTACATTATATTTATGTTGCATTCCGTACCTGTGATAATCCTTTTTGGATTGAGTTCCCGAACGTTATCAAGAAGTCTTGATAGACCATCAGGGGTATTTGCGTAATCAACCACAACCCCGTACGTTTGTTCCTCATCTATCAACTCGCATCTACCGGGGACCACATCAACCTCTTCAATCCCCCTAACGATGTCTTCCAACGGTGCCTCTACTGCAATCCCGACAGCCACCGCTGCAAGAATGTTGTAAATATTTTGCCTCCCGAGTAATCCAGACGAAATCTCCAAAATACCCTTTGGTGTATCCACCAAAACTTGTGTCTCAAAGAGAGAAAGATCAAACTGTAATGGGTGTACATCGGCTTTCTTATCCTCCAATGCAAATGTAACAACTGGCACGTCTTCATTCCCTTGAGCGATAAACAGAGGAGCGTTTGCGTCATCAATGTTCACAACTTTCCGGTGTCGAGTGGGGTCCACCATTCTTCCAAACAACTTAAGTTGAGCATTTTTGTACTCTTCTTCCGACCCATGGGTATCCAAATGGTCTGTGCTTAGGTTCGTGAAAACCGCGATATCGAAATCAACTTCATCGCACTTTCCCGATTCAAGCTCGTGAGAAGAAGCTTCCATAACAAGAGCTTCCGTCCCGTTATGGACCATTTTCGCCATCAGTTTCTGACGCGAAACGCCATCCGGGATCGTGTTTTTTGTTTCCAACTGGTTTTCACCGTGAATATAATGAGCAACGTTAGTTATCATCCCCGTTCTTAATCCCATCACTTCGTACATACCTTTTATCAAATACGCGGAGCTCGATTTTCCATATGTTCCCGTGATACCTATTACGGCTATGTTTTTTGATGGGTGCTTATAAAATGAAGCTGCTAAAGTTGCTAAAACTGAACTCGTGTCTTCAACTAAAACCAACGCTTTACACCCTAAAGTTTCTTCGATGTCTATTTCTTTACTAGCTACAACTGCAACGGCCCCTCTTTTATCAGCCTCAGTTAAAAACAAATGTCCATCGGTTTTTTTCCCAACACAACATACAAACAAGTCACCGGGTTCAACTAATCTTGAATCGTGTTGAATTCCCGTGATTTCGATCTCTAAATTACCCAAAACCGAAACAGGTACGACCTTACTCTCATCTAAAAGCTCGGCTAACGTCATTTTACATTTGGGTTCTACAATTCTAACTTCTCCTTTACGAAAAGCATCAAATTCAGATTCGAATTCGGATTTAACTGATGAATTACCGGGACCCAAATCGTCATCTATGTCGAGGTCTGAATTTTCTGCCTCTGAATCCTCACCGGCTCCTTTTAGTTCTTCGAGTTCGTCAATTTCATCCAAATCGTCTTCTTCTTGAGGTTGTAGTTCATCTACTACTTCATCTTTTATCTCCTCCTTTGACTGCACCCAAAATTGATATATTTCCAGCATAATAAAGAATATACAATACACCAATTAAAGTTTTAAACAGTAAAAGGTTCCTTTGATAAACTGAATGCAAAGATTTATGTTTTTGAAATCAAGAAACTTTAAAATGCCATAATCCTTAGTCCAAACTAGTTTGAATCACATAAATACCAAGAAAATCTCTAGTTATTAAGAACTGTGCCCAATTCAAACTTATGTTGATCTACACATAAACTAAATTAAACAACTAACAAAAAGATTCAATCTTTTATCAAGCAACAAGTTCAAAATCACTTTTAACTACAAACTTCTTCAAGTGGGTTAAGATAATCCCCAACAATTAACAATAATTATGCCCAATTCAAACTTATGTTGAACTACATATAAATTTAGGAAGACAACAAACAAAAAGATTCAATCTTTTATCAAGAAACAAGTTCAAAATCACTTTTAACTACAAACTTCAAGTGGGTTAAGATAATCACCAATTATAAGAACTATACCTAGTTCAAACTTATGTTCAACTTTTATCAAGAAACAAGTTCAAAATCACTTTTCACTACAATCTTCGAGTGGGTTAAGATAATCCCGAATTATAAGAATTATGCCTAGTTCAAACTTATGTTAAACTATATATAAAATTAGCAACACACCCAACAAAAAATTCAATCTTTAACCAACCAACAGGTTCAAAACCACTGTTAACAACAAACTTCAAGTGGGTCAACAAAATGATTCAATCTTTAACCAACCAACAAGTTCAAAATCACTTTTAACTACAAAATTCAAAGTGGGTCAACAAAAAGATTCAATCTTTAACCAACCAACAAGTTCATAATCACTTTTAACTACAAAATTCAAAGTGGGTCAACAAAAAAGATTCAATCTTTAACCAACCAACTGGTTCATAATCATAATCACTTTTAACTACAAAAATTCAAAGTGGGTCAACAAAAAAGATTCAATCTTTAACCAACCAACAACTTCAAAACCACTCTTAACAACAAATCCCAAGTGGGTCAACCAAAATTCAACATTTTACCTCATCTTTCTTTGGATTTGGCTTCAACAACCCTTTTTTAACAAACTCTTTCCTCTTCAAAGCAATAGAGTCATCAATCTCAGAATACAAATCACCCTCAGAATCATCATTGGCTGCAGAAGCAGACTCATCAGGAGCATCTTCAACATCTTGAATTGCTTTAAGAAAAATGGACTGATCTTTCTCATACTGGGCCTCTTGGGCCTTGCGTGCACGGGCTATTCTGAGGTCCAGTTGTTTGAATTTGGAAACACCGTGGACAGTGTCTTCTGGGGCTTCGGGTGGGTCAATGTCAGCCGGGTTTGGATAGTGTTTGCCATCGCGGTTAATGGCGAAAAGGGTGAGGTTGGTGCGGTGGAAGAAGGGTGGGAGGCGGTGGCGGAGTGGTGGGTGGAGGTGGGGTTTAGAGAGAGAAAGAGAGAACGGGGATGACAGAGAGGAGAACATCTATGGAGGGTTTTAGTGTTTGAAGGTGAACAGAAGTGAAAGGGATAAGATATGAAATGGGGTTTAGGGGATGGTGATATCAGTCATACGACGTCGTTTGATGTTATTTACACTTTAAAAAAGAAAAAAAGAAAAAAAGATAGTAAAATACCAGATAGATGCTCAATCTCGTGAAAAAACACAGATATTGTCAGTGTGTGCATTGTTTGATCGGCTTGATGTTTATCGTCAACTAAAGTTAAAACCGAATTCATCGGTTAATCTATATTGGTTTGTCGGTTAAATGGTGCAGTTTATTCGGTTAGATTGACAGTCTTTTGTTTGATTATTTTAATTTCGGTTAATAGTCAAAACCATACTTGGTCTAAAACTTTTATTTAGAAATACATGAAATGGAAGTATAAATACATAAAATGAAGGTATCAAATATGAAATATATGAACTGAATGTATACAAGAAATAAATATATGAAATTATGAATAGTTTGATTTGGTTAATTTTGGTTAACGGGATACAAAAAACAGAATAGCCAGTCTTTAGTTAATTTGGGAATTTAGAAATATGTGAATACTTTAGTTGCAAATGCTTTCCTTTTCTATTTACATTTAGAAAAGGATGTTGTAAAATATGATGTTTGTTACCAGCGATAGGTAACAAACATCAATGTTGTAAAATCCGGTTTTTATACCATATAGAATTTGGCTCATAAACGGTTTAACCGAGTGTATCGGGCGGTTCAACAGAGTGTACCGGATGGTTTTTAAAACATTGACCAACATAATTGCTTGATCTGGTTTGATTATCTTATTGGGTCATGGGCTAAAATCTTTCAATGTAAACATGGCCCGGGATTTTGGATTCTGGAATCGATATATGATTAGACTGGGCCGGTAAGAGTGCGGAGAGTGAGATCTTGTAAACTCAACTTGTGGGCCGGGCTGTTAGGAGTGTTATGGGTCGTGGCTTTTAAATGGAATTGGATCTGGCCTTCCTTATAACAAATAATTGGGCTCCCTACATTTCATGCAAATTAAGGAAGGAGAACTTTAACATTGGGCTTATGGTTTATTTGATCTATGTTGGATTTCAAATGAGTTTGTGTATGGTTCAGGGTTACATTTTGGACCTGATTGGAACCGCATCAAAATTCGAACGGGCCGATGGTTTCGTATGAGTCTGGTTCTTCTTATCAAGAAAGACACTGCAAGAGTGAAAGCTTCTAGTGTGTGTGGTCGTATTGGGCCGATAAGAAGTCAACTAGTATAGGACATTGTATTATTTAGGGTCTCAAGGATTAAAATTGGGCTAGGTCATTCCTTTTTGTATAGGGCCCAATTTAACTAGTCATAATAGAAAATTAACTAATACTAGTTTTTTTACGTCGCGCGTTGCGGCGAAACTGTCACAACCCCCGATCCCTGTTCCCCGAGAACGGGCGGACGTGATCACAGAGTCTGGTGGTATCAGTTTTTAATTAGTCTCGCAGCGGAATTTACATCAGGACCGTAGTTAGGAAATATTTATCAGAGTAAAACCACCTTCTTTCATATTAATAATAACATGGGCAAAACCCAAGTTTCTTATTACAATACATTATAGGGACAAACCCTATTTTATTTTAAAACATCGTTTATTAGGTAACTTTTATAGCCACATTTTCCCAAGCCTTCAGTGCTCTCCAGCTGGCTTTTTACTAATTGGCTTTCACATTGGGTTACCTGAAACATGTTTTAAAAATATTTGTCAGCGGGAAATACTGGTGAGTGAATCCCAGTTTAATCAAGTTTAAAGTCACAGTGAACAGTATTGAGAGCGATCACATTGTTTATGTCTACACAATTACTCCATTTGGTACTATCAATCCTGACTTGTGGGTCATATTACCCATTGGCTAACTCATTGTCCAATGGTAACGTATTGTCATCCCGACTTACTACTCGCAAGTAGTACAAATTTTGTATACAAAACCCCAACATACCGGCAGTAATTGAATAACTACAAAGACTCAATCACTGCTATTTTTCATAGTAAAACATTTAAGGTTTGGTAAAACATTACCAAAAAGATTATCAAAAAGAGGATAAACTCACATTGCTGTCTTAGGCTTTTCGTAAGGGTTTCCTGGCTATAATCTATAATTTATACAAATGTACATTGATTAGTACCATAACCCTTTGAAATTATTAATAATACCCTCCCCGAGACGGCATTCCAACAACTACGTCGGGCAGAACCACGACAGTTGTTACGGAACCCTAAATCAATCGGGCAGCGTAACTATTATGAAACCGGGGTTATAATACTTACAATGAAGCAGAACCTCGCTAATTAGGGGTATAGTACCCAAAATATTACTACCAATATCAGAGATTTCGAGATTGAGAATGAAATGTGAGCGACGGAAAATGAAATCTGATGCTGGCTATTTATAGTTGTGAAATCTGATCCTCACGCGGCCCGCGTTCGAAAACGCTCAACCTAAAGCGGGCCGCGTCAACATAAGTCAACGCGGTAGCTTAGCTGAGTCGTTTACTAGACTTGACACGATTACGACACGTGTCGACCTCTGGTGCATTCGCGTAACCAAGTCACTTGCGGCCCGCTTCAACTTAACTAAAACCTAAAGCGGCCCGCTTTGACTAGAAAAGTCAGCGAAGTCAACACCTGGTCCTAATACGGCCCGCGTTAGTCTGAGGTGAGGTCGTTCGCGGCCCGCCTCAGCTTATACTTTCAGAATTTTATTTATTTTATATAATTATAACATAACTAAGGCTCGGTTTTCACATACGGGGTGCAATATAAGATATATAAGGGTATTTTAACATATAACAGGGTGTCGGAATAATTTATAAGGGTATTGGTTTTACCGAGAGTTGTTACATTCTCCCCACCTTGTTTAGAGCTCGTCCTCGAGATCTACTGAAATAAGTGCGGATATTTCTTTTTCATTTCTGACTCGAGCTCCCAAGTGTATTCAGGTCCTCTTTTGGAATCCCACTTCACTTTGACTAGAACTAGTCTTTTGTGTTTGAGATTCTTAACTTTCCTGTCTTCAATTTGTAGAGGTCTTTCTACAAACTTGAGTTGTTCATTTACCTCTATATCCTTAAGAGGCACTATCAGTGATTCATCAGCTAAACACTTTTTAAGATTAGATACATGAAACACATCATGTATTCCTGCCATTTCCTCTGGCAATTGTAGCTGATAGGCTACAGGTCCTATTCTTCTAATAATCTTAAAAGGTCCAACATACCTGGGACTTAACTTCCCTCGTTTGATGAATCTTACCACTCCTTTCCAAGGAGAGACTTTTAACAACACTTTATCTCCTACTTGAAATTCTAACGGCTTGCATCGGTTATCAGCATAACTCTTTTGTCGATCACGTGCAGCTTTCAGTCGTTCCTTGACTTGAATAATTTTGTCAGTTGTTTCTTGTACTATCTCAGGTCCAGATAATTGTTGTTCCCCAATTTCTGCCCAACAGACTGGGGTTCGACACTTTCTTCCATAAAGTGCTTCAAATGGTGCGGCATTGATACTTGTGTGATAACTATTATTATAAGAAAATTCTATTAAAGGTAAGTGTTCATCCCAATTTCCTCCAAAATCAATTACACAAGCTCTAAGCATATCTTCCATTGTCTGGATTGTTCTTTCACTTTGTCCATCTGTTTGTGGATGATAAGCCGTACTTAGCTTTAACTTGGTTCCCATTGCCTTTTGGAAACTTGACCAAAAACGAGAGGTAAATCTACTATCTCGATCAGAAACAATTGATAAAGGAATGCCATGTAAAGAAACAATTTCATTTACATACAATTTAGCTAATTGTTCCATGCTAATTGTTTCTTTCATTGGTAGAAAATGAGCTGACTTAGTTAGTCTATCTACAATCACCCAGATTGTATTATTTCCTTTCCTAGTTTTGGGTAATTTAGTAACAAAATCCATTGTTATTAATTCCCATTTCCAAACTGGCATTTCTAATTGCTGTAACAAACCTGAGGGTTTCTGATGTTCAGCTTTAACTTGTGAACAAGTTAAACATTTAGAAACATAGGTTGCTATGTCCTTTTTCATTCCTATCCACCAGAAATTTTTCCTCAAATCCTGGTACATTTTATCACTTCCTGGATGCATTGTATACTTAGATTTATGGGCTTCTTCTAATATACAATTACGTAGATTTCCTAATTTAGGTATCCATATTCTCTTTTCATGGAATCTCCATATCCCATCTATTCCTTGTTTTAATTCTTTTAACATACCTTTTAATTTTTCAGAATCATCCTTGATTACTGATTCTTGTGCTTCTCTTATCTGATCATTTAAATCTACTTGTAGATTTAATTTAAGAGAACGTACCCTTTTTGGCTTTTCATGACACTTTCGGCTTAAAGCATCTGCTACTACATTTGCTTTTCCTTCATGATACTGGATATCACAATCATAGTCACTAAGGAATTCCATCCAACGTCTTTGTCTCATATTTAACTCTTTCTGTCCGAAAACATACCTTAAACTTTTATGATCAGTGAATATGGTAAACTTACTACCATAAAGGTAATGTCTCCAAATCTTAAGAGCAAAAATTATAGCTCCTAATTCTAAATCATGGGTTGAATAATTCTCTTCATGATTCTTAAGTTGTCTAGATGCATATGCTATAACCTTTTGGCGTTGCATTAATACACATCCATAACCTAATTTAGAAGCATCACAATAGACTACAAAGTCTTCAGTTCCTTCTGGTAATGCTAATATTGGTGTATGGGTTAATCTTTGCTTAAGAATTCTAAAGGCTTCTTCTTGTTTTACTCCCCATTCAAACTTAACAGATTTACAAGTTAACTTAGTTAAGGGAATGGCTATTCTAGAAAAATCTTTAATAAATCTTCTATAATAACCGGCCAATCCTAAGAAACTTCTAACCTCAGTTGGTGATTCAGGGATTTTCCATTTGGTAATTGCCTCTATTTTGGTTGGGTCTACATGAATTCCGTCATGATTGACTAAGTGTCCAAGGAATTGTACCTGTTCTAACCAAAATTCACATTTTGAAAACTTAGCATAAAGCTTTTCTTTTCTTAACAAACTTAAAAGTATGTGCAAATGTCTTGCATGATCTTCTTTATTCTTAGAATAAATTAGAATATCATCTATGAATACAATTATGAATTTATCCAAATATGGCTTACATATTCGGTTCATCATGTCCATAAATGCAGCTGGGGCATTGGTTAAACCAAATGGCATGACAGTAAATTCATAATGACCATACCTTGTTCTAAATGCGGTCTTAGGAATATCTTCTTCCTGTACCTTTAATTGATGATATCCTGACCTTAAATCGATCTTAGAGAAAAATCGAGCTCCTTGCAATTGATCAAACAAATCATCGATTCTTGGTAATGGGTACCGATTCTTAATCGTGACCTTGTTTAATTCACGGTAATCAATGCACATACGCATTGATCCGTCCTTCTTTTTGACAAACAATATCGGCGCTCCCCATGGCGAAGAACTTGGCTGTATGAATCCTTTTTCTAATAATTCATCTAGTTGTTTCTTCAATTCTTGCATTTCTGCAGGTGCCAAACGGTAAGGTGCTTTGGCAATTGGTGATGTTCCTGGTAATAGGTGAATTCTGAATTCAACTTCTCTGTCTGGAGGTAGTCCTGGTAATTCTTCTGGAAAGACATCTGAAAACTGAGATACTACTGGAATATCTTTTAGTTCTTTCCCTTTAGTGTTAGTGATTATAGAAATCAAATACACTATAGAACCTTTTCTCATACAACTTGCAGTTTTCATTGCAGAAATGAATTTTGTAGATCTAAAGGGCTTATCTCCTTTAATTGTGATCTTTTTACCTTTTGGTGATTTTACTTGGATTAACTTTTGATCACATAAAATACTAGCTTTATTGGTTATTAACCAATCCATTCCTAGAATAACATCAAATCCTACCAGATTCATAGGATAAAGATTTGCACTAAATTTCTGATTTAAAATTTCTATGCTTGCTCCCTGCAATATTTCAGAAATTCTAATAGTTTCTCCATTAGCTGTCTCTACTACGCATTCTAGTGGTAGTTTAGTTATTGACTGATTTAGAAATTTGCAAAACGATGTATTAATAAAACTTTGGTTTGCACCAGAGTCAAATAATACTTTAGCAAAAACATCATTAACTAAAAATGTACCAGCTATAACGTCTGGGATCATCTTGGCTTCTTCTGCAGTCAGAACAAATGCTCTAGCATTTCTAGTATTCTTGTTATCTGTGGCTGGAGCTAATTTTGGACAATTTAGCCTGATATGACCTTTTTCTCCACAGTTGTAGCATAATCCATTACTGGTTTTCTTCCTACAACTTTCTTCCTTGTGTCCTGGCATCTTACAATGATTGCAGAGAATGGAGCATTTTCCCGAATGCTTTTTCTTGCAGACCTTGCAATATGTTGCAGAGGTAGAACCCATATTCCTACGATTGAAATTCCCCGAACGGAATTCTTGAGTAAGCCTTTGGGTTAGGTTCCTTCTCTGGTCTTCTTCTCTAGTACGGACTAATTCATCAGTCAAGGTATTGGCTAATTCTACGGCTTCTTCTATGGTTTGTGGTCTAGCTGCCTTGACTACATGTCTTATTTCCCCAATTAATCCCCAAATATAACGGGAGATTAACACTGGTTCTGGTGAAGCAAGAGTTGGCACTATCCTAGCATATTCGAAAAATAGCTTTGTATACCCTTTGCTATCTATACCAGTCATCCTAAGGTTTAGGAATTTGTTTGCTATCTGTTCTTTTTCATTGGGTGGGCAGAATTTCCTTTCTACCTTGTTTTTAAATTCTTCCCATTCCATATTATAGGTTTGATCACTTCCTCTTGTCTAGAGGATAGTATTCCACCATTCTAATGCTGCATTCTTAAACAGATTAGAAGCAAACAATATCTTATCTTCTTCAGCACACTTACTTATCCTTAAGACTGCCTCCGTCTTTTCTATCCAACGTAAGGTTGCAATGGCCCCTTCGTTGCCCGAGAATTCCATTGGTTTACAAGACCAGAATTCTTTATAAGAACAACCGTTAGGCACGGTTCTTCTTCTTTTAGGAATAGGCATTTGAAGTACAGGTCCATTGTTCACACTGTTTTCTGGTTCAAGTGGTCGTTTACTGCTATGCCTACTTTTATTATCAGCATCCTTAACCGTTTGAAGAATAAATGGCATTGCATCTATTATTCCTTGTGCTACTATATGTTGGATAGCACTATTGTCCACTTGATTTCCATTGTTATTGTTGTTCAGGTTCCCATTATTCAGATTATCATCAACCACGTTAATGTTACTCTGGTTATCATTATTCAGATTTTCTTGAATTCCTTCATCGGCCATCTGAATTTTAAACATTTATCCAATATTAATCTCACAAATAATATCTTAAGATAATTAATCACATGACACGCAGTTTTGCCAAAAGCGTAGATCATTGCTACTTTACTCTTTTCATATACTTATGCGTCTAATACACACTAGTACAGAAATGAAATTACAATACCAACAGAAATAAAATAATAATATGCATCCGTACACACATATCTTATTTTATTTTATTATATTATTATTACTACTGCTTTTTCCATTCTAACATTCATGGATATGGATTTATCCAGAAATCCATATTGCGCTCATCGTATTTCCATACGAGACGCTCTCCCACCTGGCGCATCCTCTCACTACTTTCTAAGATCTCCTCCCCGAAAGTCCTAAGTTCTTGCACGTTTTCTGCACTCATTGGGGGTGCAGGTTCTCGGACTGGGTTTGGAATCTGGGGTACGGGTTCCTGATATGGGGGTGACATTTCCTGAAATTGGTAAGGATCCTCTAATATTTCCCTAATATAGTCATTTTGATAATAGGGATCCAAAGGGTCCATACCTGGGTAAGCTTCTATGTTCTGTATGGGTGGATAATCCTGGATAGGGTAACGTCGCACAAAATCTCTATTGTCGTCCCACCAGGGGTCATAATTCGGGTCTATGGGGTTTGGTGCAGGCACTCTAGGGATTTCTTCTGGGTTAAAGTTGTACATTTCTTCTTGGTTTTCCTGATTTTCTATTTCCATGGGCTGTTCTGGGTTTTGTGGTTGTGGGGCTACTAATTGTTCCAGACCTGGGTCAGCAGCAGTCGTAGCTAAGATATGGAAATTAGCTAGGCTTCTATTAAGTATTTCTTGAGTTTGGGCATCTGTCTCTCTCTTAATAGCTGCTAAAGCCCTTTGCTGTTGCAATTTCCTCATTCTTTTCCTACGAGCAAAAGCATCTTTACTGAACCATCCTCGTTTCTTAGTAGGAAATGGTTCTTCAGATTGAGCTCTAAAAGCAAATATCCCGTCTTCCTGATCAGCAACATACCCAGAGAGGGCAGGCTGTGATGATGTACCTTCACTCCTAGGTGAATCAGCTAACTGACGATTCACATCTGATGGCCCTTGATCACTCATACTGAAAACTAACAGATAGTCAAATAACACATAACACATAATTACAGTTATGCATATA
The DNA here is from genome assembly GCA_030545235.1 of Helianthus tuberosus. Classification (NCBI taxonomy): domain Eukaryota; kingdom Viridiplantae; phylum Streptophyta; class Magnoliopsida; order Asterales; family Asteraceae; genus Helianthus; species Helianthus tuberosus. Next base: position 9,572,398 of record CM060381.1, on the reverse strand, counting down.
TTTCCTTATTTTATTTCCTAACATTAATTCAAAATTTAAGTGTCAGCAGAACACTTCTTTGGCTCAGACCAGTGGCTAGGCTCTGATACCACCTTCTGTCACAACCCCCGATCCCTGTTCCCCGAGAACGGGCGGACGTGATCACAGAGTCTGGTGGTATCAGTTTTTAATTAGTCTCGCAGCGGAATTTACATCAGGACCGTAGTTAGGAAATATTTATCAGAGTAAAACCACCTTCTTTCATATTAATAATAACATGGGCAAAACCCAAGTTTCTTATTACAATACATTATAGGGACAAACCCTATTTTATTTTAAAACATCGTTTATTAGGTAACTTTTATAGCCACATTTTCCCAAGCCTTCAGTGCTCTCCAGCTGGCTTTTTACTAATTGGCTTTCACATTGGGTTACCTGAAACATGTTTTAAAAATATTTGTCAGCGGGAAATACTGGTGAGTGAATCCCAGTTTAATCAAGTTTAAAGTCACAGTGAACAGTATTGAGAGCGATCACATTGTTTATGTCTACACAATTACTCCATTTGGTACTATCAATCCTGACTTGTGGGTCATATTACCCATTGGCTAACTCATTGTCCAATGGTAACGTATTGTCATCCCGACTTACTACTCGCAAGTAGTACAAATTTTGTATACAAAACCCCAACATACCGGCAGTAATTGAATAACTACAAAGACTCAATCACTGCTATTTTTCATAGTAAAACATTTAAGGTTTGGTAAAACATTACCAAAAAGATTATCAAAAAGAGGATAAACTCACATTGCTGTCTTAGGCTTTTCGTAAGGGTTTCCTGGCTATAATCTATAATTTATACAAATGTACATTGATTAGTACCATAACCCTTTGAAATTATTAATAATACCCTCCCCGAGACGGCATTCCAACAACTACGTCGGGCAGAACCACGACAGTTGTTACGGAACCCTAAATCAATCGGGCAGCGTAACTATTATGAAACCGGGGTTATAATACTTACAATGAAGCAGAACCTCGCTAATTAGGGGTATAGTACCCAAAATATTACTACCAATATCAGAGATTTCGAGATTGAGAATGAAATGTGAGCGACGGAAAATGAAATCTGATGCTGGCTATTTATAGTTGTGAAATCTGATCCTCACGCGGCCCGCGTTCGAAAACGCTCAACCTAAAGCGGGCCGCGTCAACATAAGTCAACGCGGTAGCTTAGCTGAGTCGTTTACTAGACTTGACACGATTACGACACGTGTCGACCTCTGGTGCATTCGCGTAACCAAGTCACTTGCGGCCCGCTTCAACTTAACTAAAACCTAAAGCGGCCCGCTTTGACTAGAAAAGTCAGCGAAGTCAACACCTGGTCCTAATACGGCCCGCGTTAGTCTGAGGTGAGGTCGTTCGCGGCCCGCCTCAGCTTATACTTTCAGAATTTTATTTATTTTATATAATTATAACATAACTAAGGCTCGGTTTTCACATACGGGGTGCAATATAAGATATATAAGGGTATTTTAACATATAACAGGGTGTCGGAATAATTTATAAGGGTATTGGTTTTACCGAGAGTTGTTACAGAAACCGAGTAAATGATAATGTAAAACAAATGTGATTTGAAAATAAAGCATGTTGTTTAGAAAGCCAAACCATTAGAACGATTTAGTTTATTATCCTATCGTTTTATGATACCAAATAAATACTTTATTTTGAGTACAACTTCGTTTTTAACAAAACTTACAACAGAATGTCAGGAAAAAAAATAAGCAAAACTATGTACTTAAGTTTTTAGAAAAAAAATTATAACTTATTAAAGAAGTATCAAAATAATCAACAAATTAATATATGTTTTAGTAAAACAATTATTAAAAATTGGTAAAGGAAATATATATATTTTTTTAAAGGAAAAAAAAATATGTTATAATAATAAACTATTATAATATATTAAATAATAAAATAATAAAAAGCTATATATTATTATAAAAATAAAGTTACTATTTATCATCGCTCGTTTTTTGGGACGTGTCTTAAGATTAGTTAATTTTCCTAATACTTTGTAATTTTCTGTAAAGTTATAAAATTTAGAGGGTGTTTGGGGTTGAGTTTTGAAGAAGATTTTTAGATTATTGAGTTTTGAAATCGTAAATAACCAGTTTTAAGGGTTTGGGTAAAAAAATTAAAAAAATGATTATTTGCGTTTAGAAAGTGTCAAAACGCACTTTTCCAAAAGCAGCTCCCCCCTACTGCAACAAAACACAGTTTTCCAAAAATTTATTATTTGCATTTAGAAAAGGATTTTCACTTGTTTATTTTTTTAAATATATATTTGCCAAACACTCAAGTAGTTGATTATCTGATTATTGTGATATCAAACAACATAATCAAATCCAAACACTATCTTTCAACATCACGTTTTGTTACAGTTAATTATCTGATTCTGATTATTCAAAACGCATAATCTATTTTCAAAACTCAACCCCAAACACCTTCTTACTGGGGTCTCATTCCTCTATTACCCAAAAAAAATTCTAGTATGTACATTATAGAGTCACTTCAATATTTTTTATGTGTTCTCTCAAGATTTCTTTTAGAGTTAATTATTGTTTTCGTCCATGTGGTTTGTCAAAAAACACTATTTCAGTCCATTAATTTAAAAATTATGATTTCAGTCCCTGTGGTTTCACTTTCGTAACCATTTCAGACCACATCGTAACCATTTCAGTCCATATACTAATAGAATAAATGGATTGAAATGGTTACGAAAGTGAAACTACAGGGACTGAAATGGTTACGAAAGTGAAACCACAGGGACTGAAATAGCAAATTTTAAACTAATGGACTGAAATAGTGATTTTTGACAAACCACAGGGACGAAAACAGTATACCATCTATTAAAATTACTGAATTTAATGGTGTCCCGTAAATTACTTGGGTTATACGTAGACCAAACTCATATCTACACGTCTATATACTAGATGATACCTTGTTCATCTTGCTATAAATTGGTGTGCCCCATGCCTCCGTAGGCATTTAAAATTTTATAATTTTTATGTTAATGAGTATTTAGGTCATTTTATATCTACTTGACGACAAAAGTTAATGTCCATTCAGTTTCGGGACCATTTGTTACTTTTTGACAAATACTTGCCTAATGTTGAATTTTTTTAAACTTTGGAGACCAAAGTTGCAATATGACCAAACCATCAGGATTATCTACATAAATGATTGATATGGTATAATATGATACAATATAGTATGATATGATACGATACAATATGTTATAATATGATATGATACGATACAATATGCTATAATTTGATATGATATAATATAGTAACAATAACAATTATAAGTTAATAACAACAAACAACCAGGCTTAAATTGTATAAGATATCTAATAATTTAAAATACATTATTAATTATTATGGTCTGGTTTTATACAACCGTTTTTTTAATAAACATTAAACCAAACCGTTGGTCACTTGGTTGCGGTTTAAAATTTGATGTGGAGTTTAATAAAAAGCATCACTACAAAATAGTAAAACCATCCGTAACGGTTAATGTCTCATTGCATCCTAAGGCACATTTTCTACCACATTAGCATCATAACACCCCTTTAAAATGTGCAATGGTTAACGCCCTTAATCCCTTTCAATCATTACTTTCCATTTTGTTTTCTTTTCATTTGGCGTTATACTAGAACACCCCTCTTTCTTCATGCCCATATAATACCCATGAGGACATTATTAGAAGCATCATCAAATTCCTTCACGCCTCGTAATATTATGTGACACAGGACCATATTTGAAAGTAAATAAAAACTCCATAGAACCCCATAATTTTTTGAACGACCAACAGAACAAATCCCGAGCACTCTAGAGACATACACTGGACAAACGGAGTACTCAAAGAGTAACCCGAGTCCACCACCAATTATGAAGAAAACTCGATAACACACCCGCCCGTAACCCGTAGACAAGACATAATCATGTCTAAAAATAATGCAATTCAAAGTATAAATAGTGCTTACAACACTCAGGGGCTGTTTGGTAGCATCTGAATGACATTAAGAGGCTACCTCTTAATGAAATCATTTAAGAGTTTAACAAAGATAATGTAGAAGAATGTGACATGTGATGGTTTACCATTCAGATGTTACCTCTTATCCAGTCAGACATAAGGTTACCTCTTATTCATTCAGACATAAGGGACACAAATGATTTCATTAAGAGGCAGCCTCTGAATGAATTAAGAGGCTACCAAACAGCCCCTCACTCTCCCACCACCAACCTCAACCAAAAACCCTAGCAACCAACAAACACACCAACCAACCAACCTTTCCTTAAACCTTCATTCTCCTCGTACCTCAATGGAACCCCCCAAAACCCTGAAATCAAACATCGTCCTCATCCTAGACTACGGTTCTCAATACACCCACCTCATCACCCGTCGAATCCGAACCCTATCCATCTTCTCTCTCTGCATCTCCGGCACTTCTTCTCTCAAAACCATCACAGACCTAAACCCATCTGTAATCATCCTCTCAGGTGGGCCCCACTCGGTCCACACACCCAATTCACCATCTTTCCCAGATGGGTTTGTGGAATACGTTGAGAAAAATGGGATCTTTGTGTTGGGTATTTGCTATGGGCTGCAGTTGATTGTGCAGAAGTTGGGTGGGGAAGTTGCTGTTGGGGAGAAACAGGAGTATGGGAAGATGGTGATTGAGGTTGTTAAGGATTGTGGTGAGTTGTTTGGGGGTGGGTGTGTGGGGGAAAAGCAGGTGGTTTGGATGAGTCATGGTGATGAGGCGGTTAGTTTGCCTGATGGGTTTGAGGTGGTTGCTAGGAGTGAGCAGGGAGCGGTTGCAGCGGTTGAGAATAAGTGTAGGAGGTTTTATGGGCTTCAGTATCATCCTGAGGTATATTGAATTGGGTTTGTACATTATTTGAGTTTTTTTTTTTCACTAGATGGGTGTAAATGAGCCCGACCCGAGTTTTTCAAGCCCGGTTGGGGTTCAAAAACTCATAGCTCGCGAAAAAGCTCGATTATAAACGAGCCGGGCACAACTTGATTTGTAAACGAGCCGAACTCAAGCTAGGCCTGGTTCGAATCGTGAGCTCATGAGCCGGCTTGAATTATTTTATCTTATATAGATTAATTTTAATTTTAAATATTAAATGTATTAAAATAATAAATATGTGGGAGGAGGTTGGAGACTTGAAGTGTTAACATTTTAAGTTTGGTTAATCAATAACGTATAAAACAATGAGAAAATAAAAATTATATATGTGATACTTTTAATTTAATTTAATATGCTTTTTCGTCTTTAAAAATTAGAAAAATAAAATAATGCATATAGATATATTTGTAATTTGTAGTTTTTTTTTTGTTTTTTATGTTATCAATATATATATATATATATATAAAATTTTAAAAAATAAAAAAATTAACGAGCTGACTCGATTTGGCTCGAGCTGGCTTGGACATTTTACGAGTCGAGCTCGAGAGCTTGACTTTTCATCTTGATAAAATAAACGAGCCGGGCCGAGCTGACTTGTTTAAGCTCGAGCTCGACCTGGATCGGCTCGATTACATGCCTAAAGCCCGGGCTCGGCTCGTTTGCTATTTTTGAGTAATTTTCTATACATTTATAATATTATTTTCTATGTATTTTAATCATAATATATTTATATATAACACGATTTATATTATTTAGTTTTTTTTTATCACAATTTTATATAAATAATAGTTATTATATGTAAATATATGTGTGTGTGTGTGTATATATATATATATAATGTTAAATAGAAGTTATGTATATAATAGACCCATTTAGGTTCGCTTGCCAACTCGAGTATGATAACTGAAGCTGAGGCTAGGGCTCGTGCTCGTTTATTAAACATCTTTTAGGCTCGAGCTTGTGTAGCTCGGCTCGATTCGAGCTTTTAGCGAGCCGATCTTGAGTAGCTCATGAGCGGCTTGGCTCGTTGACACCACCGGTTTTCTGTTGTGTAATTATGGATGAAAACTGGTTGAAGATGCATGATTTTTAGTATTTCGATTATCGTTATGTGGAACACTCATTATTATTGGTCTTGCAAAGAAGATTATCATAATATGTAGTTAGTTGTTCAAGTAAGTGTTTTAAAGAACAAAGTTTGGATTAGTTGACTTTTCTTGACTAGTGATGATCATTGTGCATGTTAACTCTACAGAGACTTCATATTTTTGAGTCTTATGCAGGTGACACATTCACCTAAAGGAATGGAAACATTGCGCCATTTTCTTCTGGATGTATGCGGAGTTGAAGCAGGGTGGAAAATGGAAGATGTAATGGAGGAAGAAATAAAAGTGATAAGAGGTATGGTGGGACCTCAAGATCATGTTATATGCGCATTATCCGGAGGTGTGGATTCTACTGTTGCAGCCACTCTTGTTCATAAAGCAATTGGCGAAAGGCTTCACTGTATTTTTGTCGATAACGGTTTATTGAGGTGAGATTTTGATTTGTTATCATATTTTCTAGTGAGCCTTATTTCGTCACGTTTACTTATGCTATTATATAATAATCGAATCATGTTTTATAGATACAAGGAGCAAGAGAGAGTGATGGGAACTTTTGAAAAAGATCTTCATCTTCCAGTTACTTGTGTCGATGCGTCGGTGCGATTTCTCAGTGAGTTAAAGGGGGTTACCGATCCCGAGAAAAAGCGTAAAATCATCGGGAAGGAGTTTATTGCAGTGTTTGATGCTTTTGCACATGATTTAGAGAAAAAGTTGGGGAAAAAACCCACTTATTTGGTTCAAGGAACTTTATATCCAGACGTAATTGAATCGTGCCCGCCACCTGGCAGCGGAAAGACTCACTCGCACACGATTAAAAGTCACCATAACGTTGGGGGGCTCCCTAAGGATATGAAGTTGAAGCTCATTGAACCACTTAAGCTTCTCTTTAAAGATGAGGTTCGTTTGCGATATTCAATCACTTTTCTTTTCAAGTCTGCATCTTTTTTTTTTCTATTAAGGATTCATTTGAACATATATCATGTCATAAAAGATCAGTTGACTCTTCAAACTAGGGCTGCAAACGAACTGAACGTTCAGCGAATAGTTCATGAAACGTTTGGCTCGTGAACATTCGTTCATTCATTGTCGTTTGTTTATGTTGTTCATTAAAGTTTTTGTAAATTTATTTATTTTATCTATACTTTTTATATTCTATAAATCTTATTGATTTTATTACCCTGACAACAAACCTTATTGTTTATTCCCACCTTGTTTATGCACCGTCACATCTATCTATCAATCTACGCAAGTAAACAAATGTTCTTGAAAAAAATCCAAATATGTTTACATATTTAATATCTTTTTAACGTTTTGAAGGTTCGTGAGCTGGGTAAGATTTTAGACGTTCCGGTTTCATTTCTGAAACGTCATCCATTTCCCGGGCCCGGGCTTGCTGTACGGATTCCAGGTGACGTTACTCAAGGAAATGCTTTGGACATCCTCCGCCAAGTAAGATTTGAAGTTGATAAAATTAGTGCATAAATTCTTTAAATTTGTATTCTGGTTCACATGAGTTTTTTTTCCGCACTTTTTGGTGATGTTTTCATTGAATGTAAAAATCCAGGTGGATGAAATCTTCATTCAAGCAATCAAAGATGGTGGGATTTACGATGAGATATGGCAAGCATTTGCCGTATTTTTACCTGTGAAAACGACCGGTGTTCAAGGAGATCAAAGGACTCATTCTAATGCGGTTGCACTCAGAGCCGTTACGAGTCACGATGGCATGACTGCAGATTGGTGAGCACCTGTTAAAGTGTTTTAATGTCTATAAATCAAATCATAATCATGTTCAAATTAGAGGCACATCTCTGACTTTTTTAACCATACTAATTTGTCAACCCTCAAAACTGACTTACATTCTTCAAACTTTCAAGAAACTTTTGTGGGTGCATCTAACTTCTGTTAGTCAAGCATTACAGAATGAAAAAGGGGATGGTGCTAATAGTAATGCATTATGCACATAAAAATCTATAATCTTGAATGCCTTAAAGGTCAAAGTGAGACTATGTTTTCATTGATTTTTTTTTTAATTCTTTTTGGAACTTCAGGTATTATTTCGAGCATAAGTTCCTTGATGACGTGTCAAGAAAAATCTGCAACAGTGTTCGTGGGGTGAACCGAGTGTGTCTAGACATTACATCCAAGCCTCCATCGACAATCGAGTGGGAATGAACCAATGGTTTAACCAGTAACAATTCTTAGGGATGGGCTAGGTTAATACAACCCTGAATTTATGCATCTTTTAGATTTTGCCATAGGTAATGAATTTTGTATGAGGTACAAGGTGTGATAACATTGCTCTTTTTAATAAAATGATGGGTTTCCTGTTTTTGTTTTGCTTTAGGTAATGAATTTTGTACGAGATGTGGGTTGTGTCAAGCCGTGTTGTATTAATCGAACCTTGCAAAAAAAAAAAAAAATCGGATCTTGATTTGTTAGCGTTACCAAATACGTGACTAGTACTAAAAGAATTGAACTATAGTTAAAGTTTACAATAATACTAGAAGGGTGCCGGCGCGATGTTGCGAGGAACACAGACACCGGTAATCATGTAACATATTATTATCATTTTTATTTAAAAAAAATTATAGCAATATCAATATGTCATACTCAAATTAAAGTGAATAAAATGTTTGGTCTTATGGTGTATTTTTTTATACATTATGTATGAAAAAGTTGCCGTTTAAAAATCGTGGGAAGAAGTTGGTTTAGGAGTCAACAATATGTTTTAAATGATTGTACCATATGTTTTATAACTTAGAATTACTTAAAAGTCTTAAAATTATGTAAAATCACCTTCTTGTCATCCTATTATGTTATAATATAGTCTAAAATGATAAAAGCTTGTATAATACATAGTTACAAATATATGTTCTACAGTTCTAGACAGTTACTAATCTACACCAAATATTCAAAATTGAAAATTTGGGACTCAATACCTACTACCAATTACTCTCTGAAGTGCCTGCCTGATCATCTTTGCTGTTGACCCTGTACAACTCTTTAACTGCAACATACAAGTGCGCAAAGCGTTAAACGACAGATTACAACATGTACATCAATGGACGCTGACTAGTCAACTATACCTTTGATTCAATGGTTAGTGTGAGAATCCCATCAACAGTAGAAGAATGAACAGAATGAGATTCCAAGTTTAGGCTGCTCATTGCATCAAACACTTGAACTATCATGTTATCTCGCCACCTACATCGTATCTCAATCGTCACATCTTTTTCTATCGTGCTGACTGTGATACAATCCGAAAAGCGTTCTTCTTGTATATCTGTAAGATCACAAGATGCTTTTCGTTTGTTGCAATAGTTATCACACGTTCTTTCTCGCACGTCATGAGATTTTCTGTCGGATTGTAACGATTCCACCTTTCTCTCCAGAGTTTTTAAGTAGTCGATAGTGTCATCGAGTAGAGACACTTTGTCAACCTAGTAAAACATCATTGTTGCATGTTAAACGTCGAAGTCAAAGTCGAAGTCAAAGATAGATTGTCACATAATAAAACTAAAGGGGTTGAAAGCGAACCTCTTAAAGTTTTTTTATTCAAGAAATCATATTATGGTTATAATAACCTAGTTTTTATATAGTATGTAACAAAAAGATTATTAAAAGAAATAAAGTTAGAAAAAAGTGTTTCGGGTCAACCTGACCCAATGTACACAAACTACCCGTTTTGCCATTTATACAAAGGGTGTGATATGTAAATATACCTTTCCTCTAGAAGGGACCAAGGCGCTTAGAACCGAAAACCTATGATCAATGTTCTTCACATCATCATCTTCGAGTTTCCTCATTCGATCCACATTTCCATCTTCACATCGAGACCAAACTAAGCAGTTTTCGTGCATTTTCGGGACTTTATAAAGCACACTTTTTAATAACACTTGTGAACAACTTCCGTTCGATTCCATTCCATCACAATTTTTCCAGCTAATAAAAGCAGACTCTTTTGAATCGCAGTTTCTAAAACGAGGTCCCAAAACCAATCTCGGGGTGTTCTTGAATATCTTTAAAAGAACACACTGATAGCGATCATCGTCATCACTCCAAACATTGCCATGACCACTAGCTAAGTTTTGAGATATACAATCACTCGAACCCATGGAATTATTATGGTGAAAACTAATCTCTCCTTCATCGTCATCATCATCATCTACAAACCGCCAACTTTGTTCTTGATTTTGATCGTATTCAAGCATGTTGTTGAGATTGCTGATGACTAGATCATCATGATCAAGCATGTTATGAACTTTTTGCGGTGGAGCATCAAAGAGTAAATCTTTAATCTGTTTAATGATGTTTTGTTCTTCTAAAACCTTTAAGAATGTTTAGCATAAGTTTAGAAACTTAGTAACGTGGAAAAAGATCGGCATGACGGATGTTATAGACTTGTTATAGTTCTAATACCTTCTCTGCTATGCCGAACTCAACAATACCTTCTAAATATGGAAAGCATACTACGGTCTACACAACAACAAACGATTTATAGTGAATCATTTATACATATGGAAAAATGATGGCTGGTTTATGATTCAAATTTCGAAGGAGCAAAAATGGCATACCTGAATTGATGCACTCTTGAGGAAGATAGCAGCAATGAAAAACCAAGACATATACATCATTAGATTATAAAGAAATATGCTGAGTACGAAAATGAAAAATGTAAAAAAAATGCTTACTTTTGCTAGAAGAGAGCGGCTGAAGACTTTGCTATCGGCATGGTGAGCATCAGACAGCCAACTAACTGTATTCTTTGCCAATGTTCTTCCTGGCAATCTAAATTACATCAAGTTACAATTTCGCAAGTCGAACTTTGTTTTTTTTCTATATAGTGTTAATTGTTTAACAGGTTTTGACTTCTAAATAATGTTGAATCTTTTGGAACACATGGTAAAACACAAGGACAACGAGTTTTAGCATCGTCATCTAGTGGCGGATCCAAGATTTTTCGACAATGTTAATTTTTCTTCATGGTATACTATACACTACCATAGCTAAAAAAGATCTTGGGTATGCGTCGATTGAATGATAAAATCCTATATGGTTGAATCCCTTAAATCACATAAATATAAATAAGATAACATCAAAGAACTTGTAAAAAAATTAGATCTGCTTACCCTTGACCATTAGTGAACTCATATGTCATGCAAACTAAGAAATACCACTCGGCGTCCGTGAGATCTTCAGGGGATAATGCAGCTGGGGGCCTTCTCGGTTGTGGATCATAACGGTGTGATTCCGAAACTGCAGAAAGTGACTCATAAAGTTGTATCAATTGCTCGGTCCTTCGCAATCCCACTTCATCATCATCACCGCCATCTTCTTCTTCTTCCATTTCATCTACTTGTATTGTTTTCCTTGTTTTGATGTCTCCATTGTAGTAGCCATCACACCATGTCAATACCCTAATTCATATTCTATTCATATATGATTACGCTATTCCGAAGCAAAATTAGTGCTTTCGGGTAGTACTTTGTGACTAAAGATTGTTACTTTGTACGAAAAAGGTACAACCCATGAATGTTAAATAAGCTCAAGAACTCCATAGCATCACAAACAAAAGAAGCAAATTGACTTTTTTGGTCAAACATATTACTTTGTCATATAGAAATTCAAACAAATACTATATGCATTCAGAAAATTGGCAAAGACCCATCTCTAATTTATCTTTAAAACTTAGTATGGTGATGAAATTCATCCTTAATATCTCCATTCACTCGAATAAATATCGAATTTTGGAATCAATGTTTGACCTCAAAAGGTCAATCATTTATCTATCTTTTTAACCAAAATGGCATCAAAGATCCACTCAACAGTAATCATTGGAGCTAAAAACTTAAAATCAGTAAAGATGACATGAAAGATACTCATGGGTTTCAAATATCTTCATCAATAGTTGTAGTGTTGTACCATGTGCAAAAAAGCATGTATCTTGAATACATATTTAAGAACAACTTGGAAAAAGAAGTACCCTGGTTCTGTTGAAGATATGGACCAGAAGATTGCATAGCTCCAGTTAATGCTTTTGACAGCCATAGCCAGTTTTCTTCTTAAGTGTTCCTTTGCAGCCATAACTATGTAGTTGTATGTGTGTATATGTTATATACTTATATGTACAGCAACCAAGAAGATGAATGTCTAAAATATTGGTATACAGTATATAACTATATATACTACATGATAATTAAGAAAACTGAGCAGAAGTTACACTGGAAATAGGTTTGATACTAAGATCTTCATTTAAAGAAGGTAATAAAGGGGTCTGTGGCTGAAGAAGAATACAAAATATTGGTGGGTCTTTTTGGGCAGCCTCCTTTACTTATTTTTTTTTAACGGCAAACTTGGACCACTGGAGTATTATTGTGTTACCAGTGGAATCACCCGATCATATCCATCTCCAGTAGGCTATAATGTATATACAAATTCAGGAGGAAACCCAATAAATCTGGGAAAAAACCTTTTGTAGGAATCGAACTCAGAACCTACTGATCCGTTAGCCTTATGTCACTTCCAAGATGCGACTATGCTATAAGAATACAAGATATTGGTGGGTCTTTTTGGGTAGCCTCCTTTGCTGGTGAACTAAAAGAAGATATAGAGAAGTAAGAGACAAGTAGACAAGCGAAGTAAGTGTATCAGAATTGTGGATTAAATGATTAAATGAGTAGGTGTCAAATGCTATTACACAAAAAAAGTCATGATTTGACTTCTAACTTCCAATTTTTAATTTGTTGTTTTCTAGTGCAAAAAATTTTATGTTCAATTTAGGGTGTGTGGAACTGGATTATTTGAATTTGAAGATTTGAAAATTGATTTAAATCCGAATAATAGAGTTAATTACGTTTTTCATTTATGTGTTTTTGTTAAAAATAATCATTTTAGTAATTGTGGTCATTTCAAATAAAATAACAGAATAATCGGATGATGTTAGTAAGAGTGGACTGTAATTGTTACAAAAGCGAAAGTACAGAGATTATTTTAGCAATTTTTAAACTAATGGACTGTACTGGTTATTTTCAATAAACCACAAAGACTCATATTTAAAAACCCAAAATTTAAAAATTCGGTTCTAATTTGGGTGTTTTCTTACTGGACTCATATTTTGGGTTTAAAACAAGGATAAGTAATGTTTGATTGGTATATTCTTGATATAAAACAAATTACAAAGTGTTTTTTCTTCTAAAAAATAGACTAGCTAGAGAAGAATAACGTATTAAAACTCGTTATTTTCTTGCAGTTTGATTATTTAAATAAGAATATATATTGTAATCTTCATTTATGGTTCTATTCCTGTTATTGAATACAACTACTCTAGCTATCAATTTATTTCATAATCATGATAATAACATATTAGTTCTACTTGAATAAGCATTGATTGAAAAAGAAAAATATTTTTTTTGTCCATGGCATTATTGCCTAGTGTCATCTTGAGGGTTGGATATCATTAGGTTCTGAGTTCGATTGCCACCGGGGGGGGGGGGGGGGGGGGTGTTCCAGATTTATTGGGTTTTCTTCTGAATTGATGTTTAGGCATTATAGCCTACTGAAGATGGATATGATCAAGTGGTTCCACTAGTGGCATGATGATACTTCAGTGGTCCGTCAGTGATAAAAAATTTGTTGTTAAAGAAATACGCATGAAATGAAATATCTTGTAATAAGGTTAACCAATTTGATTGTTTATAACATGATATCAACGTCTATCATATGATATAAATTATTATAATACGATAAACAAAATATTTTAAAAGACTTAAATCTTGAATTCTAACAGTAGCAGGTAACAATGTAAGAGGCAATTGGTCCACATATTTGAGGGTAGTTAGTATTAGTGGTTTAGGTGCATATTTGAGGATAATGTTTACTTTTAGATAAATCAATGTAATATGACAAAAGGAAAGAAAAAGTTTTAAATGTTGGATTAATTAGGATGTTAATTAATGCAATTATGTATTTTATTAGTTATACTATATGTATGATTAGTTGTACCTTTTAACTTAAGTATTGATCTACCATTTCGCTCTTACAATAGAAGCTCGACTTCATCTCACTAGCCTTCTAACCGACTTGACATGTCATCGGTTTCTTAACATTATGGTACGGTTGTGGTTCGCAAGAGAAAGAAGAAAGAGAAACTCGATTTTTTAACATCAAAAGACGGATACAAGTATCTGAAAGTTGATAAGTGGTTATTCATCAGTCGTATTATGTATATCTTGCCCTATTTGAATTTTTATTTCCTTGAAGAGAATTTTTGGTATAGTCTAAGGGGTTGTTTGTTTCAACTCTTAATGAGCCTCTAATGGTTTAGATTTCTTACTGGTTCAGCACTTAATGGTTCAGACTGTTTGTTTCGCAGACAGATCTGAATGGTTAAGACCTCGTATCTGAATATTTAATCTATGTTGATTCGTTAAGTGAATATTTAATCTATGTTAATTCAGACTTTGGTCATATTGAATACGAGATGGTAAATGGGTTGTTGGTACCTATATTTAATCTTGAATTTGCACATCAAAACTAACTTAGTGGAGGTAACATCTCATGAATTGCCAATTGTGTGTCAAGTGATATATGTTGTGAACAAACAAGGATTTAAAATTTAAGGTTTGATCACCGAATACTTAGATACAAAGGGTCGAGATTATCCACCATTGTGAAAATAGCGTTTAGATCATCTATCATTGTGAATTTTAGGGTCGAGATCACCATCAATGTGAATTTTAGCAGATAATTGGTTAGTGAAAATTTAATAACTTGTAAGATTTAATAATTTGTATAATTTAACACTTTTTTTTTTTTGAAGAATTTTAATAAAATTTGGGAATTTATACGTCTAGAAGCTTATAGAATCTTTAAAGTGTAACAAACCTTTGAAATATCAAATAGTTATTTTAATAAATAATACAATCATGAAAAACAAATGTAAAATTTGGTGATTACATGAACGTAAATATACGTTAATGAGTGATATATTGCTTGAGAAAAATTTGTGAAGAAACGATGAACGTGTTGATAATATATTATGTGACTATTACGTTTTAAGTGAAAACATTTTAACAATTTGATTGGTTAAATTTATACAATCCATGTAAATTCATTATTCACAAATTCAATTTGATTCTTTCTTCTTATCGGTCAACATTCGAATCATAAACTGTCTTTGTGACTTATGAATAAGACAATTATATCTCAATAATTACATTTATTAAAAATAAAACGTACTACGAATGTTTTGTTCCTATTGTTAACTTTTCGATGATGTCAATGGAGCCATTTAGTACTTTTATCTTGCACGCAAATAGCTCCTCCGTAATTAACTTTATAGCTATAACTATTAATGGTTGATGTACGCCTTTCATTTAAAAAATGAAACCATTAATATGAAAGGCAATAAACTAATGAGGTGGTCGTCTATTGATAAATGCAAAACCGTCAAGTCCAACAGATACTAAATTTTGTTACACGAGTTAGAATAAATGAAATATTAAATGATTACTAAAAAATTATAAATTATAAATAATATTTTTGTGATAAAATGTGAATGACTTTACATTCAAAAATGCAATATGAATGGGTGAAATAAAAGAAGTGAAATAAAAAACAATTTTGGACTCTCACATGTGACGTAAACATATATATATATATATATATATATATATATATATATAGGACAAAGATCCGTTAGGAACCACCCCTTATTGCGATAACCGCGAAAACCAATGCGAACACAACAAAAAATACCTAAAAATAGCTAAAAAACACACAATTTTTTTTTTTTATAAAAAAATCGCTACTTTTAGTAGCAAAACAAAAAAAAATTTTAAAAAAAATTAAATTTTTTTTTTTGTTTTTTTGGCTTCTAAAAGTAGCGATTTTAACTTAAAAAATAGTAAAAAAAAAATTAGATTTTTTAGGTTTTTTGGGGGTTTAGTTTTTAGCTTTTTAGCTGGGTGGGGGGTTTAGGTTTTTGGGGGGTGGGGGAGGGGGGTTTAGGTTTTTTTTTTTTGGGGGGGGGGGGGGTTGGGTGGGGTGGGGGGGGGGGGGGGGTTAGGCTTTTTTTAGGTTTTTTGGGGGGTTTAGTTTTTAGCATTTAGCTTAGGGGGGGTTAGGTTTTTTTTTGGGGGGGGGGGGGGGGGGGTGGGGGGTTTAGGTTTTTTTTTTTGGGGGGGGGGGGGTGGGGGTTAGGTTTTTTTAGCTATTTTAGGTTGTGTTCACATTGGTTCTCGCGGTTCTCGCAATAAAGGTGGTTCTCGCATAAACCTTACCCTATATATATATATATATTAACCGCAATTCTCGTATTTTATCGGATAAATTCATCATTACATGCATTCTGCAAGATCTAAACTCATAGTCAATTAGACCATAAGGTATGGTGAGGACTGAGGATAGTCCCTAAAGAGACCATCCGCCACGTAGACGCCAACTAAGCAAAGGTGGAGGACCATCCCCTTGGGGACTACCCAAGGGTGTGGTGGATGGTCCTCCCCCATTTTTTTTATTATTTTTTTGATTTAATTAAAACAAAGTAAATAAAAATAAAAAACTTACATTTAAATAAAAACCTAAAATTACATTAAAAAAAAACCTAAAGTTACATTAAAAAAAACCTAAAGTTACATTAAAAAAAAGCATAAAGTTACAAATAAATAAAAAACCTACTCGTTTTCTCCGAGATTCCAAATGTGTTCGATCAAGTCCGAATCCGGGATTTTTCGGAGATTCCATAGTGTCCGTCGAACCCGATGAAGAGGGAAATGACATTGTGTATTTTTTAGAGAATATTATGTGAGAATGTGGATGAATGTTTGTATAAAAATGGTGTATAAAGGGAGTTGTTTGGAGAAAATGGGTGAATTTTTGTATAAAAATGGTTAAATGTGTGGGTATTTATATAGGTTTTAAGTTAAATGTTTTTTTTTTAAACTAGCCGTTATCAACGGCATAAATGAGGGGCCCCACACTTTTTTGGCTCGTCTCCAGTGTCCGGGAGAGGACGTGACCGACGCGACGAACCGCTAGGGGGCGGTGTGGGACGATCCGGGACCCGGGGGGGGGGGGGGGGGGGGAGACGGACCCTATACCCTTCGGTCTTAGTTACCTACAAGGAGTAAATACTACTAAGGGTGGAGGGTATTATTCAATTACTTTAAAGTGTTTGAGTTACCGTCTAGCCAATAATATCATGCCATGTCAAGTCTCCATTCCACTCCCCATTTTGCACTCAATCACTGGAAGGATTCAAACACTTAAAGAGTGGTAAAAAAAAAAAAAAGAATTATGATTGGTTGAAAGGGGTTGGGACCCACCATTCACCCTCGCTCTCACCTCTCCTCTTCTTCACCGAATCGGTGAATACTCACCGAAAAAGGCAATCACCGAACACCGCTTAGGGGGCAGCGACGATTCACCGAGCGCTGAAAACAATTCCCTGATGGAATCCTCGCTATCAAACCATCCCCCCTAAGGGTGGACCATATGGTTCAATCACTTTAGGGTGTTTGAGTTATTCTCTAGCCAATAATATAATGTCATGTCAAATCCTCATTCCACTCCCCATTTTGCACTCAATCAATCATTGGGTATGGTTCAAACACTATTAAGGTGTTTGAGTTATGTATTTTTTATTTCTAGAAATTATTTCCCAATCAATCAAACTCAAACATTCGATGACTATACACCGAAAACGGGACTCACTGAATCACCGAAAAAGGGACGGGTTGATTCACCAATCGGTGAAAGCAATCCCCAAAGCCACTCAAACACACCATATCGTCCACCCTAAACCAAAGTCAATGAGAAATTCTCTCAGCTGATTTGGCTCCTCGAACTTTCAACACATTTAAACCCCTCAACTTTTTAAAGTAACTAGGTCTATCAACCTAGCCGCGTTGCGGCGAACTTCTTTTGTTATTTAGTTTGTGTTTACATGTGTTTTGAAATCACTACGAGCGCGTTGCACAAGGAACCACTAACAAAATTAAAAAGAAAATGTAAAAAACAATAAAAAATTGTAACCACCTTGATTTTTATGCTATTAATCAATACCTCATAAACTATAAGGGCCTATTGTGCCATTTTGGGAAACTACAATTTGAAGGACCTATTTGAAACTTTAGAAATACAAGAGTTAAAGTGTAAAATTGGAAACTATAAGTTTAGGGTCCTTTGTGACATTTTTGAAACTTATTTTTTTATAAAATAAATATATGTATTTTTGAATTAAAAGTACAGGGACCTTCTGGTCATTTTGAGAAACCTGAACTACAGGGACTGTCATTGCCACTTTCTAAATTGTTTTTAACTAATAACACTAACCGGGTTATATTTTATAAAGGGTTTCTTAGTTTAAAAACTAACCTAGTTAGTGTATTTAACGTACTGTTACAGGGACCGTTTGTGCCTTTATATTAACCTCAGGGACTAAAGTGCAATTTTTAAAACCTTTAAAATAAAAAAAAAATATAAAACCTGTCAGTAAGGGGTTTCGAACTCGGGACCTTAGGTTTGATAGGTGAACTCGTGACCGGTCGGCTGGGAATGCCACAACCGGTTTATACCCGACTCACTTAATATATATATTAAGTTAGTTATTAAAATATAATAATTCAAATCTGAAATCAGACATACCTGCATTGGATCCAAATCCTTTGTTTAATCCAACCGAAAGCATCCCACACTGGTCATCGACTTTTTACAGCCCATAACCGCTTTAAACCGACACGAATTCGGTGATTTTCCACCGAGAACCGAAAATTTTATATAAAAATCTAAAGTGGATCGATTCCACTAATGATTGTCGTTTGTGTCGAATTGATACGTTATTTAGTATCTCTGGCCTCCTACGAACCTCCACACACCTTCAAAACTCACAAAACCTTCGAATTCGACCTCTGTTCGGTTCTGCAAAAGTCGCCGGAGTTCCGTGCCGGAGTTCAGTCGGGCCGCCACTTCCCATCGGTGCCGGTTCGGTTTTGATCAATCAATTGGTATGTTTATACTCGTTTAATGTTTCTGCAAGGTTAATTTGTGTGTAAACTAGGTTTGATTGAGAATTAAGCGGGGTTGACTTCTGTTGACTGTTAATGGGGGAAGAAGATGAATAGTACATCTTTTATGTATATATATATTTTTGTGTAAAAATGGTTTCTTTTAAATATTCATAATAAATCGGTTATAACAAATAAAAAATCTGGAAATTTTAGCATTTATAGTTTAAATACTGATACATTTATTAAAAATATAACATTAGTCAAAATATTTATAAAACTATTTTATTTAATTAAAAACAGTGTTATTCTTTTAAAATTCATAAAAAATTCGAATTTCAGAGAGAAATAGTGAAATTTTTAGGATAATTATTTGGAGTGGTAAACTTTATAAAAATAACTTTGTTACTGATATTTCATATAGTTTTGACATTAATATAAATAAAACAGTAATTTCACTTAAAAGTATAGTTTAAATTTTAATATATTTAAAATTAAATAACTATATAAATCGTATCCAAAATTATTTTTATAATGTAACATGATTTATTCTGAGTTTATACAAATTATGTCACTGTTTGGTTATTTACATATTATTTTACATAATTAAATCAGATAAACCATTTATTTAAACTTAACAGTTTTAAATATATAAATATATAAATTCTGCCCAAAAATATTTTTAGGGCAAAGTACATATTTTTCTGAGTTTATAAAAATTCAGAAACTGTTTTTGTTCATTTACATATTATTTTTAATAATTAATCTGATAAACTTAAATACTGATATTTTAACCATTTTAATTCCATTTATTTATATAAAATTATTTAAAGGCCCTAATAATTACTGTAAATCAGTAATATTACATGTTAACTAATTAAATGTTATTTTTAATTATTCTGATTTAAACTAATTATTTAGATAATTACCATTTAGACAGAACGTTACCAAGTCTTATGGATTTAGGATTTCCAATTATCCAATTAAACATTGTTGTTGATACGTATTCCATATTGTTGCATGTTCAATAAATTAGAGTGACGTGGAATATTATTCCCAAGAACTCTCTCACTTTGCATACTTGTTTGGATTGCCCGAAATCAATGTGAGTATACTCGTATTTCCCCCTTTTTACTTTTACCACTTTTGGGGTGTAACATGTTTACTTATCAAAACTTACACATGAACATTTTGCTTAAACACATGAACATTCCTATAACATGCTTGTATACGTGATTGCTTGATACTTTAAACTTGGGCGATTACATTTTCGTGTCCGTACGAACCAATCTTTGACATATGTAGCTGCTATAGGATTAACGACCCGCCATCTTATCTCGTGGTAATGTCAATTGCAAATTGCGTTCTTTGGTTTGATATGTTGACACATGCCAATTTTATTGTTATCTTGAATCGCATGCTTGCTATGAGGAATTGTTCGAAACTTATCTTTTGCTATGTACGTATCAAACTTGTATACTCGCCATTGCTTTTGCATTGAATTGTATTTTTAAACATGTTACAGGTTGATGATGATGATGCTATGAAAAGAAGTAGCGTTGATGCCTAGATACACATATAGACGTTTAGGTTTAATATGTCGTATCAACTTTGCTTATGTTGTTATGAATTTCTTTTGAACTTATTGTTATGTGAATTCCTTGTAATGTTGACAACTACTTTATGCAATGAAATCGGTTTATTAAATATTGTCACAATTAGTGTTATGATGTCTCGAGCAATCTTCACACTTCGTCTCATCCCGATGTTTCCGCCATTGGTTGGGGTGTGACAAAAATAATCGAAAGAAAATCAACCAAAACAGTTGTATGTTAATGATGTTGTTCGTATGAAACCCGTGGTCAAAGATGAGCAAATAATATTGGGTACCGGTGCCGAATTTCCCGAACCGAAGGATCCTAAGTACCAATTCGATACCGACTTTTGGCGTTCCTGGTACCGGTTCGCTACTGATTTTTACCTTCATATACCGGTACCGTAACTGGTATTTTCGGTATCGGTTGCCACCGAGCTCATCCCTACCCACCATTGTTGTTTGTACAGCACCCGTGATCAGGGATGAGTAAATAGCACCGTGTAGCAGTACCGAATTTCCCGAACTAAAAGATTTTCAAACTCAATCTGATACCAATTTTTGGCGTTTTCTGTATCAGGCTGGTGTCGATTTTTACCTTCATGTACCGATAATGAACCGGACTGTACCGATATTTTCGATACCAGTATTGGTTGACACCAAGCTTATCCAACTTATAAATTA
Source organism: Helianthus tuberosus (assembly GCA_030545235.1). Taxonomy (NCBI): domain Eukaryota; kingdom Viridiplantae; phylum Streptophyta; class Magnoliopsida; order Asterales; family Asteraceae; genus Helianthus; species Helianthus tuberosus. The sequence continues at coordinate 9,551,047 of CM060381.1, read as the reverse complement.
AATAAAATTATTATTATTATATTGAAATAGTAAAGGTATTAAAAAATACATATTATTAAAATATATTAAAAACACTATTCATTTTGTTTGGTTTATTAATTAACTAGTTGATGTCCCGCCCGCGTTAAAAAAAAGACAACTATAATTTTGCTAGAAAAAAAAAACAATGATAAGACCGTAATTTTGGGCTAATGGCAAAACTGTAATTTTTCAGGACTAATGAGCCAGTGTTAGGCAGCTCCTTGACACGAAAAAAATATTAAATCGAGTAAACCAATTAAAACAAAAAACCTTTATAGTTTTGCTAAAAAAACTAAAACGATGGGAAAACCGTAAATTTTAACTGAGGACGAAATCATAATTTTAATTCAGGGATAAATCGTAAATTAAATGGACCAATGGGGGAGTGCCAGGAAGATGCCTGCATGACTGTAACTTTAAACTGGGGGCAAAATTGTAATTTCACAAGGAAAACAAACAAAAACGATTGGCAAAATGTAAATTTAAGTTGAGGGCAAAATCGTAACTTGGCTGTGAGAAAAAAATACTAATGGCAAAACTACAAATTTATACGGGCCAAAATCGTAATTTTGAACCGATGGCAAAATTGGAATTTTTAGCTGGAAGCAAAAGCGTAAATTTATTTTTAAGTGGGGGTAAAAACATAATTTTGAGCTGATGGCAAAATCGTAACTTTAAGGGAAAAAAACTAATGGCAAACTATAAATTGAAACGGGGCAAAATCAAAATTTTGAACTGGGGGCAAAATTGAAATATTTAGCCAGGAACAAAAGCGTAAATTTATTTTTAAGTGGGGGTAAAAACATAATTTTGAGCTGATGGCAAAATCGTAATTTTAAAGCGGGATAAAATCGTAAATTTGTTGGGTCAATAGGAGAGTGCCAGACAGCTGCCTGGCACTATTCCCCCTTGCCGCCCATTTTGCCCAATAGAAGGCAAGGACTATTCCCGCCGACATTAATGTTTGTAGTTGTTGAAAACTCGTAAGATTACCCGCGCTAAGCTGCGGGATTTCGGTAGAGATTTTTTTTGGTTAAGTATAGAAACCGATAGAAATATGCTTAAAAAAGAATATCAACACATATTTTACATCGACTGAAAACTCAATAAAAGTCTTAAAAATGTTAAGGAATTGCAAATGTCATTACTAAAAGCTATAAGGTAAAACTTTAAAAATAAAAAAAGAAAAAGAGAAAGGGAAAAAAGTCAAAAAGCAAGAAAAAATAAAAATAAAATAGTGTTCATCTAAGTTCGTAATTGTTATATAGATAATAATTGTTATATAGATAATAACTAGGGTTAAGACCCGCCCGCGTTGCGGCGCGGGTACATCGTAAATATTGAATGGATTAGTCCAAACGTTATATGATGCATTAACCATATGAAAACACATATTTCGACGTATCCAGTTGAACTCAGTGTAACCTGTATAAGCATTGTGATTGGATCAAACGTAAAGTAAATGGAATTCATATCGAACAATCATAACGTATTATATGTGACCCAACTCATACACAGAAAACGTAACAGGTATGAAGGAAAATATGCACATGTAATCGAAAGGGATTAATTAGAGCTTTCGAAAAAAAGGGAGAAAAAAAAAACCATAATTTGACTCCACTCGGTTCGAAACAAACTTTACGAAACATACATAAAATAAACACGAAAACATATTATATTTGACCCAAATCATTTCCCAAAAAAGTTTACCTCAAAACGTAGAACAACTTGAATTTATACCAAAACGTACGTAAAAATATGCACGTAAAAATGGTTTCTTTAAACGAAAACGTATTATATTTGACCTGACTCGTCTATAAAAGAGTTTACGTCGGAATATAGAACAAATCATATTTATACATACCGGTACATAAAATATGCACACAAAAATTAGTTTTTAAGTAAAGGAAGAATAGGGGTAAACCGAAAGAAAATATTAGTAAAAAATTTAATAGGTTAAAAACGTTCGTAAAACCGTGCCAAGTACGTACCAATGCCCACAACGACATCCGACTCTCAACATCGTAAAAATAAAATATATAAAATGGTAAAAATTACACAGAACGAAAAGTAGACTAAAATCGTTGAACCATGCACACCCGTTACAGTGTCTTAATGCGAAGAAATTAAGCAGAAACGTAAAATGTAGAAAAATATAACTTAGTTTATCTACGACCCGCCCGTTGCGACGAACTTTACAAAAGGGGAAAAATGGACGCGTTGCGACGGATCTGTCAAATATGAAAAAAATAGAGCAAAAACGTTGAACCTCACATGCACGCTACGACATGTTAACTCGCAAAATTTAGAACGAAACGTAAAACGAAAAACTTGCAAAAGATAAAAAGTATGGGAGACCAAAGTTGTAAATAACAAAGTGTTGTGTTAAATTATAAAAGATGGAAAACTTAGAGTTAAAAGTAAAAAAAAAAAGGGTTAAAATGTAAAAGATAAAACTTTTAGGTTGAAAGTGGAAAATTAAGTTTTTTTTTTTGAAAACTCCCCAAGCACAAGTTACAAGTGCTAATGGCATCAAAAACTTACTAATTTATATATGTAATAATAATTAATAAATAAGATTAATATTAATATATAGTAATACAATAAATAATTTTCTGATACGCAAGAGGATCCCGGCGTCATCCCTACGCAATCGATCGATCGGCCACCGCACGAGTCCAAAAGGCTGTCGTTGAGCTTTTTTTTTTCTTTTCTTTTTATTCCATTATTACTTTACGTTTTACCCATAAATTAATCTCTCTTTCCGGGCCTTCGTTCATGGGTAATTAGACTTTCTTTATTCTACACCGAAACAACGCTAGCTACTGCCCCCTTCCATCGTATGTTTCTCAATTCTCAGTTTCTTGTATATAATTCTGTTTATATTTATTTGTTATATTTGAGTTGTGAATTTTCAGGTTTTGACCCTTTTTTTTTTTCATTTGTGAAATTTATTAATTTGATGTGGGAGACTTTACTGGATTTATGATCAAGAAACTTGATTGTGTGCTTTGTTTTTACATGACTAGTTGTGCCTTTTTTAATGCCATTCACTGCACAGGGATTATTGTCACCAAACTTTATTAAAAAGTTTTCAAGCTTGTTACTTGTATGCACAGAATTGTTATATGTTATACACACACACAGTTACACACACATGTATCATGTATGTGTGTATGAATCTTTTATCTTGGCAACTTATGGTTTTAGGTTTGTTGACATATTTTGGTGCATCTTGGATATATTCTTGATAGCCCCACTTGCGGTATGCGCATATAATGTATATATATGTGTGGGCCATGGGGGTTGGGGGGAGTGAAAGTGCACTAATTTTAACGTTATTTACTAATTTGGTGAAAAAAACTATAAAAGCTGAGGACGGTTAATCATGCATCATGTGGTGGCGTTGATAGCTGAAAGACACGGGGGTACATGCACCAATCAGTCTCTGTCCCGATTGTTTGAGTGTTATGTGTCTTAGGTCCAAGGCTTGATACAAAACTACAATCGAGCCGGGGGTCTCACTGGAAGCAGCCTCTCTATTCCTACGGGGTAGAGGTAAGGCTGTCTACATCTTACCCTCCTCAGACTCTACCTTTGCTTTGCTATTGTGGGATTTACTGAGTATGATGATGATGATGATTGGATATATTCTTGAATGATTTAATGTATAAATCTGAAAATTTGATTCATTATCAGTAGTGATATATTGAAATTTTGAAACTAGTAATGGTTGGTTGTTATAATTGGTCAAAGAATCACAATACAATGCAATGGTAGGTTTTCATATGAATATTTGTTTAATAAGATGACTAAATACCATTCATTTGCTATTCACAAAGAAAGAAAAGGCTCGTTGATTATGCGAGACGTATGGGGTTAAAAATTGTAGCTTTTTTTTGTGGATTGCTATCTTGATGTATCGTGTCAGATGTGTTATGTTATAAGGATTGATTTATGCTTGTTTTGCAGAAAAAAATGGTATCAATGTCTCAGACGAGTCCGTCACATGTTATTCGGACTGAGATTTTGCATTCTAGGTCCGGATATACTTCACTTTTTAGTGGATCATACAACACAAATGCATTTAGACATAAGACAACCGTTGCATTTCCACGGGATTCGCCCAAAACTACCAACGCCGTTGGTGTAAAAGTCAGAAGGGGCAATAAAGTAATTGTTGCTGCAAGTCCTCCTACAGATGATGCATCGCCTTCTACAGAGCCACTTACAAAAGAAGATCTTGTTGGATACCTTGCTTCTGGCTGCAAGCCGAAGGAAAACTGGAGGTTCAACACTTCAACATCTATTTGTCTTTCGCAATTTAAACATATTTATAATCTTATCTTATGTTGTGAGTTATCCTTTTTGGTTAATTTTTATTGTCAATGTCAATGATGGGGGCTATAATATTTTGATATAACAGAATAGGAACTGAACATGAAAAATTCGGTTTTGATCTTAAGACATTGCGCCCTATGACTTATGAACAAATTGCCGATCTGCTAAATGCTATTTCTGAGAGATTTGATTGGGAGAAAATCATGGAAGGGGACAACATAATTGGGCTTAAACAGGTAATTTGCATATTCTTTTGTTTCGATTCTTTTTATCAATTTTAAACGAGTTGTTTGACTTTCTTTAGGGAAAGCAAAGTATATCTTTGGAACCTGGTGGTCAGTTCGAACTTAGTGGCGCTCCTCTCGAAACGCTCCATCAAACTTGTGCGGAAGTTAATTCACATCTTTACCAGGTTTTTAATCTCCGTTAAACCTGTACCTAGTAATCTAGTATGTAATTTTATATGAAAAAAATATGTATTTTTTACCAGCAAAATGAAACTTTATTCCATACCACTCAGGCTTAACAAGAAGCTAAGCATGCTAACAAAAAACACAATAAAGGAAAACAGAACCGCTACACCCAACCAAAAGCCAGCGTAAGGCAACCACCCTGAAACAGAAACAACTAACCAAAATCTAAATCCTCAAACCTGCTCCAGCTCTGAAGAGTCACGCTTGTCATCTTGGGCCGCTTAAGCACCCACCAATAAGTAGTCTCCTTGATATCTTCAACAAGATTAAATGAAAACGATGTGGTACCCCTGAACAGTTTTTTCGTTCTGAGCGCTCCACGGCCTCCAAACCATCGTCAAAAACACCACATAAACCACCTCCTTCCTATTTGGACCATCCAACCTGAGGCCATACTCAAGCAGCCATGCCACTGAAGAAAACACCACTGGAATAAGGATGTGCAGCCACATGCACACCTGCCACCACACTGATTTGGCGTAGACACAAGCAGCGAGCAAGTGGTCCACTGTCTCCGCATGAATAGCCCGGACATCTCCCATCCCCAAACTTGACCCCCCCCCCCCCTAACCGCTTAAGAATCTGCCGTTTCCACCCTATTATTCACCCCCCGCCAAGCAAGAAAGTTGACTTTAGGGACAGCAATGGAACTCCACTTGAAAGGCTGGTCCTGGTTAGACAGATAAGCCCCACTGACCAAATCCTCTTGCACCTGTTGTTTGACACTGAAGGGAACTGATTTCCCACTTCTCACCCGACGACCAAAGCCACTTGTCTCTCCTGTTCTGGATAGATTGCTGCACCAGAATAGCAAAGAGCTGGTCCACTTTTATTTTCTCAATCACTGAGGACGTCACCCTCTTCCACTCCCAATCCAATAACACTTTGGAATCAATCAACTTGTAACACTCATCCAACTTGGCCCGTTTATTTTTAGTGATGGGCTGATGGCTAAGAGAGCTGGAAACTGGAAAGCACTCCCTAAGCCGACCGCCTTGCCACCATTTGTCATTCCAGAAATCAACCCAGTTTCCTTTCCCAATCTTGCACACCACTTTTATAAAATTCTTCCCTATTGAGCCTATGACCTTCCAAATTCCCATAATGGACCTATTGCAAGGAACCAAATCCCATTTCCGTTTACCACCATGGATAGCACCCACCACTCTAGCCCAAAGTTGGTCATTGGAAGTTTTATATCTCCACCACCATTTAGCTAGAAACCCCAAATTTGTTTCCCAAATACCACCCACACCTAATCCCCCCCCCCCCCCCCCCCCCCCACCTTCTTAGGTTTGAGTATCTGATCCCAAGCTATCCAACGAATTTTTTGTGCCCAAAAGAATCTTCGTCTAACACCTTCAAGAAACTTGATCACCCCTATCAACGCTTTGAACAAGCCATCGAGTCCACCATCTCATCCCCGACTCCAACCCCATACAAATAGCTCTTCGACAAATTAACTTTTAAGCTCGACGCCAGATGGAAGCACCTCAAGATCCGGTTGAGGTTCTTTATGTTGGATTTTAACCACTAGGCAAAGAACAACGCGTCATCCGCGTAAAAGAGGTGGGAAAGGACCGAGCCATTATTAGGGAGATTGACACCGTGAAAGGAACCCGCACTAACCGCCTTCGACACCATAACATGGAGCACCTCCCTCGCAATAGTGAAGAGGAACGGGGACAAAGAATCCCCTTGTCAAAGCCCCCTCTTCAAAGAGAATTCCACCGTAGGTGCCCCATTAAGAAGAACTGAAGCCTTCCCGGTGAAAAGAATTCCCATAATCCAATTCTTCCATTTAGATGGGAATGTATTTTTTTTTGTAATTATTTGCACCTTATGCAGAGTCATGTACGATTTACCATGTCTTGAGATTGACAGCTGTCTTACTTTACAGGTTAAAGCTGTTGCAGAAGAGATGGAAATTGGGTTTATAGGAATTGGTTTCCAGCCAAAATGGGAACGAAAAGATATACCTATAATGCCCAAGGTAAAAAGCTATAAATTTATCGATTTTGTAATGCTATGAGTTGACTTCTTATCTATCCAACTTGGATCATAAGTTCAATGGTAATGCTAATATATGAATGATTAGTTGAAATATGTTAACGTTTTATGTTGGCTCAGGGAAGATACGAGATTATGAGGAATTACATGCCTAAAGTCGGTTCTCTTGGACTTGACATGATGTTCAGGACATGTACCGTTCAGGTGAGCTCTTCTGGTTTTGACTACATGTTTGGTCAATGGTCAAAGGCTGCATGTTCTTCTTCGGGAAATAGTTATTGTTTTAATCTTTGTATTTGATAGGTTAATCTTGATTTTTCTTCTGAAGCTGACATGATACGAAAATTTCGTGCGGGTCTCGCTTTACAACCCGTGAGTATATTTTGACATGTTCATTTGTCGCTGTAGTTTTTTTTATAATGGGTCAAACTCGGGTCATGTATATCTAACGGATCAAACTGAAAATGGGTAGAAAGTCGCCAAAAGTGCATTTTTAATGATTAAGTCTCCTAAATCGTTTTAATAAAAAAATCCATATTATTTACAATGATATGTGGAATTGTGTATCTCACTACTTTACAATGAATCAGATTGCTACAGCACTATTTGCTAATTCACCGTTTACAGAAGGAAAGCCAAACGGCTATCTCAGCATGAGGAGGTTATTTTCTGCTACCTCCTAAATAAATTATTCATCTAATAAATATTTAAAGATATAGAGAGTGCTAATTTTTATTTTTATTTTTTTACCAGCCAAATTTGGACGGATACCGATAACAATCGTGCCGGAATGCTTCCTTTTGTCTTTGATGATTCTTTTGGGTAAGTTTGCTATGATTTTATTTTATTTGCATATCCAATAAAGTTAAAACTTTATAGTGTATATTAATACTCCCTCGGTTTCATGGCATCAGATTTGAGCAATACGTTGAATATGCTCTTGATGTCCCGATGTATTTTGTCTATCGGAAGAAAAAGTATATTGATTGTGCGGGATTGTCCTTCAGGGTTTGATTCTACCCTCGATATTAAATTTGATTACGTAATTAAGCTTTCTGTGAGAATAACTGTCGTAATTTACAGGACTTCCTAGCAGGAAAACTCGCGCCACTTCCAGGTGAATATCCAACTCTAAACGATTGGGAAAATCACCTCACTACAATATTCCCCGAGGTATGTTAATCAATAACACGATACATATAGACCCTTTCCCCCTTTTTTTTATTATAATCTCAATTATGTTTCTTTCGGAATCAGGTTAGACTTAAACGATATTTGGAAATGAGGGGTGCTGACGGAGGGCCATGGAGAAGGTTATGTGCATTGCCCGCTTTTTGGGTAGGTTCGATGAATAATTCGTTTTACTTTTTAAAATTAAAGAGTAAAATGTCATTTTCATCTCTGAGGTTTGGCAAGTATTGCGACTTTCGTCCAAAGGTTTGTTTATCCGCAAAGGTTTAAAATCTTGCCATTTTCATCCGGCTCGTGAAATGCATGCATTTTTCTCCGTTAGGTTAGGGATATTTCCGTCTTTTTTGTTAACTTAAAGGGCAATTCGGTCTTTTTCACTTTATTTAAACTCGCTGGAGATGTGTGAAAAAGACCGAATTGCCCTTTAAGTTAACAAAAAGACGGAAATACCCCTGACTTAATGGAGAAAAATGGATGCAGTTCACGAGCCGGATGAAAATGGCAAGATGTTAAACCTTTTGGATCCAGATGCAGAAAAACAAACCTTTGGACGAAAGTCGCAAAACTAGCCAAACCTCAGGGACGAAAATGACATTTTACTCTAAATTAAATCATCAAGGTGTTCTTTATCTTTTTCGCTTTTTCTTTTAGATCTCATTGTAGTGCAACTGAACGACAGGTGGGCATATTGTACGATGATATATCTCTGCAAAATGTTTTGGACATGACAGCCGATTGGACTGAAGGTGAAAGACAGATGTTGAGAAATAAGGTAATATGAGCATGTAAAAAAAGTAAATTTTTTTGGTTGTGGATCTCTTTTCTTTTCATTATACAATTAAAAGTAATATAAATTCCGTACGGATTAATGTTTAAAGGTTCCTGTAACTGGTCTGAAAACCCCATTCCGTGATGGGTTGCTGAAACATGTTGCTGAAGATGTTTTACAGTTTGCAAAGGTGATTGTGAAACTCTATTGATTGATACACGTGTTGGCCAGTACATTATTAATCCTCTTAATGAACGCCTTTTATTCAGAATGGCCTGGAGAGAAGAGGATATAAAGAAACAGGATTCTTGAATGAAGTGGCAGAGGTTGTTAGAACAGGTGAATTATGCTTCTTATATCTTGTTCTTTCCTTTTTGCATTTGATTTATAATTAGTTAGTATTTGACCTGCTGCGTGTTGCGGCAGCATCGAAACTCACCTTTATGTCAAAAACGTATCGAACAAACTTTATGTCAAAAACGTATGCGAACAAACTTTATGTCAAAAATGCAGACCAACTGAAAACGCGCATGAAAATAAGCATGAAAACGTATTATATTTGACATGACTCATTACCGAGAAAATTTACGTCGAAACGTAAACCAACTTGGATTTATAATGGAACGTACTTATAAATAAGTACGTAAGAAATCGTGTTTTTTACGTTAAAGAATGGTACGTTGCGGCAGAGTCGAAACGTAAAGTAACTCGAATTTATACCCCCTAGTGAAAACGTATTATATTTGGCTTGACTCGTTTCCGAACACAACGTAGACCAACCAAAAACGAACTTAAAAATAAGCACAAAAGCGTTATATATTTGGCCTACGTACATAAAAATAAGCACGTAAAACTCGAGGGGGGGTCAAAATGACATTTTACAAAGTGTTTAGAAAGCTGAGGGGGTGTAAGTGGCAATGCTAAAAGTTGAAAGGTTGAATACACAAAGAAAAAAAAACCATGGATAGTATTGTTGTAAATATGGCAAAGAAAAATAATAAAAAAATAGAGGTTGTGTCTTAGGAACTATTCCTAAGACACCCTCTTTTGTTGTATATATATAATATAATGTGTTATCACTATAAAAACTATTTTATTATGATTAACCCATTTTATATCTATATCATATGATTTAGGAGGTTTTAAGAATTTTAAGTGCACTAGTGGCGACTTCCGAACCACTTGACCCGCTTCCATTTGTAGCTCAATTTAAGTTATTTTTATCCGTTTGACCCATAAGTGGAAAAATGTATATTATTAATCTTATATTTATCTAGGCCATTTCCCATCAAGTGATTTGTATGAATCATTAATATTTATTCAAGCCGACTCGCGTACTCATAAACGGGTCGAAATTACCATTTCTATTACTTACTTTCGGTTAGTTGCAGGTTTAACTCCAGCAGAGAAGATTCTAGATTTATACCATGGGAAATGGGGACAAACCGTGGACCCTGTATTCGAGGAACTACTCTACTAAGATGCTCAACTTATTGTCAACATTTCTGTATGCATCTCTCATTCAATATTTGTAATTTGTGTCGCTTTTCACCTTCTTTTTACGCCTTGTGAATTGCATGTGCTATTTTGTAGGAATAAGCTTTGTGTCCGGCATGCATTCACCGATGCAGCAATATACATTTAGTGAGTTATACTACCATTTAAGACGTCTGAGGTTCCAACAATCGTAGGATCCTTTGTACAACTGCAATTTAACTTAAAATGATATGTATTTGTGTTTTTCCTTTCAAGTTATCAATTTTAATCAAGACCCATCACTTTGATTGCAAAGTAATAATAAGCACAACACACATAAGGAATATGTCGTGCCTCACTGCTCGTCTGTGGAATAAAGTTACTTTGGTTTCGGCTAAAGGGACACTCATAAAGTATTAATACGAGCGCCCAACAACCATTCATAGCCTAGACCGGTTCTTATTACCGTAGGAGCATTATTCGGAACGCTAAATTTTCTGCAACATTCCATATTTTTTTGTAATGAACCAAAATAAATGGCAACAAAAAGCAAATTCGTTTGTTTCAAGTTCTCAATAGTTGATTACCTTGAAGAGCCTTAAGAAGCTTTAGTGACTGTCCCACCTTGGTTTATATGTGGAGATTAACAATAGCATTTGATCATTTTGAGTTAGAATCTTAATAATCACTTTTACCAAATAAAGAACAAAACCTATGAATAAGTTAAACTTGTGTTTTATCAGTTTGATCTCAATTTCTCTTTGATTCAATCTATCTCCACCCATGTAGTGCATTTAGGGCCGTCTCCGAAAGTGATAAAAATATTTTGGGCCTCGGGCGAGACAAAAATGGGCCCGCTCCTTATACTTTAAACTCATCAGTTATGTATAAAAAAACTACAATACGGTTACTATTTTTATAAAATAAACAAAACAAAAGTAGTTCAGCAAAATGATTGAACTTACTTAAGCGAATCGTGCGACTCTCCTAACGTTTTTTTTGATAAAACCATCGAAGTAGCTACATCAACCATCAACATCCAATAGCTAAAAGAAAAATCAAACATCCAAGATCAATACTAACAATATTGATACCAACAAAATTTACTAATTTTACCAATAAGGAGCAAGCAACATATGATCATAAAACTCTAGTATTAATTTAGGGACAACTTAAATTTAATGTGTAAAAAATAGAATCTAAAAAGATACATCACAAACAAAAATTTATGAAACTAGGAAATAAATACAAAAAGTCAAAGCTTAACAGGCGGCTACAAAAAAATAAAAACAAAGGTAAAAAAAATAACGGCAAAGCTAAGAATCGAACACACAACCTTCGAGAACTAAACTGAAATCCTAACCAGCTTGAAGACTCGCTTATATATTAACAAAACCAGGCCCCAATTTTACATATTAATAGTAAACAAAAATTTTAAATTTCGGGCCCTTTTTAATTTTGGGCCTCGGCTTTCGCCCGGGCTGTCCAGCCCAATAACCGGGCCTGAGTGCATTGGATTAAATTACTCCACCAAATCGGGTTCGGGTCTTGTGTATCCTAAATAAGCAAGTCGCATGGTTAGATACAAACGTCTAAATGTATCAGTTAGATTTAATTATAAAGAAAATAAAATTAATCAAAAGATAATTAAAAGTATAAAAAATAAGAGATAAAAGAAAAAAGAGTTAATTACTGTTTTCGTCCCTGTGGTTTGTCAAAAATCACTATTTCAGCCCATTAGTTTAAAAATTGCGATTTCAGTCCCTGTGGTTTCACTTTCGTAACCATTTCAGTCCACTTCGTAACCATTTCAGTCCCTGTACTTAACAGAATAATGGATTGAAATGGTTACGAAAGTGAAACCACATGGACTGAAATGGTTACGAAAGTGAAACCACAGGGACTGAAATCGTAATTTTTAAACTAATGGACTGAAATAGTGATTTTTGACAAACCACAGGGACGAAAACAGTAATTAACTCAAGAAAAAAAGTATAAGGGGGTGTAACTACATCTCGGTTAGGAAGGGAGGTCTTGGGTTCAAGTCCCACAAACGATAGGAATTAAAAAAAATTAGCCCTTCAAAAAGAGGGGGGGGGGGGGGGGGGGGGTTAACTTTATTAAATTTCATGAGTTGTAATGTAAACTAGTGTTTTTCAATGATGCGCGTTGCGCGAAAGGCATTGGTGTTTTCGATCGTGAGGTATGGTGGGGTGGGGATTTGGGGCATAGGTTGACACGTGGACTCCGAGCCCACCCGTTGGTGAGTGACGTGTTGGGTCGGTATGGCGGGGCGTGGCTAGCCCGCGTGGGTTGGTCAGTTTTATAAAAAAATAAAAATAAAAACCAAAAATTAAAAAAATACACACAGAATTAAAAAAAAAGCCTAAAATTATTATTAAAAGTTACTAAAAATTACAAAATTCTAAAAAAAAGATTACAAAATTAAAAAAAAAGCCTAACGCGTTTTGTAGATTTCGAACATGGCGAGCTTGTCAAACGGCTTCCGCTCCTTGCCTAGGAACTCGATGTTAGCCACCGCCACCCGGTCTTCGTGACTTATATCACCGTCTGGGACGCTATCGTAGTAGGCTTTAAAACGGTCGAGCTTCGGTCGTAGCTCGCGCCACTTGTGTTGGCACGCGTTTAAATTGTGTTGGTCCGCGTTGTGCCGATAGCTAGCGAAAGCTTCCGGCCAGTAACGGGTCTCACCGGGTTGGCGGCCCTTCATCCCGTTGTGTCGGTATCAAGTGTGGGTAACGGGTTCGGGTAGGTGGAGTGAAGGGTTGGGGTAGCGATGTGGACAGACAGTGGGGTTGGGGGGTTTTATAATGACTTGGGTGAACCGTTTGGCTTGGCCAAACGGTTATTTTTTAAAATTTAAACCTAGCCGTTATGGCCTAGCCAACCCAGCCAATGAGAGCCGGCCACGGAGGACCGCTAGGCATGCCCAACACCCGGGCTGAAACTCACGTCCAAGGGGCCACGCCGAAACCCAAACCCACCCAAGGTGGTGACTTGGGCATTTGTACCCAACCCATGCCCCAACCCTCGCCCCATACCCCATAGTCTAATAAATGAATATAAAGTATTATATGATAAAATCAAAACACTGGCCATTTGTACCCAACCCATGCCTCAACCCTCGCCCCGTACCCCATAGTCTAATAAATGAATATAAAGTATTATATGATAAAATCAAAACACTGTTCATTCAGTTTTGATCAAGCCAAAAGGTTATTTTTAAAAATTTAAACCTAGCCGCTATGGCCTAGCCAACCCAGCCAATGAGAGCCGGCCACGGAGGACCGCTAGGCATGCCCAACACCCGGGCTGAAACTCCCGTCCAAGGGGCAACACCGAAACCCAAGCTCACCCAAGGTGGTGACTTGGGCATTTGTACCCAACCCATGCCCCAACCCTTGCCCCATACCCCATAGTCTAATAAATAAATATAAAGTATTATATGATAAAATCAAAACACTGACCATTTGTACCCAACCCATGCCCTAAATCTCGCCCCGTACCCCATAGTCTAATAAATGAATATAAAATATTATATGATAAAATCAAAACACTATTCATTCAGTTTTGATTTTATCATATATATAGATTAGTAGAAAAATAACTTATAACTTTATTTTGGTTGTGAAAATGCTTATTTTAAATTATAAAATAATTAATTATGAAATTCATAGACGAAAATAGAGATGGGCCGAAAATAGAGATGGGCATAATAACCGGTTCAATAGAGATGGGCATAATAACCGGTTCCAAACCCGACCCGGTAGAACCGATCTGGAACCAGTTCCAGTTCCTACCCGACGTATAGAAGAACCGGTTCCGGATTCAAAAAACCCGTCGGTTCCTACCCGGTTCCACGTTTTATAAATAAAATCGGTTCCTACCCGGTTCCAACCCGGAACCGGTTCTAAAAAGGACAAAAAGGTAATTATTTGTTTTACTAGTTGTATTCATGCCTAGTAGCTTTTTTGCTGTAGCTATAATGACCTGTACATGCTTAATGACTTGTACAACCCATCATGTCATGTATGCACTGTACTATAACTTAACTGGCCAACCTGTTATGTATGTACTCTACTATAACCTGTCATGTTTACAGATGTAAACCCACTGAAACAAGTTTTCAATTAATTTATATTATATATATATACGGACGTCAAAAAGCATGTTTGACCAACATTTCCTTTATTTATCAAAATGCTTCGTCTCTTTGTTCATCTTTCCAGTTTGCTCAAAACTCAAAGGTTTCTTAGTTTAAATCCTTCATCCATTCCTTCATCTCCTAAGTGATTGCTTGTTTGAGATATGACTTATCGGGTCAGTTCGGTCTTTATCGGAATTTGTTTTTCCAGAATTCCGGTTCCGGTTACACTCGGTTCCACTCTACCCGAAACCGGTTCTTCTCTACCCGAAACCGGCTACACTCGGTTCTAGTTTTAATGCTGAAAACCCGGGTACGAACTGGAATCGGTTCCAACAAGAACCGGTTCCATTCACTCTCAATCAGGAACCGGGTACGGTTCGGAACCGGTTCCGGATATGCCCATCTCTGGACGAAAATGGAGTCCGAGAGCGAGACGGGTCGAACCCGATGCAATTTGTGGGCTTGGAGCCCACTCCAAAAATCCACCTATATATACCCAAAAAATATATTTTCTGTCATTTCCACATACTCACACTCTCTCTAACCCCACCCCTCTCTCTCTCTCTCTTTCTCTCTCTAAGAGAACCAGCGGCCGGCGGCAGTGGCAGTTTTCCGCCGATTGAACCACTTTTTCCTATAAATGGACGCTCCGACCCTCATGGTGACGTTTGTTTTTTTTTTTTTTTCTAAAATGAACGGTGGTTAAGATTTTTCAGGTAAACATTCCGACGATGTTTTTTAGTTTTCCCTTCCGAGATTGGTAGATCGGGTGTTTTGATGCTTCCATGTGCGTTTTCGTGAAAATTCGTGTTCTGGCGAAATTCCAATGATTTCTGGCGTTAACTCCTTATGATCCTTAGATCGTCGCAAAATAAAATATTTTGCGACACGTTTCGGAGTCCGACCACTGTTGTGGCGGTTAACGGCGAAGACCACGGGGTGTATAGGAGCGGATTTTGAAATTCTTGATTTTTTTGAAAATAATAAAAAACAATAGCCGTTAAAAATATTAGGCACGAAACCTTTAGAAAATTGAAGACTCAATTATCAGCTGCTCGAGCTTAATAGAAACAGAGTCTCAGAATGTGGTGCTGCAACCTGTAAAGATCACAACAGAAAGAAACACCGTTAGCCTCGTCACAGGGAGGGGGGCCTCTCTGTGACCAAGCTCGGGCGTGAGAATAAGTATGGGAAGTACAAATAAAGGTCAGTGAGAGAGTTGGAGTTAGTATAGAGAGAAAGTACCGATTGCTCGTCTTTGGAGGTGTAAGTGAAGTATTTATACTTATGGATAGGCTAACATGGCGTGGGGAGTTATGATCAGACCAGTCTCTGTCAGGCGGTTAGGATTGTGGACCCTTAGTTAGTTAGGGAAGATCTTCGTTCAGGCTTTATCATGTGGTGTTCGGTTCGGCGAGTTGTGCGTTACCTCATCAAAAATCTATACGGATTCCTTCTTCATTTAGTTTCCATATTTCAAAAGATGTTAATTTATGAACTACAAATACGATGCAACTAGAACACCACCCTATCTACTACTCACAAATTACAACCTTCGCAACCACCTCCGTTGACCTTCAAGAACACTTACGTGTCTCTCTCGCTCCCTCCATCAATCATGTTGCGGGAATCGCCGTTTGTTATGTTTCGAAGTGGGTTTACTGAATCTTTTGTTAATGAATATGCTAGAAAGTTAAAGAGTCTTGATGATCGAGCTATTAAGGAAATTGAAAAAGATTGTGAATACGATGACGTGGGCACTAACAATTATGAAGTTAGAAAAATAATCTTGAGGAAAATTGTTG
The DNA here is from genome assembly GCA_030545235.1 of Helianthus tuberosus. Classification (NCBI taxonomy): domain Eukaryota; kingdom Viridiplantae; phylum Streptophyta; class Magnoliopsida; order Asterales; family Asteraceae; genus Helianthus; species Helianthus tuberosus. The sequence goes on along the minus strand of CM060381.1, from coordinate 9,534,793 downwards.
ACCAGATTAAAGATATTCATTATAAGTTGTACGTGGATAATAACAATTTCATTAACAAACATATGGGGATTGTCTGAGAACTATGCGGTGTAGAGTTCTCATTTCGCGAATCTCTTAAGTATACGACAAAAATAGAAGACATCAATGCCGGTAAGTTTTTTTGTAAGGTATAAATAACTGAGCAGTTTAATTGTCAAACTAGAGATGCACAAACAATACGATGAAGCATGTCAGTAGATGGATTAGATGGGTACCTATGACAATCTCACATCACCAAAATACGAGGCATTGAAGGCCAAGATATGTGTATGCCTTTTAGACTTTGCTGCAAAAAATAAGGAGTTTGCTGATTTAATCATAATGCAGCATCTTCCTAACTATAACTCGCGCAAATTTGACAAACTATCTAAAGATTATAATGAAGATGTGTCGTTTATCTTCTTATATAAAAAAGGCATAAGTGTGGGTGCAAGAAGGACTTGAAGATATTACACATAAAGAAAAATTGGGAACCGAAGAAATGTTAGAGACAAGTGAGGAGTTCTATGGACTAGATTTATCAATGGTATAAAGTGAAAAGGCAAGGAGTTTTATGCTGCCGAACTCATGATGAAATGTATATGGTTCATTGACAGCGTTGATCTCTGGGGGATTCGAAAACCACATCTCATGAAGATATCGAGAAGCATATTGATTCGGTAATCGATAAACTATTGTCGGTTATTTCCATATGAGAAAATGAATATAGAAGGGGCAAACTCACTACATGCAGAAGATTAGACGGTATTATTTGTGTTTGATTTTTTGTTAATAGTGGCACTCAAATACTAGTAAACGGCGTAATGCAAATATTCATCTTTATTATGATACATGCTTTTGGAACATGAACATTTTAAAATATCATCTTCTTGCTATAAAAAATTATCTATCTTTTCGTTTTACCACCATGCTTCATGGCCAACTTCTCTACATCGCCTCCGATCGCTAAAAGAAACATGGTGAGTTTTCAGTTAAGAATTGTGTATGTGGTTTGGATGCTTATGGTGTCGAAGCTGAAAATACGAGTCCCCATCGTTTGATTTGAGAGAGATATTGAATGTGTCAAAGGAGGTAGGGTTTATATAAAGTTAAGTTTGAAGTGCATGCCGCGTAGTGTTGTAAAAAAACACAGGTATTTCAAACAATCGAACACAGAACTCGAACCAACGATTACAACTCAAGAACAAAGGTGGAACAAGATTGTTTGAAACAATACACAAGATCAGACCTCTGAAACTAAACACTCTCACTCACAAAGAGATTATCAAAGCGATAATCTCTAATGAACTACAACCGGATCTATGTTATAAGCTTCGATAAACAATGAATCAAAACTTTTATAGTAACAAACCCTAATTCACTTAGAGAGAGAAAGAAGACTCTGTGTTTCTGAAGACGTGTTGAAAAGATGACTGAAATGAGTGACTATCTGCTCTGCTTCCTTTTTTATTATCCACATTGAGTTGTTACCGAGTTGTTATAACGGCCCCAAACAACTTGTGTGGAGATCGCCCATTAACTGCTACAAGCCCATTAGAGACAACAGCTACAACCCATAAAATTCCTCAGACCAACATAAAAATAAAAAATATTAGTACAAGAAATATAAGATATTAAATTGAAAAGCTAATAAAAAATATAACCTTTTATATTTTTAACACCCCGCCTCAATTTAATATCCAAAGAAATCAAACATATGCATTTTTGAACACAAATCACTGTGTTGTCCAACTAGAAGACCTTTTGTAAACAAGTCTGCTAACTGATTTGCCGACTGAATTCCTCCAACACTTATAACACCTTTTGAAATCAACTCCCTCAAGAAAAACAAATGGACTTCAAAGTGTTTAGTCCGATCATGAAACACCGGATTAACTGCTATGGACAAAGCAGCATTGTTATCACAATACAGCTGAACTGGCAACTTAACCGACACAGTTAACTCAAGCAACAAATTTTTCAGCCATACAACCTCACACGCTGCTGCACACATAGATCGATATTCAGGAAATTAACGAATTCCCCAAAAATATACAAAACCCAGTAACAGACCTTCTCGACTCAAGACATTTTGCCCAATCTGAGTCTGCATAAGCAACTAAGTCAAGAGACGACCCTTTATTGAATAACACTCCTTTGCCAGGAGATTGTTTCAAATATCGCAACAGCCTAAACGCAACCTTTAAATGACCTTGAGACGGACAATGCATGTATTGACTCAAAAAATGAACAGTGTATGATATGTCTGACCTAGTATGCGCAAGATAAATTAGCTTGCCCACTAGTTTTTGATATCCAGTTATACTATCCACAATATCACTGTTATTTTTGCACAATTCTGTAACAACACTATTTTGTTCAATTGGATTATTTACTGGTTTGCATGCACTCATGCCATACTCAGCCAACAATTCTAAACAATATTTTCGTTGTGACAAACAAACTCCTTTATTACACTTAATCACCTCTATCCCAAGGAAATGTTTTAGTTCTCCCAAATCTTTAATTAAAAATTTGCTTTTAAGCCGTTGTTTAACTAGCTTTATTTCCTTAACAGAGTTACCAGTAATCACGATATCATCTACACACACAAGCAAATAAACAACCACATCTTGACTAACTTTGTAAAACAAAGAATAATTGCATTTACTTTGAATGAATCCTAATTCACACAACACATTTACCAACTTTTCATTCCACATTCTAGGAGCTTGTTTTAATCCGTATAACGACTTTTTAAGTTTACACACCCTTTTTTCATCTTTAGAAAAATAACCATCAGGTAAAGCCATGTACACATCTTCATGCAATTGACCATAAAGGAAAGCATTATTGACATCTAGTTGAAACAACTTCCAACCACATTCAACAGCAATAGATATTACACATCTAACTGTAACCAGTTTAACAACTGGTGAAAACGTTTCATCAAAATCTATCCCTTGTTTTTGGCTATAACCTTTAGCCACTAGTATGGCCTTATACCTTTATATTTCACCAGTGGACTTGTATTTGACTTTATATATCCACTTACAACCTACAACAGACCTACCAGGAGGCAGGTCCACAAGATCCCAGGTATCATTCCAATGAAGAGCTTCAATTTCTTCATTCATGGCAGATATCCAATTGGGATCACCACAAGCCTTACTAAAATTTTTGATTCATTGTTTATCGAAGCTTATAACATAGATCCGGTTGTAGTTCATTAGAGATTATCGCTTTGATAATCTCTTTGTGAGTGAGAGTGTTTAGTTTCAGAGGTCTGATCTTGTGTATTGTTTCAAACAATCTTGTTCCACCTTTGTTCTTGAGTTGTAATCGTTGGTTCGAGTCCTGTGTTCGATTGTTTGAAATACCTGTGTTTTTATACATGGTATCAGAGCATTGATTGCTCTTGGGAGTTCGTCGGTGATATTTGGGTTTCTATCATCGTTCCGATCGTTGTTCCGCTGTGTATTCTTGGTAGATCTGCCTGATTTCTGGTGGATCTGGGTGTTTGTGTTGCTGCCTTGGAATCTGTGCCGTTTGAGTTGCAGAAACCCTAAGTCTAGGGTTTGTGAATCGATCTGATTCTCGGTGAACTTTATTGTTTGCCGACATCAGAGCCGTGTGTTGTGAATGCTTGGAAAGGATTATTGGAAGTTGCCGCTCTGATTAGGGATTGTAAATCCTGACTTGGATTCATCTTCTTGGTGAGACCTTTCCTTGTTATAATTCTGTTTTTCTGTTTTCTGCATTTAGGCATATTTGTTGCTGGGGTAGTTGGATCGGTGTGATTGATTGGGACACAGGAAGGGTACATCCTGTTGCATTTAGGCATTCTTATTGCTGCTGATATATTATGTGGTTCTTATTTGCTGTTTGTTATATTCTCCTGTTGATTACCTCTTGTTTGTTGAGTTGTTATATTATGTGTTTCTAGTTGGTGTCGTCTATCTCTGATTGTTAGATTGTGTCTAGGTCAAAGGCTCCCTTGATAAGACTTGCAGAGGCACCTTTGAGTGATGAACCTCTGATCTGGTTTCTGTCAAGGTTTCGCCCTAGTTGTTTTCTGATTTTATTGTGTGATAGTTCTATACTCTTGTTGATACTTCCTGTTTAAGTGTTTCTTGATTGTTACCTGATTTTGTGTTTACAATGGTTGATGGACCTGTTGTCACAAGTGGTGGTTCTGGTCCTAGTGATCCACCACCTAAGACACTTGTGAGTAAACTTGATGCAAGTGACCCCTTGTACTTGCATCCATCTGACTCTAGTAATTTGACAATTGTGTCTGTGAAATTAAAAGGATATGAGAACTACACGGCATGGTCTAATGCAATGCAGTTAGCATTACAAGTTAAAAATAAGTGGGGTTTTATTGACAAAACTTGTATAAAATCTGAGAATAATAATGTTTTGGCTAAACAATGGGACATATGCAATTCTATTGTTCTTACATTGATCTTAAACTCTATTAGTGAAGAATTGTATATGGGTCAGGTTTTTTCAAAACTGGCTTGTGATGTTTGGTCTGATTTAAAGGAAACTTATAATAAGGTAGATGGTTCTGTAGTTTTTTATTTGTATAAGAAAATAAATGGTTTTACTCAAAATGGTACAATTGTGTATGAGTACTATCATAAACTTAATGTGATGCGGAGGCAATTAGATGAAATCTTGCAACTGCCTTCTTGTACTTGTGAGGCTGCTAAAGAGTTTAACAATTTTAATCATATGATAAAACTTATGCAGTTTTTAATGGGTCTTGATGGTGTCTATCAGGGTGTTAGAACTAATCTTTTAATGAAAGAAACTTTACCTACTGTTAAAGAGGCTTTTGCTATGGTTTCACGGGAAGAACCCCATAGAAACTCTAGTAACAGCTCTAAGAAAGGGCAGACTATGGCTTTTGTATCAAAAGTTAGTCAACCTGTTGAGTTTAAAAGGGGTAATAAAGTTGCTAATCAAAACCTAAAATGCTCTCATTGTAATAAAGTAGGTCATTCTGTTAACAAATGTTTTGAAATTATTGGCTATCCGTCGTGGATGAAACCACCAAGGAGTAGTCAAGTGAAGAGAGCAGTTGCAAGTAATAGTAGTTCAGTCGAGTCATCTGATAATTCTGTTAATTCTTTGACTAGTGATCAAATAGCAAGGCTCCTTAGTCTGTTAGGGGATAAGCCTAGTGGGCCACCACAAAGCTGCAATGTTTCAGGTGGTGGTTTGTTTTGTGCTAGTTTATTTTCTAAGCCTGTGTTTTGTTTTAGTAGTGGGTCAGATTGTGAACAAACTATGGGTTGGATTGTTGATTCAGGTGCAAATCAGCATATGATCAAAGATGAACGATGTCTAATTGATTTTATAGATGTGTCTGAGTTCAAAATAACAGTTAAACATCCTAATGGTACAAATGCTTTAGTAACAAAAATTGGATCCGTAAAACTTGTTAATAATGTGATTCTTAAAGATGTGTTTGTTGTTCCTGAATACAACATAAACCTTATTTCTGTTCACAAACTGGCTAAAGACAATAAAATGTTAGTTGTTTTTTATGAAAGCAATTGTTATGTTCAGGACTTGTCAACCAAGAAAGTCCTGGTGACTGGTAAACAAATGGATGGGTTGTATTTTTGTGGCAGTTCTTGCATGGTAGATAAGGTGTGTTATAGTTGCAGCACTTATAATAGTCTTTGGCATGCAAGATTGGGACATCCATCTGATCATGCTATAAAAGTGTTTAAAAATAAGTTGAACTTAGGAATTTCAGATTCTATGCTCCCTTGTGAGGTTTGTCAAAGAGCCAAACAACACAGGGAACCTTTTCCTTTGAGTAATCACAAGTCTAGAAGTTTAGGGGATCTTGTACACTTAGATGTATGGGGTCCTTACAAGGTTGCTAGTAGGGAAGGGCATAAGTTCTTCCTAACAATTGTTGATGATTACTCAAGGGCTGTGTGGGTGTGTTTGATGAAGACAAAACATGAAGTTTTTGAAAATATTGTTGATTTTGTAAATGTGATTAAAACTCAGTTTAAAAGAAATATTAAATGTTTTCGAAGTGATAACGGATCTGAGTTTATAAATAACCAAATGAGCTTATTTTGTAGACAAAGAGGTATACTTCATCAAACTTCCTGTACATACACTCCCCAACAGAATGGGATAGTCGAAAGGAAGCATAGACATTTGTTGAATGTTGCTAGAGCATTATTGTTCCAAAGTTTTTTACCTGTTAGGTTTTGGTCAGAATGTGTGTTAACGGCTGCTTATTTGATTAATAAGACTCCATCTTCGGTGCTAGGTGGTAGAACTCCCTATGAGTTGGTGTATGGGTTTGAGCCTTTCCTAAATCACTTAAAGTTGTTTGGCTGTTTGTGTTTCTCTACTGTGTTAAGTGATAGTGATAAACTCAGCAGTCGTGCTGAGAAATGTGTTTTCATTGGGTACTCCAATGAGAAAAAGGGTTATAAAATGTACAGTTTAGACAATAAAACTATATTTTATTTCAGAGATGTTAAGTTTTTTGAAATTGTGTTTCCTTTTAAAGATAGAAATGTTTTTCAACAAGTTAATGAGAATGTTTATAGTGATATAAACAATTTGAATTTTTTTGACACATATGAGAACACAGAAGCACAACAACTTAAAACTCCCAATGATGAAGGAAAGGAACCGAATGAGATAGGGACACATGAATCTTCTGATTTAGATGACAAGGATACTGATACTGTTGGCAGGGCTTCTAATAAGCAGTCCAATGTGAGGGAACATGTCTCTAATAGAGATGATTTTGTGATACCTGTTTCTGAAAAACAAAACATTTCTGAGGGAAATACGAGTGAGGAATTAGGTAACTAAAGCCAACTCAGGAGGTCTGCGAGGAGTTCTACTTTACCTAGAAATCTTAGTGACTTCATAGTTGAAGGTAAAGGCAAATATGGGTTAGAAAAAGTAGTAAACTATTCTAAGTTGTCATTAGAACATAAGTGTTTTATTTTAGCTCTAGATAAAAGCTATGAGCCAAAAAACTCCTCAGACCAACATAAAAATAAAAAATATTAGTACAAGAAATATAAGATATTAAATTGAAAAGCTAATAAAAATATAACCTTTTATATTTTTAACAAGTGTCAATATAATTTAAATATATATATTAATTTGTAAGTGGTTTGAACTCCGTGGTGTTGTACTCTTCGCTTTGTGGTCCCGTTGTGCCTACATATGCCTTTTTTTAAATTAACCGATCGATTCTATGCGGTTGGCGGTTAGATCGGTGAGCCGATGACGGTGGCCAAACCGGATCTGAAAATGGGCAGCGATATATCAGTAGTCGCGTCCTGACCTGAGTAGAAAAGCAATAGATAGCCGGAGATGGTGAAGTTGAGAGAGAGAGAGAGAGGCAAGTGCTAGGAGCGGACCTATGCCTTACTGTGGGGGTGCGGGTGCCCGTCTTAAAAAAATATTAGTGTTAAATGTTTGTGAAAATCCCGAGCGCACCTCATATGTTACATCCTGATTTCCTGGTGGGCCCGGACTTTGGGTTTATGCGTGACGATTGATATCAGTAATCACAATGCACATCGGAAGATGATAATTTAAAATAATTATTACAAAGTACAAAGTCCAAAGTTCAAAATATTATATAGATGGTTTGCACTAAAAAGATCCACAGGCGAATCGAAATATATTAAATAAGACTTGAGACTAATAGGGTCTTTCGTGGAGTTGCAAATTCCAAATCGCCTAAACTGAGTAGGACTAGCCTATTCCATATTTGCTATATAACATGCGCTTAGTCTTTTGAAAATACATCAGTTTTCATTGTTAAATATTATTAATCGACTCTTTTTGAAAATCTTTTCAAAAGTGTTTGATACCATTTGGTTTTCGTGGAAATCTACGCAAAACTGTGAGTATACTCGATCCCATTTTCAATTTCGTACACTTTGGGTGCAACATGTACAACTATACAAAAATACCCAATCACCATTAAACTTGTAACAAATCACACTCTATCCACTATTAACATGAGACTTGTTTTATTCTTGTTAATCTCGCATGCTATGTATACTTATGTCTATATGCTCATTAACTTTGCAAGCCTACCTTAACAATTATAGCGATGTAGGATTAACGCTCCGCCCGTATTCTTGTGGTATTGTTAAGTAAAACACCATTACACCCTCTTCGTTTCGACGATGTTGGGTAATCATGATTGCGTTAAACTCTGGTTTGACATATAGCTTACACTTGTGTAGTATGTTAGTAATAGGATATACATTTATCATGTTGGATATGAGCACCATTAAACATTTTTACTATTATGCTATGTATTCAAACTTGTATATTCGCCAACATTTTTGTTGATCATATTTTAATACATGTTGCAGGTTGATAGATGATGACATGAAGAAACAAGTTTAGGATGGACTTAGATACACACCTTAATAATAGATAAATATTCATGTTTCATGTTTTATGTTTGCTACAATTTGATTGTATTTGGTTTTTGAACAATGTATGCCATTTTAATATTTATGAAATTTTGATTAATTAATTATTGTCACAATTAGCGTTATGATGTCTCGAGCAATCTTGTTTTCGTCTCACTCTAATGTTTCCGTCATCGGTTGGGGTGTGACAAACCTGGATGATCGGTTGAAGAACTTAATTTGAAAACCCCAATGATTTTCTATCATTGAGTGAGGAAGAAGTTTGATCGATGTGGATTGTCAATTGTGGGCGCTAAGTTTTACACTTTAACTAAGAAGGTAAATAGTCAACTTCTTTAGGCACCTAAAAATTAGAAGTTCAAAATTTTGACCTTTGGCCCGGTACTGGTATACCGGTTTAAGCCGGTATGCCCCAATTTACCAGCAGTATAATTTCTTTGTCGTTTTCTTAGTTTACCGGTATGATTCGTGCCGACCAACCATCCGGCATCCGGTTTAACCGGTTCAACCGCTTGATTTAAACTAGTTTTTAAAAACATTGGGTGAGTGGTGAACTCTCACTGGAGCCAATCACAGCAGCCATGTCAACTCCCCTCTCCAACTCCCCTAATACACTTAATCACAAGGGGTGCCCCTCTAGGGGAGTCCATTTCTTTTTTTTAATTTATTTAATTTAAGTTATGTATTAATAATTAAAACATGTTCTAAATAAAATAAATTGACATTAAATTAAAAAAGAAAAAAGACATTGCATTAAATTAAACTAAATAGAATTCGACAAAATAAGGAAAAGACATTTTTAAAGACTAGGAAATAACAATTACAATAATATGAATTGTAAAATGGTGGTTTAAATGGAAAACTATATATATATTGAACGACATGTAGCCGTTAGAACTTTCCAACGGTCAAAAAAAGCATCACAACAGTACTTTGTGCATCGGTGAGTAGTCATCGAGATTTGGGGCTTCACCGAAGGGAAGGGAGTCGACGGCAGTGTTATCACTCGAGAAACCCCTTCATCGATCCCCTACCCGCATGCGCCTCTCTCACCCTAGTATTTAAGCTAAATAAATTGTGCTAGAAATAAGTAAATATAATATTTAAAGTTAAAGGTCTATATGAGATTTCATAGTTTTAGAAAAATAAAGGTAAAATTATTCTATATTAAAATTGTTTTTAATGAATTGGGTTTATATGATATATCAACTACTTTGTAAGGGTATGTATGATATTTATGATTTTACATGGATATATATATATAAAGTGTAATGTACATTATGGCTTAACGTACATCACGTACGCGACCAAATTACGCATGTTATGTTGAAAATCACGCACGTTATAAACTCAACAAAACCTAATCACGCATGTTGAAACAAATAATCACGCACGTTATCACGCATGCCCTACCTCCTAGTTCAAAAACCGCATCCCCTGTTCTACGATCTGAAACCACTGTTACTGTCATCTGACTCTAATCGAATCAAAACTTGGTCATGTTCATGCATCCTCTGTTCTACTGTCTTAATCAAAGCTTGGTCATGTTCCTGCATCCTCTGTTCTACGGTCTGAATCAAAGCTTGGTCATGTTTTCTTCATGCTCTGTTCTACGGTTTGAATTCGAGGGTCGATTTTTTGATGAAACTTTTCAAAATCAACGATGAATTCGAACCCAATTCGATGAAATTGAGCGAACAATAGCCTATTTGAAGTGAAACGAAAAGAAATTTGAAACAAATTGGACGAAATTGATCAAACCCAGGCAGTCTGAAAATTTTGAAATAATCACGCATGTTATATGAGATAATCACGCATGTTGGTTTTTTGAGTTTATAACATGCGTGATTTTCAAATGAACGTGCGTAATTTGGTCACGTACGTGACGTACGTTAAGCCGTAATGTACGTTAACCTTCCTCTATAATATATCTATATATATATATATATATATATATATATATATAGGTAAAGTGTAGAATACAAATCCCTTAATCCTACATTATATAAGCGACAGTAGTGGCCGTACACGTGTCCTGATTCGTTTTTCTTTGATAAGGGTAAATCAGACAATGAATTCAATCATCCGAGGGCAAATTCGTATCTTCATTCAGTCAGCGAGAAGTTCGTTACACTAATATCCCGGTAATTACCATTCGAATTAGTTTCAAATTTTTCATAATTCTCAATTGCAGTTTTCGTTCTTCTGCGTTAGGGTTTCATTCAATTGTTTTTTCGATGGATCCACAGAGCAGCACTGGATGAACAGATGTTGATTTTGAAGAAGCTAGACCGATCGGTGATCATGCTCAATTATCTGTATATCAGAGAGTTTCGGTTGAGGATGTTTTAAATCCGCAACCTGCAAATCCAAATCCAAATCTAAATGCAAGTACTAGTGCTGTAAACGAAGAGACGAATGGTAATTATGTTAATGCTGATTTTTAAATTGTTCGTATACTTGATTTTGCATTGTTGAAGTTTGATTGTTGAGTATATTTTGATTTGAAAGCAACATGTATAAGTTCGCATGTTATGAGTTTTCAATTTGCATGTGATGTTTATTCTGTTACGGATTTTCGCATGTTTTGATATAACAAATCACATGTGTAAAACATATTCATCAGAATCATCATTTCGCAAGTTATGGCTCATACAATTCGCACGTGTTGTTTGTCGTACGATGAAATTATGCATTTATTAATATATCGCATGTAAGGAGTATGATAATTCGCCTGTGTTTTTTTTATTTGATTTATGTAGATGAAAGGATTTACACTCCGGAGGTTGAAGTATCAGCTACACCAGTGGTTGGAATGCAATTCACCTCTATTGAACAAGCATATGCGTTTTACAAATCATATGCTAAGTTTGGTGGCTTTTCTACTCGGAAGGGTGGTGAAGTACATAGTGGTGGTATAACCAAAACTAAGTATTTTGTTTGTTCTAAAGAGGGTCATAAGGCAGTGTGTATTGAAGATCATTATTCGAAGTAAAAAAAGCCATACAAATCAAGGAACAGGGGGACCATTAGAACTGGATGCCAAGCTCATCTTATGATTTGCACGGTGGATGGTAGATTATATACAATAAAGAGATTTGTTGATGGCCATAATCATAAGTTTGTATGTCCACATGATATTCATATGCTGCCAGCTTACAGAGAATTGTCAGATGTCCAGGAGGAGATGGTATGGGAACTAGGCACTTTAAACCTTGGTCCTGTCAAAGCTTTCCATATAATGAGGAAACGTTATGGTGGTTTTGAGAACGTTGGTTCCATGGTTGATGATTGCAAAAAATTTAGGAATCGAATTAACAGCTATATAGGAGAATATGACACTGACATGGTGATTAATAGGATGACCGATAAAAAACAGTATTTAGCTGATTATTCGTTTGAATATTCTGTTGATGATGACAAACGGTTAACTGGTTTGTTTTGGGCTGATGGGTTATGCAAGCTGAACTTTATGGAGTTTGGGGATGTGATATCGTTCGATGCAACTTTCAAGACAAACATGTTTTATTTTCGCATGTTATATGATTTCATAAAGTTGCAATATCGCATGTGTAGACATTGAAGAGTTGGTGTTGAATATATCGCATCATATTCTGTTTATTTTCGCATGTGATATATGTTCATTTCGCATGTTTTCAATGTGTATTTCGCATATGTTTGTTCAGGTACAAGATGGTGTTTGTTCCGTTCATTGGCATTGACAACCACTGTCGAAATGTAACCCTTGGAGCTGGGTTGTTGTCATCGGAGAGCATTGAATCCTATAAATGGCTTCTGAATTCATTCGTAAAGTCATTTGGTCGGCAGCCAAAGGTTGTAGTGACAGACCAAGACCCTGCTATGAAACATGCTATTGAGGAGGTTTTTTCTACCAGCAGACACCGATTGTGCATGTGGCACATAATGAAAAAAGTGGCAGATAAGGTATAGCATGCTATATTGTCTTTTGTTAGCGTTTTTTTTTATAACATACATTTTTTTATAGGCTGACATAAAAAGCATTTATCGGTATAGGTTGGACACGAGTTGTGCAATAACGATGAGTTTAAAAGGAGGATGTGCGACATTGTATGGACTGATTCCATTGAGCCTGAAGAGTTCGAGAGACAGTGGAAGTTGGTGATGATTGAGTTCGGTCTCACTGAAAACAAATGGATTGATGACATGTTTTCGATGAGAAACATGTGGATTCCGGCGTTTTACCGGCATGAGCCCATGTCTGGTCTCATGCGAACAACTTCGAGATCAGAGAGCGATAATCATTTTTTTTGCCAGGTGTCAAATTCACAACTCACTCTTGTAGAGTTTATGAATCATTTTGGCGGTGCAATGGATATCCAAAGGTTCAATCATAGAAAGAATGATCATATTTCAAGATATACTGAGTCTGCTGATTGGAGCGAAACTACTTTGGAAAAAGATGCTGCTAAGATATACACCAGGTCTATATTCTTTGATCAACAAACAGAGATTTATGGAACAATTTCCGAATGTCTGCCGATGGACACCAAAATCGAGGGTCCACAGATCAGGATATTGTTGAAAGACTTTAAAGCCCATAGAGATGGTTTATTAGAGGTATTATATCATATATAGTTCAAACATGCGTTTTTGAAAACCTATATGCGAATTTAAATTTCAGGACATGATTTTGCAATATGCGATTTTGATTTACGTATGCGATTTTTAAATTTATACAATTAAATGATTTTACACATGCGAAATTGTTAATTTACACATGCGATTTTAGTTTTTAATATATATTTTTTCTTTTGGTTTTCTTAGGTGTGGTTCAAGAATCTTGAAAATGATGTAACTGCACAGTGTAGCTGTTTGCGTTTTGAGCAGTATGGGCTGCTATGTAAACACATCTATTTTCTTTTCAAGATGTTTGGTGTTAAAGAAATTCCAAACAAATATGTTATGAAGAGATGGACAAAGGATGTGGTGCCGAATGAATTAAATGTGAAGTACAATTTAAGGGTGGGTGACAAGGATGTGCAACACAAGGCTAAACGGATTGCTCGTGAAATCATCCACACAGGGGAGTATTTGGTTAGCAATTTGATTTCCGACCTTGATCAACTTGTTTTGGTGAGGGATCAAATGATGCAACTTAAAGAGAGAGTTGATCAGAGTCGTATAACCAAGCAACTTGATCCAAAATTTGACCGATTTTCCAAGTTGACTGGTTATCAACAACCAGTAACTAATGCTCCTCCTACTGTCCGTGTGCCGGCTGGTATAAGAAACAAAGGTCGTGGCTCGCATAAAAGGATTAAATCCAAGAAGGAACAAATGATCAGCCGCAAAGGAAAAAGGTCAAGGACATGTAGTGTATGCAATGAAAAAGGTCATGATATTCGGACTTGCGAGATACTGAAAGGCAAACAACAAGGCAAACAGCAAAAGAAGAAAATGAAGGGCGTTCAGATTGAAAAAGATCTCAGAGACAAAGACAACGAGGTCGAAGACGATGAAGAGGAAGATGAGTTAGAAGAATACAGTAGTGACGATGGCACCGAAGTAGAAGATCATTGGGAGGAGGTTTCAGAAGATGATGATGAAGATTAATTTTTTTTAATTGTAAATGCGATTTTATACGAAACACATGCGATTTTATATTCATCTGTTTATATTATTTTTTCATGCGATTTTAGTATATAACCATGCGATTTTATATGCATCAGTTTATAATTAGTCTTACATGCGATTTCATTTTTAGTACATGCGATTTTGAATTATCTTGTTTTTTTTTGTTGCAAATATGTCTAACTCATTCATGCGATATTATATTATATCATAATTAAGCATAAGTTGTGTTCAAAACATGTATCCAAAATATAAAATAGTTGTTATTGTCTAACACAGCTACAACCATAAAACGATTAAACAGAAATTTAATTACTTGGAGCAAAGATTTTGTCCCGTTCAGCAGAGCTGAACTCCATCTTCTCCTTCACAGTGTTTAGAGCATCTTTCAGGAAAGAGAAGGCTAAGTCATTAGCTCGAGATTGCTCCTTTATGTGATTCAAAGCTACGTCTCTGAAGCTTGATGGTGGTTCTTCAAGTAGTTTCTCCCACATCTCTTGATTTTTCTTGATTTCTTCAAGAATTTTGCCCTGCACATCAAGAATCAAATTAGAAGAGGTGACATCGGTGCTTAGTTCTGTCAACGTGCGTGTTGACAATGGCTCTTTTATTGCAATGTTTTTTTATTTATTCTGAATCTTCAGATGCTATTTTTTGTGGGTGTGTTGTGTGTGTTTTTGTGTTCTATGTCTTAATATGGAAGGTAGTTACTTGGGTATTTTTTTATTAAAATAGTAAATTTGTTATGTAGGTAGGTGGTAAGTTCAGTAGTATTTATGGTAAAATTGATCATTACATGTCAAATTACAGTCACATCGGTAATAAATTAAGTTTTTTTATATAATATAGTTAATTTTTATTTAATTTTAGTTATTAATTCGTAATTTTTTTTTTGCATTTTTTAGGACAACGTAATTTGAAAGTATTAGCAGCTTTTTATTCAAATTCGCATGTGATTCAAAAACGAATTCGCAAACTTTAAGAAATCACAAAGTTAATTAACTTTTTATGAAATCGCATGTGTAAAATCATGAATTCGCACATCATAAGACATCTTAAACATATTCGCTTTTTTTTTTGTAATCGCATGTAATGTTATATGATTTAGCAAACTTTACTAAAAACACAACCTTTCTTTTTGTCTGAAATGTTTTTCGCACGTTTGATATGTATTTTCGCATTTTTTATTTGATTTTCATCCTGCATCATCTTCTTCGATAGATGGTCTATCGATTTGTTTCTGGTCTGAATTTGCAAATTCAGCAGAAGTTCAATTCGCAAAAGGAGTTGGTGAATAAGAATCGATCGATTTTTGATTATTTGTTGGATTTTCGAATACGTTTTTGAAAAAGAATCTTACGATATGATTTTGAGGTTTTGTTTGCTGATTATCAGGGGTTTTTGATTTCCTAATGGACGATTTTAACCTTGGCGGTTTCATATATATATATTTTAATTTGATTAATTTAATAGTTAAGCACGGGGTTTAAATGAGATGATCTGACGGTTGTGGTTACAGCGTACATAATGTATGATTAAGCATATTGTATGATAACCGGCCTCTCTCTCTCTCTCTCTCTATATATATATATATATAGGTAAAGTGTAGGATACAAATCCCCTTATCGTACATTATATACGCGATGCGCACAGCCATACACGTGTCCTGATTCAATTTAATTAGACAAGGGTATATCAGACATTTTGTTCAAATATCTGAGGGCTAATCAGGGAATTCCGTCAACAAGGAAGCATATTACGAGTTCGTTTCATAACCATCCATCTAATTATTGTTCGTATCAATTCAATTTGTATGTTTTTTAATTGATTCGTGTACTGAACACAGATTGGCTAATTTCCGAAAATGCTGGATTCGTCATTTAGGATGTTTGTTTTTGGTTTTTCATCATAGGGTTATGGTTTTTGTTTTGGTTTTATTTGATTTGAAGGTATTTTCAGTTTATTAGATTGTAACGAGGTTGAAGATAAGTTGTTTCTGGTTTTATTTGTTGAGTTTATCATATCGCATGTGTTGTTAATAAATATCGCATGTGATTTTAATATATCCCAGGTTTTTAAGATTGGATTGGACATTTCGCACACAATGAAGTTTAATATTTAATTTCGCATTTTTAAGATTGGATTATTTGAATAATTTTGCATGTTTAAAGTGGACATTTCGCACACAATGAAGTTTAATATTTAATTTCGCATTTTTAAGATTGGATTATTTGAATAATTTTGCATGTTTAAAGTTGAACATTTCGCACAAAATGAAGTTTAATATTTAATTTCGCATTTTTAAGTTGGACATTTCGCAGACTAGAAAGTATTTAACATATGTATTTTCGCACAGTTTTTTTTATAATTCAGTTCAATAATTCAAATCAAATAATTCATTTCAATAATTGATTTCAATAATTCATATCAATAATTTTTCAGTGCTTTTTTCTTTTATTATATAGTTTATCTTTTTATCACCATTTCAAACATCCTATTAAAAATGGCAGACCTACCAACATCCTCTTCTTCTGAATCAAGTATCAAGCATGCTTTGAGAAAAAGGATTCAGGAACAAATTCAAGAGGATCGATCATGTCAAGAGATGTTGGAGTCCAACATTTCTCGTGTAACAGAAAACATGAAGAGAAGACAAGACATTCTGAACTTGCTATCTCAGATGCAAGTGAGCAGTCTTCAAGAAATTGCTGTTATGTTTATGGTTGATCTGGGTGAGAGGGATGAGAAGCAGTTGAAAGAATTGGCGGATGCAATAACTATCTTAAGATGCTCGATGAAGATGAAAATTGTTTCTTTCATCTTTTGAATGAACGTTGTTTATTTTAGTGCTTTATTTTAATAAAACATTCAAGTTTTGTATGTTTCAATAAATTTGCATGCTTTGTTATGGAATGGATTTTTGATTTCGCATACGTATATCCCACCATTTTGCATTTTTTAAGCAAGTCAATGTCATACATGCGATATTGTACATAATATATGCGAAATTATAAACATTAATGTTATCTAACAAGTCTAAATATTCAACAGAAATCCAACATCAATCAAGTTTATAAGTCCTTTCCAATAAATGCACTCAGCCTATCTGGGATTATTTTCTCCAAATCTTTCATGTACTTTTCTTTGTCTGGCCTTTTATCGAAAGCATTTGCCTTTTTAATTATTTGCTCACGATGCACATTGTGTTCGGATAGAATGATTTTACTTAGATATCTGTGCCTCAGGAGATGAAGTTGTGAATTCTGTCTGTTGTTTACTTCATTTTCTTTCACAAACCCAGTGACTCATGGTGTTTTATCTCCTTTGTATGTTTCCATGTGACGCATCGTAAACACTCCACAGTCCACGCCGTTATTCTCCGTCCTCCAATCCATCTTTTTTCTTTCTATCTCTGATGTTCCAAGTTCTTCTATAGCTGGTGTTGGTTTTAAAGCCTTTTTAGGTATAAAACCAATAGCCTTCTCTGTAACATAGCAACATTGTGTCAGTATCTTTTACATAAAATATAACAGGTATATGAAGAAGTTTTTGTATTACCAGTGTGTTTGGAAGCCCCTTGTATCTTTCCTTAAACTCTTGTTCAGCGGCTGAATTGTCAATCAGCTCAATTTTGCTGGTTTTCAAGTGGAAGCACAAGACATAGAAGTGGTCACCTTGAAGTACCGGAATAAACACCAAGTCAACCGAATCAAGTTTTTTTACCTCATATTTTAGTATGATGTCTTCAAAATTTGAGGCAGATACGTTTAGTCGTCTCTCGTCTGTGTATTTCTCCTCGTCGTAAAAGATATCCGGCTGTATGTTATGTAATTAGAATCAAAGTTAAGTAATGTATTAAAAGGTATTTAAACAAAGCATAATTAGGACATGCAAATTAAGATATGCAATTTTCACATGCGAATTGTATGTATACCATATGCGAAATGTTGTTTTTGTTTTCATTGTAAAACTATCTAATATTTTATATGCGATTTAAATATAAATAGTATGCGAAATCACTGATTATTCATTTTCTGTTTTAATTTCAAATGCCAATATGTTTATAAAATCATACCATCATTGTGTTAAACAAGTAGAGTCTGTATGGTGATGATTTTCTATCCCTCTTCTTCTCTTCAAGGTTTAGAACAACCACAAATGCATCTATTCCGTTTGATGCTACGTACTGACCTCTGTAGAAGCTTTCAAAGATACCTTTAGGAGTGTGAACCCCAGTTTTTGATCGGTAAAGTTCATCCCTGCCAGGCAAAAATTAAATAATTAATATTTTGAGTGTATATATTTAGATGTTTGTTAGTTGATATAACCGTTTTACTTACTCTATGTTTGCAAATGTAGCAAATGTATATCGGATCACACTCAATTCTTGATTCAACAGTGCTTCGTGCATGTTTACCACTCTGTTGCAGTAAGGGGAACAAAATGCGTCTCCAAGCTCTGCACATCTCTTCTTAGCTCGAATTTTGGCTGCTTCTATTGTCTTATAAAGGAGTTCATTTAACCCCATTGGTAGAACTTGTTTTGGAGCTTGCTTTGGCTTTGAGATTTTTTCCCCCTAGCTGGTTTTTTTTCCTTATTTGCTTCCATGCTGGGTCCCAGGCTCAAAAGCAACTCTACTGACTGCAATTCCTCAGCCGTCACCTGAGGGCATTCAACTTCCGGTTCCTTCTCAACTTCAATACCCGGATTGGTTTGTTGAGGGTCTTTTTGTGTAGTTTCTCCTAAAGAAACTGCTTCCACTTGTGGCTCTTTTTTCGTGAACTGTTTCTTGAATGTTTTGTGTAGATTCTGCCAAGTTCACTGTTTCTTCGATAACAGTTTCATTTTCACCACTTTCTGCAGGCCAGAGTAAGTTAAGAAATATAATATTTTCTTCTTTTTAATTTTTTTTCTAATATAAAGTGTTTTTTACCTTTGACAGGTGGTTTGTAAGCGTATACACCCGTTTTGACAGTTTGAATGTTTCCAATAAGGGTGTCTGTCACTCCATCATCATCTTTATTTGTCAATCCTTCATCATCTGGCTGCAGTACCCCTATAGATACATATTTTTGAATTTTAATACATCAAAATCTAAATCGCATGGTATACATGACATTGCATGTGAAATCAAATGTGAAGTTTTTTTATGAAATCGTATGTGTTTTTTAAGGTATCGCATGTGCATAAGAAATATTGATTTTTTTACATAAATTCGCATTTGTTAATAAGGAAATCGCATGTTTTACCTTCTGATGCCATCTGTACCAAAACATTGGATATTACTTGTTGAGCATCTTCATTCTGTCTACTTTCTTCATTTGCAGTGTCTACATGCTGAACTTTAGAAGATGCATTTTCATGCTGTTGATCATCAGAGGGTGCAGTTTCATGTTGTTCAACGGAATCAGGCGGCACACAAATGGGATTATTCCGAAGTGTTTCATCCCACTACTTACAGGCCTCCATAATCTCCGGATCCCCAAAACACTTAGTTTTTGCTTCTGAAACTAAGTTGTTCATCGATTGAACATCTTGAACCATTTTAATGTATTTTTTTACATTGGCTTTCATTTTCTTCAACAGGTTCTGTAATATTTTTCGAGTTAAGATACTATCAATTCAAATGTTAAATATAAATGGATTAAGTGAAATTAATATTTTTTTGCGCTTACCTTTTTGTTGGTTTTTGAAGCCTCTCGTTCTCGTTGCTGAGCTGAATCGTAGATTACCGATGGTGAAAGTTGAACAGGAGTGTTGCAATAATCCATCATTTTCTGTGTCTGTGTTCCAACTCCCATCTCAAGGTTCAACTGAGACATTTCATGGATTTCAAAACTGAAGTCCAGCATATCATCAATGTTTTCGTTATCGTTTGGCTCTTCCTCGGTTTCTACGTTTTGTACTGCACGTGCAGTCCTTCTTTTGTAGCTTATTGTGGTGTCAACTGGTGGTCGTAGTGTATACTCCTCCGTTGAACGACCCTCTTCTTCTTCTTCATTTTCACTCTCATTTTCTGTCCACACAGGTCCGCCATCCGAAATATGCTCCTCGACTTTATCAATCTCTGTAGATGTGATATAATGAATAACCGGTATTTCCACGACTTTCTCAAATAGATTAAGCCTCTTGTTGTACTCATGCGTGTATAGAAGCTGTATAAATCGCAATATCAAACAAAATTATTTTTAAAATCGCATGTATCATTTAATTATATAACAAAACAAACTAGTCTTTTAAATATGTTATCAAATGTAGTAATGCATACCGTAAGAAAGGCAACAGGTCCCACGAACTGTATTTTATAGTTCTTCCAGCCCGCTCGTGTACGACGTAAAGTGTCAAGTAGATATGAGCACCCATCTAGATTCTGTATATCCTCAACAGCCTCTACACCAAGCAAACATCTATCATTTGCAGTTGTTGCCTTTGTAATCTTCGTAAAGAATGTCATCCAGTACACCAGAAAATTTAATCTAAACAGGCTCCCCCCATCTCTTTGACTATCCATTGCAGTTGAAATTAAGCCATGGGTAATTCTTGTGTTTTCCCCCCATTGGCTGATGAATGTATCCCGGATAGCATTTCTCGGTTCTTTACTCTTTTCAATTTTCTTCGCCTTTTTAACTTTTCTCTTATCGACTATTATTTCAACTTGTTTTGGCCCTTTTGGTATTTCAAATACCTCATAAACTGTGTCCGATGTAATTTTTATTTGGTGTCTACCTACGTTTAGTGTATCGAACATCTCGTCAAAGTTTCTTGCTAGCCAATATGCCAAACGTGTTGAAATATGGTTGATATTCATATCTAGAATAGCTCCAAATCCCATATTCTTCACCTCATCAATCTGTTTTTTTGAAAATTTTCTCACAGTATCCATATATGAGTTAGGTTGACATCTTAACAGTATTGCTTCATTGCTGTATTCAAAGAAAGCTCTAGTTTCTGTTCTAGGTGGTTCCACCCTTTTTGAAGGTTTTTTTGTTTGTATCTTAGATTTCCTGTCATCTTTCTTCTTTTTCGGTGGTGGCTTAACAAAGTCATCCTCTTCAGAACTTTCTTCAACAATCCTTTTTCTATTTTTGTTAACTTTTATCAATGTTGATATTGGTTGAAAGTCATCATCAGATTCTATTTCTACAAAATCGCATGCTATCAGTCAGAAACCTTTATAAAATCACATTTATCAGTTAAGCATTGCCAAAACTAGCCAATCATATAAATCGCATGCTTTAGACAACAAAAATTTACAAAATAGCATGTGTAATTTAATCATATTCCAAAACTAACTGATCATATAAAATCGCATGGATGTTTTTTATCAATTCGCATGCCCAAGCTAACCTAAGTCAAAAACTTCAACAAACAAAAGTTAACATATAAAATCGCATTTGTCATGCAAAACCCTCACAAAACCCTATATAATATCGCACATATATCTGCTAATCATTAACAAATCTACCTAATCATATAAAACCTAATGAATAACCATACCAGTAATGAACAATATGTAATCTTATAAAACTATAGGTTTCAGACCAAAACCTTACTAAACAAACAAAATTGCAGATGTCATTTAATGTATCTGTAAATATCATTATAAAATCGCAAATGTCAATCGATACCTAGATTCATCTTCTTCGCCTGTGGTCTGTCGTTGTTTGCTTTGCTTCGTTTCTCAAAACTCATGAATCTTAGTTGAATCGCAACGGTGAGTAGTAGGGAACTTTGGGGAAGGAGAATGGAATGTTGATTTTTTGGGTTTACGGTATGATTGTGGGTTATTTGTTTGCTGATTATCAGGGATTTTGATTTCGCAATGGACAATTTTAACCTTGGCGGTTTCATTTATTTATTTTAATTTGATTAATTTTAATAGTTAAACACGCGGGTTAAATGAGATGATCTGACGGTTGTGGTTATAGCGTACATAATGTACGATTAGGGGATTTGTATGATAACCGGCCTCTATGTATATATATATATATGGTATTTTTTAAGTTTATAGGTGTTATGGGTGATTTTCTGCTTATATATCCCGACTGATATGCTGACTTTGTTTGTTTTATTGTGACCAGGATGCTGGATCAGGATATTGGTAATATCCTGATACGATATCCTGGTAGTAACTAATTAACTCACGTGCAGATTGTTGTAACAAGTCTCTAACGGTCAGGTAGACTTCTTCTCCTCAAGACTCGGGCAAATCAGTTAGATTATAAACGTTGGAGCCGGAAGACGTGGACTACAACGTTCACATGAGGAATATCCGTTGAATTCTGGAATAATGGGCTATTTAGTTAGTTTCTTTTTACTATAAATAGATTGATCGGATCAGATTAGGGGACACAATATCTCGTACACTCTTTCTCTACTAGCTGCAAACACTCACAATACACTCACACTTGTATCGAATTCACATTGTAACACTTAGTCGATCCGCATCATATACTGCACTGTATCCTGATATTTAAAGCAATAAGAAGAACAAGGCAGCTGCGATTGTCAGCTCCCGAGGTTTTGTGCCGGCGATCTAGATTGATCAAGGGCTTTCCTCGTACATCCTGTGTCACCTTTTACATTTTTGCTCATTGTTTGATTGTAGATACAGCTCGATATCCTGAGCCGTATCCTGAAAACTGTTTTTACAAACAACTTAACTAGAATATTTTCGATACATATTTTTAGTACACTACCTCACTTAACTAATTTGATCACTTAATTGCTTCGGTAATTTTTGACCAAAACAATTTGGGGCCCACCGTGGGGCAAGTGGTGCTATTTCTACTAAAAGCTCTTGCAAAATCATTACTTGGTTTTCTATTTTCAAAATTTTTTGCCACATTTTTTTTCAATGGCCTCGAGATCAAACATGAGTTCCTCCACCGTGTCTGCTACAACCTCTGCAACAATTGGTTCGGTGCTTCCACCACCTCCTTCGAGAACGCAAGCCTCTTCACAGGGAACTGAGATTCATGTGGCTCGGGATGTTATCCCTGCTCGCAATATTCAGGGATCTGGTCCTATTTTGCTTTATAATGAAGAAATTCTGAATTTGTTTGGTAGTGTACAGGAACAAATGAGGTAGCAGCAGGAGACCAACCAGATGCTGATGAGAGAGATACAACTCTTGAAATCCGGCTCAAGCAGGCCCGCTGAGGATACTGTCACTCCCTTGCAACCTAGAGTTTTGAACTTCAGTTTTGAAGTATATACTGAGGATAACAGGGGAAATATTGTGCCTAGCCATTCTCAGAATCATACTCCTGAGATACCCTCTTCTGTCAGGGTATCAACTGTGAGGAGCTCAGGATATGCTTCAGGATATGTCCAGAATCCTCAGACTAGTAACGTGTCAAATAATAATAATACTCTTGCTACTAATGGTATTGGATCTTTGCAGGATGCAGGTATGACGTCGGCATTTTCTAGGGAGCTTCAAAAATTGAAGGACATGATATCCAGTGTACCTGGTGTTTTGGTCAAAAAATCTGATGAGGATAATGCAACCAAACTCTCTGTTACGGGGTATGATGCTTGAATTGGTTTATAGCAATAGGGATCACTATGAAAAATAAATAGCAAGTGACACAAGGTTTATACGGGGAAAAAGCCCTTGATCAAGAGTTGATCTTCGGCACAAAAAACCCCGGGTGATGGAAACTACCGATCACCAACTCAAATTAAACAAATAATGTGTTACAACTTCGGATGATAGCGAGCTAAATACAAGGATCACTATAGTGTATTGTGTGAAAAGTGTACGAAATTGCTAAGTGAATGAACGAGAGCTGTTGTGAGCGGTTTTCAGAGTGTGTGTAGCCAAAAATAGCAAAAAGTTGTGTCTAATTAGCTCGCTACCCCATTTAAATCTAGTAAAAATCTAAATAACAAACTATCCGCAAATGGTGCAAGTCCTCCACGACTCCACAACGTCCATTTCTGACCAAGCACGTGCGGAATAGACTTAGTATATTCTCCAGAAATATCGCCAAGACCAAGTCCCAATTGATATTCCTGCAAAACAGTTACGAATTCAAAGTGAACAATCATTAGTATAAGGATCCTTAGGATGATCCATGATCCTGATCCTGAAGCACTTTTGAGGATCACTAACTGACACAGAAGTAAGGATCACCAAACAGGATAATATTTGAGGATCACGGGTCATTTAGAAATCCACCCCTAACAATTGCCCCCAAAATATAAGGAGTTATATCGTAAATAAACGAGTTATATTTTTTCGATCTTATCCGCAACAAACTAACGGATAACTAGCCGTTGGAGACGGACTAGCCGTTGCAAACCTGACGTCACTGAAGTGACAATCCTGCAAATCATCATTATAAATAGGAGTTAGAGATAGGATCAATATGCATTTAAATCCGAAGAAACTCCCTTTAAATTCTCAGTCGAAGATCAATCAGGTATCTCTTCTCTTATTTCTCCTTCTCTTACTCTGTTTTTCTTTCTTTACCAACATCAATGATGCTCCGGTCCTCCCCCGCCAAGGATCACCAGAAGGATAGCCCCTTGAAGAGTCAAGGGATTATCAAAGACTCCGTACATGAGAGGTGTTGCTTTAACGATGCTCAAATAGATAAGATACGTCACTACTTTCCGGCGAACGCCTTTTTCAAACCCTTCGATCCCACTATTCTTAGCGACTATGTTTCTGAAACATGGGTTGCCTTTCCAGTTACTCCATTCACCATAGGATACACCTATCCTTTTCCAGACTTTACACAATCCTTCGTTTCCCTTACCGGCATCTCTTACATCCAAGCTATGCCGATGATTTGGAGGGTCTTGTATACCCTGGAGAGGATCATAGAGCGGGAAGGGATTGATTTAGGAATGTCAGAGCTGACACAGATGTATGATCTCACGACGTTTGGATCACATCAATATCTGTTTAAGCGAAAACCCGGTGAAGAACACCCCATTTTTAAAGCCACCAAGAATGACACAAATTGGAAACGACGCTTCTTCTTTGTCAGGAGGGATACCATTCCAAACGGAAAGCATTTACCCAGGAAGTGGTCCACCAATGGTAGGACAGAGGATCCTGAGAGGGATCATCAGGTAATCTGGCTCTTGTGAAAGGATCACTAACCCCTTTTTGTCTTGTGTTATGCAGCTATTTCTGTTTCGCACCTCATCGCAACACCCGCAACCAAGGATAGGCTTGCTGCCTTTTGGAAGCTTGATCCTGAAATAAGGTTATTCAAGATAGACACCCAAGACTCACAAGAAGTATCCTCAGGTTCCATCACCATGTCAAGTAAGTATCCTGCTTTTTGTATAGTTGAATATTAAAATAAATAGTTATATTGAAATAGGATAAGGATACTTATCTTGCTTTAAATGTGTAGGTGCCGGAAAATCTTCCAAGCCTGCCTCCCAATTCAACACGGCCGACCTTGATGTTGTTCGATCCAGGAAGAAGAGGGCCACTACCAGTCCTAGCATCTCCATTCCCAAGGCACCCACTAAAGGAAGGGGTGGCAAGAAGAGGAAAACTTCTGACACAGAGGACCTACAAGGCCTACCACTGATCCGCCACCAGTTCCTTGAATACTTCAATGACGTGAGGATCATCAATTCTGCCTAGGTATCCTACTCATTTGAGGATCATCTGATCTTGAATTGCTTTGTCTTTTTCTTTGCAGAAATTTGCTGAGATTGAAGATTATGTGGGAAGCGTCGAGGAGCAGGATAAGAAGATTGCTGACCTTCAACAAGTTGTAGTGCTTAAGGATCTTAAGATTGCTGATCTTGAAAAAGCCCTTCAAGATGCCAAGACTAAGACAGCTAAAATCCTGATCGACATCGACTATGAGAAGCATGATCTCATAGAAGGTGCAAAGGTCTCTGCTGCCATCACAATGTATCAGACAAAACTAAAGATGGCCCAGGAAGCTCAAGATCCTAACTTCGACAGAAGCAGCTGGGATGTTGAGGGCTGGAAAGCAAGGTTGGCTGATCTTGAAGATGATGAAGAGGCTGAGGAGGTTTTGGCGATCGAGGCTGGAGGCAGTGGGAAGGATCAGGTTAAGGATACCGAAGCTGGAGGGGACGAGGATGCAGCGAAGGTGTAGGCTGCACAATTGGGCGATGATGGACATTCCTAGACGTAGCCGGAGCCCAATTTTTAAACTTGGTAGTAGTTTTTTGTGGTTGTGATGTTTTTAAAACAATGATGGTCTGTAATAACTAAACAATAGCTATTAGGGTTAAGGATCATGAATGATCCTTTGGACAATAGGTAGGATTACAATTGGTGGAGGGATCCTCTGTTTGGGGGATGAAGCCATTGTGATCCTGCCATCTTTTTAATTCATGCACTACCAAGACCTTTAGACAATGGACACCCTTTACCTACCCCAGGGGACGGGCCACGTATTGCTGGTAGATGCTCGGGGTAGGTAATTTTGACAACCTTTGATGGTTAAACTTTTGTTAATAAAATAACCTTAATCTTTTTTGGCTTATCTTGTGTTGATATCCTTGTTGTTGTTTTATTTTTCAATTGTTTTGATTTACACTTGTCTGAGTAAGAAAAGTTGAACAACTTAGATAAAAAACTTAGGATATAATGCAGGATCAAATATCCTATAGTTGAAAAATTCCAAAAAGTGGTATATTTTAAGGATCATGAGTTCAGTTGTCAAAGTATTAGGGTTATTCAAATAATCAATGAATAAAATCAAAATAGTTAAGGATCATACCTGAGGATCCAAGTTAGGATCCTAACTCTTAATATTATTATAACCAGGATAATCACAGAACAAACCTTAGTAAAAGGTAAGGATCAAGGATCCTTGGTTGTTTAACTTCGAAAACCTAAAATAAAACATAACTTGGGAGTAAGCCATTATAAGATAAAGGTTAGCAACTGGGGACAAGCCCAAAGGATAACTGGGGACAAGCCCAAGGATAACTGGGGACAAACCCAAGGATAACTGGGGACAAGCCCAAGGATCGTATGTAAACTGGAGTATGGCCCTAACTGGCGACTATCCAAACTTAGTGGCATGAAAATGCCAAAACCATAGCTAACGTGAAAACGCTAGAAACCTTAAGAACGGATGTATGGTACGTCTACCATTATACGTAGGATCCTAGGTATAGCCAGTACAATGGAATTATCAGCCCCTAAAACGAGTACTGGTCCCACTGCCATGAACTATACCAGGATCATCGTGCGCTACTGGCGGAACTGGGGTTAAACCCAAACAACTGGGGTCAAACCCAAGTAACTGGTTGCTTGTGTGGATAATTATGCTTTTGCTAAGAGTACCTGAACCTTCAAAACTCAAAATCTCATGAAATGGGGATAAAGGATACAGGATCCTTATCCATATATGAGAAAGTAAGGATATGAAATAGTTTAGGATTAGAGGGTTACCAACATGAGGATCATCTGTGCTTTAAGGATCCTTTAAGGATATTTATCATGTGAGGATCATGGATCCTTATCACATGAAATATCTCTTCAAATGGACAGCATTCCAAGCTCTTGGTAGTAAGTCACCTTCCATTGTTAGCAATCGATATGCCCCCTTTCCTGCCTCAGCTTCAATCAAGTAAGGGCCTTCCCATTTTGGTGCCAGCTTTCCATCAGCAGGATTGGTGGTATTCTGGAATGCTTTCCTTAGTACCATATCACCAACTTGGAATTTCCTGATCCTAACATTTTTGTTGTAGGCACCGGCCATTCTTTGCTGATAACTGGCCATCCTTATCCTTGCCAAGTCCCTGATTTCCTCTATAGTATCCAGGTCTTGAACCAAGTTCTCATCATTTTCCTCAGGATCACGAATACTGGTTCTAGCAGTTGGAACCACCATTTCTGTAGGGATCACTGATTCTGCCCCAAATACCAAAGAGAATGGAGTTTGGCCTGTAGCATTCTTAGGAGTTGTCCTATCAGCCCAAAGCACATAAGGTAATTCTTCTGCCCATTTCCCTTTCTTGGATCCAAGCTTCTTCTTCAAATTGTTGATGATGATCTTATTGGAGGATTCTGCCTGACCATTAGCTTGTGGGTGGACTGGTGTTGATGTTATCATCTTAATCCCCCAGCTGTCACAAAAGTTAGTGGTTCTATTCCCAATAAATTGGGATCCATTATCACAAATAATCTCAGAAGGGATACCAAATCTAGTAATAATATTTCTTTTAATGAAGGATATAACTTCCTTTTCTCTGACTTGGGCAAAAGCTTCAGCCTCTATCCACTTGGAGAAGTAATCAGTCATAGCAAGCATGAATACTTTTCCACCAGGTGCCTTAGGGAGCTTACCAACTATATCCATACCCCATCTCATAAATGGCCAAGAGGAGGATATAGGATGCAAAAATTCAGCTGGTTGATGAAGGATATTGCTGTGTCTCTGACAAGGATCACATCTCTTAGCATACTCCACAGCATCTCTCTTCATGGTTGGCCAGTAGTATCCTGTCCTCAGGATCCTTGAGAATAACGCCCTGCCCCCAGTGTGGTTTCCACAATCTCCTTCGTGGAAGTCTTTTAAAACTTCTTGGATCTCAGGATCCTCAATGCATCTTAAGTATGGTCCTGCAAGAGATCGTCTATACAACATATTATTTAAAATTGTGAATTGAGATACCTTAATTTTGAAAGCCCTAGGGTTTTCTCCTGTAGGAATCTCTCCATGTTGTAAGTATCTCATGATTGGGAGGATCCATGATCCTGAATGGGATTGATTATCATCGCTAGGGGTGATTGCAGAATCCTCTCCTATCTCCATAGTCACATGATCCTCGATAGCCGGGGTCAGGATATGGATAATAGGGATCTTGATATCCTCCGGGATCTTCAAGGATGATCCTAAATTGGCTAGTGCATCTGCCTCTGCATTCTCTTCCCTTGGTACCTGTGTCAAACTAAAGGATACAAAAGAGAGTGCCAATTCTTTGACTAACTCCAGATATTTGATTAGCTTTTCCCCTTTAACAGCATAGGATCCATTAAAGTGATTAGTGATTAACAAAGAATCTACATGTACCTCAAGATACCTGATCCTCATATGCTTAGCAATTTGCAAGCCAGCTATCAAGGCTTCGTATTCAGCCTCATTGTTAGTGGTTTGGAACTCACAAGCTATAGAGTGGGGTATTATGTCCCCCTGTGGCGATTTTAGTAGTATTCCAAGCCCTGTTCCCTTGATGTTTGAGGATCCATCAGTGTAGAGTATCCAAGGATCCTTGGTTTCTTCTAGCTGCTGGACTTCTAATTCAGCTTCCTTTTGCAAATCACTACTGAAATCTGCCACAAAGTCAGCTAATGCTTGGGATTTAATGGCTGTCCTGGGTTCATATCTTATATCATATGCACTTAGCTTCACTGCCCACTTAGCCATCCTTCCTGACATTTCAGGTTTCCTGAGGACATTCTTGATTGGAAAATTAGTTTTAACGATAATAACATGAGTTTCAAAATAATGTCTTAATTTGTTAAATGCCATAATTAATGCAAGGATAAGTTTTTCTAAGTGTGAATACCTGGATTCAGCATCAAGTAAGCTCTTACTTACATAATAGACAGGATGTTGTGTACCTTCGTGATCCTTAACAAGGACGACTCTTACTGCTTTTGAGGATACCGCAAGATATAAGGATAACACATCTCCTTTTTCTGGTTTCATTAAAGCCGGGGCCGAGGATAGGTAATCCTTAAGAGCTCTTAAGGCACTTTCATGCTTCTCAGTCCACTCGAATTTCTTGTTCTTCCTTAGGATATCATAGAATTCCTTGCACTTTTCTGAGGATTTGGATATGAATCTGTTTAAAGCTGCAATCCTGCCTGTTAATCTCTGAACATCCTTAGCGTTGGTAGGGGACTTGATGTTCACTATTGCTTTGATTTGTTCTGGACTGGCTTCAATGCCTCTCTGTCACCATATATCCTAAGAATTTACCTGCTTTAACACCAAAGTGACATTTTGAAGGATTAAGCTTCATATTATATTTGTCAAGGATATTGAATGCTTCCTCCAAGTCTCTTAGGTGATCCTCAGCCTTTATTGATTTTACCACCATATCGTCTATGTAAACCTCCATAGTTTGTCCAATCTGATCCTTGAACATCATATTCACTAGCCTTTGATAAGTTGCACCTGCATTTCTTAGTCCGAATGGCATAGCAATATAGCAGTATATACCAGTTGGAGTCATGAAGGCTGTATCCTCTTGATCGGATGGTTCCATTTGAATTTGTTGAAATCCAGATGAAGCATCCATAAAAGTTAACAGTTCATGACCCGCAGTTGCATCCACCATGGAGTCAATGTGGGGTAATGGGAAAGGATCCTTGGGACATGCCTTATTTAAATCGGTGAAATCGACACATACCCTCCACTTTCCGTTTTTCTTATGAACAACAACCACATTGGCCAACCATCTTGGATACTTGACCTCTCTAATCATACCAGCTCAGAGTAATTTCTCTACCTCCTCCTGGATAATGTCATTTCTTTCTGGTGCAAATTTCCTTCTCCTTTGATGGATTGGTTTGAAGGACCTATCGATGCCAAGTTTGTGAGTGATTACATCCTTAGATATACCTGTCATGTCTTCGTGTTTCCATGCAAAGGTAGTCTTTCTCCTTTTGAGGAAGGATACGAGGTTTTCCTTCATTTCGCCAAGGATCCCTGATCCTATATAAACTATAGATTTAGGATCATCAGGATCCATAAGGATTTCTACTATATCCTGTTCTCTTGCCTCCAAGACATCCCTTGGAGGACACTTTGATTGCTATTGCTCCCTGGACTTTGATGCCGGTTTCATTGATGAGGTGTAGCAGTTCTTAGCCTCTTGCTGATCACTATCAATCTTCACTATTCCCCAAGGACTAGGGAGCTTCACACATTGATGATAAGTGGATGGGACTGCCTTCATATCGTGTATCCAAGGCCTGCCAAGGATCACATTACAACAAGATAAACAGTCAATAACACAAAACTTTTGGTAAGAATGTAGGCCTTCGATATAGATTGGGAGTTTAATGTCCCCCAGAGTATTCTTAGTCTCGCCACTGAATCCCACGAGCACAGAGGATCTTGGTATGATGTCGGATTCAGGGATGCTCATCTTCTTGAGAACATCAAGCTGGATAATGTTCACAGAGCTTCCTCCATCTATAAGGATCCGGCGAACAAAATGGTTAGAAATAAAAAGAGTGATAACCAAACCATCATGATGAGGATCCTGGATGTCAACACGATCATCCTCATCGAAAGTTATAACTTTTCCTTCGGAGACACTGGATGTTCGAATGGGTCTATCTCCATTATCCATCTTGGTTTCCTTCGCATGTCTTTTGGCTGCGGAGAAGGATGTTCCACAAATGTCTGATCCTCCAGAAATAAAGTTTATAATTTGTGCATCTGCTGGAGGGGCTGGAGCTTTCTCTGGGATCCTTTCAGGATCCTGAGTCCTTGACTTCTTTCTCCCCAATAATTCTTTCAAGTGCCCCTTGCTCAACAAGTATCCAATTTCTTTTCTCAATGCGATGCATTCTTCTGTGAGATGCCCAAAATCTTCATGGTATGCACACCACTTTGACTTATCTTTAGTTGCAGCTGGTCTATCATTTTTTCTGGGCCATCTAGCTTTATCACCTAAATTCTGCATCGCAAGGATTAGTTCATTGTTATCAACAGAAAAGCAATATTCAGAGATTGAAGGATAATCCTCATCATCCTCTTCTTGTTCAACAGCATGCA
Organism: Helianthus tuberosus; assembly: GCA_030545235.1. NCBI lineage: Eukaryota > Viridiplantae > Streptophyta > Magnoliopsida > Asterales > Asteraceae > Helianthus > Helianthus tuberosus. The sequence continues at coordinate 9,502,944 of CM060381.1, read as the reverse complement.
CATTCTAGTTATCAGATTTATTATAGGATCTGAACTTGTTGTTCTTGAATGAGGATCCTTGCTTCTCTTGCTTTGAGGATCCTGCTAACCTCTTCTGGATCCTTTTGTCATCCTCTAGCTGGATGAACCTAAGGGCCCGGGTCCTTACCTCATCTAGATTCCTGCATGGTGTCATAACAAGATCATCATAGAATAACGAATCCCTAAGCAGTCCCATTTTAAAGGCTTCAACAGCCGTAGCTATGTCCAGGTTAGGAATATCTAAGGATTCTTTACTAAATTTAGTGATATAATCCCTTAATGATTCATTATGACCCTGGGTTATCCTATACAGATCACTAGTTAAACGCTCAAATTTCCTACTACAAGAAAATTGGTTATTAAATAGGTTAACTAGATTAGCAAATGAGGTAATAGAGTAAGGAGGAAGACTTAGCAGCCATTTAAGAGCCAATCCAGTAAGAGTGGATCCAAATCCCTTGCACAGACACGCTTCCTTTAACCTTTCTGGGATGGGGTTGATCTCCATCCTTTCCCTGTACTGAGCTATGTGTTCCTCAGGATCCGTTGAACCATCATACAACTTCATGGTAGGCACATGGAACCTCTTGGGTATCTCAGCATCACAGATTGGTGGTGCAAAACGAGATATCTTGTGGCTCCCATCGGTAATCTCTGGGATAGGCTTGACCACTCCTGGGACACTTGATATCATGTCCTTTAACTTTTGCAATTCTCTGGCCATGGCATGATTGATACTTGTATCCTGCATAAGGCCATGGTTAGTAGTATAAGAATTATTAAAAGTGTTACCTCCCATTGGATTCAAATTAGGAAGAGTGGATGTTAATCCATATTGTTGGGGCTCTGGAATGACCGATGGACCAGTAGAAGCAATGGTTTGCATTGGAATGAAATCTCCCTGATGGATGTCGGAACTTCCTGATTGCAAACTCCTTAAGGATCCTTGAAACTGCGAGTATCCTTGGACCTGGGAGGATCCTAGAACATAGGAGGATCCTTGAACTTGGGAGGATCCTTGAACATAGGAGGATCCTTGAACCTGGGAGGATCCTTGAACATAGGAGGATCCTTGAACATAGGAGGATCCCTGAACCTGAGAGGATCCTTGAACCTGGGAGGATCCTTGAACCTGGGAGGATCCTTGAAACGGCCAATACCCTTGAATCTGCTGCGCTCCTGAGTATCCTCCTGAGCTTGAAAAGGATCCTATATGCTGAGGATGGGATCCTGATGGTTGAAAGTGTAACCCTGAAGCCTGAGTCATTGCTGATGACCCGTAATGCACTCCTTTTGGTCCTCCAACATATTGAACGTCTGGAACCACTGAAGGCTGAGAAGTTATAACCGGAGTATCAAAATTCAAAGATCTGGGCATCAGTGGGGAATGATCCTCTGTCGATCTCTTTTGTTTCTGGATGTCTCCAATTTCTCTAAGGATCCTTTCATTGGTCTTGTCCTGCTGCTGGATATGCTCCTTCGTCTGCAAAATCAGAGTAAACAAGTCACTAGTAGTAGGAGTATAAGAAGCAGAAGAAGTTGGAGGTTTTGAGAAAATGGGAGTTGGTTTCTTCTCGGCATTTTTCTGAGGTCCAGAAGGTGGTGGAGGCGAAGGTGGAATGCCCTGGGAAGAATTGACTGCAGACATCGCACTGGAGGTATTCTTTGATGATGAAGCCATCTGCTCGTATGCAATGAACCGGGATGATCACAAAGATGAGAATTTCTTAGAAATGAAGCACCAATTGCCCCACGGTGGGCGCCAAACTGTTTTGGTCAAAAAATCTGATGAGGATAATGCAACCAAACTCTCTGTTACAGGGTATGATGCTTGAATTGGTTTATAGCAATAAGGATCACTATGAAAAATAAATAGCAAGTGACACAAGGTTTATACAGGGAAAAAGCCCTTGATCAAGAGTTGATCTCCGGCACAAAAAACCCCGGGTGATGGAAACTACCGGTCACCAACTCAAATTAAACAAATAATGTGTTACAACTTCGGATGATAGCGAGCTAAATACAAGGATCACTATAGTGTATTGTGTGAAAAGTGTACGAAATTGCTAAGTGAATGAACGAGAGCTGTTGTGAGCGGTTTTCAGAGTGTGTGTAGCCAAAAATAGCAAAAAGTTGTGTCTAATTAGCTCGCTACCCCATTTAAATCTAGTAAAAATCTAAATAATAAACTATCCGCAAATGGTGCAAGTCCTCCACGACTCCACAACGTCCATTTCTGACCAAGCACGTGCGGAATAGACTTAGTATATTCTCCAGAAATATCGCCAAGACCAAGTCCCAATTGATATTCCTGCAAAACAGTTACGAATTCAAAGTGAACAATTATTAGTATAAGGATCCTTAGGATGATCCATGATCCTGATCCTGAAGCACTTCTGAGGATCACTAACTGACACAGAAGTAAGGATCACCAAACAGGATAATATTTGAGGATCACGGGTCATTTAGAAATCCACCCCTAACACCTGGGGTGGTCCAGCCAATTCCAGAAGTGTCCCAAGACAGCCACATGATATCCCGGTTTGCATATCCTATTTGTGATGCTGAAATCCCAAAAAGATTTCAAACCCCCAACATGAAGCTCTATGACAGAACTACGGATCCTGAAGAGCATATTGCTCAATATAGGGAAAGGATGGAAATTAATCCCATTCCCCCAGATCTCAAGGAAGCTTGCCTCTGCAAGGGTTTTGGTTCTACCTTAACAGGATCAGCCTTAAAATGGCTCTTAAACATTTCTCCTCACTCAATTACATCGTTTGCTCATTTAGTGAATTTATTTAATAGTCAATTTTCTTGCAGTCGAAGTTTTGAGAAGCTAACCAGTGATCTCTACAGGATAACTCAAGGACCTCAGGAATCCTTGAGGGATTACGTGAACAAGTTTAGCCGGGAATCCTTAGATATCCCACATCTTGATGTTGCAACAGCTGTGCAGGCTTTCAAGATGGGATTGCAAAAAGATTCTCAATTTTACCAGGATCTCGTGATGAATCCCTGCAGGAATCTGGATGAAGCTCGGAACAGGGCTTTAAGATATATTCGACTGGAGGATGACAAAAAGATGCAAGAAAGGATGAATTCATCCACAACCTATGAGTCAACCAATAGGAAATCAGAATCCTAGTATAAACCATATCGCTCTAAGCCATATGGCAGGAATGACAGCAAGAAAGTCAATGCTGTTGAAGACGAGGATCCTGAGTTATCAGAATATTGTTTTTCTGTTAATATACCTGAACTGATGTATGCTATGCAGGGTTTAGGAGACAAAGCAAGGTGGCCAAGGAAGAACCAACTGAAAGCTGATTGGAAGGATAAATCCAAGTGGTGTGCTTTCCATGAGGATTTCGGACATGTTACTGAGGATTGCATTGCTCTAAGGAAAGAAATAAGCTATCTCCTGAGCAAAGGATATCTAAAGGATCTCCTGGGAAGAAAGAAGAATAAGGGTCAGGATACCAAGAAGGATCCTGAACGAGCAGCATCACCTCCTGCAGATGCTAAGATAATTAATTTTATTTCAGGAGGATCTGACATCTGTGGGACATCGTATTCTGCAGCGAAAAGACATGCAAAGGAAGCCAAGGCAGAGAGGGGAGATAAACCAACCAGGATGTCAACCCTCACAACCGATAAAGTGATCACGTTTGATAATGACGACAGGGATACTGTCCAAGATCCTCATCACGATGCTTTGGTAATAACTTTATATGTGGCTAATCAATTTGTGCGCAGGATAGTGGTAGACAACGGCAGCTCCGTCAACATAGTTCAGCTGGAAACACTGAAGAGGATGAATGTATCCCCGATGGATATTACTTCAAAATCCACTGTGCTTGTTGGGTTCAGTGGAGAAGCCAGGAATACCGTAGGGGAGATAAAGTTGCCCGTGTATGTTGAAGGTCCAACTCAATGCAGCGCTTTTGTGTCATGGACTCCTTATCCTGCTATAATATTATATTAGGTAGGCCTTGGATCCATGATATGAAAGCTGTGCCATCAACCTATCACCAATGCATCAAGATCCCTACTCCTTGGGGGGTTGTCAAGGTGGATAGTGATCAACAGGAAGCAAAGGAGTGTTACTCATCGTCGATGAAATCCTCAACCAAGCCTAGTGCAGCATAGCAATTAAAGATGCGAGCCCGGGATATCGTGGAGGCTTCAGAGCAGGATGTAAAGAAAATTATCCTGGATCAGGATAATCCAGATATCTCGATGCTCGTAGGAACCAAGATCCCTTAGGATATTGAGGATCAGTTGACCAACTTTTTGAGATGCAGGATGTCAACATTCGCGTGGAAACACGAGGATATGACAGGTATTTCCAAGGATATTATAACTCACAAACTCGAAATTGATAGGTTTTTCAAGCCTGTCCAACAGAAACGAAGAAAGTTTGCCCCAGAATGAAACATTATCATTCAGGAAGATGTTGAAATATTATTAAAGAGCAAGATGATTAGGGAAGTGAAATTCCCCAAATGGTTAGCAAATGTAGTTGTGGTGCAGAAGAAGAACGGGAAATGGAGAGTTGGTGTAGATTATACAGACTTGAATAAAGCTTGTCCCAAAGACCCATTTCCTCTGCCTCATATTGATTCAATGGTGGACGCTACTGCCGGCCATGAGATGTTAACCTTCATGGATGCATCCTCAGGATTTCAGCAGATTCAAATGGAACCTTCAGACCAGGAGGATACTGCTTTCATGACACCAATAAGTATTTATTGTTATACTGCTATGCCTTTTGGTTTAAAAAATGCAGGTGCAACGTACCAGAGATTGGTGAACATGATGTTTAAAGACAAGCTGAGGGACACCATGGAGGTGTACATCGATGATATGGTAGTGAAATCTAAGAAGGCTGGGGATCACCTCCAGGATATTAAGTGTAACACCTCGTAATTTCATGACCAATAATATATCGACACGTGTCATGAACTTTAAACGTGTAAAGGATTACCTTAGAAGGACTAAAGTTGACAAACAAGGAAAGTATGTGAATATAAGGGTTCAAAATGTCAACAATGGATAAATATACCTTACAATAACCCTACATGATGTTTATACCCTTAAACGAATGAATCATGGATCATACGAAGCTAACTGTGAAAGAAAGTGAGAGAATACAAACTACAGGTGTTAAATGTGTCAACATGTTTAAGTTATACCTCTGAGTGACCTTCTAGCAAACCCGAAGCTTTGTAACAATTAATTATGCTCACTAGAATGCGTGATAAAAACTTTCACCAAGTTTCGTTATCGTATGAGAAAGTTATGATAAAATTCGTATACGAGGGGTTAAAAGCGTCAACGATGAAATTTATGACTTTTCGGGTAATCAAAAGTTAATCAAGGACTACACAAAGATTGGTTATGTCTTGGAGCCCTTATAATTCAATTTAGAGGGCTTATAATGCAAGAAATAAAGGCAAAACAACTTTAGGAAGGACCAAGGACTAAAAGTGCAAAAGCTGAAAAGTTGGTAACCTGTCCTGCATAGCCACACGGGCCGCGTCAGGTCAGGCAGGACCCTTACGCGGGCCGCCTCAGCCTCCCAGATACAGAAAACACTGACAGGTGTCTGTTCAGCCATCTTAACCGACTTTAAACCTTGTTTTGACATACCATGTGCAGCCCCATCTGGTTTTTAGAGTATAGGGACACTTGGGATGCATCAATGATCACTTGTAGACTTGCATGGCATGATCTAGAGGGATTAAACCCACTATATAAGGGTCCATGTTTGCAACATTTTTGATCATTCATTCCAACTCCATTTCTGCTGATTTCTGGAGCACAAGAGCCTTGCCTAAGCATCATCAATCGTGCATAGGACCTTGGTAAGTATCCTTAACCTTCCTTAATCGTGTTTTACTTAGTTATTAGCTTAAAAGTCAAACCGTCGTAATTAAAGATTGACTTAACGATAAATCACTAATGGTTCGGTGTTTAGCCAAATCAAAAGTTGTTATAAGTTGGTAATTAGGTGGGCATATTAAACCCTTAAAAGGGCACCTTCTGTTTCCCGCTCTAACTAGATCATTTGTCAGGTCAAAGTGTGTTATAAAAAGTCAACAGAATCTTAATTTTCAAATTAACGCATAATTAGCAATGTAGATGACGTGTAACCTATTTTATCACTCATATAACTTGGTAATTAGTATAAGAACTGGTCTAAGCTTGTTTGATCCGACAATTTTCTGTTTAGGCTCGGTTCGGAACCGAAAGTCGCAAAACTTTGACTTTTACTTTGACTTCAGTTCTGACCCGATTTAGATGGGTTTAGAAATGCCTTAGAGCTTCATTAGGACTGGGTTATATGATAGAATAACCCTCTGTGATTGGTTCGTTGATTGTCCGATTCATTTACACGTTTCCGTTAATTGCCTAATGTTGATCATAATGCCCTTTTGACCATAAAACGAGAATTTTGGAAATGTGAGAGGACAATAATCTTTGCTACTGGTTTATAAACATGTCCCTAAAATTTCACATCAGTTGGAGGTCTAGATTAGGAGTTATGCTCAATAGCGTAATTAGGAGGTCTTTTATTAATTAAACGACGCAATTAGCATAAAGCCTATCTAAACCCAATTTTTGACACCAAACCTTTTACCCACTGATGTAATATAATATTTTGGGATTTTTGAAGATTTTTAATTATTTTTAAACTGATCATAACCTAAGGTTATTACCTTGATTCGGTAATTACCGATTGTACCCTTTTTGTTTATAAAATGAGTTATACATAACAAATTGATACCAAATATTTTGCTACTGATTTTATATGATACATGAAGTATGTTGAACTTTATAAACTGATCAGAAAACTCAGATTTCCTGTATAACCCGGAAATCGCTTAAAACGGCTTATTACGCGTATTAAACACCTAGTATGGGTTTAAAACCATTTTGTCATATAAGACTTATCACCAACTGATATGAACTATTAAATTAAGTTGTTTTACTGATTATTTCAGACCCGAATCTCAGAATTATAATTAATCTCTTTTATAATCTTTAAAATGACCAAAATACCCCTACAGGGCTTAAATTGAGATTAAACTCGTTTTGGGCATAATGGAAGGTATCCTACTGATATCACAACGTATTTAAAGCATATTTACTTAGGAAACCTATTCGTGACTCATTCGGTAAACCGTTATGCGTTATTCGCGTTCGGTTCGGTTTATGTAACTAGTTTGCATAAATTGGCCGAAACGGGTCGAACCTTATCATTTTTATCTCAAAATCCAGAATGTGTTTAGTTTACCCATATTAGACAAGTCTTCAAACTTTTCGGGTCTAAATCACATTCTATTCCGGCCTTTCGCTTAATCATGCGTTCGAACCGTATCCTCCTTTAAAACTAACCGGTCTAAGTCTAAGCTTAATTAAAGACCCGTTAGGATTCTAATAGGTTATTAAAACCTTCGTTCCAAATTAGGAGCCCAGTAAAAGCTACGTGCACTTGCTGTATTTGAATTATACTTTGCTCAGGTAAATACTTTTAACTTATTTTCCCTATACGGGCTTAGGGTACGGTATTATAATACCGCTTGGTCGGGTATGAAGTCGTACAATCAGATATTGATTAAAAAGATGCATAACCCGTTTTATTATGTCTTGTTTGATGCAATGCCTTTGGGAGGTTAATGACCGTGTCCTGGATATCCTTGGCTCATTCATTAGAAATGGCCACGACTTAAGCACGAGGTGTAGGCATACACCTGACAGCTGCGTATGTAAAAAGGGGTAGTCCACAAGAAGGGTATCTTCTTGCGGGTATTATACCTAGTGGTGTGTCTATTAATCTTGTTAAACCGGCTCTTCTAACCGGGTCCTAAATGGATGACAAACATGTAAAACTGTATACAAGTTTATTCTTAAATAAATATCCCAAGTTATAAAAGATATTTTGTGCCGTGTGCATTCAAACTAATTTTCTTAAACTCTTTTCAAAATGAGTCAGTTAATTGTATTTACCAGTGTAAACTGACGTATTTTCCCAAAAGGTTAAGTGCAGGTACTATACGAAATATGCTGGCTACTCCAGACATCAATAATCAAGTCTTGCAAGCTCTAGATGTTAAAGTCTGTTGAACAATGATCTTATTTATATTTTGATCCGCCTGTGGATCCTTGACAGCCGTTGTGATACTTTGATATTACTATTTATTCGGTTGTAATGTGATTCATACCTTTTTGCTTCCGCTGTGCATTTATAATTTGTGTTGTTTGACCATGATGATATCAACTACGTCACGATACTCCCCACCGGGCCCACCAGTAATACGTAGAAATATCGGGGTGTGACATTAAGGGAGCATTTGATATCCTGGATCAATATAATATGAAGCTAAATCCTGCCAAGTGCCATTTTGGAGTTGGAGCAGGAAAGTTTTTAGGATATATGGTGACTAAAAGAGGGATAGAAGCAAGCCCAGAACAGATCAAAGCCATCTTGGATATCAAGTCACCTTCCAATATGAAGGATGTTCAAAGACTGACGGGACGAGTAGCAGCATTAAACAGATTTATTTCAAGATCCTCAGAAAAATGCAAGGAATTTTATGATATCCTGAAGAAGAACAAAAAGTTCGAATGGGGAGAGAAGCATGAAGCGGCCTTGCAGGATTTGAAGCAGTATCTTTCAACTGCACCTCTATTGATGAAGCCTGAGAATGGTGAACCATTATCCCTATACCTCGCAGTATCAGGGAATACTGTAAGTGCTGTTCTTATAAAGGATCATGAAGGTCAGCAATATCCTGTCTATTATGTTAGCAAAAGTTTATTAGATGCTGAAACTAGATATTCACATTTAGAAAAATTGATATTGGCCTTAGTAATGGCATCGACAAAACTTAGACACTATTTTGAGACACATAGGATTCATGTAAAAACTAATTATCATGTTAAGAATGTGCTTAGGAAACCTGAGATGTCGGGTAGGATGGCCAAGTGGTCAGTGAAATTAAGTGCCTATGACTAGTATATGAACCTAGGAATGCCATAAAGTCTCAGGCTCTAGCTGACTTTGTGGCTGATTTCAGTAGTGACATTCAAAATGAAGTAGACCTAAAAGTACAACAACTAGGAAAAAATTTAGAATCCTGGACATTATATACTGATGGTGCATCTAATGTTAGAGGTGTAGGATTAGGTATACTACTAAAATTGCCACAAGGGGACATATTACCCCAGGCTATTAGGTGTGAATTTCCTGCTACTAATAATGAAGCAGAATATGAAGCCTTGATCGCAGGATTAGAATTGGCCAGGAATATGAGTATTAAAAGTTTACAAGTATTTGTTGATTCCTTGTTAATTACTAATCATTTTAATGGAACATATGCAGTTAAAGGTGAGAAGTTAATTGAATATCTCGAAATTCTCAAAACATTAGCAGGATATTTCGATGTTTTTACACTTGAACAGGTACCAAGAGAGGATAATGCTGAAGCGGATGCCTTGGCAAATCTAGGATCATCAGTCAGGATACCAGAGGGAACCCAAATACCAATATTACATATCCTGTATCCTGCGACGGATCTTCTTAAATCTCAGGATAAGGAAGTAGTAAATATTCAGGATCACGATGATGAGTATCCCGAGGGGGATCCTAAGTCCTGGACGGCTCCAATCCTGAGATATCTCAAGGAAGGGCACATCCCAAAGGATGAAAATCCCAAGGCCTTTAGAATGAAGGTATCACGATTCACTATTATGAATAATATTTTGTATAAGAAATCTCTTGCAGGGCCATATCTGAGGTGCTTGGAGTATCCCGAAACCATAGAAGTACTTCAGGATATACATGAAGGGGATTGTGGTAACCATACTGGGGGCAAATCATTATTCTCAAAGGTATTGAGAACAGGATACTATTGGCCAACAATGAGGAAAGATGCTGCGGAATATGCTCGAAGATGTGATGCATGTCAAAGGCACAGTAATATATTACATCAGCCTGCTGAGCCACTGTATCCTATTGCTTCCCCTTGGCCGTTCATGAAGTGGGGAATGGATATAGTGGGAAAATTGCCAAAGGCTCCGGGAGGAAAAGTCTTTATGCTGGCAATGACTGACTATTTTTCTAAATGGGTTGAAGCTGAAGCATTTGTCCAAGTTAGAGACCAAGAAGTAGTATCCTTCATTAAAAGGAATATCCTGACCAGATTTGGAATACCAGCTGAGATAATTTGTGACAATGGTTCTCAATTTATAAGTAAGAGGACTACTGACTTTTGCAAGAGTTAGGGAATTAAAATGATCACATCCACACCGGTACATCCTCAAGCAAATGGATAAGCAGAATCCTCAAATAAGATAATTGTCAACAATTTGAAGAAAAGGCTTGGAGCTAAGAAGGGAAGATGGGCAAAAGAATTACCCTTTGTTTTATGGGCCGATAGAACGACGGTGAAAAATGCAACTGGCCAAACCCCATTTTCCTTAGTATTTGTAGCAGAAGCGGTGATCCCAACAGAAATGGTGATACCTACGGCCAGATCCAACCTCAGGGATCCTGAGCAGAATCCTGAAGCCCTTTGCCAGGAATTGGATACTATTGATAAGACAAGAGATGCGGCAAGGCTAAGGATGGCAGCATACCAACAGAGGATATCCAGAGCATATAACAAGAATATAAGGACTAGAAGGTTTCAAGTTAGATATTAGGTGTTAAGAAAAGCTTTTCAGAATACTACTAATCCTGCTGATGGAAAGTTGGCTCCGAAGTGGGAAGGACCCTATGAGATTGAATTAGAGTCAGGGAAAGGAGCATACCGACTCAAGAATATAGAGGGGGATATGCTACCAAGATCCTGGAATGCTATACACTTAAAGCTCTATTTCAAGTGAGTTTAGAATTTAATTTCTAACTCAGGATGGTATGAATTCTATCTCTTTTGATATATTTGATATTATTTATTATATTAAACCCAATACTGACTTAAGCATCGGGGGGGTGTTAGCCAGGCTAGCACCCACCTTAGTTTACAGTTGTTTTGCAGTATATGCTTCGGGATATAGCTCCAGGATATACACTCAGGATACTTTGAAAAATTAGAGGATTGGCCCCCTCTCTCACGTTTAAGGGATCCTGATCCCTTCAAAGGTTTAAAGGTATTCACCTTTCTCTCGAGTTGGGTTTAAACACCCCGCCTGGAGCGCAAGTTATCCAGGGATAGTTCAAGATAGCGGGACCAGTCCATGTAAAAGTGGCTGACAATTTCGTTATTGTTGGCTATATCCTGGATCCTAAAGGTATATGAGGATTGATCACCATCTCTCGCGAAAGGGTATTTTCATACTCTCTAAGGTTTAAAGGTTTTCACCTTTCAAAGTCTTGGAGTTTATACACTCCCGCCTGTAGCGCATGAAAATTTGGGATTTTCCCCAGTATACTTATGGGTTTATCCCCATAACACTAAGGATTTATCTCCAGTACATTTCATGGTTTATCCCCTATAATACGAAAAATTATTCGAACAGTTGCAATTGATATTTCTAAATGTTCAAAGACATAATGCACAGGGGACATGCTTACTGAAGCAGTTGTGCAAAGCTCAAAGGATCAAGCTTAGACCCAGTACACTAAGTGTCCCATACTGGGGACATCTTCATTGCAAAGGTTGAGAAAGGGTTAAAGTTTGAGAATAGGGTTGTCCTCTGATTCTGGTATGATATTTCCTTTAAAAACCTTATCTAAATCTTTTGAGTTTTGACGCTTGTCACTATCCTAATGAGGATATATTCTCAGGATATACTTTCAAGATATATTCTTAGAATATGTTTCAGGATATTTGGATAGAATGAACTTGATACTTGGGTTTAAAATTAAAATTGTATCTATTATCAAAACAAGCTTTATAAAATAGAAGTGAACCATCCTTTTTCTTTGGAGACCTTATCTGAATCATTTGAAAAACTCTATTTGACGAAAGTCTTGATAGAATATTTGTCAAGGTATTTTCATAAGACATTTAAAATATTGCACCAAGTTTGGAACGTTAAAATTCAAACTAAGTAATGCATAATAGGAATTGAAAGGCAACAATGAATAAGTTAAAAGGAGGTTATATTATTAACATAAGCAAAAGTTGTGCTTTTGGTTTCACCTCAAACCAGGGTCCCTCCACCAAAAGCACGATTAGTTCCTTACCATATTTACACAACGGTTGAAGGTTTCATCTCAAACCGAGACCCATCCGCCTCCAACCATTGTATTGTTCAAAACAGATTTTACTAATTGATGACCAAGGGCTTCATCCTGAAACCCAGGACCCATCCACCTTTGGCCATCATATTGTTTTAGTGCAGGAAATGTAAATTGTTCAAAGACAGGAAAAGTAAATTGTTTAACAGACCACAACCATCAGAGTTAAAAAAGTGGGCTCCGGCCTAGGCACATACATCCATCATCGCCCACTTCGCTGCATTTAAGGGGCAGCACCCTCTTCCACCATGGTTTCATCGGCAGCATCCTCTCCAGCATCCTTTCCGGCATCCTGTTCAGCATTCATCCCAGCATCGCCACCAACATCCTTAGAAGCACCAGCATCATCCACCACCATAGCAGACTCCTCCGTAGCAGACTTCACAGGAGGCTCTACGGGATTACCACCAAGATCTTTCAGCTTTACCTCCCAAGCCTTGACGTTCCATGAAGGACATTCGAAGCCCAGAGCCACAGCCTCATAGGCCATTTTCAGTCTAGCCTGGAGGAGGGAGATGACGACAGAATTCTTGAGGCTTTCTCGATATGAAGCCATATCCTGCTCGTGTTGAACTTGGGCAGCATCGGACTTGGCTTGGGCCTCGTGGGTGATCTTCTGGATGGCAGATTGGTGCTCTTGGGCCATTGCCTTGTACTTGGCCTCATAGTGCTCTGATTTGGCAGTGGCAATCGCTGCTTGGTCCGCAATGGTGGCTGCAACCTTTTTCAGCTTGCTCTCTAGCATGACGTTCGAGCCACATGCTTCTTCATAGATGAGCACCAGGCGTTTAAGACCCTGTGGAATAAGGAAACAGGTATTAACCTTTATTGACATTTATAACCAGCATATGGTGCAGGATGTAGGACAAGGATATAAACCTGGTTAAGGAAGCCGGTCATGAATTTGCTGGACTCTGTGAACCCATAGTTCTCGAATGGGAACACATGGGGGGTGCCGGGATAGTCTGCTTCCTTCCTCTTATGGGAGCTGGAGGCTCGAGTCCTGGATGCTGGGGGAGCCTTGGGTGCAGTAGCAGTTTTCGAACTGGTAGGCTTTGGCGTGACAGCTGGCTTGGGATTGGTTTCTTGTTTAACAGGCGCAAGGCTAGAGTAACTGTCCAACTCATCAAGCTGGAAGCCTTCGAGATTGATGACTGGCACTATAGAAAAGGGAAAAATACTTAACTCTTAACACTCATATTCTATAGTTAGTCTAATTATATACTTACTAGACATTTCTGAACTTGATTTTTGACTCGAGCTTATGGGAGACAGGGAGAAACTTCTTTTACTGACTGGAAGTTGATAAATCTTTTTTATCCTGAGCTTCGATTCTGCGCTTGGAGGGGCTAAATCTCTGAAATTTGCTGCACAAAAAATGGAGATGTCAGTCAAGGATATAATTTTGAATATATTTGGGGATATTCCTAAAACCCTAAATCCTACCCGAAGTCAACCATCTAACTGGCAGATCAAAACCCTTGTCAATAGACTCCCTTTTAACGAAAAAGAACTTTCGTTGCCACTGATCTTCATTCTTAGTGGCCTTGAGAATTAGGGGGTTCTTGGAGGTGGAGAACAGAAGAAAGCGGCTATTACCATGGGATCTCAGTCGATATGCTATGGGAAGGTCTTCGACGCATAGGTCTGGGAAATGACGAGATTTAATTTGGTTTAACACCATTAAAACTCGCCACACCATTGGCATAGTCTGAGCATAACTAAGGCCGGTAAGTTCAAAGAAAGGGGAGATGAAGGGTGGAAAAGGATACCGGAGTCCCAAGGAAAAAGGATAGGCGAAAAAGCACACCCACTCGTTAGATGCCGCATCTGATCGGACCTCCCGATCGAAAGGGCGAATGATTACTCCGGCAGGAAAGGCACCAGAATCCTTCAAGGCGGCGATGTCGGCATTGTTGAAGGAACAAATCTCCTTTTCCGGTTCTCGAATAAGGTTTTGACTTACGAGGGTTGGGGCTGGTTCATTTGAACGTGATCTTGTTCGTAAGGCCATAGGAGGTTTTAACCGAGAAACGAGGAATTCAAGTAAAGGAAAAATAGAGAAGAAGAGAGAAAGAAAATACCTGAGGAATGGCTTGAAAAATGATGATCATAATGCTGAATAAATCAGCTAAATAGAGGCTGAATATAGGGGGCAAAGAGTAAATATCGCGTTGGAAGTTGCACAAAGTCACATCAAGCGTCGTTTCAGTTTAATAACCTCGATTTAAGAGATGAACTTTAAAATATATCCGTTGGAATTTGTATACCAACAAATATATTTTGGGGACAATTATTATGGGTGATTTTCTGCTTATATATCCCGACTGATATGCTGACTTTGTTTGTTTTATTGTGACCAGGATGCTGGATCAGGATATTGGTAATATCCTGATACGATATCCTGGTAGTAACTAATTAACTCACGTGCAGATTATTGTAACAAGTCTCTAACGGTCAGGTGGACTTCTTCTCCTCAAGACTCGGGCAAATCAGTTAGATTATAGACGTTGGAGCCAGAAGACGTGTAACGTTCACATGAGGAATATCTGTTGAATTCCGGAATAATAGGCTATTTAGTTAGTTTCTTTTTACTATAAATAGATTGATCAGATCAGATTATGTAACACCTGTGCCTCCACGGCCATCAAACAAATGCCAAACCAATGAAATATTGTATTTCATACTTGGGATTTGTAAAAATATGTGTATCATTTACACATATCAACTCTTGTTCGATTTCAAACTCTAAATCGCTTTCTGGAAGGTTATACGCGCACCGATGCGTAAATATAACCAGTTTAATGCAACGAACACTCCGGAATAGTGAAATAGGCTAAACATACCTTAAATAACCTTTACATAACTTAGAAATAAGATTTGGAAGGTTTGGTATGCCAAAATCAAGTTAATTCGTCTACAGGGACTAAATATGACAAACTATGAAAGTATGCCAATTTGAACTGTAACAGACATTCCGGAACATGACCATAAGTTAAACACACCTTAAATATCCTTTACATATCTTAGAAATAGGCTTTGAGGGGTTCGGTGTGCTAAAATATACTTTTGGGTCATTCAGGGACTAAAAGTGTCAAAAAGCGCACAAGTTTGCACTTTTGCGCATAACTTACGTTCTGAATACATCCGGACATCCAAAAATTTATGTAAGCATGACTATATTATGCTTTAGTGTTTGGCTTGCCAAAAATCCATTCGTTGCGTCATTTGGATCGCTTTTCGCGCTTATGCGCACTCCGTCGTAATTAAGCGAACATCGCGTTCGTACGATCAAACGAACTGACATCCGACATATTTTTGAGCATGTTTCATGTCCACAATGTTTAGGCATCATTTTAGGGCCTTAAATTTGGCTTTACGGGCCTTAGAAGTGTCGGGAATGGCCTTAAACACGTGCAGGGACTGAAACTGTAATTTCTGGAACTTGTTTCTGATCTGTGCAGGCCAGGCGGCCCGCGTAAGATCCTTGTATCCTCCACGCGGCCCGCGTCTGACTTCCTGACCAGATTAACTGCATTTAACAGCAGTTTGCAGCTGGTTGATCCACCACCACACATTCTAAAATGCTTAGTCAGCTGATAAGGATCAATTTGAGCTACCATAAGGTCCCGACACTTGTACGGGTGGGATTAAGGCACATTTTCCATGAAACGATCCTAACGGTTCGGGTATTCCTATAAATACCCATTCACCCCAACCCCATTTCTCACAAGAATCTGGATTTGAGAGCTCTAAGTTGAAACCATTGTTTCATACCTGAGTTCTTGGATCGAGATTAGCATTTGGGGACCCTTCGTAAGTATTCTTTCGTTCTTTTATTGCTTTTCGAGTCTTTCGAGTCTGAAAGTCAAACTTTGTTTAACTTTCTGCATTGACCAGTTTATGGTCAATGCGAAGTTCGTTTGAACTTCGCAACGTGAGTGTAATCACGTTGGTTATAGTCCCTTGGGACTATGCCTACTGATTACCACGTTGTCTAGGGTCGTAGGGTAAGCGATCTAATAAATCGCTTATACCTTCGAACCCGACCCATTTGGTCGATCATTAGGATCCGACCAAAGACATTAGGTGACCATAGTAGGTAGGGAATAACCTTCTGAGGTTATACCCTATGGTCACATCGTTTGAGTAGTTGTATGATAGGTAGTTTATATGCCTTAGGTAAATTACCAGATTACCCTTTTCATGTATAATTGGTAATTAAGCATATGTAACCTAAACCTTTGTCACATAACTGATTATGTAACATGTTTAGGCATATTCTACTTGTCATAGGACTAGTTAGGCGGTCCGAACGCGTTTCACGCGCACGACGCGTTAAAGTAGCATAAGCTACCTTAATGGGTCGCGATGGGTCGAAAGCACTTAGGTTAGGTTTCATGTAGTATGTAGGCCTTGTTAAACCATATCATATGAGTTCCAATACTCATTTGGTTTACCAAGCCTCATCCTATCCGATCTCCCGATTTAAGTCCGGTTTATTTATATAGTTTTAGATTGCCGACTGATTTCGTGCTCACTCTAGCTTTGTTTGGTTGTTGTTCAAGACCTTTAAGCATTCTCAGGCGAGTACATTATTCCCCTATTTTACTGCTTTCAATTGTTTTGGGGTGACTCATATGTGCTAAATGTTTTCAAGGTTTTAACGATGGTATCAAAACGATTTTCGATGTTATAACGATGGTTTCAAAAACGATTAAGACGATTTATACAAAACTAATAACGATTTCGATAATGTGAACGAACTTGTTGGTTGGGTTACATAACAAATGACATTCATTAGCAATGATCAAGCCGACCAGTATTAGGTTATGGTACCATAGGATCTGACAAATCCCGTTATTTACTACACCCGTAGTTATGTGTGGGTGTTGTGGGTAGCGACTAATCTGTAATTGTTAATTTACTCTTTGGTAAGGGTTTATTAACGCGAATTGTTAATCTATCCTTTGGTAAGGGTTTATTAATGCGAATTGTTAATCTATCCTTTGGTAAGGGTTTATTAATGCGAGTCAAGAAGGTTTGAATGTTATTAGCGAGACGACCATATAAGTAGTTTCACGACCTAAAACGAATTTAACGATTTGGGTAAACAATTGACTTCAAAGCGATATACGATTGGGTTTTGGTTACATATTACATGATTTACATTGATCATGCATTTACACAAAACATAGCTTTGATTTAAACCAAGTTTTACTCCAACGCTTTGTTTTGTGCATTTCATCCATGGTTTAGTTGATGCATTTCACTAGCCATACATATCATTTTGGTTACATATTACATGGTTTACATTTGACACATAAACACTTTTGACATTGGTTATACATTACATGATTTACATTAGACATGAACATTTCGCTTTGGTAGTTTGATTTGAGTAAGTGATTACGTAACGAGGCGTGTGTAATATGATACAAGCATGGTGGATACGCCGATGGTACTTCCTATATATAAGTGTTTGTATGGTATTACATATCGTAGCGTTATTTGAATCATTTCAATTTGGACATATAACATTTTATACAAATAACATACTTTTCACAATTTGCTGTACTAAAACAAAGATTTTTGGGTTAAGAGTCATGGCTACGAGGTTTTATAAACTATAACCCGCTTGATTTGAGTTGGTTAATTAAGTTGCAATATTATACTCTTTTCAAAACAAGGTTTTTAATAAAGTATTGCAACATCTAAACTAGCCATGATTTCGACACTCCTACAAAACTAATGTATTCGCCAGCATTTCTTTGTTGGCCTCGTTTTCACATATGTTTCAGGTATTGTTGAAAGATATCAATTGATAGGATGCATGCTCACATAGGACTGGACAAGGCCTTAGTGACTCAATAACAATGATAGACTATGTTTAAATTGTGTATTTAGATTTCCAGACGATGTAATTATTCAATGTTTAATAAAACGAAACACTTTTTGGTATCCATGGTTATGAAACATTAATTCTGTTACAACGCGCCTCGATGTTTCCGCCACGTTTTGTTGTTTTACGTGGTCGGGGTGTGACAGATTAGGGGACACAATCTCTCGTACACTCTTTCTCTACTAGCTACAAACACTCACAATACACTCACACTTGTATCGAATTCACATTGTAACACTTAGTCGATCCGCATCATATACTGCACTGTATCCTGATATTTGAAGCAATAAGAAGAACAAGGCAACTACGATTGTCAACTCCCGAGGTTTTGTGCCGGCGATCTAGATTTGATCAAGGGCTTTCCTCGTACATCCTGTGTCACCTTTTACATTTTTGCTCATTGTTTGATTGTAGATACAGCTCGATATCCTGAGCCGTATCCTGAAAACTGTTTTTACAAACAACTTAACTAGCATATTTTTGATACATATTTTTAGCACACTACCTCACTTAACTAATTTGATCACTTAATTGCTTCGGTAATTTTTGACCAAAACAATGGGGATATATATAAAATTGCCCCAATAAAAACATTGTTTTGAAGGAAATTGCCCCTATAAAAACATTGTTTGAAGGTTAGTTGTTTAAGTTATATGCTTAAAATTGTGAAAACAAGGTTTTAAAGGTTAGTTATGCTTAAAATAATAAGAGTTAAATGTCTGGTTGGTCTTTGTGGTTTGCAATTTTTACAGAGTTGGTTCTTAGGCTTCCATAATTACATACATGATCTCATTGGTTGCAATTTTTACAGAGTTGGTCCTTATACTTCCATAATTACATACGTGATCTCAGTGGTTGCAATTTTAAACTCAGGTGATCCTTATTACTAACGTATGTTAAGTTTTACAGTTAAGTCTGTATTAAATGACCAAAGTAGTTTAATTAAAAAAACCATAAAAATAGTTTAATTAAAACAATATAAATCTTTTTGCGTCCCACCTCACTTCTTCTTCTACCCTCAAACCATCACCATCACTACCACCTAGAGGTGGTAAAATAGGCAGGTTGGGTTGGGTTAACTTAAAAATAGGTCAGAATAACTTTGGGTAAGAATGTGTTTGGATTAAGATGGGTATAGTTTAGGATGAGCTAACACTAGTTATCATATTGATGTTCCTAGGAAAGTCATGGACTCATGGTATTCGTTGAATCATCTCACACAGAATAATTTATTGAACTAATATTAGTCTCAAATTCAACATTCAAAATTACAAATGAGAATCACATAATACAACCAAAAAACCCACAATTTAAAAAATAAAATCAACTTGCTAATTGAATTCTCTAAGCATTGCTAAGCAAGATGATAAGATTGAGTTTGAAAATTGGGTATTTTGTTAGAGAATTCACATCCATTCCATTAAATTGTGTGTGGAGTTTTTATAATATAAATAGTATAAAAAGTGGTTGTGAGTGGAGGGGGGAAAATGTTACAGTTCATCTGTATATTTGGGGGGACACTGTTCACCCTTTATAATTTTTTAATATATTTTGAAAGTGGTTGTGAGTGGAAGAGAGAGAAAATGTAATGATAAATGTATAAAAAATATTATTTAATTGAAAAAGAGAGAGAAAATATAGCGTTTTTTAATGTAATTTAGGGTGAAAATATGATGGAATGGATGTGAATGCTCAGTAAAAAAGTCACCCGATAATTAATATGGCAAATTAAAGTTTACTTATTGAATTTTTTTTCACTAAATTAATAGTGTCAACTCTTTAAAAAAAACAAAGAGTTAAATGCCATTTTAGTCCCTGTAGTTTGGGTTATTTTGTCAGTTTAGTCTAAAGATTTCATTTTTCGTCTAGGTCCAAAAAGTTTCACCGCTACAATTTTAGGTGCTGTTTGTTTTTTGGCCAGAAGCACTTCTGGCCACTTATGTCTGCGTCGCACAGACACGCGCAGACCTTTGGGTCCTGCAGCTTGTTTGTTTTCCGGAAGCACTTCTCACCTTTTACCTCTTCCCCACGCAGACATAAGCCCACATCTTCTCACCTCTTCTCACCTCTTCTCTCTTTCAAAACACAGACACCACCTCCACCACCACATATCCGCCACCACCTCCACCACCTCCACCACCACATCTCCGCCACCACCTCCACCCCACATCTCCGCCACCAAGCCACCGCTGACGTCACCTCGAACAACCGTCACCGGAACCATGTCATCGCCGACGTCCTCTGTTTCTTTCTCTTTCTCTGTCGTCTCTCTCTTTCTCTCTTCAATGTCTGCCGCCGTGTGCCGCCGCCATGGCAGTTGCTGGCCATTATTTAGCGAGGGATCAGGTGGGTGTGGGTGTGATAGGTGTTTGATGAAGTTCTGAGTGTGTGTTACAGGGACAATGGGTTAGTTGTAGGGGGTATACGAGGATGGGGTGGGTGTGCGGCCGGAGTTTGAAGGTGGTGGTGGTGGGTTCTTCAGTGGGGGCTAGGGTTTGCAGAGAGAGAGGGAGGAGTGTGTTGTGTGTGTGTGTGTTGTGAAGGGTTTTTGTAGAAGTAAAAAAACAAACCCTCTTCTCCTTGCAGACTGCAGACCTTTGGTCCACCTCTTCTCCTGTAGATGCCTGCAGATGTGGTCGGAAGACTGCAGACCTTTTGGGTCTGAAAAAACAAACACCACCTTAGTCTTCATCCATTTTTTCTGTTTAGGAGAAAGACAATTCAATCATTTTATATTGGCGAACTGCCCTCGTGTTAACAAAATTAACCTATATATTAAAAAGAGAAAGGATTGAACACTAACAATAAATAAATATTAAAAAGAGTCTTTAATGAAAAGTAATAAAAATAGAAATGAATGAATAGTATTGGGTACCGGTATCGGTATCAAATTTACCAAACTGAGTGTATTTTCGGTATCCGTTCGGCACCTGTATTCATCGGGTTTTACCCTCAAATACTGGTGTCATACCAGTACCGACCGTATCAAGCCGTACTGTACCAGGTATATTCGATACCGGTACCCATTTTTGAGGATTTCGGTAACGGTATTTTCGGTACCGGTTGGTACCGAGCTCATCAAATCCTGTAGCAACGTAGCAATGCAAGTAATTGCACAGTTTAGATTACTTTTCATACACACAGTAAATAAACTGTATTTCGTTTGAATGATGTTTTATATACACAACAACTTATTTTGCTTTATTTTTTGTCTTTTTACATAATGAATGAATTGTAGCATGTAAAATTAACTTGGATATTTAGATTATTGATGAGAAAATCGTATCAAATCCTGTAATCAAACCGGTATCGTATCGGTACCAAATTTACTATACCAAATCATTTTCGGTACCAATTTAGTACCCACATTTTGGCATTTTCAGAATCGATACTTTCGGTTCGACACCGGTCTAGCACCATACCTATATTTATTGATTTTTACCTTAAAATACCATACCGTATTGTACTGAGCATTTTCGGTGCCGGTACCTAATTTCGATGATTTTCTGGATCGGTACTTTCGGTGCCGTTACAGGTACCGAGCTGATCCATATTTTAACGTGTTAGCACCGTAATAACTGAACTAAAAACAACCGAATTTCCAACGTGTAGGACGTGTGGGTCCTATTATTATATATTAGGTTATTTAAAATCGTTTTTCTTAGGACGGATTGACTATCCTTTTCACGACATTTTTATTTATGTTTTGATATTCGGTATCTACTTGCTGTTACTGACACGCGTTTTGCAGTCATTGGGTCCCTGCCGCAACGCGCGGGCGGAAATTTAACTAGTTACATGAAATACCGGTTCACAGGTTTCTTCTCCTGCACAGGTTCTGACTCCGGTTCCGGTATCGATTCAGTGCTACCTCAGGCAGGGGCGTACCTACCTTAGGGGAAGGGGTAGCCTTCGCTACCGCTTGGCACTCTGGCGGTAGAGTAAATTTTGGAAAAATTTGACCTTTTTTCGATTTCGTTACCGCTTTTATATAAAACGTTACCGCTACGAAGATTTTCTAGATCCGCCACTGACCTCAGGTCAGTGACAAACGTAGGGTTTCGACCTCTGTAACTGTTTTTCTTCTTTTGGTGTTTAGATATTTTTAGTTAAACAAACAAAACCCAACCCTTTGTCTCGTTTATCTGCTCGATTCAGGTGCCTTCTGTCCGGACAATTGCGTATGAGTCTTGGTTCGCATAATCTCGTCTTCGAATTAAGGTATGAACCTTTTTATTCTAGTAACTCACATTCCCTTGTAAAAGAGAACCGAAACTTTGACATAACAGTCTAATTTTTTTTGTGAAAACCATCTGTTGGGTTGGGATCAAGTGCTTTTGCTGCTGCCCACCAACTGTTTGTAGAAATGCTTGACCCACACCCACATAAATTTTCAAACTTTGGTGTTTATGTTTCAATTGGATTTTGATTTACCAAGTTCCCATCTACTTTGTGACTCAGTTTGTATTGAGAATCTTCATGAAAATGGAATTTTCAAGAAAATCGTTTAAAGTGGAATGCAATCTGAATTTGGGAAAAGGATTCTTAAACGATTTTCTTGATTTCAAGTATGAAAAGTTTGCATCTTGTGTACTATATATAAACAGTTTGTGTCTTGTCTTACATTGGGTAATTAACATCTTAACAAATTAAGTCTCTTTTTCAAGGGAATGTGAGTTACCGAGTATCATCGGGAATAATTCATGTAATGCACTAATGTCTGAATGATGGATTGATAGATGAAGTTTGTGAAGCCACTCAACTTGTACCAGGACTTGCTGAAGCTGCGTGCTGTGGATCGAGGGCGATTTCTTGGTTTGGATGTTGGTGATAGATATGTTGGCCTCGCGGTTTCGGATTTCGACAATAAAGTTGCTTCACCATTAAGGTATAAACTTATTCCAAGTGCACATTTTAATACTCATACTTGCTTGCAGTATGCATGAGATAATGTTGGCTGTTTTTATATGCTGCAGCGTTCTAGTTAGGAAGAAAAACAATATCGGTCTGATGGCTCTTGATTTCGAACATCTGGTTAGTTATTTTTGCTTCTGTTTTACAACAATCTATTTGTTTTTTCTATCTAAAATTTGTTATTTTTCGTTTTTTGTGTGCAGATATCGAAACTGTCTCTGTCTGCCTTTATTGTTGGATACCCATATGAAAACATGCAAAAGAATAGCGAAAATGCAAGTTTCTATTTTATATTGTAACTTCACCTTCTTGTTTATTCGGTTTGAAACTCATGTTCTTATTTCTCCTTCTCTGTTACAGGCTACCCAAGTGAAAGTATTTGTTGACGACCTTTGTAAAACAGGGAAACTTAAAGACGTGAAGTATACATTATGGAACGAGTGCTACACAACAAAGGTGTGTGCACCGTTTTTTTTTGGTTATACATGATCTTTGGCGAGATTGTTATTGATGCGGTTTAAGTTGGTAACAGAATGTGGAGCTATTGTTGAAGCCATTGAATCTGCCCCCAGTAGAAGCAAAAACGAGTAGTGACAAATTTGCGGCTGTCGCAATACTGCAGGTATCACTCTTTGTTATTATGCTAAGATCTGCTAAATAGTTTTATTGATGAAATTTAATTACTATATTAGCTTTATTGTCCTTATTATCTTTTTTAACATATTAGTTACTTGTGAAATTCTGATTTTTGTTAAGTGATTACTCTTTTTGGTCTTTGGCAGGCGTATTTGGATTTCGTTAACAGGTATGCCGTGACCGAGGAAAGCCAATGAAGATCAAGAGCTTAGTTTAGGGCCTCCAAATATTTTAACGTTTTGGACGTTACTTAATTTTCAGTTGAGTAAATTACACGGATGGCCCCTGTGATTAACCAAAAATTTGGATTTGGTCCCTAGCTTTCGAAAGTACACGGATGGTCCCTGTGTTTCTAACGTATTTAGTCCCCAACTTTTGCCATAAGTACATGGATGGTCCATGTGGTTTGCACTTTATAAAGCATTCAGTTCCTAACTTGGACTTACTGTAACCTTTAGATTTGTTAGTTGGGGACTAAATGTGTTACAAAGTGCAAACCACATGGACCATCCGTGTACTTTTAAAAACTAAGGACCAAATTCAAATTTTTGGTTAACCACAAGGACCATTCGTCTAGTTTATTCTTTTCAACTTGTTTTAAAGAATCGTAAGATAAACTAGTTTACGACTTCCAAAAACGTTGAACCTCCCGTAAACACATAGTGCTTGCTAATCATTCTCTTCTGTTGTTGTCCTAAGGGGCTGCCCGGCTGCTGGTAGCAGCGCATTAGCCTTGACATGTGGCTCCCCGTATCTCGTTTTTTAAAACGAAAACCGTTGATGGTTGATTAACATCCGGATTAAAACCTCTTCCCCGGGAGCATCTCATACTCGGATGCTGCAGCTAAAATCTCCAAAAGACACTTAAACTTTGTCTTATGGGTAATCAAAGAACTAAACCGTTAGATTGTTGTGTAACTGATGTAATAATATGACGCAATCAAACCAAGATTAAGAGGTGAAAGGTAAAAATCATCATTGATTGAAACACATTTACTCGATTCCAAGTCACTCGACGCGTTCTCCACAAGCTCAGATAGATGATCCTGTATATGCCTTTGACTTGCACCTTGCAGATTGTAGTAGTTCAGGTTCCGGGGTCAGTCTACGGTACATAAATGTCCACGTCAGATAATCAACAGCGCCTTGTTTGTTTGCAACCACTTTAACAACCACCTCAGCGTCCAAGTTATCGTAAGGCGATGATGCAAATGGCTTTCAACTGGAAATAGTTCAAATAAAAACTTTCTGATGGTTTCTTAAAACAGAAAATTCACCTCTTCTGCAAGCTTCTGGCTATCCTGCGGATCAACCCGCTGTTCATAAGCCTGGGAAATCCTCCTCTGAAGCCAATACACATCGATGTCGTGTACATCAACCGACATTCCCTCATTAACTTCTTGCACGCCTCCACCACAGATTCGCATTCGCTTAACCGCATTCCCATCATATTCTTCCTCATTATCTTCTTGTATAACATCAACTTCACTCTTTCCATCATATTCTTCCTCATCTTCCATATACACCAACAAGTTGTGATAATAATAACTAGTTTGGGCTATGTTTTATTTGTTGTCACTTGGCTAGAGACATAGGCACACTTTTTTTCTGACCCGAAAACGTCCGAAAGGAGTGTAAGGCTTGGGTGTTATAGAGGGCGTGATGGAGGTGCCATGCGGGAAATGGAGGATCAAGAACACCACACCCAACGGGGTTGGTGTGTGACAAACGTGGAATGTTTTCTCTCTTCAATTTTTTTGAACGACCAACAAGAGCCCGATCACTCGGGTAAATTAAATGGCAAAAGGTCATCCACACCTGTGAATGCAGAGATGCTGAGGAAACCCAATGGAATGATGGAGAGGAGCGATTGAGGTATGGTGATGTAAATGATGGTTATGAAGTGGAAGACGATCACTACACCCTACAGCTTTATGAGACGGGCTTGGTTAGTGATTAGATAATCATTATTTTACTTTTCAAAAACTCATTATATAGTTATGAGTTAATTACATAGTTAGTCCCTGTAGTTTGCACAAAATAACATACTTAGGTACTAATAGTTTAAAATCACCTTTTAGGGTATCAACTTTTCATTTTGTAACGTTTGGAGCTATTAACTTCTAGGGTATTAACATAGTTAGTCTTTATGGTTTGCACAAAATAACATACTTAGGTACTAATAAAATGTGATTTTAAACCTACAAATAACGTTAATACCTTCAAACGTTACAAAATGAAAAGTTAATACCCTAGAATGTGATTTTAAACTATTAGTACCTAAGTATGTTACTTTGTGCAAACCACAGGGACTAACTATGTAATTAACTCTATAGTTATTATTATTTTTTAGGGTTATTGGATTTTATCACCCCCAACTATCGGCCTTTGGCCGTTGTCACCCGCAACTAACACTTTGACACCCGGCACCCCCAACTTGACTTTTTGTTTGCACTAGCACCACCCAATTAAATCTGCACTAACTTGGTTAGTTTTTTATCCGACGTGGAACAGGTTTGCTGATGTGTACTTGATTATGTGGCGCTGATGTGTTATATCCCTCCCTAACTCCATTACTACAACCACTTCCTTCTCATCACCGTTTCAGCAACTAAATCATCCTTATCTTTCACCACAAACCGTAACTTATCCTTTACGGCATCGGAAAAACCCTCGGTTTCATTATCAGGACGCTTCCACGGCAACATTTTCCGGCCACCGGAGCCGGCGACGGCGATCGTACTCTTCACGTTTTCAAACTCCGAAATCCGGCAGAGGATCGTGATCCCGCTGCGATGATCATGCACATACTCCATCCTCCTGTCCAACATACACCGCCATCTTCCCCTTCGGCACCGCCACCTCTGTTTCCGGCGAATGCGTTGGAACAGAGAGATTACTCTATTTGACGGGTTTAATCGGAACAGAGAGATTGACCTGTTTGACGGGTTTAATCGACGGTATCCGCTTGTTTTTGACCGGAATCTCTAGCGAATGCGTCGAAACAGAGAGATTACTCTGTTTTTTTTATCGAAACAGAGAGATTACTCTGTTTCTTACAGACCCGTCGGAGGTGAGATCCACTCTACGCCCGGCTGACGTGCTAGTTTTTTGTTGGGAGGGCGGGAAACATGCTTGTGTCGATCTCACAGGTGTATCCCCCTAGCCGGGTTCCGGGGAAATGGGTTTGTGGCGGGGCAAGCGGTACTGAAAGCAGAGTCGAAGAAGGTGGAAAAGCACGCGAAAGCTTGTGAGGATAATCAGCATGCCTTTGTCCCCCTAGCGTTTGACACGTTTGGCTCTTTGGCGCCAGAGGCAGTTCGTTTCTTGTCCAGAGTTCAGCGTGTAGTCCACAGCAACTTTTCGACCCCTCAGGGGCGAGGCTTTGTTTTTAGTAGATTAGGGTTTTCTATTCAGAAAGGGATGGCGGCACAGTTTGTTGCTCGTCTACCTGCTATCCTTATGTAATTTGCCCTGATGATTGGAATGGAAATCTTCTTTTTAAACTAAAAAAATAGCCTCTGAATTTCTTCTTATTTTTTTATGTAGAGGGATGAATTTCTTCGTATTTCTTCATAAACCGTAAGATTTTAGATAAATAGGGAGATAAGGTTTTGATGTAGATGGATGACTATTATAAAGAAGGAGAAGATTAGGGTTTTTGTGTGGATTGTTACAAAGAAGGAGAGTGATATAACACATCAGCGCCACGTAATCATGTACACATTAGCAAACCTGTGCCACGTCGGACAAAAAACTAACCAAGTTAGTCCAGATTTAACTGGGTGGTGCCAGTGCAAACAAAAAGTCAAGTTGGGGGTGCCGGGTGTCAAAGTGTTAGTTGCGGGTGGCAACGGCCAAATGCCGATAGTTGAGGGTGATAAAATCAATAACCCTATTTTTTATTTATGTTACTTTATATATTAACAAACGTAATTAAGTATTATTAAATACACTTAAAATAAATAAAAAAAGTTTCCTTAAATTTCAAATTAAAAAAATACAATTAAAATAGAACCGATATCGACCGAACCTCCACCGCATTGTGCATGCAAATCCTACTCAGGGCCGACCTGGGGGTGGGCGAGCCGCACCCCAACCTATGCCCAATTTTTCCGAGGGCCCAAAATATATATATATATATATATATATATATATATATATATATATATATATATATATATATATATATATCGGTTCGCTCCATTATGCAGGGGAATTTAGTTGGTATCCGTTCAGTTCGTTACGGTATCCAGATAGTACTGGCACTCAATTTAAAGTCATGATATGTCTAAAAGAATGTGTTTTGCATTGAAAACCATAAAACGAATATCGATGTCGGTTCCGATAATAACTATACTAGTACAGTTCGTCACGTTACTAGTTTGAATAAAAATTATTTTTTAACAAGGTTTATACCGGAACGGTGAGAACAAAAAAATTAGTAACAATCATGTATTAAGCTTTATATTAAGATAATAAACGTGAGTTGCCACAGGGAGATTAGATTGAATAAAAACTAAATGGGATAGAAGCGTATATATTTTAAAGTATATGTCGATTTCGGTTCTAATAATTCAATATCGATATTGACGTTGTTCGGCCAGTATTGGTTTCGTTCGTCACAGTACTATTATGACACCATTAATTCATCTAGTAACCTATGATACAGAAAAAATAAAAAAATAAAAAAAATAGAAAACCCTCTATTTCAAACACAACTTGATTTTCAACAAAATTCATACAGTGACGCCGAGAAAATAAAATCAAGCACAACTAAGCATTTAGTTTTTTTTAACCAACGGAAAACAAGTTATCAGGAAAAACCAAATTAGTAAAAGACTAAAAGGGTTAAAAACGTTTAGTATAAATAGTAGAGGGGTAAAAATGAAAATTTAAAACACATAATAACGATTCTGATGCTGTAATATAAAAACAAATAGTGTGTATATATAGGGTTAAAAACGATACTGTTGTTGTTCGGTCCGTAAACAACTCGGAACAATACAAAAGCGATACAATGTCTATCTATCGAAATCGAAAACCATATTAATCAATACGGATACTCTCTAAAAAACTAAATTAAAATATTATTAAAAAATAAATACTTAAAAAAATCTTTTAATGCCGGTTTTAATTTTAAGTAAATCAAGGTCGGTCCCTTTGAGTCGCTGCAATAGCGCATATTTTCTACAATTCTTGATTTATTATGAATATCAAGAAAATAATACAAAGGTGGCCATTTTAAAATTCTTGATTTATTATGAATATCAAGAAAATAATACAAAGGTGGCCGTTTGAAAATATTAGGCACTAAACATTTAAAAATCTATACCGATACCCTCGTCATTTAGTTTCCATTTCATTTAGTTCCTCTTCATTTAGGGTTTGTAATCTTGTTTTTTCCATCTTGAAACAAGATCTCGTGTGTTCCTGTGAGTTCCATTGTGCAGATTATTGTGCCGATAATCTGTTGAGAGTTGAGTGAGTTGCATTTCGTATCTTGAGAGTCGTATCTTGTTAGAGCGGCTTGTACATAAACGGGTTTATCCACATTTGTTGGTTAGGAAACACGGGTCTCGACCATTGTGAAGGGTCACAATACGGGTTGCCGAAATACGTCTGGACCCCACAGCCACTTGGCTGGCTTCCAAATGTGTTTTGTTGACTGGGATTGCTTCCTTTAGGTTTATACCCGTGCTGAGATTCATAAAAGTTTATGGGGTTGTTACGGTTTTCGCTTCTTCATGTGAAATTACCATTTTACCCTTGGCTTTTTTCAGGTTCTTGATGATTTGGCATATGTAAACATGCGAAGCACATCTCTTTCGTGACTCGTTATTAGCTGTGAATAAAAGATATTTCTGGTGTTGGTGTGGGTACAGTTTTGTTCAGATCTTGAAGAATCCACGTTTTATGACAGAACACCACCATATCTCTCTCTAGATCCCTTCATCAATCATGTCATTGGACTCGCCGTTAGTTATGTTCCGAACTAGGTATACTGAATCTTTTGTCAACCGATGTGCTGGAAACTTAAAGAGTCTTGTTGATCAAGCCATTTTTGAAATCGATAAAGACTGTGAATACGATGATCTAGGTGTTGAGGATTATGAACTTAAAAAATCAATCTTGAGGAAAATTTTGACGAGATTAAAGAGGTTCATTACAACTTGTACATGGAAAATAATGCTTTTATTGACCAACAAACCGGGATTGTCCGAACACTCTGCGGTGTAGATTTCTCTATTCGCAAATCTCTTAGGCATATGAAAGAAATAGAAGACATCAATGCCGGTAAGTTCTTTTTAATTTTTTTTATTTAAGATATAAATATCTCAACATATTAGGGGTGTGAATTTCTGACATGACCTGAAAACACGACACGAACCTAACACGGAATTCGCGGATTTAGGTTTAATCTAAATGGGTTTGGGTCGGGTCGGGTCAACCCAGTCGGGTTGACAGGTTGACCCGTTTAACCCGTTTATATTATATTTTATTTTTTTACAACATGTTTTATGTCATAAATTAATTTGAATGTGTATTTTATGCATAATTATAACTTAAAAAAAGAGATTGACATAAAGTTTTATAATAAAAAAACAATTTTAGATATACATTTGTGTTTTTTTAGTAAAATTTTAACTTTAATATATTAATTTGCGAAAAAAAATTTAAAAATTTGAAAATTCGGGTTAAACGGGTCATGTTCGGGTCAACTCGCTAGTATTCGGGTCGTGTTCGGGTTCATATATATGACAAGACTCTCGGGTTCGGGTTCATCTAAAATTTCGGGTTCGGGTCGGGTTGAACCCGCCAACCCACGAACCCGACCCGTTTAGCACCCCTACAACATATGCTAATGGTTTTGTATACAAACTAGTATCGAACCCGCGCTTCGCGACGGGGTCGTAGGAGGATATCGGCGAGGATATATTTGTAACAAGAAGTTGGGTGATTACCATGGTTGCAAAAGTCGCTAGGCGCTCCCTAGTCGGATTCAAGAGTACTCGGGAGGTACTTGGCCTAGGCGGAGATTACTTGGGGAGTAATGGGCCTAGGTGAACGGTACTCGGGGAGTACTCGGAGCCTAGGCGGACCTTTTACAACCATAGTGATTACCAATGAGAGCATACATGGCTATTTATACTAGTTCATGGGTGTCTAGATGGTTCCTAGTCTAGATAATTCCATACATAATATCTAGTTGTTGATTTCTAGAGTTTTCCATACAAATATCCGGCTTATGTGATGATTAAGGGCTGATCTAGATGGTTCTTTGGTAGCCCTTATGACCAACCTTTTCTAGATACTTCTTTGACAATATCTTGGTCTTGTCATGATCTTTCAAGGCTATTCTAGAGCCTTCTTGGCTGGAGCTTGTGGGATTGATTTTCCAGCGATTTCTAGAGAGTTCCGTAACTTTGTAGCATGGTCTTTGAGGCCAGATTTGTGTAGCATTCTCCGGAATGTTCCAGCAGCCCCTAGTGTACCTTGAATAGCCCGGAAGGTTCCAGAACCGCGATGAAAAAATCTGATTTTTAAGCGGGACGTGACATTAGGCTGTCTAATGCCCATTTTTCCTTTTTACCTATCGTTTTGTTTTTTTGTTTTTTTCCTATTCAATTTCAAGTTTTCATTTTTTGTTTACAATTGAAAACTTTTATGATTTACTTTTTTTTGTTTGTTTGTTATTATTAAATTTCATAAAACAATATTTCAAATGGTTTTTCCTCTTATTATACAAAAACTAGTAAAGCAAAATACGTTTTGGACATGTTACGACTATATTTTTTGTGTTTTCTTTTTTCGTTTGCTATATCAAGTGTATTGAAACAAACAAAGTTTTCACTCGGTACAACACGAAGGTTTGATCCCACTAGCTTGTTTATAATTTTAAATTTTTTATATGTATTTTGAAAAAGTTATATTTTAGCGACCCATTTTTCGTTTATTCTTATGTAATCTAGTATATAAATACGTACTAATTCAAATATATTTATATTTCTTTTTTATAAAATTGAGTTGTTGACTTTATATTATACGGGCCCGTTTCTTATACTCGCCCTGGGCCCAAAATCTTTTAACGATTTTCAGAGACGGCCCTGCTACTCGAATATAGGGTTCTACCTCCAATGCTTTGATTCATTGACTCGTAGTGAATAATAACAAAACAACCCAACAATGCTTGGACATGAACTCCAATGAAAGAAAAAAATCACAGAACACCCAGAAGTTTGATGTTAATATACCCTACAGGCTACAAAGCAGAATAATAAGGCTTCTCCAAATTAAAAATAAAAACAAAAAGGTAAGGATAAAACGTTGTTACTGGGAATCGAACAGGGAACTAGGCTTGGCCAACAAGAAATGATAACCACTACACTACAAGGATCAGATACACAAACCAATCAACCTTCATCTTATTATACATAATATATAAATATAACTAGGAATAAGACCCGCGCGCGTTGCCGCGCGGGTACGTCGCAAACATCGAATGGATTAGTCCATGGGCGTAGCTTTGAAGGGGCCGGGAGGGGCACCCGACCCCCCGAACTTTTCGCTCAGTAGTGTTATGTATGTACGTTTCGTATAGAATTTTTTAGATATATACGTTTTTGACCCCCCCCCCCCCCCCCGGTTTTATAATTTTTAAGGTTAATTTTTAGGTCCGGTGACTTCCAACCCCTCGGTCAGAAATCTCAAGCTTCGCCACTGGATTAGTCCAAACGTTATGTGATGCGTTAATTATATGAAAACGCGTATTTTGACATTTCCGATTGAACTCAATGTAACCTATATAAGCATTGTAATTGGATCAAAACATATAGTAAATCAAATTTATATCGTACAATCATAACGTATTATATGTGACCCGACTCATACATAGAAAACGTAACACATGTAACGGAAAAGTTGACACGTATAATTAAAAGAGATTAATTAGAGCTTTTGAAAAAAAAAAAAACGGAAAAAAAGAAACTCTGATTTGACTCCACTCGATTCGAAACAAATTTTACAAAAATTCATAAAATAAGCACGAAAACATATTATATTTGACCTGACTCGTTTCCCAAAATAGTTTACGTCAAAAGATACACCAACTTGAATTTATACCGAAACGTACATAAAAATATGTACCTAAAAAAAGTTTTCTTATAGGAAAACGTATTATATTTGATCTTGCTCGTTTTCAGAAAAAGTTTACGTCAAAACGTAGAGCAAATTGAATTCATTCCAACACATACATAAAAATATGCACGTAAAAAAATATTTTGTTAAAGTAAAGGAGGTATAGGGGTAAACTCGAAACAAATTATTAATAGAAAGCTTAATAGGTTAAATACGTTCGTAAAATCATGCCAAGTAGCACTAATGCCACACCATTGCCAGCAACCACCAACATCAGAAAAGCTCGTAAAAATAAAATAAATAAAAAAGGAATAAATAACATCGAACGAAAAATTGTTGAACCACGCACACCCATTGCATCATGTTAATGCAAAAGTTAGACGTAATGTAAAACGTAGAAAAGAATAACTAAGTCCATCTGGGACCTCCGCGTTGCGATAAACTTGTCAAACGAAGAAAAATAGACGCGTTGCGACGGGGCCTGTCCAACTAAAAAAAATAGACGAAAAAACATTAAACCCCATACACGTTGCGGCGTGTTGACTCGCAATAAAACGAAAAACTCGTGAAAGATAAAAGTATGAGGGACTAAATTTGAACAGAAAAAAGCGTTTGTGTTAAATTGTAAAAGATGAAAAGTTTTAAGGTTAAAAGTAAAAAAAATTCAAAAAGGTTAAAATGGAAAAGATAAAAAATTTATAGGTTGAAAGTAAAAATTAAGTTTTTTTTTTTTGGGAAACACCCTATGCATAGGGTACAAGTATATGAAGCAACAACATGTTGCTTATTTATAGTGTGGTAATATTTTCTAGATGGAGGCCCTAAAGTTTTGAAGGCCACGCTAGCCTAGGTTTGATACACTAGCGGCCGGCTCTGTATTTGTTACATGATATATCGATAAGTTATTATGAACTATGCAGGCTTTAATCTAAACGACGGTAAAAGTAAGCAAACAACACGATTAAGTAAATATGTCTAGAGTTAGAAGTTATCTTTAACCTAAAGGACCGTAAAAATAAGAAAGCAACACAATTAAGTTGAATAAATAATAAGTAAAATAGAAAAGAATCAAACATATAAACAAAGATAAAAAAACATATATCTGTTAAAAAATTAACTTTATTAAACTTTAAAGGACATATGATAACTCTATTGAAGTTTGGGGGTTGCAACGTAAATCGTTTATAGAGCCAAAATTATTATTAAACTTTGGTATAATATATATTAAAAATCACGGGTATTTGTAAATAATATTAGAGGTCAGAGATCTTTTAATAACTTTATTAAAACTTAAGATTTAAAAATAGAGAGAAATGCCCGGATAGTCCCTGTGGTTTCACCTTTTTTCAGCTATAGTCCCTATCTTTCTAAAACTACTTGAATAGTCCCTGTGGTTTACCGTTTTGTTCTCGGATAGTCCCTGGGTCTAACTTCAGTTACTTTTCTCTGTTAAGAGGGGTGTGAAATGACAAAAATACCCTTTCTTAAAAGGCCAAACCATAGGGACTATCCGGGCATCTTCTTCATTTATATATATACACACAACTATCTTCTCTCTCTATTCCTCTCTCTCTACCATTCTCACACACAGAGATCTCTCTCCCACCTCTCAACACCTTCACCACCGTTGATCAACCCGCCACCACCACCATCAACCTGTCACCGCCACCACCATCATCTGTACAATCTTATTCATATACACACACCTCCGATTTCGAAGATGAGCAAGAGAGACAGAGATGGCGGAGGTCACCGGCCGGCCACAACCACCCACAACATACCTAAATCAGTGGCGGAGGTGGCATGTGGTGTCGTCGGATTGCTGGTTTGAGCATAGAGAGACATAGATCGAGAGAGAGGGTGAAATCAGAGAGTGATGGTGATGATCGGAACACAATGGCAACGACAGAAAACGACGAGTCGTCGGACCGACGACCAAAAGCACCGACAATGGCGGCGGTGGTGATTCGGCTCCCAGATCCAGCAGGTTCGATTCTGATTGGTTCTTGGTTCGGGTTTTTCAAGTGAGTTTCGAGTTTTATTTGGGTATTTCGAGCTCGGGTCGGATACGGTCAAGTCGAAGATGACCTCCGGCCGCTGAGTTATGGTGGTTCTGTGATCGGTTCAGGCACGGTATAGTCTCGGCTCAGTTGGTTCAGTTGCGGGTCAAATCCGGTAGGTTCCGGGTCAGATTTGTTACGGATGCAACTGTGAACTAAAGTGTTGATTATGCCAAAAATCTGTAGTGACTATTTGATTATGTGAACTTGTTCTTTTTTATTCTGACATTAAATCCCAAATACACATGATGCGACAATATAATGGCGGGCCAGTGGTGATGGCAGGTGGTCGTCCGATGGTGGGCCAGTGGTGTTTGCAGGTTGCAGAGACAAAGAAACAAATAGGAAGGGGATGAGTGGGGGGTGATGATGGCGATGTAGTTTTGAGGTCGGTTCGGGACCGAGCCCAACTTTGATCGCAGCTGGCCTTTAGACGGGCGGGTTTTTTCTAAAACTGTGGCGGTGATGGTGGAGGGTGGAGGGTGGAGGAGGGTGATGGTGGGTGGAGGTTGAAGATGAAGTGTGGTGGTGGGGTTTTATATATAAATGAAGAAGATGCCCGGATAGTCCCTATGGTTTGGCCTTTTAAGAAAGGGTATTTTTGTCATTTCACACCCCTCTTAACAGAGAAAAGTAACTGAAGTTAGACCCAGGGACTACCCGAGAACAAAACGGTAAACCACAGGGACTATTCAAGTAGTTTTAGAAAGATAGGGACTATAGCTGAAAAAAGGTGAAACCACAGGGACTATCCGGGCATTTCTCTCTTAAAAATATAAATCAATTAAAAACAATAATATTATAGTTGTGCAACTATAAATTAAAGTCAAAATGTACCAAATATTAATTACCATTCTTCACAAATTGTTTTGTTACTATATATAATAATTGATTAGTTTAATTGTCAAAGCAGAAAGTCTAGAGATAAATCAGATGGGTGCCTATGACGACCTCACATCACAAAAATATGAGACATTGAAGGCCGGGATGCGTGTACACCTTCTAGACTTTGCGGCAAAAAATAAGGAGCTTGCGGATTTAAAAATAAAGCAACATCTCCCTAATAACTCGCACAATTTTGACAAACTATATAAGGATTACAATGAACATGTTTCATTTATCAATACCTTTTATAAAAAAGGGAGAAGAATGGGTGCAAGAAGGACTCGAAGATATTACAAATAAATAAAATTTGGAAATTGAAGAAATGTTAAAGACGAGTGAGGAGTTCTACGGATTATGGACCGGACTAATGGATGGTATAAATCGAAAAGGAAAGGAGTTGTATGTCGCCGAAGTTGTGATGAAAGGTACGTGGTTCGTTGACAAAGTTGACCTCTAAATTATACATACATTCCACTAAAAAACAAGTCCTATATCAATATATTTCCACTAAAAACAAATACTTTTTCTCTCTCATTTTCAATTAAATAATATTATCATCACATTTTTCTCTCTCCTTCACTCACAACCACTTTCAATATATATTAAAAAAATTATACTGGGTGAACAGTGTCCCCCCAAATATGCAGATGAACAGTAACATTTTCTCTCTCCTCCACTCACAACCACTTTTTATACCCTTTATAATATAAAAACTCTCACTCACATATTTTGATGGATAGAATGTGAATGCTAAGGATTCAAAAACCTCATCTTGGGGAAGATATTGAGAGGCGTGTCGGTTTGGTAATGGATAAACTACAATCGGTTATCTCCATTTGTAAAAAAATGAAGATGGAAGAGAAAACGCACTACATGTAGGAGTAGAAGAATTCTGATTGATTTTTTTGTTAATAGCATTCAAATAGTTGTAAATTGTGTAATATGAATATTCCATACACGCTTTGCTTTTGGAACATGAACATTAGAAAATACTATTTTATAATTGCTATACAAAAATTATCTATCTTTTAGTTTCACCACCACCACGCTTCATGGCCAACTTCTCTACATCGCTTAAAGAAGCATGGTGAATTTCCGGTTAAGATTTGTGTATGCAGTTTGGGGGGGGGGGGGGGGGGGGGGGGGCGTACGGTGTCGAAACAAAAGATACAAGTCCCAATCGTTTAGTTTGAGAGATATATCGACCGTGTCAATGGAGGTAACTAGGAATATAGCGGCAAGTTTGAAGTGTTAAAAATATTACTTTCTGTTTATTTCCTCTTGATCCTATGCCAATTAAAGGCCCTATGATTATGAATGAAACTAATGAGAAACCTTATCTCTTCTCGAATCTTCTAATAGTGTTAGTGTTAAAAATATTATTGTGAATCTTCAGTTTTCTAATCTTCTAATAGTGTTTGTGTTAAAAATATTATTGTGAATCTTTCAGTTTTATATTTTATAAGTGTTTTTTTATATAAGGTTTCTAATATTTCTCTTTGTTTAAAACTAGTAGATGCCTCGCCCGCGTTGCGGGGCGATGACTGAATAATTCTCAACCAATTAAAAAAAGACTACTATAATTTTGCTAGGAAAAAAAAAACAAAAACGATGATAAGACCGTAATTTTGGGCTCAGTGAAAAACAATAATTTTTCAGGACTAATGAGCCAGTGTTAGGCAGCTCCTTGACCCGAAAAAAAATTAAATAGAGTCAACCAATTAAAACATAAAAAACCTTTATAGTTTTGCTAAAAAAACTAAAACGATGGGAAAAACGTAATTTTTAACTGAGTGCGAAACAAAAGATACAAGTCCCAATCGTTTAGTTTGAGAGATATATCGACCGTGTCAATGGAGGTAACTAGGAATATAGCGGCAAGTTTGAAGTGTTAAAAATATTACTTTCTGTTTATTTCCTCTTGATCCTATGCCAATTAAAGGCCCTATGATTATGAATGAAACTAATGAGAAACCTTATCTCTTCTCTAATCTTCTAATAGTGTTAGTGTTAAAAATATTATTGTGAATCTTCAGTTTTCTAATCTTCTAATAGTGTTTGTGTTAAAAATATTATTGTGAATCTTTCAGTTTTATATTTTATAAGTGTTTTTTTTATATAAGGTTTCTAATATTTCTCTTTGTTTAAAACTAGTAGATGCCTCGCCCGCGTTGCGGGGCGATGACTGAATAATTCTCAACCAATTAAAAAAAGACTACTATAATTTTGCTAGGAAAAAAAAACAAAAACGATGATAAGACCGTAATTTTGGGCTCAGTGAAAAACAGTAATTTTTCAGGACTAATGAGCCAGTGTTAGGCAGCTCCTTGACCCGAAAAAAAATTAAATAGAGTCAACCAATTAAAACATAAAAAACCTTTATAGTTTTGCTAAAAAAACTAAAACGATGGGAAAAACGTAATTTTTAACTGAGTGCGAAATCATAATTTTAATTCGGGGATAAAATTGTAAACTAAATGGACCAATGGGGGAGTGGCAGGAAGCTGCCGGCACGACTGCAATTTTACACTGGGGGCAAAATTGTAATTTCACCAGGAGAACAAAGAAAAACGATGGGCAAGTTAAGGGGAAAATCGTAACTTGGCTGTGAGAAAAATAACTAATGGCAAAACTATAAATTTTTACGGGGCAAAATCGTAATTTTGAACCGAGGGCAAAATTAGAATTTTTAGCTAGGAGCAAAAGCGTAAATTTATTTTTAAGTGGGGGTAAAAACATAAATTTGAACTGATGGCAAAATAGTATTTTTAAAGGAAAAAAACTAATGGCAAAACTGTAAATTGAAACAGGGCAAAATCGTAATTTTTAACCGGGGGCAAAATCGAAATATTTAGCTGAGAGCATAAGCGCAAATTTATTTTTAAGTGAGGGAAAAAACATAATTTTTAACTAATGGCAAAATCGTAATTTTAAAGGTGGATAAAATCGTAAATTTGTTGGGCCAATAGGGTAGTGCCAGGCAGCTGCCTGGCACTATTAATTTGCCGCCCATTTTGCCCAATGAAGGGCGACACCTATTCCCTGTCGGTGCCGCCACTTTTTTTGTAGTTGTGGATAACTAGGTTTTGCCCGCCCGCGTTGCGGGGCATTAAGCCGAATATTTCTTTCTCATAGCATGTACGTCTATATTTTAGTTACTTGTACATACTACTCATAACACGATCTCAAAAGAAATTACATTGAGTAAACTAAGTAAAACAAAATACTACCATACTTTTGCCATGGTTGCAAAAATCGCGACTAGCCGGCGATTAATCGCCGACTAGTCGCTAGTCGGCCCATTACTGAGTAATTTTAAGCTAATCAGTAAAAAAATCGCTAGTCGGCCTAGTCGGCCCTAATCGGCCCTAGTCGGCCCTAGTCGCCCCTAGTCGGCCCTAGTCGGTCGGGAAAAAAACGGAAAAAATCGCAAAAAATCGGAAAAAAACTGAAAAAATCGGAAAAAAACTAAAAAAATCAGAAAAAAACAAAAAAAAATCACATATTCCGGCCAAAACCTCCCAGATTCCGGTCAAAACTTGTCCACTTAAAAAAATTACGTATAAAAATATATGTATATATGTATAAAACTTAAAATTATACATAAAAAGTCCGATCCGAGTAATCCCGATTAATCCCGAGTAATCCCGACTAGTCGCTAGTCCCCACCCCACCGGCCGACTAGCGCCTAGCGAGTTCTACAACCTTGACTTTTGCTAAAAAAACTAAAACGATGGAAAAACTACCACTTGGCATGACGAATAAAAATTTAATCGAGCCAACCAATTAAAACAAAACACTACCATAGTCTTCTAAAAAATATTAAAACGAATTTTATACTAGGGGCAAAATCATAAATAAACACACAAAAAATCATGTTGAAATGTAAATCAACTTAAGTTTATATCGACACGTAAATAAAAATAAAGACGTAAAACTCGATTAAAAAATATTTAGAAAGTTAAAGGGTTGTAAAAGTCAATGCTAAAAATTAAAGGGTAAAAGTAAAAAAGAAAAAAACCATAAAGAAAAAGAAAGAAAAAAAAAATCACAACACCACTGTAGCAAAGTGGTGTTGTGATTTGATATATATAATAAAATAATATGAGGGCTGAACACTGAACTTTAGTGGGCTTAAAAGACTGTTTGTGGGCTGAGTGTTGGGCGATGGGCTTTAGGACTTGCTGATGAGTGATGGACCAGTGATGAATAGAGATGGGCATAATAACCGGTTCCAAACCTGACCCGGTGGAACCGACCTGGACCCGGTTCCGGTTCCTACCCGGCTAATAGTAGAACCGGTTCCGGGTTCAAAAAACCCGTAGGTTCTGACCCGGTTCCACATTTTATAAATAAAATCGGTTCGTACCCGGTTCCTACCCGGACCCGGTGCGTACCCGGAACCCGGTTCCTACCCGGAACCGGTTCCGGGTATTACAAAAAAACCCGATATGCCCATCTCTAAATTATCAATTAATGGTTTAAATAGTAACTTTATGGTATTTACCAGATCCAAAGAATGATTCATCGAGTGATGTTTAAAACCAACCATTCAATCAAATACGTGAAGCAAACGAAATTGTACAGGTTATAAAAGCATAACATGATGAGATACAGATCAGTTCTACCAAAAATAAACATTAAAAAATACAAAACCAAAAATAACAACAATCCTTATTAAACCTAAGACCTTTACAAACTGATGTTTACCACAAAAATGAGTTGACATGTGTTGTTGGTTCCGTTCGGTAGAAAAAGTAAAAACACAGCTTTTATCGAGTAAAAACAGGAGGAACCGGTTACGTACAGTATTGACAGCTTTTTGTATTGAAAAACTCAAAAAAAACCGGTTTCAAACAATACCCGTACCCGGTTCCAAACAGGACCCGTACCCGGTTCCAAACAGGACCCGTACCCGGTTCCATTGTACCAGAAACCGGTTACGCCGGTTCTAAATATATTGACGTGTACCCGGGTTGTACCCGGAACCGGTTCCACAGAGAACCCGGTTCCACTCACTTGTATCCATACCCGGTTCCGGGTTGGAACCGGTTCCGGGTTTTAAGAATACCCGATTATGCCCATCTCTAGTGATGAAGCAGATCAAGAAAAACCTGTCTTCAACGTTACACATAGCGTTCTTCTAGGGGTTTTTTTTTTCATCAATTAATAAAGCTCTCATATGTTTTTCATGAGATCTTGCAGTTTTGTTTAGGTTTTTGTATAAGGTTCATCATATTGGTGATCATTAGATCATGTTATTGTAAATTGTTTGTATAAACGTTGGTTTGGGTAGGTCTTGTGTGAAAGCCATGATTCTTGACAATTAGCCATCTCGAATCGACTTATATAACAGAGTGGTGCTTTCATTCTCGATCACGATGCATCCCGGATGCAAATTGGGTTCCCTCGAAGCAGGGCCGGCTCCATAGGTTTGGCAACCTAGGCACGGGCCTAGGGCCACAAAAAAATAAAGGTCTCCAAGTTTTTTGAAAGTTTTTATATAGTATATGTATTATGCCCAAATAAATATATTTGTTTCAAAACTAAACTGATTTTTCATTGAAAGAGCCCCAAAATAAATATTATTTAGCAAAAAAGGCCAAGTTTCAAAACCAATTTCGCCTTGATTTCCAACTATTACAACACAACCATCGACCTAATCATCAATATTTAGCGGCCTAAAGCCTCTAATACAGCCGCAATCATGGTTCCCACTTCCCATCGCAACCTGCTTTTAATTTCTAGGTTATCGGCTATCACTAGATGAAAAAAGTAAGGGTAATCACCCATGGCGTCGGGATTGGAGGAGAGTTTATTGACAAAATTAGGGCCCTCACTTCAGAGTTCGCTTAGGGTCTCCAAAAATATAGGAATGACCCTGCCTCGAAGAAACTAAATGATCAAGAAGCTCGATTAACTTCTTCATGTCACCAACGCTCGTTACGAACACATAACTAAACAAACCACCTCCCCTTCTAATACTCAACCCCTCTTCACGCCATACATAAGAAATATCGATAAAACTATATTCAAACCATACATAATAAACATCGATAAAACTATAGTTCTTTGTCTCCGATAATTCTTGTTGATCTATTGAGAGATAAAAACTTTGAGTTAGACCGATGCAGACCAGCTTACATTGTTTGGGGTTCTGCAGCAGCAACCCGAACTTTTATGTAATAGTCATTGCACAAAATTTCTTGTAAATAATGAAAACTAGGTTTTGGGTTGTCCGCTGTCATACGGGTGGTGTGATCGGGTCAAGGTCATTGAAGTCGTATTCAAATGAGGTGAAAAGATGATAGAAAGACTTTTGACCATGGGTTAATTTGTGTCCAAAGCCGGCATGTTTCTCAAATCAGCATCTTGTTAACACTCAAACGTTGATAAAAATACATTAATGGAATACTCGATTTGCCCAAGCCTGATTAATAATTATAATCCACCAAAAATATCTAATATCCCAACTGCTAAAACGTATGATCCATTTTTGGAGATTAACATCCCTCAACCACAGAGAGATTAAGATTTTGAAATCAGGTGTACCGTGGTAAACGAACCAAACGTCGTGAATGGTTTGGCGATGTGTTTGTTCCTTAAGTTAAACGAACAAACATAAACAAAGGTTGCGTTTGTCGTTTATGTTCGCAAACGTTCGGCATTGATATTCGCCCGTATATATTCATTTGTGTTAGTTTATTTAAAGTTTTCTATATGTTGTATTTTTGTTTTATTGTTCGTTTATTTAAAGTTTTCAATCTCATTCCTTAACGTACAAACACGGACAAGGCCATTCGTGTTTGTTTAGTTCATTTACAGCCCTACTTAGACGTTTTATATAACTTGTTCTAAGTTGTCAAACTTTTATAAAAAAAAATACATAAATAATTTTTTATATAAATAATATGTAGCGATTTTTAACGAAATAATAGAGAGAAGCCAAGGTTTTCGGCTGTGATCGCGGGATCAAATCAATTGGAATTCGAACACCGTTCCTCAGTCCATATATACATATGACCGACCATAGTAACAGAACCTTAATCCTTCACTCAGCATCTCGATCTCCCTTGCCTTTCACCGGACGAATCCAATCTCCGACACCAGGTAACGTGTACATAAATACATCTATGTGTTTATTGTACCGTTCTTAAACACATCCACATTAATAGGTTAGGGTTCCTATCAACGATACGATCAGATTTTGAATTCATTATACTTATTTGTTTGTATATTTGTTTGTTCTGATAAGGCTTTGATCAAGATGGCGGCAGCTTTGAAGGAAATTTTGCCACCTGCGAAATCGTCTAACACATTCTGCTATGATCACTCATGCAATCCTTGGTTTAAGCAAAGATACGGTGCTGAGAAGGCTGCTGATGTTGTTAAAACCAATCCCTCGACAGAAAGATTCAAGTACATGCCATCGAAACCACAAGATTTTGGTTCTGGCCCTGAAACATTGCCAGTTACTGTTGATGATCGTGGTAACTTAACATTTGATGCTATTGTGAAACCGCTATATGCTGCTGCACAACCAAGAAACCTTCAAACCCAGTCTCAAGATTCAAAATTTCTAAAGTATAAACCGTCACAACACTCGGCTGCTTTTAATTCAGGCTCTAAGGAAAGAATCATTAGGATGGTGGAAATGCCTGTTGACCCTTTAGAGCCTCCCAAGTTTAAACACAAGCGTATCCCGAAACCTAACGGGTCGCCCCCTGTACCGCTCATGCACTCCCCGCCACGACCACTAACGGTTCATGACCAAAAAGGTTGGAAAATCCCCCCTTGTGTTTCTAACTGGAAAAACCCCAAAGGCTACACAATCCCACTTGATAAACGTTTAGCTGCAGATGGTAGGGGGCTTCAACAAGTCCAAATTAATAATACTTTTGCACAGCTTTCTGAAGCTTTATACGTAGCTGAACAACA
The DNA here is from genome assembly GCA_030545235.1 of Helianthus tuberosus. NCBI lineage: Eukaryota > Viridiplantae > Streptophyta > Magnoliopsida > Asterales > Asteraceae > Helianthus > Helianthus tuberosus. The sequence goes on along the minus strand of CM060381.1, from coordinate 9,459,197 downwards.
GGCCCGTGAAGCTATTTCTATGAGGTCCAAAGTTCAAGAGGAGATGATGATGAAAGAAAAACAAAGAAAAGAGCGAGAATTGCGTGCCTTGGCTCAAAAGGCCCGGTCTGAAAGAACCCGCACAGGGCCCACTGTTGGTGCAGGTTCGCATGATGTAGATACCGATGAGCCAACGAGGCTTGAACACAAACTTAGAAATAACAACCGGGACTGGGACCCACCCAGAGAGACGAAAGAGGAGAGAGAAGAGCGGATCCAAAGAGAGAAAATCCGGGAAGAAAGACGTAGAGAACGGGAGAGAGAAAGGCGGTTGGAAGCCAAAGATGCATCCACAGGGAAAAAGCGCAAGATCACCCGAGACCAGGATCGTGACATTAGTGAAAAAGTGGCGTTGGGTATGGCATCGGCGGGGTCAGCCTATGGTGGTGAAGTCATGTATGACCAACGGTTATTCAATCAAGAAAAGGGCATGGACTCCGGTTTTGCAACAGATGATCAGTACAATGTTTATGACAGGGGTTTGTTTACTGCCCAACCGACTTTGTCAACTTTATATAGACCAAAAAAGGATGCTGACGATGAGATGTATGGTGGGGCCGATGAACAGCTTGAGAAGATTAGGAAGACTGACCGGTTCAAACCGGATAAGGAGTTCACTGGTGCTGGTGAGAGGAGTGGTCTAAGAGATGGACCGGTTGAGTTTGAGAGGGAAGTGGCTGAAGATACTGATCCGTTTGGTCTGGACCAGTTTATAACACAGGTTAAGGGAGGGAAGAAACCGCTTGATATAATCGGGACCATGAGAGCGAGTGGCGGTGGGTCGCGAGATGGGTATGTAGGGTCTGGGAGGACTCGTATTTAGTTGGACTTTGATTTGAGCTTCGTCACCAAGTTCCCATCTTTACGAAATTTTGAAACTTTGGGATTTCAATTGAAATTTACTGTGCATTGATGTTGATTATGAACGCATTTAGATCTGAATATTTACTAAAGCATTTTACTTGGAAAGATTCTTTTCATTTTCACTCGTTTCAATTGGAATTTTTAATGAAATTGTTTAAAGTGAATGCAATTGAATTCGGATTCAGCATTTTTAAGCTATTTTCTTGATTTCAAGTATGAAAAGTTTGCATCTTTTGTACTAGTTAAGTATATATAAACAATTTGTGTCTTGTCTTGTATTGGGTAATTAATATCTTGACAAATCGTCTCTTTTTACAAGAGAATGTAAGTTACTGAGTTTAGAACTATAATTTATGTAATGCACTAATTTCTGAATAATTGAAGTTTGTGAAGCCACTCAACTTGTACCAGGACTTGCTGAAGCTACGTGCTGTGGACCGAGGGCGATTTCTTGGTTTGGATGTTGGTGATAGATATGTCGGCCTCGCGGTTTCGGATTTCGACAATAAAGTTGCTTCACCATTAAGGTTTAAACTTGTTACAAGTGCACAATCATTAATAGAATATATTTATGGATAATAATATAACTAGTTCTATTTTCTAGTATATGCTTCATACTTGCTTGCAGTATGCATGAAATAATATTGGTCATTTTTATATGCTGCAGCGTTTTAGTTAGGAAGAAAAACAATATCGGTCTGATGGCTCTTGATTTCCAACATCTGGTTAGTTTTTCATCAAAAATTTGTTATTTTTGCGTCTTTTGTGTGCAGATGTCAAAACTGTCTCTGTCTGCCTTTATTGTTGGATACCCATATGAAAACATGCAAAAGAACAGCGAAAATGCAAGTTTCTATTATATATTGTAACTTCACCTTCTTGTTTATTCGGTTTGAAATTCATGATCTTATTTCTCTTTCTCTATCAGGCTACCCAAGTGAAAGTATTTGTTGACGACCTTTGTAAAACAGGGAAACTTGAAGACGTGAGGTACACTTTATGGAACGAGTGCTACACGACAAAGGTGTGTGCACCGTTTTTTTGGTTATGCATGATCTTTGGCGAGATTGTTATTGATATGGTTTAAGTTGGTACCAGAATGTGGAGCTATTGTTGAAGCCATTGAATCTGCCCCCAGAAGAAGCAAAAACGAGTAGTGACAAATTTGCGGCTGTCGCATTCGATTGTTATGTAACGGATGTAATATATGACGCAATCAAACCAAGATTAAGAGGTGAAAGGTAAAAATTATCATTGATTGAAACACATTTACTCGATTCCAAATTACTCAACGCGTTCTCCACAAGCGCAGATAGATGATCCTGTATATGCCTTTACACCTTGCAGATCGTAGTAGTTTGGGGTTTGGGTCAGTCTACGGTACATAAACGTCCACGTTAGATAATCTACAGCGTCTTGTTAGTTTGCAACCACTTTAACAACCATCTCAGCGTTCAAATTATCGTGTATAAAAACTTTCTTATGGTTTCTTAAAACAGAAAATTCAGCACATGTATTATTAAAAAAAAAGAACTTAGCACTCAAATGGGTTACTTTTGGAAACCACAATAAATATATGTGTAATTAACTCAATTACAAATCTCTAAGACCACCTGTAACCGGGCGTTTTTCATCCAAAATATTGCCACAACACGCCCGAACACGCCCCGGTTCCGCCCCTAGGCGTTTTCCGGCGTTATTCGCGAAAAAAAGGGCCTTGGCGTTTTTTGAAACACGCCGAAATGGCAAATCTTTGGCCAATCAGATAAGAGCATGTGGTTTAAAGAGAGAGAGATGGAATTTTGGGGTTTGAGTTTGCCGGATTTTATGGGTTTGCCGGAATTTTAGCCGGATTTTTGGGTTTGCAGGTGTCACGGTCACGAAGAAGAAGAAGGATGGAGGTGGGTGGTTGTTTTAAAAGTTTCATCAGTTGTCACATTAGGCCCCTGTGGTTTTAAACTTCAATATCTTTAATATTTCAAGTTTCAAAAATGCTATATCAGTCCCTAAAGTTTTGTTTATTAAATGTCTCATTTGGATCTTTTATAAAACTTAAAATTTTGCAATGTAATTTTTTAGTATTGTAATTTTATTTAATTTAATGAAGTATTTTAAGTTTTAAATTTAAAAAAATAAATAATTGTGTAATGATTGGATGGACGTTATTGGGCATTATTTCCACTACGACACTTTTGCAATAACGCCCAATAATGCCCCCATGCTGACTGGACTGACACATGGCAAAAAACGCCCCAGGGTGGGTGCATTATTGGGCTAACGACTACGCATGGTCTGAAAACTTATTTGTAGACAAACTAGATGTCCTACTCAAAAGATTATAATCTTTATCAACAATTAACACTTTCATCTATACTTGTGATTGTGGAAAAAGTCGCGTACATACCGTGTGGGCTAAATAAATGATACAATGCTAAATGAAAAAAATATAGGAATTTCTTGATTTTTTTAATTTTTATTAAGTTATACGTTTTTATATAATCTAAACATATTACTAAATTCAATCGTAGACGTGTTATTAAAAGAGGATTATATGAGAGAGTTTTAAATCATATAAATTAAAATTAAAGATAATGATAAAAATTAGTTTGGAGATATTTTAGGTATGAATTTATATTTACGGGTGATATCTATATCTATATTTAATAAGCATTTCGAGAGAGAGGTTAGTTATTTTGAGAGAGATAACTGATCCGAGTATTACGGGATCACACTACATTTTATACACAAACACGATCAATCACAAACATTATTTCTACTTCCAAATCATTTCTGAACACAGAGGCAGTTGGTATCTTCCTTCATATGGCGAGTAACAATAGCAACAAACGACGTCGTGTTAAACAAGAAGATAGTGTTCTTACATTAACAGAAGAACAGCAGCCCAAAATAAAGGAAACTGAAGCTGCATATGAAACAACACATTTCAACAATAAAGTTGAAGTCAAACAAGAAATTAAAGTTGAAGTCAAACAAGAAGAATATGATGATGGGATTAAAGTTGAAGTCAAACAAGAAGAATATGATGAGAATGCGGTTATGCGAATGTACACGAACCACTGTAAAGGATACGAAGAAGTTCATGTGCCCGCATTGAAGCCTGAACCGCTTTCTGCTGATGAAAAGCTTGTAAAGATTTCAGCTATGCCACACTGGACCCGAATGGCGTTTGACGGATTGACTGAATTAAACAGGGTTCAAAGTAAAGTTTACGAGACTGCTTTATTCAAAGCAGATAATATATTAGTGTGTGCGCCCACTGGATCCGGTAAAACCAATGTTGCTATGCTCACCATTCTTCAACAGATGGGTTTGCATAGGAATGAAGATGATTCGTATAACCATAGTGATTACAAGATAGTCTATGTGGCATCGATGAAAGCTCTGGCGGCTGAAGTGGTACGGAATTTGTCTAACCGTTTGACGCAGCAGTATGGTGTCACTGTGATGGAGTTGAGTGGGGACAAGGTTTTGAACAGACAACAAATCGAGGAAACACAAATCATCGTCGCGACTCCAGAGATGTGGGATTTTATAACTAGAAAATCAGGATACTTTACTTCTACACGACTCGTAAAGCTTATAATTATTGATGCAGTACATCTCTTGCATGATGACCGACGCGATGTACTTGAACGTATTGTTGAAAGGACACAGAAACATATTCGGTTGGTTGGGCTATCTTCCAACATTCGGAACAAATATGATGAGGCATTGTTTCTGCGCGTTGATTTAAAGAAAGGTCTCTTTTGTTTTGGCGATAGTTGCAGACCTTGCCCACTTGCTCAGCAGTGTATTGGAATTACGGTGAATAACCCGGGATTGATGGATGATATTTGTTATAAAAAGGTAATTGGCGTGGCGGGAAAGCATCAGGTGCTTATATTTGTGTATAAATGGCAAGATACGACAGATACTGCGCGTGCAATTAGAAACACTGCTCTTGCTAATGGCACGATAAAGATGTTTTTGAACGATGATAGTGCAAGCCGTGAGTTTCTTCGTGAACATACTGCTCTTGTGGAAAACAATGTTCTTAAGGATCTTTTGCCTTATGGTTTAGCGATTCATAATGGCGGAATGACTAGGGATGACCGTGAGTCGGTTGAGTTGTTATTTGCTGAACGGCACATTCGAGTACTGGTTTCAACTTCCACTCTGGCATGTGGTGTGAACTTGCCGGCTCACACTGTGATTATCAAAGGAACACAGATTTATAATACAGAGTGGACTGAACGTAGCCCATTTGAGGTTACGCAGATGTTGGGTCGTGCAGGGAGACCGCAGTATCATACCCATGGTGAAGGAATTATTATAACCGAACATAACAACCTGAAGTATTATCTTTCATTAATGAATCCGCAGCTTCCAATCGAAAGACTATTTGTTTCCAAGTTGGCTGATCAACAGAATGCATAAATTGTTCTAGGAACTTTTCATAATGCAAAATCGGAAACTGTCTTGTACTTTGGAGCTTAAGTTTTCTATCTATATTCACATTGATTTCACTTTTTAGGAAGATTGTAGCGTTAGTTCCTTACTCATGACGTCCCACAAATTAAACGTGCCTGTAAGGATTTAACTCTGGATTTTTATTTGGTTTGGTAAGAAGGTTGTAGCAATTTTCTGATTTAGATTACTTTGTCTTGCAGGCCCATTCTGCTGCCACAATACTTGACAAAATTAGTACTTCAACTTCTGTTAGATTTTAGTCATTGTACTTTTTCGAAAAAACGTTAAAAGATGTCTTTTTGTGTCCAATCATGGTCATTATGCTGACCTTTCGCATGTTTTTTTTTTTTTTTTTTTGGGGGGGGGGGGGGGGGGGTGTGTTTGGAGATCACTTCATAAGATGAGGCGACTTGAGGCGTCACTTTTGGTTGAGGCGACCTTTAGGCGCTTCGTTATAACCTTCTGGGGTAGCCCAGTTGGCCAGCCTCACCCACCCTCTCCCTAGAGGTCCCGGGTTCGAATCTTGGTGTCCGCAACCCCGGCCAAGCTCTTCGCTCTCGGTTGGGTAGTCACCCCCAGGCAGCTATGGGGCTAAGCTAGCTTGTGGAGTGAGATCACTCCAGCGTTTGGGAGGACCGTGGAATATCCCCCCCCCCCCCCTAGGCGCTTCGTTATAGAATGTTAAATTTTAGGTATGTGCTTCTGCAATTCTCTTTCACTTCTTCATATCTCTTCGTTTATTTCCTCGTGCTCCTACACTCTTTCACTTGCTAGTCACACATCTTTCGGTTTTCTTCGTGCTCCTTGGTTATATCTAGTTTTCACTTTGTTGTGCACTTTTTTAGTGTTTTACTGTACATAGAGAAAGATATGTGCCTTCTGTTGGATTTATATGTACGGGTTCGATAAGTTAACGCTGCTGACCGAGCTATGACCCGTAAGAGTTACACCTTGGGCAACGAACATTAAATCCACTTAATTCGATGTACTGGTGATCACGAACAATTAAAGGAACGATATATATTGGGCTTCGGGCCTAAGAGATTATTAGGGGTGTTAACCTAAATATATATAGATATATTACTATATATATTTTGGCTCTATCATGTTGTCCTCCATCATGTCTTGCTTCCCACTTTGTTTTTCTTTTTTTAGTTGGCAACCACAAGACAGAAGTGGAATGCTACCTTTTTAGTTGTAATCCATCATAAATAAAGAAAAGTTCTTTACTTTTTGTGATTATATAACAATCACAATCACAACACAGAAAGATGTATGAAAAACATTGGCTGCCACTCTTCACAAAATAGTGCCGTCCATTTTTTCTTTTGATTGTGACGACCGGCCAAGCCAAAGCTGCTGCCGCTCGGTTCGTGTTCGTGTTTAGCACTCGTTCGTTGTACCTTGGTGTCTCGACCGGTTAGTTATTAACCACTAAGGTATATCTATCTCATCGGTAGATTAATAAATATTGTATACCGTGTTTGCATGTTTGTAACCATGATCCTGTTCGGTTCGTTTTTGGTGTTGATTAATATATTTATTCCGTTGCGCTTATTAATTACCTATTTAATTAATAAAATATATCAAACCCGTTTTGATAAAAACTAAAATTGATCACCACTGAAACCCAACAGTGGTATCAGAGCCACGCTTACAACATGCAAATCGGTACCGGTCTTTTAACCGGAATTAGAACACAAACTTTAATTTTTTTTTAAGTTTCTGATCTAAATAATTTTAAGGGCAACTTTAATTTTGGTCAATATTTTATTTGTTTTGCTTGACCAAAAGATTGCCCGGTATATTTTTGTGATTGTTATGGAATATGTAAATCTGGCCCGACCTTATTTTTTTTTATGGTTGTATATTTTATTCGGTTTTGTAATTATTATTTTTTTGCCACTGAGATGGTTCAAAGTTGTAATAATTAGTTTATTGTTTTGGCCCGTCGTGTGGTTCAAAGTTGTAATAGATAGTTTTTTGTCTTTGTTATATTTACTTGTTAAATATTGTTGATACGAAGACCCGAAGAAAACCGAATGCCAAGAGGAGTCTTGGAGTTAGTGGGAGTTGCTCAAGACAACAAGATGCACTCAAGTCCATCCTTGTGGTTGTTTGTGTGTTCTGACCCCGTGACCCGTTTGATCTTACTATAAGGCTCTAGCAAGATCAGACAATTTTGGCCATATGGATTTACATATTTATCTTGCTATTGTGGTTGCTTTTATCTTATATGTAACGCCCGTCAAGATAAATCACATTTATGATATTTATGCACACATTTTATACAAAAATGCGAGCTTACAAAAACTTTGCTTGGATAACGATCACATATAATCAAAGTATTTGAGTTATCATTCTATCTAGTTTAAACATTCAAATGGAATTCTTAGTGTTCAATATTAACTAAAACAATGCGGAAGCTTGTTCGGTGTGTTCGGTTCTTGAAAGTCGCATGATCTTCATCCGGAAATCTTGTGAGAATTCGCCTAATGTCAAAGCCACATAAACGGTTAGTTTTGACAACGTTTAAACACGTATAATCAAGTTCTAAGGCTCAATAATGAAAACAAAACAAAATTCTGAGATATAAGTCGGTCGCGCCCCGCGACCGGTTTCGACTCATCTTTCGTGGCCCGCGACAAGTGTCGCGTTGCACGACCATTTTGTTGATTCGCCGTCGCGTAGCGCGACGGCCTATTTTTCACAGCAGGTTTGTTTTTGGTTGCTGCAAATGCCCAGCTCAAAATCTAACCCAAATTATCTACTTAAAACTTGCATAACTTTTGTTATACAAATCCGTTTTTCGTAATTCCTTTTCCTACGCGACCGTAATTAAATTACGGACCCGTCTAACAACATTATTCACATTAAAATCCGGTTTATAATCAGTTAGCTTATATTTTCACTATTTGATTGTTCGACCCGTTTGTCTACAAGTCCTAAAATTTGTTTTGTTATCGTCACTTGTTTTCAACTATTTTACCCATTCCCGGGTTTACCTAACATTAGCGTTTCGCTCCTCTACCAGGGGCTACTTACGCAAAGTATGTTCTTTTTAACAATTTGACAAGTATAAATTTCTGAACTTTAGACCCAATACCAAGGGTTCAATTGTAACAAGTTTAGCGTGTTCGCTTCACGGCTCATGCATTCAATATTATTTAATCATTGAGTGATGACCCATTCACTGCAATATTTCAATTCGATATTGTTTTGACCCGTTTGGTTGTCTAATGGAAACCACCATATCAAGGACATACCAATTTTACTCTAACCAACATTTTGACCCGTTTTGTTTGTCTAGTGAGCTTCGTCACTTCAGTGACATAACGAGTTTGCAGTTTGCGCTAATTTCAATTTCAACTAGCTAGAATTAATAAATAAACATAATGTAACGATACTACGGTTATATACTTGCATAATTCATCAACGTTGGTTTCTAACCATAATTACCCATTCCCGGGCTTGTCAATCTTAGCGTATCACTTCCATTCCATGGTTTATGCTTTATAAGCCAATTTTATGAGTGATGTTTAAGTCATTTAAAACACTACCAATTCGACCAATATTTGACCTGTTTGGTTTGTCGAGTGAGTTACATCACTTCATTGACGTTCCAATACGGCTATTTTAAACATTATCATCAACAAACATATTTATTTAACTATTTTGACCCGTTTGGTTGTCGAGTGAGTTACATCACTTCATTGGCATACCAAACGCCATCATTTTCGCTATGTCAATATTAAACATATATACGACTAGGTTTATCTACATAAGTGTAACGAGACGACAAGTCACGTACCTTTAAAGCGCTCCTTTCAAACACGTGTCTCCACCGGCCTGTCCACTTGACGATCCGAATTCCTTGCCTATAGAGTTCAACCAAATATTATTTAGAACTCTTTCATAACATTTCACGCGTAATTTGCCATATCGTTCAAATATGCGTTTTTATCTCCAATTTTGCTATGTTAGCTTTCTCTTAAGCATTTTAACAAACACTTCAAAAGCGTGGTTTTTAAATAACCATTATCAAGTTCATGTCTCAACTATTTAGCTGAACTTTTGTACTTTTTTGCAAATTCTTTACTTCTAGCATGTATATTATTATCACATTTGCTTCATGCAAGCCGTTAACATCAGTTTTTCTGATTTCATTATTAGGATTCCTCTATGAAGCACGGGGACGTGATGAAACGATGAGTACCCGTCCCGGGGACGGTGTGGGGACGGAAACGCGCCGGAAACGCCATGGGGACGTCCCTCGGACGTTTCCGGGAATAAGGGGACGGTAATGATACGCTTCCGGTAATATGGGGACGGCACTTCCATGTTTCGGGGACGTTTACTCAGAGTTATCAAAGGCGCGCTCCGGCCACTCTCTGGCTGGATTCCGACAAGCTTCTGCAAGTTCCGGTCACATTTCGGTTTGAACAAGTCTGGTTCACACAAATAAATCTTTTGCTTTTTTGAAACCATGGACATTGTTGATTTTTTCTTCTTTCATGGAGTTTTTTTGGGTTGCAGTAGGAAATAAGAAAGAAAAAGAGTATAGTAGTGAAGAAGATGAATAGAAAGATGATGGGTGAGTAGAGTAGGTTGTAAAAGACTTTTTTCTGACTTTTCCTCCCTTTTACGTTGTAACACCCTAGAATTTAAACCCTTGATTTTATATTAAATATAGTTAAGTACATGACTTTCATTTACAAAATTTATAAAATACTAAGACCTTAGTCAACTTTAAACAAGTTACATCATTTCAAAAACTGTTTAACATGTGTTTACAACCCATACATCAAGACTACAAAAGATCTAAATCATTGCGGAAGCTTCAAAAGTGGAGTGTTCGGTTCTTCATCTATTCGCTTGATCGCCATCCTTATCATCCACCAAATTACCTAAGATCAAAACCATTTAAAAACATTAGTTTTGACGTTTATATATATAATATGACTTCAAGTTATCAACCCATTTGAAGTAATGAACAAATGAAAACTTTTCCAGGTTTACCGTAAATTACGGTATCACCGTAATTTACGGTGAGACCTGGAGTTGTCTGGTCACCGTAAACCAGGAAATTCACACCGTAGAACATTTCAACTCTACCGTAATTTACGGTAATACCGTAAATTACGGTAGAACCTGGAACTTCATGATTGGTTTCAAATGATCAATGTAACCAGGTTTCCAACTCTCATTTCTCAGTTTCTATATGGCACCGATACATTAAAAACACCATATTTTCTTATACATTATACATAAACCAAACATCAAAGATTAATCCGTCATATTACGGAGTATACATCTTGTTTTACTTGATTATTTGACCCGTTTGGCTCGTCTAAAGAATTACTCTCTTTGACGACTACCAACGAGTACTATCCAAATTTTAATAAACCATTCAATATAACGACTTCAACGCTGAACTTAAAACACTCTTATTCAAAATTCAATTATACATTAAAATCATCGATCTAATAAATGTAACGGGTCAAGTTACATACGTAAACTTTCTAACAATTGATTTGACCTGTCTCGCTTGACTAAGACGAAGGTCACTTCCATGATACATTGAACTATATTGTTTACCATGTTTTCAAAACTATAACATAAAACTATTAATTAATTCATAATGTAACGAAATGGTAAATTCGTACCTTTAAAGCACGCTTTTCCCTCGTGAATTTCCTCCGGCTTGTCCGCTTGATGATCCGGACTCCTTGCCTAGAAATTTAGTTTTACAACTTGTTTAGAACTCTTTCCCATGACCATATTCATATCTTTGTGAAACATGATCAAATCAGCGTTCTCATCAAATTTAACATCGAAAATCCTCACTTAGGCATTTCTACAAACACCTAACGGGTCAGATTTTCCTACCATTATTTCCAAGTTCATGACTAGCAATTTAAACCTCAAACTTCACTTTAATTAGTAACCTTGCACACATTTTATCATCAATATCACAGGAATTACCTCCTATTATGAAACTTATACTAGAATTATTATTCAAATCCTAGTGTTCATCAACATTTTATAAAACCCATAACCTAGCTTCCATGGATTCATGGAATTCTCTGAATTTGGGCATGATTTCTCAAATAGTTGACTAGGTTGTACTTCTAAACACCTATTCAACTTCAATCTAACCAAGTAACAAACATGCAAGCATCTAATTTCAGATTTCCAAAATCATGAGAATTTCAAACAAGGATTTAACACGAATTTTTACATACCTTATGATCCTCTTGTGATGAGGATCGATAATCTAAACTCGGATTTCGTTTTGGATCAGAATTTCATCTTCAATTTAAGAGATTTGTGAGATTAGGGTTCTTGGGTTGGGGGTGTCGCCCCCTGCTTCTCTCTGATCGACCAACACCTCTAATTGAGGTGTTTGGTTTATTTTTATTTGTTATAATTAGTTAAGTTTTCAATTTAAACAACTATGGTCCCTCTACTTTGTTCAACATATAGTTTGGTAGCTTTTAATCAACTTATAAGCTATTTCTAGACTAGTTTTAACTAACTAGGTTAAAACTCTTAGTTAGTAAACTCCCATTTATTTAGGCTTTATAATTCTGATATAATGTTTTATATTTTCGGGATGTTACAAGTCCATCCCCCTTAAAAGGGTTTCGTCCCCGAAACCAAAGTACGTACCAAATAACGTAGGGTGAAGACGTCGCATCTCCTCTTCGGACTCCCATGTAGTGTCCGAACCTTTCCTATGCTCCCATTTGACTTTGACTTGGTCAATTTGTTTATTTCGTAAACGTTTGACCTTTCTGTCTAAAATTTCAACCGGTCTCACCACATAATTTAGACTATTATCCACTTCGATATCGTCGTAATGGATATATGTCGTTTCGTCTGCTAGGCACTTTCTTAATTGCGATACATGAAACGTGCCATGGATCCCACTTAGCTCCTCCGGCAGTTCAAGACGGTAAGCTACCTTGCCGACTCTCCCGATAATTTTAAATGGCCCGATAAACCTTGGGCTTAACTTCCCCTTCTTTCTAAATCTAATAACGCCTTTCCACGGGGACACTTTTAGCATGACCATGTCACCCACTTGAAATTCAATTGGCCTTTTCCTTTTATCTACATACGCCTTTTGCCTGTCTTGAGCCGCTTTCAAGTGTGCTCGAACTTTATCGATCTTTTCGTTCGTGGCTCTTACTATGTCTTGATGGGCGAGTTCGCGTGGACCCACTTCACCCCAACAAACCGGGGTTCGACACTTCCTACCGTAAAGCAGTTCGTATGGTGCCATTTTAATACTAGATTGGTAACTGTTGTTGTACGAAAACTCGACTAACGGTAGGTGAACATCCCAACTGCCTCCAAAGTCGATTATACACGCCCGTAGCATATCTCCCAATATTTGTATCGTTCTTTCACTTTGTCCATCCGTTTGGGGATGGTACGCAGTGCTAATGTACAACTTGGTCCCCATTTGTTCTTGGAAATCACGCCAGAAATTCGAAGTAAACCGGGTATCCCTATCAGACACAATGGACACCGGCACTCCATGACGTGCTATGATTTCATTGGTATAGACTTCTGACATCTTTTCTGACGTATAAGTCTCACGAATCGGAATGAAGTGAGCACTTTTCGTCAGTCTATCCACCACTACCCATATTGCATCAAAACCACGATTCGTCTTAGGCAACTTGGTTAACAGGTCCATTGTAATATGTTCCCATTTCCAAACCGGAATTTCTAACGGTTGGAGTTTGCCATAGGGTTTCTGATGCTCCGCCTTGACTTGTAAGCATGTCAAGCATTTTTCCACATACTTCGCCACATCCCTCTTCATTCCGGGCCACCAATAATTTTGTTTCAAATCATTGTACATCTTGGTCGCACCCGGATGAATTGAATAACGGGATTTATGAGCTTCATCAAGTAGAAGCGCCTTTACTCCACAGGTATGAGGGACCCATATCCTTCCGGATCGAGTCTTCAACCCGTGATTCCCATCCGTCAAATCTTTCAATTGTCCAATTATTCTTTCTTTCTTCCAATTTTCTTCTTTCACTGCTTCTAACTGCGCTTCTCGAATTCGTTCAAGTATACCCGAGGTCACCACAAGTTGCATTGACCTCACTCATATTGGGACATAGTCCGCTTTTCGACTTAGAGCGTCCGCTACCACGTTTGCTTTTCCGGGGTGATAATGTATCTCACAGTCGTAGTCCTTTACCGTCTCTAGCCATCGCCTTTGCCGCATGTTCAACTCCTTCTGATCGAAGAAGTATTTCAAACTTTTGTGATCGGTGAATATGGTGCACTTTACCCCATACAAGTAATGTCTCCATATTTTTAATGCAAACACTACCGCTGCCAATTCGAGATCGTGCGTGGGGTATTTCTTCTCGTGCATCTTCAATTGTCTCGAGGCATAGGCTATTACCTTGCCCCGTTGCATCAACACGCAACCGAGCCCCGATAACGAAGCATCCGAATAGACCACCATGTCTTCGACTCCGTCCGGCAATGTCAGTACCGGAGCTTGAGTTAGCCTTTCTTTTAGCGTCCGAAACGCTTTTTCTTGATCGACTCCCCAAACAAACTTTGCTTTCTTTTGAGTTAGCTTTGTTAGCGGCGATGCAATCTTGGAGAAATCTTGAATGAATCTCCTATAATATCCAGCAAGCCCCAAAAAGCTTCTAATTTCAGAAGGGTTCTTCGGGGGATTCCATTTTGACACCGCCTCTATCTTTGACGGATCCACCAAAACTCCATCGGCACTTATGACATGACCGAGAAATTGTACCTCTCGTAACCAAAAGGCACATTTAGAAAATTTTGCATAAAGCTTCTCTCGTCTAAGTGTCTCTAACACTTCTTGCAAGTGGCGTGCGTGTTCGGCTTCACTTTTCGAATACACCAAGATATCATCGATAAACACGATGACCGACTTATCCAACATTGGCTTGCAAACCCGGTTCATGAGGTCCATGAATGCCGCGGGCGCATTTGTTAGCCCAAATGACATCACGAGAAATTCGTAATGTCCGTATCTTGTGCGAAAAGCCGTCTTCGGCACATCTTCTTCTTTGACCTTTAGTTGGTGATATCCCGACCTAAGGTCAATTTTTGAAAACCAACTCGCGCCTTGAAGTTGGTCAAATAAGTCATCTATCCTCGGGAGCGGGTATCGGTTCTTTACCGTGAGTTTGTTTAACTCCCGATAATCGATACACATGCGCATGCTCCCGTCCTTCTTTCTCACGAACAACACCGGCGCGCCCCAAGGAGACACACTCGGCCTTATAAATCCCTTGTCAAGCAAATCTTGAATTTGGGACATTAGCTCTTGTAATTCCGACGGTGCAAGTCGGTACGGGGCTTTTGCCACAGGTTTCGCGCCCGGAATCAATTCGATCCCGAACTCTACTTCCCGTTCAGGCGGTATCCCCGGCAAATCTTCCGGAAAAACATCTTCATAATCTCGTACTACCGGTACATCTCCAATCTTCCGTGATTCTTTCTCGGTCTCATTTGCATAAATTATGAATGCCTTGCATCCTCGCTTCATGAGCTTGTGAGCTTTCAACATCGAACATACTATGGGGTTGCCTCGTTTTTCGCCATATATGGTGACGTGTTTTCCGCTTGGAGATGTTAGTTTTATCTCTTTGCGAAAACACACGACCTTTGCATGATATTGAGATAGCCAATCCATCCCCACAACTACTTGAAATTCTCCCATCGACATCGGGATTAGATTTATCAAATATTCTTCATCGTCGATGCTCAGTTTACAATTTTCACATACATCACAAACAATAAAGCTTTTGTTATTACCTATCTCTACTTCTAAAGGCACAGGTAATTTCGTTAAAATAAATGAAGGATGTCGAATAAACCCATATGAGACAAAGGATTTATTCGCACCCGTATCAAATAACACGTGTGCGGGAATTGAATTTACAGCAAATATACCTGAGACCACGTCGGGTTCAATCTTTGCTTCTGCAGCAGTTAGTTGGAAAGATCTTGCCTTTGCTTTCGGGGCTTCACCTTTTGGTTCTTGCCCATCCTTCTTTCCAACCAGTTCCGGGCATTCCGACTTCTTGTGACCCGTTCGGTAACAGTTGTAACAAACCGTCACTTTCTCCGGGCATGACATAGCCATATGTCCCTTTTTCTTGCATATGGGACATGGCTTATCTTTGTAACGACATTCGCCCTTATGATTCTTCCCACAAATTTTGCAACCTGATGTACTACCTCTAGCGTCGGATTTCTTTGCGGATTCACCCGTTCTTGCTTTCTTGGCAGGGCTTGGATTCACATCTTGTGCCCTTCGTTCGCCCCGTTCTATACTCTTCTTCAATTCAATCTCCCTTTCCCGAGCAGCGTTAACAATCTCGGTAAGGGTCTCGTACTTTGAAGGGGTTATGAACTCTCTATATTCCGCACTTAGCATATTATGATAATAATAGACCTTTTGCTCCTCGTTCGTTATCAAATCATCACAGAACTTCATCTTGTCCATA
Source organism: Helianthus tuberosus (assembly GCA_030545235.1). Taxonomy (NCBI): domain Eukaryota; kingdom Viridiplantae; phylum Streptophyta; class Magnoliopsida; order Asterales; family Asteraceae; genus Helianthus; species Helianthus tuberosus. The sequence continues at coordinate 9,443,298 of CM060381.1, read as the reverse complement.
AACATTCCCGTGATCTTGTCTATGGATTCACCTTTGTGTCTGAGTTGCATGAACTCTTCCTTGATCTTGTTTATGACCGCTTTGGGGCTATGGTGTTTAAGAAACGGTGTCTTAAACTCCTCCCAAGACATGGCCTTAGCCGCTTCACTTCCAATCTCCTTCTTTTTGTTGTCCCACCAATCTTTCGCTTGATTCCTTAGTTGACCCGTACCAAAGGCTACGTAGTCTTCTTCGTCACAATGGGTTCTCTCGAATACCCCTTCGATGTCACTTAGCCATCGTTGGCATACTATCGGGTCAACCTCCCCATTGTATACTGGTGGTTTACAAGCCATGAATTCCTTGTATGAACAAGGCTTTCGTCCTCCACGCTTTTCCTTTACTACATTTGAATCATCTTCCAGTTTCTTGATTCTATCTTCTACTATTGATAAAACCGTGTCTTGGATTTTATCAATAAAGTCCGACAAACTGTTTTCGATCGCCTTTCCAACCTCTTCGGCAATCACTTCCCTCACTTGTTCGGTGACTCTTGGCACCGCATTATCATTGTCTCCATCAGCCATCTCGATTTCTGAAATGTTTACATAGATTGTTAAACATTCTATTTATAACACATGCTTTACTTGTTTTGATTTAATCAAGTTCGTAACTTGATTTAATCTTTCTTGTTTTAACTCAATCAAGTTCGTAACTTGATTTTATCATTCTTGTTTCTATCCAATCAAGTCCGTAACTTGATTTGATCATTCATGTTTCTATTTAATCAAGTCCGTAACTTGATTTGATCATTCATGTTTCTATTTAATCAAGTCCGTAACTTGATTTGATCATTCATGTTTCTATTTAATCAAGTCCGTAACTTGATTTGATCATTCATGTTTCTATTTAATCAAGTCCGTAACTTGATTTGATCATTCATGTTTCTATTTAATCAAGTCCGTAACTTGATTTGATATTTCATGTTTCATGCATTTCTTGCTTTTTGAGTGAGCTTACACACTCTTTTTCATGCCTATTGTCCATTTCTCATTTTATATGTAGTACATAATTTATTAACAAAACAAGTTAATTCTTACCGGACGATCGATCAAGCTTGAACCGAACACTTATTGACAACCATGAGCTCTGATTACCAACTTGTAACACCCTAGAATTTAAACCCTTGATTTTATATTAAATATAGTTAAGTACATGACTTTCATTTACAAAATTTATAAAATACTAAGACCTTAGTCAACTTTAAACAAGTTACATCATTTCAAAAACTGTTTAACATGTGTTTACAACCCATACATCAAGACTACAAAAGATCTAAATCATTGCGGAAGCTTCAAAAGTGGAGTGTTCGGTTCTTCATCTATTCGCTTGATCGCCATCCTTATCATCCACCAAATTACCTAAGATCAAAACCATTTAAAAACATTAGTTTTGACGTTTATATATATAATATGACTTCAAGTTATCAACCCATTTGAAGTAATGAACAAATGAAAACTTTTCCAGGTTTACCGTAAATTACGGTATCACCGTAATTTACGGTGAGACCTGGAGTTGTCTGGTCACCGTAAACCAGGAAATTCACACCGTAGAACATTTCAACTCTACCGTAATTTACGGTAATACCGTAAATTACGGTAGAACCTGGAACTTCATGATTGGTTTCAAATGATCAATGTAACCAGGTTTCCAACTCTCATTTCTCAGTTTCTATATGGCACCGATACATTAAAAACACCATATTTTCTTATACATTATACATAAACCAAACATCAAAGATTAATCCGTCATATTACGGAGTATACATCTTGTTTTACTTGATTATTTGACCCGTTTGGCTCGTCTAAAGAATTACTCTCTTTGACGACTACCAACGAGTACTATCCAAATTTTAATAAACCATTCAATATAACGACTTCAACGCTGAACTTAAAACACTCTTATTCAAAATTCAATTATACATTAAAATCATCGATCTAATAAATGTAACGGGTCAAGTTACATACGTAAACTTTCTAACAATTGATTTGACCTGTCTCGCTTGACTAAGACGAAGGTCACTTCCATGATACATTGAACTATATTGTTTACCATGTTTTCAAAACTATAACATAAAACTATTAATTAATTCATAATGTAACGAAATGGTAAATTCGTACCTTTAAAGCACGCTTTTCCCTCGTGAATTTCCTCCGGCTTGTCCGCTTGATGATCCGGACTCCTTGCCTAGAAATTTAGTTTTACAACTTGTTTAGAACTCTTTCCCATGACCATATTCATATCTTTGTGAAACATGATCAAATCAGCGTTCTCATCAAATTTAACATCGAAAATCCTCACTTAGGCATTTCTACAAACACCTAACGGGTCAGATTTTCCTACCATTATTTCCAAGTTCATGACTAGCAATTTAAACCTCAAACTTCACTTTAATTAGTAACCTTGCACACATTTTATCATCAATATCACAGGAATTACCTCCTATTATGAAACTTATACTAGAATTATTATTCAAATCCTAGTGTTCATCAACATTTTATAAAACCCATAACCTAGCTTCCATGGATTCATGGAATTCTCTGAATTTGGGCATGATTTCTCAAATAGTTGACTAGGTTGTACTTCTAAACACCTATTCAACTTCAATCTAACCAAGTAACAAACATGCAAGCATCTAATTTCAGATTTCCAAAATCATGAGAATTTCAAACAAGGATTTAACACGAATTTTTACATACCTTATGATCCTCTTGTGATGAGGATCGATAATCTAAACTCGGATTTCGTTTTGGATCAGAATTTCATCTTCAATTTAAGAGATTTGTGAGATTAGGGTTCTTGGGTTGGGGGTGTCGCCCCCTGCTTCTCTCTGATCGACCAACACCTCTAATTGAGGTGTTTGGTTTATTTTTATTTGTTATAATTAGTTAAGTTTTCAATTTAAACAACTATGGTCCCTCTACTTTGTTCAACATATAGTTTGGTAGCTTTTAATCAAGTTATAAGCTATTTCTAGACTAGTTTTAACTAACTAGGTTAAAACTCTTAGTTAGTAAACTCCCATTTATTTAGGCTTTATAATTCTGATATAATGTTTTATATTTTCGGGATGTTACATACGTTTCATCCATTTTTCTGATTTTTTGTTTTTTCTTTGTCTTATGGGTTTTATTCTTTTTGTTTTTGCTTTAATTAAATGTTACATTTAATTGTTTCTGCACTAACCTTTGGTTGTACACAAAGTTAAATAAAGAAAAAGTGACATAAATAGGGCAATCTGGGTCTAACTATATCAAAGAAGCAAAAGGAAAATTAGTCTCAATCATTTAATTTTTAAGTGTTCTATAATAGCTTTTATTTGTTTTTTTCTAATTTTTGGTTCACAAGTTTTTTCGTTTTCAATTGTTTATATATCTATTATGGGTAAAAAATTGGATCTATGTTAGAGTTTTATCAATAAAAATTTCATGTACTTTATCTATATGCGTTTAACTTTGATTGAAAGACGTAGACAAGTTCATTATGTATGAATAGTTTTACAATATATTTTTATTTTTTTAATTTTTTTGCCGTACCCGTATCTTGGATTTTTTGGTTTTGCTGTTCCCCGTACCCATATCGTCCCCATACTCCAGTCCCGTACCCGTTCCCGTGCTACATAGGGATTCCTTAATATTCACAAAACTCATTTAACACCTACATGGGTAAACATGAATATTCATAATTTGAGCATCAATCTCACAAATTATTAGCTAGGGTTTACATCTAAACTTGTTTTTATTACAAGTTTCATCTGAACATCCCTAATCAAGCTCCAATTTTTTATTCTTATCATACACTAGGAATCTGAGTTGAATCAAAACAACATAATTTAGCATACCTTATGATCCCTTCAACGAGGTGATCACGAATTTGTGCTTGAAATTTGATTTAGAGCTGATTAGGACCTTCAATTTGGGGGAAAGCTGCATGAACTAGGGTTTATGGGGAACCCTTGTGTCGCCTCTGTGTTTTGATCGACCAGACACACACCTTTGTGTGTGTTTGGTGTGATTTATTTTGTTTTATTATTTTAAGTTTCAAATTTAACAAGTTTAGTCCCTCAACAATTACTTGGTTCTTACTTTAGGTATTTTAACCCACTTATATGTTATTACAAGACTCATAACTAACTGGGTTATTTATTTCCTAGTTAGCTTATTCTTGTTTATTTTATACTTTATAATTCTAATATAAAGTTTATATTTTCGGGGTCTTACATTATAATTTGTTATAACGTAACCAACCTAAATACCAACATGATTTTAAAATGAGTTTTAAAATATTAATAACAATCACATTAAAACAAGTTCTAAATTGTTTTTACAACTTGTTAAAGTTTTTGTTATAAAACAAAGGTTGTTTTTGAAACAAATAATAACCAATTAAGTTTTGCAAATTAAACTAGTTTTTATTTTCAAAAACTATTAACTTAGTAGTTTTCTATTAACTTAAAATTGGTTATTCCAAGTCGCGACAAACTTAGTTTTAATAGGTTATTTAAAATTAAGTGTCCTGAGAGATGAAAGGGTTCATCAAGATGTCACGACTAAAATATATACTAAAATTGGCTCTTGCGACCCTATTTGGTAAATATTAAAATTAACCCATAATTAAAATCAATAGTCGATGCCATCCTATCACAAGCTACACTTGGAACGTAATGCGAACCATCAGTGTTTGGAGCCACAGCACCACACTTGATGTCTAGCTTATCCTTCCAAGGTGCAAGGGTTTCGTTGACACACCCGGCCCTTCCACAAGTACCTTCTTTTAGGACGACTATTACTTTTTCTTTTCTAATCACATGCTCCAGCTATCTTGAAAGTAAAAGTCGGCATAGATGAGGCTAAACGTATCAATGCATAAGACAAGAGTTGTCTTAACGGCCTCATACCCGAGAGTTGTGCAATTCTCACAATTGACACTCGTTGTCAGTCTGCCTAGTCACTTACTAAAGTGTATGCCACAGCTGCCTTTAATACTGACCTAGCCAGATTCTCATTCCCTGTTCTAATTACTGTAATGGGTCATTAATTAAATAAGGAAATATACATCGAAAATACTAATTAAATAATTTTTTGCTTAACAGATGTCATCTGAAAACAACTCCTCTTTTGCTCTCAAGTCCATACTTGAGAAAGATAAACTAAATGACACCAATTTTCTTGAATGGCACCGCAACTTGAGAATCGTTCTCAAGATGGCAAAAAGGCTTTATGTTTTGGAAACCCCGATCCCAACCGCACCCGAGAACAACACTGTGGTTGCGAAGAAGGCTTTCGACAAACATAAAGAAGATGCCATGGAAGTTGCTTGCCTCATGCAAGTCACCATGTCCCTAGATCTCCAAAAGAATATGGAAGACATGAATGCTTTTGACATGATTGAGCAACTCAAGGGCATGTTCCAGAAACAAGCCCGTCAGGAACGCTATGACACCATGAAACAGCTTATAAGCTGTAGAATGCAAGAGGGTTCCTCAGTTAGTGCTCATGTCCTCAAGATAAAAGGCTACATCAATCAATTAAACAAACTTGGTTATCCTCTCCTAGATGAGATGGCTGTTGACTTCATTCTCAACTCTCTTTCCAGTCACTATGATCAATTTGTTATGAACTTTAACATGAATGACTGGGTAAAGACAATGCCAGAGCTGCATGGGATGCTCAAACGGCAGAGATGAACATTTCCAACAAAACAAACCAAGTGTTAATGGTTCGATCTGGTGGTGTTAAGAAGCCCAAAACAAAGAAAAAGTATTCTAACAGCAAAGGCAAAGGAAAAACTCCCGTTGCTGCCAAACCTGCCACCACCAAGAGTAAGCAAGCTGTGAAAGCCCCTCTTCCAGAAGAGCGGCAATGCTATGAGTGTAACAAGATGGGGCACTGGAAACGTAACTGCCCCGAGTATCTTGCCAAGCTCAAGGTGAAGAAGGCTAATGGAGAAGGCACTTCTTCAGGTATTCTAATATATGTTATTGAACTTTTCACTGTTTCTAGCAACACATGGGTATTTGATACCGGATGTGCTTATCACATCGTTAATGTCTTGCAGGAGCATGAGAAGTGGAGGAAACTGAAACCAGGAAGCATGGAGCTCATTGTTGGCGATGGAAATAAAGTCCCAGTTCTAGCAACTGGCACATTTAATCTTACATGTCCTTCTGGTCTTATTGTTGTTTTGAACAATTGTCTTTTTGCACCTGGTTTGACCAGGAACATCATTTCAGTTTCGTTGTTGTTTGAACAACGTTTTAAGTACGCTTTTAATGGTATTGCTATTTCTGCCTACTTGAATAATATCTTTTATTTTGAGGCTAAACCTCGAAATGGTATATATGAGATAAATGTTCAAACTGACAATAATATATATAATCTTTCTAAACGCAACAAAGCTGGTATTAATGAAACATTTCTATGGCATTGTAGACTTGGCCACATAAGTAAGGCACGCATAAAATGGCTCCAATCCAATGGGATTCTTGAATCCACTGGACAGGACTCCTTTGATGATTGCGAATCTTGCTTAGCTGGCAAACTCACAAAACGTCCCTTCACTGGTGTTGGTGAACGGGCCAATGGTCTGCTAGGACTCATTCACACTGATGTATGTGGCCCTTTCAGAACCATGACAAGAAACCATGAAAAATATTTCGTTACTTTCTTTGACGATTATAGTCGATATGCTTATGTCTATCTTATGAAGCATAAGCATGAAACTTTTGAAAAGTTCAAAGAGTTTCAAAATGAAGTAGAGAACCAACTTACTAGAAAGATAAAAGTACTTCGATTAGATCGAGGTGGCGAATACCTCAGCTTAGAGTTCCTCAATCATCTGAAAGAGTGTGGAATAATTTCAGAACCCACTCCACCTAGCACACCCCAACTTAATGGCGTGAGCGAAAGGAGAAATCGAACCCTACTTAATATGGTTCGATCGATGATGTGTAGAACTAACTTGCCTCACTCCTTTTGGGGTTATGCTCTTATGACTGCCGCTCGCATTGTCAATCTGGCTCCGACTAAAAAGGTAAACAAAACCCCATATGAGATATGGCATGGTCGTAAACCCGATTTGGAATACCTAAAAATATGGGGGTGTGATGCATACATCACCAGTGATGCTGATGATAAGCTCGATCCTCGAGGCGAAAAGGTTGTTTTCGTCGGATACTATAAAAGAAGCGGATATTATTTCTACCATCCTGATGCAAATGTTATTTCCATCAAAAGGAAAGGGCACTTTCTCGAGGAAGAACTTCTTAATCGAGGAACTGGAAATAATGTGGTTGATCTTGAAGAAATTCGAGAACCAACAACAACCGCTGATGAAGTCGGAACGTCTGAACAACAAGAAATTGTTGCTGATGAATCAGACATGAACACAGGCGTTCGCAGAAGTAGCAGGACTCATAAAGAACCTGACAGATACCTTTGGCATCTCGAAGGTGCTGAAGTCTTGGTAGTAGATGAGTCTAATGACGAACCTGCTAACTACAAATCTGCTATCTCAGATCCTGAATCTACGAAATGGCTGGAAGCCATGAACACTGAGATGCAATCTATGCGTGATAATCAAGTCTGGGACTTGGTTGAGCTACCCCCCGAATCTCGGGTAGTAGGGAGCAAATGGATTTTCAAAAGAAAAACCGATATGCATGGAATTGTACACACCTATAAAGCACGGCTAGTTGCGAAAGGTTTCACTCAAACTCAGGGTATTGACTATGATGAAACCTTCTCGCCCGTTGCTATGATCAAATCGATCAGGATATTGCTTGCCATAGCCGCGTACTATGACTACGAGATATGGCAAATGGATGTCAAAACCGCTTTTCTTAATGGGCATCTCTCTGAAGATTTCTATATGGTTCAGCCAGACGGTTTTGTTGATCCAAAATATCCTAATAGGGTGTGCAAACTGAATAAGTCCATTTATGGACTCAAACAGGCATCTCGTAGCTGGAATCTTCGTTTTGACCAGAAGATCAAAGAGTTTGGTTTTGTCAAGAATGAAGATGAGCCTTGTGTTTACAGAAAGGCTAGTGGGAGCACCATATCATTCCTCATCCTGTATGTGGATGATATACTAATCGTTGGAAATAACATCCCTATACTTAACGAAGTTAAACACTATTTGGGATCTTGCTTCGCAATGAAAGATCTTGGAGAAGCAGCTTATATTCTGGGAATCAAGATCTACAGAGATAGATCTAAGCGGCTTCTAGGGCTAAATCAAAGTACATACATAGACAAAATAATGACACGCTTTAAAATGGAAAACTCCAAGAAAGGAGGTGTTCCTATGACTAAAGGAACCGTGTTGGACAAATCGCAATCCCCTACAACGGACATTGAAATTAAGCAAATGAAAGCAGTTCCATATGCTTCAGCGATTGGTTCTATCATGTATGCTATGTTATGTACTAGACCTGACGTCTCGTATGCTCTGAGAATGACTAGTCGTTATCAGCAAACTCCTGGCATCGCCCATTGGACTGCTGTCAAGAACATTCTGAAGTATCTGAAAAGAACTAAAGATATGTTCTTAGTATTTGGAGGAGTAGAAGAAGAGCTCACTGTAAGATGTTACACTGATGCCAGTTTTCAAACTGACCGAGATGATTCTCGCTCACAATCAGGTTTCGTATTCACTCTAAATGGAGGAGCTATCTCATGGAAGAGCTCCAAGCAGAGTGTGGTGGCGGATTCAACCACCGAATCTGAATATATAGCAGCATCAGATGCTGCAAAGGAGGCTGCTTGGATGAAGAAATTCATAACCGATCTCGATGTGGTTCCTAGCATTAAGAAACCCATTGAGATATTCTGTGATAACACAGGTGCTATTGCTCAAACCAAAGAGCCCAGGTCTCATCACAAGGCCAAGCACATTCTAAGAAAGTTCCACTACATACGGGAAATTATGGAACGTAGAGACATCGTAATAAGCAAAATAGACACAGATCAAAACCTAGCAGACCCGTTCACTAAGCCCATGACTCAGGACAAGCATGATCAGCACATGAATGCTACCGGGCTTAGATTAGCTAGCAGTATGTTTTGATTTAGTATTTGGATGTACGAACATTCAAACAGTTGTACCTTTTGTATTCACTTTTGATTTACTAGTTAAATGCAAAGTTTGAATCTTACAACTGTGTTCGATTTTAATATGTTTAGTCCATGAATCTTATATTCTAAATTATCCGTAGTCGGTCAGACTCGTGAGAATGACTCTGAATTAAGACTATTCTGAATTTGGACTCAAGGAGTTGACTTCCAAACTCACAGACCTCATTATGAATGACGTTGGATGTAACTCGCATCAAATCATCTTCATGGATCTTAGTCATAAGATGTTTTGATATTGGTACACTCATTTAGTATCCTTTGACCTGAGATACATATTAGAACTTCCGTTTACCAAGGGTTATTCTTTGATTACTGTCAACCGCTGTCGCGTAACTGCCAGTCATAAAGGCTTTAATTGGGAATAGTTCTGAAGTTCAGTGGGAGTTGTATGTAGTCGATAAGGGATTCTGTACTCTTACATGATATGTAACAGTTAGACATTATGGCGCCCTCGTTGATTCAAACTGGTGAAGTGTAAGGCCTTACCCAAACTTACTGTGTGTTTGTTCGGACCACTTTGACTCTTGATCGAGAACAATAATAATTGAACGCCATATGAGAAAGAACTTAATCCATGTCTCATTGGTTCAATTCATGTCTTTTACGGAAAGGATGAATGACAACAATTACCATAAGTCTATAGTCATGCAATAGTAAGTTGTTACTAATGGCAAGGTGTTTTTGGTTAATGACTTTAAAGTGTCATAACTTGTTGGGGGCAGCCATGTGCAGCTAGAGCACCGCTGACTGTCTGCGTTGAGGATTTTATCGAAGGCCGTCCAAGTGGGAGATTGTTGGATTTATATGTACGGGTTCGATAAGTTAACGCTGATGTCCGAGCTATGACCCGTAAGAGTTACACCTTGGGCAACGAACATTAAATCCACTTAATTCGATTAACTGGTGATCACGAACAATTAAAGGAACGATATATATTGGGCTTCGGGCCTAAGAGATTATTAGGGGTGTTAACCTAAATATATATAGATATATTACTATATATATTTTGGCTCTATCATGTTGTCCTCCATCATGTCTTGCTTCCCACTTTGTTTTTCTTTTTTTTAGTTGGCAACCACAAGACAGAAGAGGAATGCTACCTTTTTAGTTGTAATCCATCATAAATAAAGAAAAGTTCTTTACTTTTTGTGATTATATAACAATCACAATCACAACACAGAAAGATGTATGAAAAACATTGGCTGCCACTCTTCCCAAAATAGTGCCGTCCATTTTTTCTTTTGATTGTGACGACCGGCCAAGCCAAAGCTGCTGCCGCTCGGTTCGTGTTCGTGTCTAGCACTCGTTCGTTGTACCTCGGTGTCTCGACCGGTTAGTTATTAACCACTAAGGTATATCTATCTCATCGGTAGATTAATAAATATTGTATACCGTGTTTGCATGTTTGTAACCATGATCCTGTCCGGTTCGTTTTTGGTGTTAATTAATATATTTATTCCGCTGCGTTTATTAATTACCTATTTAATTAATAAAATATATCAAACCCGTTTTGATAAAAACTAAAATTGATCACCACTGAAACCCAACACCTTCGCCTCAGGATTTGAGTGTACTAGTGGACATAAAGATAAGAAATACGCGTTTCAGCCTATGCTTCTTTGGTTGTATATAGAGCAGAGACAAAGCTTTATTCACGTTTTTTAACTATCTAAGTTGGTATGTTATCCAAATAACCCTTCGGATTTTCCATGATATGTGTACAGTGTACTTGCCATTTGTGTCGCATGTTATATCGATACATTACAAATGCATACAGCATAGGCAAAGCTTTATTCACGTTTTTTAACTATCTAAGTTGGTATGTTATCCAAATAACCCTTCGGATTTTCCATGATATGTGTACAGTGTACTTGCCATTTGTGTCGCATGTTATATCGATACATTACAAATGCATACAGCATAGGCAAAGCTTTATTCACGTTTTTTATTGTTGCGTGCTTTTTTATGAATGACTGCGTGAACTTCAAATCAGGAGTGTTCAAGATCTTGTTTTGACGGTTTTCAGTCACACCGTGAGCTAAATTGTTAGTAACGTTCTTTTATCGCCAAAAGCAGAAACCGAAGTGTTAAAAGATGAAACCAAACTTAACCATTACTGACAGTTTGGCTCCGATTTGGTTTCATGGTTTTTCTTCTCGAACTTCTCATTTCTATTGTTTTACGTATTTATAGACAACAAACGTCCCAATAAAGTATAGTATCTACCTTTAGTTGAAACTAGTGATGTAGAAGTTCATTTGAATCCTTGATATGGGGATCTTAATGTTGATGCAACATTCGTCGCATTACGTCACATCAGTGACACGTAAGCAATGGGTTTACGTAAGCAAAGGGTTCGTAGCACCTCCTTTAACAACCAAGAAATGGGTTGAAATTCCAAAATGGCGTCCTCCTATTTTTCTTTTGGTTTTAACCGTTTAAAGTGAAGTAGGTCCCATGAATCATCCTTTGCAATTCGTTATTGAGCTGACAATTAGAATAATAACGCTCCCCAATAGCGTCCAGAAAATGTTGTGGAGGGTGTTATTTAGCTGAGGTGGCTGGAGACACTACCTCATACCACCCAAACTAACATGTATGTAATTGGAGGATATTGCATATGTTTTAGACTACAAAATCATTCAATGTATGTGTTTAAAAAACTGAAACTGAAACTATAAACATATGCTTGTTAACCAGTGGTATGTAATTTCATTAATTACTCACTGACAACGTTTTTTGTAAACTTATTATTTAAAATCCTAAAGATATTTTTAAAACTCTATAGTTTAAGATTATAAATAAACAAACAAAACCTAGTAGTAACCCACTATAATTTAAGATTGTAAATTATTTCATATACATTTGCAACTTTTTTGTGCATCATCACTTGTACATTGTGCTTTGGGTGTTTCTAAAAAAAAATTTATTTTTTACTTTTAACCCAAAGGTTTTTACCTTTTACAATTTTAACCCTACATAATTTGTTTTTTTAACTTTAACCCAAAACTTTTCATTATTTGCAATTTAACTTCACAACTTTTGTCACTTATACTTTTCATCTTTTGCAAATTTTCGTTTTACGTATAGTTCTAACTTTTTCGAGTTAATACGACGCAACGTGCATGTGTGGTTCAACGTTTTTACCTCTATTTTTCCATGTTTGACAGGTTCGTCGCAACACGCATATCCTAGGTCGAGTCAGTGTTGGTGGTCGATGACGGTTGTGTGACATTAATACTATTCGACACCGTTTTACGCCCCGCCACAACGCGGGGTGTGCTTTGGGGGGTTTTCAAAGAAAAAATGGTTATGCATATGGTTGTCGTAACATTGGCTTTGGAGGTTTTCCAAAAAAAAAAGATTTTTTTCTTTTACTTTTCACCCAAAAGTATTTCATAAATTACTTTTAACTCAAAACTATTTGTTTTTTTTTTACTTAACCCAAAACTTTTTATCTTTTCCAACCTATTCTCATAACTTTTTTACTTTCAACTTTGGTCCTTTATAGTTTTCATTTTCCGCAAATTTTTCGCTTTATGCTTGGTTCTAAATTTTGTGACTTAACACATCGCAACGTGCGTATTTGGTTTAACGTTTTTACGTTTCGTTCTAAATTTTGCGAGTTAACACGACGCAACGTGCGTGTGTGGGTGAACGTTTTTACATCGTCTATTTTTTCCCCGTTTGACAGGTTTAACATAACGTGCGGGTCCTAGATTGACTTAGTTATAACTAAAGAATCGCCGCCGCAATGCGGCAATCCTAGTTAAAAAAAAAAAATAGCATAACCCACCCACCTTTCACTTTCACTTTCTCTTTTAGACTTTACTTGTTTGTTTTCAAAAACTGTTTGACTTGTTGTTTTCCCACCTCTGCCACACCACCACCTTTTGCAAGTACATGATTCACAAGATGCCACTTATCTAGAGGTATACATCTAAGGGTCGGTGTTGTAAATAATATGCCTTATTATGATTTTTTTTTGAAATGTGTCAATCACCTTGACACCGGGAATGTCGACTAATTGATCCCCGCCAGCCCCTTGGCTCTCCCAGATGCGTGGAAACCTGACCTCCACCCGTCTGAAGGCACGACAGTGAAATAATCGGTAAAACCTCGCCTCATATCCAAGACAAACCGGCGCCACCCGTATTTGCCCTTCACCTGGATGCCGCAAAAAATAATGGAGAGAGTAGGACTCGAACATGGGTCACAAGGAAAACCAAGTCTTTCCACAACTACTCCACCACTACCTCATTGACACTTTATTACGGTTATTATCCACTTTTCTTCGTAGAAAAATATATATATTTTTTTGAACGGCAAAAACTTTCACATATAATCATTGAATACATTTACTGATTCCAAATTCTACATTGTTATTGATTTACATTTTCATTTCTAAATTCGTGCTTCTAATATAAGTGTTACATGCCTGTAACTTAACTTATAAAATATGCTCAGTTATTTACTATACTTGATTCTAAACTGTACTTAAGATGTATGAAAACATTACATATTTTATAATAACAAGTTGCTAAACAAAAAAGGCATGAGTTGTTATATTAAAAAGGAGTACCAACTAAAGAATTATTATTCTGTTAATTAACAATTGTTACTTTTTGACCTTTATGCATTTTTTTAAACAATAAATATTATTTTCAATTTATTAAAATAAAAAAAAAAACTAATTTTCTACTGTTATCATTTCACTTTTGTCTTTACCCTCCCCCACTCTCTACCCTCTCTTTTCCTTTCCCCAAACCCCTTTCTCTTCATTTAGTTTCAGCAATTTTAAATCTAGGGTTTCTCATATTCTTAGAGAGAAATCACAAGCAGCTTCTTTAACTGTATGCAGAGATTTATTCATGTTAAATTTATTTTTTTTAATTATGGGTTTTTATTGAATTTTAACCACTTGTTTGTGTGTTTAATCTTTTGGTGTGATCAAGCTTCAAGCTTCAAGCTTGCAGCATAAAGATTCAAGAACTGACTGACCCATGAAAAACCCATCATAAAGTTTTGATCTTTTTGTTAAATTTGAGTTGGGTTTTTCTTTAAACTATCTGTTATCATACATTTCATGCTCAGTTTTGTTTAAATTTGTGGGTGGGTTGGTGAAAGATTAGTGTTAGGTAAATGCATGGATGGAAGGGAGGGAATGCCATCGTTTTATCTCAACAGAGGGGTCACCGGGTCGGGTTCTCATACCGGGCCGGGTTCTCATACCAGGTCGGGTTCACCAGGTAGTGGAGTCCAAGTCCCACCTGGTTTCAAAACCCAAACAAGCCCTAAAATGTCTCCTCATAGTAATAACATGAGGGTGGGTCCCATGGGTTCAACTTACTCAATGGTACCTCATGGCATCAGCATGAGTGATGGTGGTGGTGGTGGCGGTGGTTTGGGCTCCGTTGCCACCACTAGAAGTGGGTCTGAGTTTGTTGTGAAGAAAAAGAGAGGTAGGCCTAGGAAATATGGTGGAGATGGGTCACATATGACTCTAGCGCTCACACCGGCATCGTCGGTTGGTGGTTCGCCTAGTTCGGTCACACCGACGGCGAAAAAGAGCAGGGGGAGGCCACCTGGCAGTGGTAGGAAGCAAAGACTTGCAGATGTTGGTATGTTTACTTACCAAATTAACTTGCTTTAATTATTACATTAGGTTGTATCATGTATGTTTTCTCATAGATGTTACTTCACTATTTAAGTATAATGCATTAGGGTTGTTTATATAGGTATGGACTTCTTTGATAAAAAAAAAACTTATTAGTATCCATGTAAAGTTGTATATGCATATGCTTGTTTGTTATATTTAGAAGAGTAAAGTACAGGGATGGTGCTTGTGGTTAACCAAAATTTTGGATTTGGTCCCTAGCTTTTTCAAAAGTGTCCTTGCAGTTTGCATTTTGTAACGTATTTAGTCCCCAGCTAAGAAATCTAAAGCTTTTAACATGTCCAAGTTAGGGGCTAAATATGTTACAAAGTGCAAAATACAGGGACCATCCAGGTACTTTTGGCAAAAGGTGGGGACTAAATGTGTTACAAAGTACAAACCACGGGGACCATCCATCTACTTTTGGAAAGCTAGGGACCGAATCCAAAACCTTGGTCTACCACAGGGACCATCGGTGTACTTTATTTAGAATAATATCTAAACTATTGATAAAATGGGATTAGTTATTGCGAGGAAGCCAGGAAGGTTAACGTACACTGGTACGACATATAATTACGCACGTTCATTTGAAAATAACGCACGGTATAAAACTCAAAAAACCTAATCACGCATGTTGGAAACGTAAATCACGCACGTTAATCACGCATGCCCTAATTCCCAGTTCAAAAATCGCATCCCATGTTCTACGATCTGAAACCATTGTTATTGCCCTCTGACTCCAATCGAATCAAAGCTTGGTCATGTTCCTGCATCCTCTGTTCTACTGAATCAAAGCTTGGTCATGTTCCTTCATCCTCTGTTCTACGGTTTGATTTCGAGGGTCGACATTTTGATGAAACTTTTCAAAATCAACGATGAATTTGAACCCAATTCGATGAAATTGACCGAACAATGGCCAATTTGAAGTTAAATGAAAAGAAAATTGAAACGAACTGCACGAAATTGATCAAACCCAGGCTAATTGAAAAGAACACTAATCACGCATGTTATATCAAATAATCACGCATGCTGTCTTTTTGTCGCGTACTGGTCGCACGTTAAGGGCTATTGTATTTTACACTTTCTCTAGTTATTGCTCTATATATAACTAGTTGCTAGTTTTTGTGTTTTGTATGCCTACATATTATATGACTTTGTATAGAGATAGTTAAAGCAAATCTACGATCTCGAATTCTCAATCTGTGTCTATTTCCTACACATCGATGTTCTATTTGTTTGTAATATATCATTCTTAGGTGTGGAAAGTTTTCAACTTTCTAAACCGAGACACATTTCTCTTGATTTCTTGAATTTATGATTAATTTGTCTGTTGCATTTTTTTCCTCATCAGGTGAGTGGATGTCTGCTTCAGCAGGAACGGCTTTTACACCTCACATCATCCATGTTGAAATTGGAGAGGTACTTGTATTTGTTTTTGCGTACTCTCTCTTTTGAACAAACAGATTAAATTGTTAGTTCTCGTAATTCGATACCACGTATTTATCTTTGAACAAACGGATTTAATTGTCAGTTTACTGTGTGATCATTTCTGCACCCTTTTGGTGAAAAAGCTAATTGTAAGGTTAAACGTTGCAGGATGTTGCAGCAAAGATACATTCATTTGCACAACAAAGGCCAAGGGGTCTATGCATAATGTCGGGAAATGGTTCGGTCTCTGTGGTGCAGTTACGCCAATTTGCATCTTCTGGTGGCACCGTGACTTATGAGGTTAGAACCTGTACATCATCATCATCATCATGCTCGGTAAATCCCACCAATAGCAAAGCTAAGGTAGGGTCTGAGGAGGGTAAGATGTAGACAGCCTTACCTCTACCACGTAGGAATAGAGAGGCTGCTTCCAGTGAGACCCCCGGCTCGATTGTAGTTTTGTATCAAGCCTTCATAAAAACATGACGAGTCGAGAGCCTAGTCAGGCTTGGCCCAGCACGTTTACACCCCTAATGCTGATATGTGAAAACCACCGAGCGAAAGAATCACGACATGCTTGATAAAAAGATTGATATGTAAACAGATGGGAGAGACCAACTTCTGGTTACAACTGAACCTTATATGGTTGTTATCAAAAGGAATGCAAAAGACACCATTAACCATACATATAAGTCAAATCTCATATATCATATATCATATACCAATTAATAAACCAATCTTCATTTAACACCACATTAAACATGAAAACATCTGGCGAATTAATTACAAACAAGTAGTAACATCGACGGTTGCTAGTTTATTGCTAAAATGACTCGAGAACCAACCACACATGAAAACTTAAGCGACGTTAAGCAACTTCTTAATGTCCTTCTGCAATTAACAACAGCAAAAGAAGATGTTAAAAACATTGTTAAAGCTTTTAAACAGTGTTAAAGCTTTTAAACAGATAAGATTATG
Organism: Helianthus tuberosus; assembly: GCA_030545235.1. Lineage (NCBI taxonomy): Eukaryota > Viridiplantae > Streptophyta > Magnoliopsida > Asterales > Asteraceae > Helianthus > Helianthus tuberosus. Next base: position 9,426,060 of record CM060381.1, on the reverse strand, counting down.
ATACAAAACATAGTATACCTCAATGCTCAGAGGGCTGGTGGTGGGTGCATATCGGTCAACGACCTTCCCCTCACGGTCAACTAGGAACTTTGTGAAATTCCATTTGATACTGTCTCCAAGAAACCCGCCTTTGCTCGACTTCAAGAACTTGTACAAGGGATCGGCTTCTTTCCCATTCACATTGACCTGCATTACATTCGCCAACACAAAGATTTAGAACGATAGAAGTGTAACGAATCTGGAATCAAGAAAGTGTCCTGAGGGTGTTTGGACATATGTTTTGAAAGTGGTTTATGTTGTTTTATTCCATATTACGAATCTTGAGTAAAATACACGAATGGTCCACGTGGTTTACCAGGATTTTGGATTTGGTCCCTAGCTTTCCAAAAGTACATGGATGGTGCATGTGGTTTGCACTTTGTAACACATTTAGTCCCCAGCCAACAAATCTAAAGGTTTTAGCATGTCAAGTTAGAGACTAAAAGCGTTACAAAGTGCAAACCACAGGGACCATCCATGTACTTTTGGAAAAAGTTAGGGACTAAATGCGTTACAAAGTGCAAACTATCGGGGGGACCATCTGTGTACTTTTGGAAAGCTAGGGACCAAATCCAAAATTTTGGTAAATGACAGGGACCATATGTGTACTTTACTCATGAATCTTTTTTTAACTACGAAAACGTATGCGATACCAACCTTGCTAAAGACGGGGTATTCGGCTTTAAAACGAGTGCAAGCAAACTCCTGAATTTCTTCATTGGATCCGGGTTCTTGCCCGCCAAATTGGTTGCATGGGAATGCAAGAATCTCAAGACCTGTAAAATCGTTAAATCACAAAGGCAGTTCAGACTTCAGTGTCATTCGACAGGCCGAAAAACAAAGGGTTATGACTTATAATATTATCATATGATAGTTTCAGAAGGGTTAAAAGAAAGGCAAAAAACAAACCTTGATCCTTGTACTTCTGGTACAAGGTTGTCAACTCGGGATAATTCGAATTAGTAAAGCCACTGTAACATAACAAATGTGACATTCATTAGATTTATCTGAAACAGTTATGTTGTAAGACAAATATGTTGATAAATATAAATCTTGTAGCATACCATTGTGAAGCAACATTGACAATCAGCAAGACTTTTCCCTTGTACTTGCTAAGCTCAACATCTTGCCCTTTCACATCCTGTTGTAGAAGGATGCACAATAATTAATCACCGATTATTCGCAATTAAAATAAGTTGTTTTGAACAAAACAATTACAAGTTGTTTGTTTATCTCAATTCAGGATAAACAGTACAACTTTTTTTTTTGAACAACATTTTAAACCGTTCAAAAAAAACAACTAAATCGTCCAAAGGCAGATTTGGTGTGATTTAAACCGTTATAAAAACCAACAATTAATCGTCCAAAGGCAGATTTGGTGTGATTTAAACCGTTATAAAAACCAACAATTAAAAACTGCTTTTTTTCCAACATACCCTTATTGGGTTGCAAACAAACAACTAATCAATCTTCTTGAAAGCAAAAAAAAAAAATAACAACTTTACAAAAGTAATGATTTTGGGCAAAAAAAAGTACAAACCCCAACCCCAAACTACTTTAAATCAATCTTTAAAATAAAAAAATATATGGTATATATGAAACTAGTTGGATGCCCCGCCCGCGTTGCGGGGCGATAAGCCGAATATTTCTTAGTTTCATAACATGTACGTATGTATTTTAGTGACCTGTGCATATTACTCATAACACGATCTCAAAAAAATTAAATCGAGTCAACCAATTAAACCAAAACACTGCCATAGTTTTGCTAAAAAAAAGATGGCAAGCCTGAGCTGGGGGCAAAATAGTAAATTGTTAGAAACAATGAGCGAGTGTTAGACACCTGGTTGACAAAAAGGTTAGATTGAGTCAACCAAATAAAATAAAAACTACTATAGTTTTGGGGAAAAGAAAAAAAAACCTAAAACGATGGCAAGACTACAGATTTTAACTGGGGGCAAAATCAGAAATTTTAAAAGAGGGCAAAACCAAAATTTTGTTTTGAACCGGGGCAAAATCATAGTTTTGAACGAATGGCAAAATTGTAATTTTTAGCTGGGGACAAAAGCATAATTTTATTTTGAATTGAGGCCAAAAGCGTAATTTTAAACTCAGGACGAAATCATAATTTTTGAAAAGGGGGCAAAATCATATTTTTCAACTGAGAGCCAAATCGTAATTTTTAGCTAGGGAAAAAACTAAAACGACGGAAATACTACAAATTTTAGCTGGGGCAAAATTGTCATTTGTTAAATGAGAGCAAACTCATAATTTTAAACCGAGGGCAAATTTGTAATTTTAAGTTGAGGGTAAAAGCATAAATTTATTTTGAACCGGGGCAAAATCATATTAAAAATGAAAAAGAAAAAAAAAGTTGGGGCAGCCGCCCATTTTCCACCAATATGGTGGCAGAACTATTGGCCTCATGTAATTTGTATATGTAAGTAAATAAGTCACCATCAGGTCCTGTTCGATTTCCACAATGGGTTTTTCCTAGATTTATTGGATTTCCTTCTGAATTAGTGTATATGATCGGTGGTTTCGCTGGTAATACAATGATACTTCAGTGATCCAATTTGCAGTTAAAAAAATGTTAAAAAATAAAAGCCTTAACAAAAGTAATGTTTTCGGGTAAAAAAGGTGTCAGGAAACAGGTACCCCACAAACTAAATCAATCACTGAATCAAGAAAAGACACAAAAAGCCCAACCCCCAATTGGCTCAAATTCCATAATCAGGTCCCATCAGACCCATCTATGTGTTCCTTAACATAACCCACAAAATGTATCCAAAAAAAAAAATCAAAAACCCTAATTTAATCACAAACAGAACTGATATGATCAATAAAAAAACAATCCAACTAAAACCCATGATCAAAAAAAAAAAAAAAAAAAAATCAGAAATGATCAAACCTTAACAGTGAAGTCATAAACTGTTTTCTTGGAATCAGAGGCCATTGTATGATTTGATCCAATAAAGTCTTGATCTTTTTAATTGGGTATTCAAGAAAGCAAAAGAAAGTTGTGTGCTTTGCAACAGCTGAAATGGGTTCAATTTATACGGATTAAAAAGATCTATTCTTGGGTGAAAATCAAGAATTATTTTAAACGAATTTTGACTTTTTGTGTGTGGATATGTATGAATACAGAAGTAGCAACGTGGTCGTTTTGTTGATGTTGTGCTTCTGGTCCTTCTGGATAAACGAGTCGGTATGTGGTATGTATGAACGGTCAAGATTTGATCTTGGGTTCATCTAACGGTTGGTGATTTTTTAATTGGGGAAAGATGTTTATGGAAGGAGTATTGCAGCCCTTTTAGTTTGAAATAGTTTGTAAAATCCACCTTTAATTCTAGTTTGTTACTTAAAGTTACGTTATCGTAGGGGTGTGCAAAAAAACCCAATTAACCGATCTATAACCGAATTAACTGAAAAAACTGAACCAAATTAAAAACCAGTGGTCGGTTAGTTGTTTGCCTAAAATCGAAAGTAGCGAGTCAGTCATGATTATCAATGTTTTCATACCCGTCATAACCGAACCGACATATAGTAAAATCTTTGTCGAATTTATGAGTTTTCACCATTTTTTAATATTCGATGTTTTGAATGAACGGTTTTAGTATTTTTGGGTTGTTATACATCATTTTGGTTGAATGTTTATTTGAATTTATGGACTATATCATATCAATTTGATTGAATATTCGGTAATAACCTGTATTAATATTATATATTATACGTATTTTTTTAATACTATGTAATATAATATATTAATATATAATTTTTTTAAAGCAAGGACTAAATTCATGGTTAACCACCATAACCGATCCGCTATAACCTTCAAAACAAATTAGCCATAGCCGATTGGTTACGGTTATGGTTACCCATTAACAGACATCGCGGTTATGGTTTTGGTTTTGGTTTTGGGTCAAAACCGACCCATGCACACCCCTGTGTTGTCATAACTATTTGTATTCTAATTTTATTAAGGTTCGAGGTCACGCCATGCAAGGATGATTGATTCATCAGATGGCCTATCCAAAGGCTCATTGTTAAATATCATGTCTTATTTAACAAGTGTTTTTATATATTACAACACGATCTAAACTCCAAATAAATAGAACTATAGAGCTGATTCAACCCGACAATCACGTGCTACATGTGAAAAAAAATAGAACAAAGGTGTTTAAAACTACCAATTATCATTCAACTAATGAAGTATTACTTAAGCCCTAAAGGGCTATTGTACAAAAATTTTATTAAAAATTATTGATACACGTTAGTCTAAATTACAAGTATAATGTTTAGAACATACTTTCTCTACAAATTTATATATGATTATAAACTACATGGAATTATAGTAAAAAAAGGTTATCTATAAGGGTGTATATGTAAATATATAGAAGCAAATCGATGTTTTGTTGAAGTTATGAACCTTGTAAAGGGAAGACAGAAGGTTCTACACCTTGTCGGTTTTGTATAAATTGCGAGGGCGATGATGTCATAAGTCATAACTCATTCTAGAGACCCTTAAATTTATATTTGATCGATTAAAATACTAAACAACTTTTCTTAAAATACTTCATTTCATTAAAAACGTTATAAATCGTATTAACAAATATAAAGCCATGTGAGCGCTAGGGCCCACCATGGTGGCACCTCTTGCACGCAACACCATAACGCAAAGTGCGTGAAAGAAGATGTGGGTGTGAAATGTGAAATTAAATCATATTAAGAGTTGTGTGGCAATTTATGAACAAATAGTTGTTGAGCCAGTAAATGTTGTTTGGCTAAAGCTCTGAATAATCGTACGAAATAATTATCTTACACCTTTGAATTATTTTGTGTTAAATGAAATACATTTGGTGGTTGGCGAGTGGTTATGGTGGTTGTTGGCGGTGGCGATGGTGGTCGCCAGTGTTGCTGGTGGGTGGTGGTGCTTGGCGGTGACAGGTGGTGTTGGTGCTTGGCGGTGACGGTTGGCACCAGTGGTGGTGGTTGACGGTGGCGGGAAGTGGAGGTGGTTGTCGGTGTTTATCATGGGTGGTGGTGGTTGGCGGTGGCGAGTGGTGGTGGTGGGTAGTGACTAAAGTTTTAGGGTTAAAAAAGTTTATTAGCACAATAGTAACTCTTTCTCTTAACCATTCAACATCATCTTTATCACTTAATCATTAAGAGATTAACTGAATCATTAAAAGGTGTTATTTTTGTGAACCAAACATCCCCTTACCTCTTATTGGTTTAAAGGTAGTCTCTTAATGAAATCATTAAGCGGCTTCCAAACAGCCTCTAAGTCACACCAACCTATTGCTAAATTTCACATTTCACCTTTCCATAATATATATTTATGAAATTTTGAATATGAAATGTGAAACCCTTCACCATGTACATGACGTTTACGTGACACTCTTCTTTTCACATTTAGGGAATGCGTATTCTAACACATTCTAAGATGTGTATTTGTTTAAATCACTTGTGAAATGTATAGAGAATGTCCTAATAATAAACAAAGCTCACACGTTGTATATCTATTATCAACTACTACATTCACAAGTGTCGGCGTCGACCAGGCAATAGTTCAGGCCCTTTATTGGGCCAAATGGGCGGCAACTTTAACAGTGTCACGCAGCTTCCTGGCACTCCCCTATTGGCCCAACAAATTTACGATTTTATCACTCTTTAAAATTACGATTTTGTCATCAGTTAAAAATTATGTTTTTGCCCTCACTTAAAAATAAATTTACGCTTATGCTCCCAGCTAAATATTTCAATTTTGCCCCCGGTTAAAAATTACGATTTTGCCCCGTTTCAATTTACAGTTTTGCCATTAGTTTTTTCCCTTAAAAATACGATTTTCTCATCAGTTCAAAATTATGTTTTTACCCCCACTTAAAAATAAATTTACGCTTTTGCTCCCAGGTAAAAATTCCAATTTTGCCCTCGGTTAAAAATTACGATTTTGCCCCGTATAAATTTATAGTTTTGCCATTAGTTTTTTTTCTCACAGCCAAGTTACCATTTTACCCTCAACTTAAATTTACATTTTCCCATCGTTTTTGTTTGTTTTCCTGGTGACATTACAAGTTTGCCCCCAGTGTAAAATTACAGTCGTGCCGACAACTTCCTGGCACTCCCCCGTTGGTCCATTTAGTTTACAAGTTATCCCCGAATTAAAATTATGATTTGGCCATCAGTTAAAAATTACGTTTTTCCCATCGTTTTAGTTTTTTTTTTTACCAAAACTATAAAGGTTTTTTGTTTTAATTGGGTTGCTCGATTTAATTTTTTTTCCGTGTCAAGGAGTTGCCTAACACTAGCTCATTAGTTCTGAAAAATTACTGTTTTGCCCTAAGCCCAAAATTACGGTCTTATCATCATCGTTTTTGTTTTTTTTTTTTGTTTTTCCTAATAAAATTATAGTAGTATTTTTTTAATTGGTTGAGAATTATTCGGCCATCGCCCGCAACGCGGGCGGCGCATCTACTAGTTTATAAATAAGAACAAAGATGTATTAGGTATAGGTTTTGTTATTTTATTATACTTTATTGAACTATTATATAGTTACATATCTTTTTCATCACGATACTAAAATAACAAACACAGCTAGTAATGATAAAAATATATCTAAACGTGGTTCAAAGATTCTTCGTATCAATAATACTTTCTAACAAATAATTAAAAATTTTATATCATAACTAATAAAGATTAAAATCATATTTAAATCTATCTAAGTGTACTTTTAAAGTTCTTCATATGTATGATACGAATTAAAATAATATTATTTCCATAACCAATACTTGTGTAGCTTTGAGGATACTTTTGTTGCATAATGTTAAAGGTTGAGTAGATGTGATTTAACTAGAAGGGTCAAGTTACGTATTTGAAACGGGTTAAATCTGGTCTTAACAATATTGTTTGTATTCTTTTAACCGAACTAACCTTTATTTATTTTTTCTTATATTTACCAAATTACCTTTAATCTAACTAATTGTTTATGTTTTTAAGTAGATTTTTTTTTTTAAATGTTACTCCTTTAACTAATTTTAAGGGGATTATTTAATCACTCACTATTATAATTTATTGTAAATATTAAGGTTGAGGAGATTTTACAAACATAAAACGGATGGCTTGGTCTAACGGGCTAAAAAAGTATCAAATTAGAATGGTTAAATGAGTTTATGTCTTGTTGACCCATTTGTTTTCCTTAGATATATTAAACAAGGTCGAACAAGTTCATGTCAAAGAGGCCCCGGGGCACTTCGTGGTAGGGGTTTGAGTTTGTCGAGTTCAAATGAAACACTGCCCCATGTGGTTTGCTCACAACTAAGTGATAGATTGGCGGGTTTACCGTCACAGGCTAGATGGGGGAATAATTAAAAAAAAAAAGAGGCAAGATGTGATGGGTGGGTTTGATTTTGTTTATTTATATTTAATTGGAAGGGGTTCAAGTGTTGGATTGAAACACCGTCTCAACCAATTTGATCTTACGAACCCGTGATTCAAGGTGAAATGACATGGCGTGATTGGCTACTGATGGGGGTTTAAATGATGGATTCAAGGAGCGCCTGGGTGCCCCAAGAATGAATAAAGGGACTTTTTTTTAACTTTTAATCACTATTACAATTTTTTTTTACTTTCGTTTGATACAAAACTTAGTATTTATATATTTAGGGTAAAGTTCTTGTACAAATAATCTTAACATACTAAACATACAAATTGAAGGAAAACTCAAAAAGACAAGGTGGCATTTTTGTAATTATCAATAACTATCAAAGTTACTCTACAAATATACCTAAAAAAAACCTAACCACTCCCCCCCCCCCCCCCCCCCCCAAAAAAAAAAACCTAAACCCCCCCCCCCCCCCACCCCCCAAAAACCTAAAAAAAAACCTAACCCCCCCCCCCCCCCCCCCCAAGCTAAAATGCTAAAAACTAAACCCCCAAAAAACCTAAAAAAAAAAAAAAAAAACACACAAATTATTTTATTTTATTTTTTTAACATTTTTTATTAAAAAATCGCTACTTTTAGTAGCAGCAAAAACAAAAAAAAAAAACATTTTTTTTTTTTTTTTTTTTTTTTTGCTAACGAAATGTAGCGATTTTTTAATAAAAAATGTTTAAAAAAAAAATTGGTGTTTTTTTAGGTATTTTTGGTTGTAACTTTGATAGTTGGTGGTAATTACAAAAATGTCACCTTGTCTTTTTGGGTTTTCCTTCAATTTGTATGTTTAGTATGTTAAGATTATTTGTATTTGATCTTTTGCCTATATATTTAACACTTTACAGTTTTTAATCAATTTATAATTTTTTTCATCATTACCTACTTATGGTTAGTTTTGATATAATGGTACACTTAATAAAAAAGTGCTAGATTTACAAAAAGTAAAAACTTTTTCACCAAAAAACAACTCCAGTGACTAACAAGTAGAACAATCGTCAGCTCTTATTGGTGATGTAAAACACGTGTCGGTCTCCTTTTGGACATATCACAACTTTACATTTTTTGTTTTTAATTCCGTTGCTATAGCGTGGGCTGGAAGTATAATGAACCGAATTGATACGGAAATATCGTCGCGTAGCACGAGTAAATCACGCTATTTATAATCAAATAAAAGGTTAAAATGATATACCAATACACTTTTAAGCCATATTTTAACTAGTTATACTCTGCGAGCTTTTAATCAGTATTAGTTTGGTTCAAAGCAGTACCCACGTTCAGAAGAGTCGAAAGACATACGTCTACCTACTCAAAATTAACACGTATTTTACATCGATCAAAAACCAATAAAATCAACACGTATTTTAAATCGATCGAAACCAATAAGTATACTCGATTTACATCAATAGAAAACCATGAAAATGAATAAAACCAATAAGATGCTCGATCCATTGTTGGCATCTTGTGTATCTCTCTATCTACACTCCACAGGTAACCTTTTACTAAAAACCTTCCTGTTTCTCATCTTGATTTTCTTTACTATGACATTCAGACTGTTTACTTCTTATTATCTCAGTTGTCTGTATTGTGATTTGATCATATGTATCTAGGGTCTCATGATTCTTTCAACAAAACCCTATATTGATTTTACATACTTAACCCTTCTAATTCCCAAATTCATTTCTGTCATTGTTTGCTATAAATTATTTTGAAATGATGTTTAAAAGGTTAGATATGGACTTCTTTATTGTATTAATGATGATTACTAGTTTTAAACTGATTATATTTATTTATTCATGCTGGATGTGGAGCCTGATTATGTCTCTGTGGAATTTAAGTGTTTAGGGTTACAGTTTTGTTGGTTATGTGATTATGTTAGTTTCTAACATAGGAAATACCCTTGACGTCACAAGTGAAGAGAGTTTTTTTTTTTTTTTTTTGAATTTTTTTTCATCCTACTAAGCACGTATTTTAGTCTCAGAATCCAAAAAAAAAAAGAAAAAATTGTGATTTTACACAAGTAGAGTAATTATGTAATTTTGCAGCGTAATTATAATTACCCTACAATAATTACTCTACAGCCGTAAAATCACGATTTTTTTTTACATTTTGCAATTAAACATCATTCTTAACGAATAACGAGTAGGGAAAAAAATCAAAAAAAAAAAAAAAAAGAAAAGAAAAGCTTCCTTCTTTTTTTTTTTATGTTAAGGGCATTTTGTATGTTAAGACCTATTTGTATTTCATATTTACACTTCTAACACTTTTTATAGTTGCAGTAACTTAAGTTTGATCTGCTCCCAATTATAAAACAAAGAACCATGGAAGATAAGAAATACGCCGCTGATATCGACTCGATAACCAAAGCGCATGATTTAATCAAGCCCTATGTTCATGCAACTCCTGTCCTATCTTCGGAAACGCTAAACTCCATTGCTGGAAAATCTTTATTTTTCAAGTGTGAATGCTTCCAAAAGGGGTAAGAAATGTGTTCTCTGCTTTCTTTATCAAGAGGTCGCAATATGATCAGGTTGGGTAATTTGTCAAAACGGTAACTTTTTATGAAAGTATGAAACTATCTGCCGAAAAAGTTTCAAACTATAATAAAAAACAGTGTGTTTTAATAAAATGATTGCAAAAGTTATATGAGTTCAATAAAAATCTGATTTTTTGCTTCTAACTGCATTTTTGTTGTTTGACCCGTTAGCAGTAAAGAATGACCCATATGGACCCATTCGAAAGGTAAATGGGCCCAAGCTGCTACCTCTGCTTGTTATTGAAATTAGCATATTTTTGCTCATTACATTGGATTTTAACATGTTTTTACCAAGTTGCTTTTTCTTTGATGGTTATCAGTGGAGCTTTTAAATTCAGAGGTGCATCGAACGCTATCTTTTCTCTCGATGAAGAACAAGCAGCCAAAGGAGTTGTAACTCACAGCAGGTATTATGGTCCAAAATCACTCATTAAAGCATAAGGTTGAGATTTTGAAAGTTAATTCCTTTTTTTATAATTTTTGTAAATTTAGCGGCAATCATGCTGCAGCACTAGCTTTGGCTGCAAAACTCCGAGGAATTCCCGCGTATATAGTTATACCAAAAAACGCTCCAAAATGTAAAGTTGAGAATGTGAAACGTTATGGAGGTCAAATCATATGGAGTGAAGCTACTTGTTCATCCGTATAACGATAGTCGTATCATAAGGTATTTATAATTCATTTAATCTTTAAGTAATTGAATCTATGAACTAATGAACCTTTGGATTTAACTTTTTTCCAACATTTTTCTACAGTGGTCAGGGTACATTGTCACTCGAATTTCTTGATCAGGTCCCACAACTCGACACTCTAATAGTTCCGATAAGTGGTTTGTATAATCCGCTCTCATCTACAGATCTTTTACCGTTTACTTGTTTGGTTAGTTTCCTTTTTTCATGTGAAAGGTGGTGGTTTGATATCTGGCGTCACGATTGGAGCCAAATCGATGAATCCTGCCATACGGGTCCTCGCCGCTGAACCAAAAGGCGCGGATGATGCCGCACAATCGAAAGCATCGGGTAGAATCATAATGTTACCGCAAACCGACACCATTGCTGATGGGCTTCGAGCTTCCCTTGGAGATCTTACTTGGTATTATTATCCTTTTAGCATAACTTAGAGTAAAATGTCATTTTCGTCCCTGAGGTTTGGCCAGTTTTGCGACTTTTATCCAAAGGTTTGTTTATTCGCATTTGGATAAAAAAGGTTTGAAATCTTGCCATGTTCATCCGGCTCGTTAACTCCATCCATTTTTCTCCATCAAGTCAAGGGTATTTTCGTCTTTATTGAATACTTGTACATCATGCTAAATGCTTGTACATAAAGTGAAAAGGACATAATTGCCCTTTAAGTTAACAAAAATGACGAAAATACCCGTGACTTAATGGAAAAAAATGGATGGAGTTAACGAGCAGGATGAAAATGACAAGATTTCCAACCTTTTGGATCCAGATGCGAAAAAACAAACCTTTGGATGAAAGTCGCAAAACTGGTCAAACACTCAAACCTTAGGGACGAAATGGCATTTTACTCCTTAATTTACTTGATTGTTGTATCTGGATTATAGTTCAAGTTAGACTTCATGTTCAACATTTGAGTGTGAACTTTTTGTCGTTAAGCGGTGATTTTTGTTTGTGCAGGCCCGTTGTACGGGATCTTGTTGACGATATTATAACTGTGGATGATAAAGAGATCGTTGAAGCTATGAGATATTGTTATGAGGTGCTTAAGGTTGCTATCGAACCTAGTGGTGCTATAGGCCTTGCTGCAGTTCTTTCGGATAAGTTTAAGCGAAATCCTGCTTGGAAGGATTCTTGTAACATTGGGATTGTGCTTTCGGGTGGTAATGTGGATCTTGGCGTACTATGGGAATCATTGAATAATTAATGTTTTTGAACTATTTAGTTGTTATTTGAGTTTAATTGGATTGTGGTTTATCCTTAGCGGGTCAAACGGTCCAAACTGATCTTACCTCAAACCTGCAACATTGTGACCAGAACCATTATTTGTTATACAGGCCAAACTAATCTTACCTCAAACTTGCAACATTGTGACCAGAACCATTATTTGTTATACTAAACTTTCATGGGGGTTGTGCATTGGTAAATGCTTGGGCCTTTCTACCAAAAATTACAGGTTTGAATTCCATTCCTTTTTAGATACCCTTTCGCAAGCTGCGTTTTACATTATCCCAGTCGTTAGTTAGCAGGGTACCAGTGGGATCCCATGAGTTTTCCGGTAACAAGTTCTTACAGTATATCGTCCATAAGATACTTGCACCAAGTAAAGTACTTTACAGCAAATACTGCAAAGATTTTACTACATGTTGGTTTAGTTCGATTATGGAAATATTGATAACCATAAACGACGCGCTACTTTGGTTTTCAAAAAAATTAACCGATCCACCGGTTTTTGATTTGGTTCGGTTTTTTTTAATTCAGTTTTGTCAGTTAATTCGGTTTTATACACACCCCTTATAGACTTTTGGCAAACAAGCATCAAGATTCAAGAATTACATCTATCTTGTGGCAGCAACATGTATAACAAGATTCAATAACTAAGCAAACACAATACTTGATATCCAACAAGAACCAAACATATATTCAAGCATTTCAACAAGATGCATTTTAGCTAAAACAAAAGAAAATTCTCAAAGGAGTGAAGGTCAGAAAATCAACCCATCTGATAACATATGTCCTTGTTCCTGTTCTCAAATTCTCCCTGTTTAATTTATTTCTATCATTCCAAAATAATAAAGAATACAATTATACATGTATGAACAATGTAAATATATTACACCCTTTACAGGTATACCCGAGTTTACAAATTTACAACGCTACTTCAGTCCAGGTTACAAAAATGGTTCCCTGTATTGACTCGTTACTCAAAAACGATTCTGTAAACGCGAGAACCTGGCGTAGCCTGACGACCATGATCAAACCAACTGTACAAGAACTAGTTGACTATATAAAATACGCATTTACTCGATTCTCTTGTAACACAACAAAATTGCATGCTTTATCTCCTCTGTATCTAGCCAAGTCTGCACCATCACCTGCGCAAAACATAACCATATGTCATTTACAACAAATTTGATTTCTCAGCATTTGACAACATCTGAAGGCGAGCTGTAAGTAGGCATGTAAACGAAACGAACGAACACGAACAGAGGCATGTTCATGTTCGTTCATTTAACTTTAACCGAACAGGAACACGAACACATAATTGAATACATTTTTTTGTTCATGTTCGTTCATTAAGAAAATGGGTATGTTCGTGTTCGTTTAAAATCTAAACGAACAGTTCACGAACGTAAATGAGCATAAACAAACAAATATAACTATGTATTTACGTTAAGTTCCATTGGAAAGCCCAATTATCAATTAGTTATATTTAGAGTTAATTGCCCGGATGGTCCCTGTGGTTTCATGTTTTTTCACGTTTAGTCCCCACCTTTTGGAAATAGCAGGTATGCTCCCTAAGGTTTGTCATTTTGTTACTCGGATAGTCCCCTGACATTTACTCCGGGGACTATCCGAGTAACAAAATGACAAACCATAGGGAGCATACCTGCTATTTCCAAACTAACTGACATCTACTCAGGGGACTATCCGAGTAACAAAATAACAAACCATAGGGAGCATACCTGCTATTTTCAAAAGGTGGGGACTAAACGTGAAACCACAGGGACCATCCGGGCAATTAACTCTTATATTTATGTAAGTAGTTAGAAAGCGTCTTTTATGTTTATATTTATATAAATATAACTATGTATTTATTTAAATTTAAACGAACAAATATAAAAGAATGTAAATAACAACACGTGTGTTCATGTTCGTTCGTTTAATCAACAAAAAAAAAAATTTGTTCATGTTTGTTCATTTATTATATAAACAACATTAACGAACTTCCCGCCGAACAAGTTCATGAACGGTAAGTTCATCTGATTTCATATTGCGGGTCCCTAACATTCAAATGAAGTGCTCTAAATTTATATTAAGATGCAAGTTTGACATTTAAAAGTCAAAATATACCTCTTGTACTTTATTTCCGGCTCGAACAAGCAATTTGTACTGATTCTTGAACAAGGATACCATATATACCTGCCCAATAACTTTATTGAATGCCCAACAACTAAAAGCGATAAAAGTTAAAAATACACACGCAAAGCGTTTTTTTCTTGGAAAAAAAATATAACCTGAAATGCTGGGGTCAAACCCGGGCTCAAGAAAAACCGCCCTTTTGTTACTAACTCGATACCCTCATAGCTCTGCAGTCCTTTGATAAGCGAATCAAGATCGGCCCACTGTCCAATTTATTTACGATTATGTTGATGAACAATTGTTTCCATAAGAACTTAAATGCATAAGATTTCTAGTTGAAATGACTGAAATAACCTCATTTTCAGGTTGATCTGCGTCTAACGTACCATCCAAGACAGCATTATGACCAATAACAGCTTCGAAAGACTCGGTCAACGGATCTGGCTGCCACAAGATAACCATTACACTATAATCACCAATAATAAGAACCGGCTGCAAAAAAGCTTGAAATTATTGAAGAAACTTGAAGATAAATTACCGTTATTTCTTTCAAAGATAAGTATATACGTTCAAGTGAGAAATCTAACTGATGAACTTTTGCTTCTACGACCTGTAAACCAAATGATTCTTATTGTTTTGCATACATTTGTGAATAAAAAGAACGCATGAATTGGTTTCATCTCATAAAAACTGCAGCCATTCTATTTTTGAAAAGTTTTCGGTTTACCTGTCCAATTTTGAAAGACGATGCGGGGTTCGAAGTGGCATCCCATGAAACTTCCGTCTGGTGTATCAACGCAGGCACTCCTTCGATCTGTATTATTGAGCTCATGACTCAAAAACAGGTTCTTTTAAAAAAAGAAATATAATTGTTACTTGCCTCAACGAAAATTCCAAAATATGAAATCTTTGTTACGCAACACGTCACTAAACATCCAACTTTAAGCTTAGCCTACAAAAGCATATAATAAGAGCTAAAACTCAACATAACGCCCTGTGAAAATATTGGAAAAATTACTGTCGAAAATTTCACCATGAGGTTTCTCTTTCGCTGGATCGACTCTTCCTGCTCTTTCGGCTTCACCGAAAATATTAGCTTCCTAGATTCTCTGTCGGCCAAAATCACATTCACTTTGATTTTCTGCAGAGGTCAGTATCTTTGTGTTAGTATTATTACTACTATGCCCACGATTCCATGAGTTTTACGTTAACGGGGTCTCGCAGTTACCAAAAAAATAAAGATTTGCTCATACCTGACCGACAAAGGTTGATAAATATGCAAGTTTCTCTTGGTTATAAGTTGCAAAAAGATCCTCAAGTTTCATATGTGGCGATATTTCCCCCTCGATCTTTTCAGGATCTACACTTGTAGCATCAAAGTTTCCAACAACGCCTAAACTTTTCCTGTATGTAGCAGGATCGAAGCCTTTCGCCCTCAACCAAGATTCAAAAGCTAAAAACTTCCACTTAGTGGCAAGATGCCGATACGGCAAAAATCCTATCAAACAGCCAAAAGAAACCTGTAAACAAAGGGCCAAACGTAAAATGAAGAAAACGTAAAAACCAAAATCATGATCCCACTCGTTTAAGGTTGCCAGGTCAGCAGATTCGGTTTTATGAACACTTACTACAAACCCTTGGGTGCTACAGCTTATCAATTCTACTTCTCCTCTTCCGGTAGTCTTAATCATATCTTGAGCCCGTTTCCAGTCCATTTCTTCATCATCCTATGATCGCATAACTTCGAGTTAGGTGGAAACATAACAGGTTGTGTAACGGGCCAAAACGGGTCCCATTGAGAAGAATACCTTCATGAACATTCCGGGAAGCAAGTTTTCACTTGTAGCGAAATATGGTATTAGACTCTCAACCTTAGTATTCCTTCCCCCAATGCCAAACATCTCTTTCACAGGCTGGCCTAACGACCTATAACATATCAAAAGTATAAATGTCTATTAAAAGAACAATAAATGTGTACAAATTGAGATGATTGAGTTGCAACTTGATATCGCATGCATGCTTCATGCTGCATGAGACACCATCTCAAAAAATCAAGTGAAATATAAAAACTTGTAGAAACAAACAAATTACATGTACATGTACTATATTGTGTCGTATTGAACACTATTTAGGGGTGTCACAAAAAACAGTTTGAAGTACCTTTCAGGCCGTCCTTGCAAAGTAGCATCTGGAGATGGTTCCGAAACAGATTCAGCCACTATATCCCTCCTTTTCTGTGATTGGTCAGGATCGGTTGCAGCCACTTTCCCAGTTTCAGAAGTTGAGTCGAGATTTTTTGGACGTTTGTGATCTCCATACGCTTGATCGACTTTTTCGGTTTGGCATGTACTTTCTTTAATATTAACTGCAGTCTCTACTTCATTATTTTTTATAAGCGGTTCGAGATTACTCACCAATACCATATGACTAAACTGTTCCTTGTCATCTTCTTTACCCATTTGCAGAGATAAATTAGGCTTTAGTGATAAACTTGATGACATATTTGCCCCAGCGTCACTGTCATCGAAAGTAGTTGACTTCCATAAAATAACATTCGGAGCCTTATCAAGTGGTTCTTTGGGTCTCTTGTCTTTGTCATGTTCCGTATTTGATTTTCTATCTTTTATCTAAACAAGCCACATAAAACCATCGAAATTACAACACAATTATAACTATGCAATGCTTAACCGGAGATAGTTTAACGAAAGTGTTTGACCTTTAGTCAATCTAAAATACACCTCAACCTCAACGAATGACAAATGGAGGGATGTTGTGGATCAACATTGATGCTAATGCTATTAACAATGAGTAACTGAATCCGCAATTCAATTACTTTGGCATTTTAATGAAAATTTCATTCAAAGTTTAAAAAAAAATTACTATATTTTTTTCTAAACAATGAAAAGTTAAAGATATGTTCTTTCGACTCTTTATCATTCCAAGATTCAATTTAAAAACATCAAAAACCTATGCTTTTAGGGTTCAACAGCATCAGCCACATCAAACAACACAAATGCAAACCACAGAATCACAACCCTAATTATCTTTTCAAGATTTTCAATCAAGAATGCAAAAAGCTTTCTTCTTTTCACAAATACAATCTTTAACTTCAATCTCAAGAATCCCTAATACCAAATTAACAATACCCAAATCAAATAAACCAAGAAATTCAATACATACATTCAAGATTCAATCTATAGTATCAAGAATCACTCAAACCAGTTAAAAAGATTCAAACTTTATATAAAGGGAAGATAGAGGATTGGACCTTAGCAAGGGTAAGTTTGGGATTTTCATGAATTAACTTATCAAACTTAAGCTCCATTTGGTCCCAATTTCTAAGCTTATTGTCAGCCGCAAAGACTACAACTTTTGTTTGTTGTTTGAGGAAAAAAGTAAGATTTTTACAGGTTTTTGGGTTTATATAACAAGGGGTACAGAATCCAAAATATGAAGCATTGCTGGTAGTAGCAGTGATGCTGCACATCTTTTATGGAAAACAGAATATTACTGCGTGTTTTTGTGTGGTGTCACTGTGTGTGAGGAGGGGGTGGTGGGAGTGTATTTACAGGATATCTTGATGTTTTGTGTTTATATAACAAAATAAAAATCACATATTGATGTTGCAATTCTTTTAAATCAAAGTATCTATAAAAATGATACTTTTTAAGTTTTAACTAATGCATTATGTAAAAAAAAAAAAAAGTTGGTTTATTTTTTTTTTATTTGAACTTATCTTGGTGTAGTTTTATGATTTTTAATACATTTTTAGTCGGTTTATGATTTTTTTATGAGTAAAATTTTGTCCATGATGTTTGACTACTTGTGCGACTTTCGTCCAAAGTTTTGTTTTTCCGTGTTTGGATCCAAAAGGTTTGAAACCTTGTCATTTTCATCCGACTTGTTAACTCCATCCATTTTTAATGTTAATTCATGGGTATTTTCGTCTTTTTAGACATTTTTTGTCATGATTAAAGGGTTTGGGTGGGGAGAAAGTCAACAGAAGTTGATCTTTATTTCTTGTAGTGTTTTTTATTTTAATAAAAATATATAAAAAGACAGAAATGTCCCTCATTTAACGGAAAAAATTGATGGAGTTACGGAGTCGTATGATGATGGAAAAATTTCAAACATTTTGGGTCCGAATACGGAAAAACAAACATTTGTACAAGTCTGAAAACTGTAGATTGAAATCCGTAATAAACAATCAAGAGCACCCACAAACACTTACGGATTTCGAAAATAATAAAAAAAGAGTAAATGCCATTATCTAGTAAAATTGTAGATTGTCTAGCATTTGTGTTCTTATTATTTTAGCAGCAAATTGACTTGGAGGTTTGCAATGTTTTGTGGTATATTACTATGTGATCGGTTTATATGTAACTTATTTTTATGTGAGTTAACTGTCATTTTCGTCCCTGTGGTTTGGTCACTTTGGCCATTTCAGTCCATTTTTCAAAAATGCGTCATTTTCGTCCCCCACGTTCTGGAAATGTGTCATTTCAGTCCAAAAATCATAACCCAGTTAAGTCAGTTTGTAAATAAGGACTGATTGTGTAAATTTGTAACATAAAGGACTGATTGTGTAAATTTGAAAAATGGACTGAAATGGCAGTTAACACCACCACCACTAGCCCTGCCACCACCACCACCACTCCGCTGCCACCACCGCCACCACAGCCACCACCACCACCACCACTAGCCCTGCCACCACCACCAATCCGCTGCCACCACCACCGCCACCACAGCCACTGCCACCACCACCACCACCGCCGCCGGAACCACCACCATCAACGTCATGGCAAGACCCATATTTTCAGACGTTTGTATGTAATATAAAGTCAGAATTTATTGTATTTAATCCGAAAAGTAAACGAGCAAAACAAAGGAACGAGAACGGTATACCGAAACGAAAAGCTTGCGGGTTACGGGGACGTCTTCGTCTTCTCCGGTCGTCTTCTCCGATGAACTCCAAACTCCGGCGAGTTGCAGAAATGAGCAGGCGCCTGCCGCCGTCGCCATTGTCGTCGCCGCCATCAAATCAGCTCGGAATTTCGCTGATTTGAATGAAAAAAGTGGTTATGCTTATGAGCTTAACTGTTTATTTTGGGATGTAATAAGTTGTTTTCAACAAGCAGTTAGAAAGAGGTCAACAATCAATAAATAAACATGCTTGTATATCATCAACTGTTGAAGCATATTATATTATTTTTTTTAATTTAACCTCACTATGCTTCAGAGCCATATTCTTTGTCTGGAATCCATTTTTACTAATTCAACGCAAGTTCCGTACGAACATTTAGGGCTGTTTGCTTCTTTTCTTACAGTCACTTGAAAAGCATAACCACTTTTTTCAAACTGCTTGTTGAAAACAACTTATTACATCCCAAAATAAACAGTTAAGCTCATAAGCATAACCACTTTTTTCATTCAAATCAGCGAAATTCCGAGCTGATTTGATGGCGGCGACGACAATGGCGACGGCGGCAGGCGCCTGCTCATTTCTGCAACTCGCCGGAGTTCGGAGTTCATCGGAGAAGACGACCGGAGAAGACGAAGGCGTCCCCGTAACCCGCAAGCTTTTCGTTTCGGTATACCGTTCTCGTTCCTTTGTTTTGCTCGTT
Source organism: Helianthus tuberosus (assembly GCA_030545235.1). NCBI lineage: Eukaryota > Viridiplantae > Streptophyta > Magnoliopsida > Asterales > Asteraceae > Helianthus > Helianthus tuberosus. The sequence goes on along the minus strand of CM060381.1, from coordinate 9,406,389 downwards.
TACTTTTCGGATTAAATACAATAAATTCTGACTTTATATTACATACAAACGTCTGAAAATATGGGTCTTGCCATGACGTTGATGGTGGTGGTTCCGGCGGCGGCGGTGGTGGTGGTGGTGGCAGTGGCTGTGGTGGCGGTGGTGGCGGTGGTGGTGGCAGCGGATTGGTGGTGGTGGCAGGGCTAGTGGTGGTGGTGGTGGCAGCGGATTGGTGGTGGTGGCGGTGGCTGTGGTGGCGGCGGAGTGGTGGTGGTGGCAGGGCTAGTGGTGGTGGTGTTAACTGCCATTTCAGTCCATTTTTCAAATTTACACAATCAGTCCTTTATGTTACAAATTTACACAATCAGTCCTTATTTACAAACTGACTTAACTGGGTTATGATTTTTGGACTGAAATGGCACCTTTCCAGAACGTGGGGGACGAAAATGGCGCATTTTTGAAAAATGGACTGAAATGGCCAAAGTGACCAAACCACAGGGACGAAAATGACAGTTAACTCTTTTTATGTATATGTATATCTTGATCACCAAACAAAAACATTTTTACAAAATTAGCTATTATCATTATTCAACTATTCAATCTAGTAATTTGGTTAATATGTTTATTTAAGCATAAAACTTTTTTGAATGATACATTATGTAACATCACATTACATGTAAATTTCACATCAGTCATAACCAGTAGAAATCATGAATTTAGTTATCCAGATGGTTCTGTAGCTACGTTCTCTTCGGATGTGACTTGGTCCACTACTTTTTCTACAGATTCAGAGTTCTTCTGCATGGATGCCGACTTTGAGAAGTGATTATAGTTACCCTTCTCTTTAAACAACTGAGCGAAATGCGCCTTGCAGAATAAAGTTCCCTCTAACGCCGCGTAATTAGACGGCGTTAGTTTGCAACCTCCTTGAGCGCATTTGAAGCATTGTTTATGATAGAACTCTCCCTCCACAGTTACCTACAAGTCCATCCATTATTTTACTTAATATCTAACACTTTATATGTTTTATTAAGTAAATGTTTTTTAGAAAAAGAAGAAAAAAATAACAAACCTTTTCTAGTGGGTATACAGTTTTTTTACAAGCTGCACATTTATCCTGGGTACCCGAGAACATGGCAGAGAGTTTGTTGGCGAGCTTGCTAGGGTTCTTTCCCTGCATGTACAATTATAAATATACATAAATATAAAAGGGCATGTTTATTTGATAACCAGTAATTTGTTGAGAACTGCGAGAACTGTATAATATACTTGTACATTATGCATAATAATAGATCAACATATTTATTAGTTTTTAAATAAAGGTCTTTTTATACATGCATGGAAGACATTCATGCAGAACAATAAAACACTATATACTTAAGTGTTCAGTACGTACCATTTCATTTGTTCTGTTTGATGCTGAAAGTTGAAACCACATAAATTTGAGTCAGAAAAGAAAATTAATAACAATAACATAGCTATAAATAATAATAATAATAATAATAATAATAATAATAATAATAATAATAATAATAATTTTGTAAAAGAGTAAACTGCCAAAATGGTCCTTGAAACTCAAACATTTTGAATCTGAATCCCTGTGGTTTCAATTTTGTTGCTATTTTCATCCAAAATCAAAATCTGGTCAGATTTTTCAGTTAACATCTAGCTTTTTTGTCTTTTTTTCTCCCTTTTAATGAAGGGCAAAATGGTCTTTTAACGTTTTATTATAACAAATTAAAAAATATGACCATTTTGCCCTTCATTAAAAGGGAAGAAAAAGACAAAAAAAAATGGATGTTAACTGAAAAATCTAACCAGATTTTGTTTTTGGATGAAAATGGTAACAAAATTGAAACCACATGGACACAGATTCAAAATGTTTGAGTTTTGGACTAAAGTGTTAAAAGTGAGCAAACCTCAGGGACCATTTTAGCGGTTTACTCTTTGTAAAATCATAGAAAAGCTCACATGGCATTCTTGAGGTGCCTCCCATCTCCTTGAACTTTTGATCAAAGTGAGGCTTGCAATAGAGTGTTCCATCCAATTGAAAGTAGCTACTCATCTAACACATGAAATTTATAAAATAATAATAATAATAATAATAAACTTGTTTTAACTTATATAACGGAACTATAAAATAAATTTTCAAGAAAATGTGCCGGTCTAAGAAAAAAAGGTTTGGTAAATCGTGATTGGATTGCTATATACATACGTAAATAACATATGAAAAGCGAGTATCACTATCTGCCACCCACCATGTAACACATTAAATTTTGTTTATTGGTTTGTTTACATGAAAAGAGACATACCACAAGTTTCCCATTGCATTGGACGCATCTAAAACATGTCTTATGATACGGGACTCCATCAGCCGAAATCATTTCAACGAAATGAACCGTCTTATCGCATGCCTTGCATTTTTGTACCGTCCCACTAAAAGACATTTTTTACCACCTTGATCAATTTCTGGAATAACAAACCAAAACTAAAATGGAGAAAAAAACTCAAAAACCTCAAAACAAAATGTAAGTTGGGGAACCTTTAAATGGTTTTTTATTCATAAAAAATGTTTTAAAAATGATATTGTGTTATTGACTGGCCAAGATTGTCTTGGCATCAATGGTGGAGCTAGATTCATGCTGTGTGAATATGGAATCAATAATTTTGAGGGAAAAATTTGTAATTACACACATAACCCCCTTTTTATATATATTCTTTTGAAAGGCGGCATTTCATTAGAAAAGGACCAACTAGCAAGAAACTAGAGGACCACAACAACAACAAGAAGAAGCAAAACAGGAGAAGACCATACGTTACACAAAATCAAATCTATCCCAACCAATGTTTTAAAAACCGGTAAATACCGGCCGATTATACCGGTATTACTGTTTCCAGGTGAAAATATGGTACGAAACACCCCGGTAAATAAGGAAACGGCATAAGGTTTGTACCGACGGTAAAATCCGGTATACCGGTTTAAAACGTAATACCGGTACCGACCGAGGGTTATTTTAGTTTGGGTTGTTACTTATTTTTATTTTATATGTTACTTATCTTACGTAATTTTTATATATTATGATTATTCGTAACTAAAAGTTCTTATTTAATATTGTATGAAACTAAAATAGTTATCCTCTAGTTGATGAGAATAACAATAATAGTGAATTTCATCTTTTATGCGATCGTAAACTTGATGTATTAAATACTCAAATGCCTTAAACATATCGTACACTTTCATTTAAAAGAGCTTGTTGGAAAATTGAATGTTTTTTTTATTATCTTTTGGATTATTTTTTATTATGGATTTACTTTTGGATCATCTTTTAATATGTAATCATGCAGTTTTGGATAAACTTTTGAGTTGATGTTGTAATTTATAAAATTATAGAGTTAGCTAGCCAACCCGGTTGAACCGCTCGGTACAACATGGTTCAACCAGTTGAACCATTTTTTAGCCTAATCTGGTTTAATTTAAAAACCGGTTTTTAAAACATTGATCCCAACTAGCTTCATCTAAACCAACAAGCTTAGCCCGTGTCTTAAGCCAAAGGAAACCAAGAGCTTTGACTTCTCCCACGACCGCCCTTTTATGGTTGAAAACCAGGTTGTTTTGCGCCTTCCAAATAGCCCAACACGTCAAAAGCATTATCGATTGAATGACTCTTTTGCCTATCATAGACAAACATAAGGTGGCATGAAGTTAAAGCAAGTCGCGAGCACAAAAGGCAAAGATTGGGGGAAGCTTGCACCACGAGGCAATAGCCGACCAAACTTCAACGGAAAACACACAAGCTGCGAAAATGCGATCCAAAGATTCTGAAGCGTCTTCACAAAATGGGCACAGCATCGAATCAATAGGAACATTTTGGATCGAAGGCCTTCTTTGTATTTTCTATTTATTTTATTATCTTAAATTTTATTTTATAACCTTCAAACACAAACTTTGATGAATATAACCTTTAAATGCAAACTCTAATGAGGGTTGATTGCAGTGGCGGATCCAGCCCTGTTTTGTGGGTTCACATGAACCCACTCGGTTTGAAAAAAAATTAGTAAGGACTTTATATGATTTTGAAAAAATAGTGAGAATCTACCAAAACGAACCCACTGAAAGAAGTTTCTGGATCTGCCGTTACCAAATTTCGATTCGGGCCAAAGGTTTTTTAACCATATACCAAATTCAACTTTCTTTTTTAGAGAAAAACCAGCATCCAGCCGTTAAACAAGTTATAGATATACCATTTCAACAATCATACCAAGACACCATTTGTACAAAATTCCATAAAACCATGATCACAAGCAAGAAACACGACCGTCACTCACCCTCCTCCTCCTCAACCCTTCGTGAAACATCCCGCTTCAACATATCCATAAATTCCTGCACGTGCAAGAACAGAAAAACATAAAACATTATAATCCCTTAAGTTAAATAACAAAAGAGAGAGAGAGAGAGAGAGAGAGAGAGATACTAACATTAGCAAGACCCTCAGCTGAGCAAATCTCAGACAGCTCATCTGCATTGCCGCCATTGTCATCCATGTGAGCAGCAGCTTCAATAACAGATGATAAAACTTCTTCTGATGACTCATGATGTTCAATCTTATCAACCAAATCTTCAAGGTTTACCTACACCAAACAAACAAAACGGAAGTTAGACATTCAAGAACCAATTTTTGTGTTTTTATGAATCTTTCTTCATTGGGTCAAGACTCAAGAACAAACCTGAGGATCGCTTGGAATATCATTAACGCTTGTAGGCTGAAGTTCGCGATCCATGGAAGGTGGTTGTTGAAAAATATTTGAGCCCAAACCAGAACTACCACCGCTAAAAGCTTGGGCAACAACGGGCATCATATGTTGAATCATACTTGACAGATCAAAATCACCATCATCGTCACCACCGCCACTAGGTCCGCCGCCCATACTGGCAAACATGTTGCTCATATCTTGATCATCGTCAATCTGTTGAGCAATTTGATTGACGACGTTCATCATTGCAGGATTCTGAGTTAGTTGACCTAACATATTCCTTAACGCGTCTGGTGATCCAATCCCGGTTTGGTTTGAAACTCCCGACAACAGACCGTCTAGAGCAGGACTCTCGATAACTTGGTTCATGATTGCAGCAGGGTCCACCTGGTCACCCGCAGGATTGGACGTGGGTGCGTTAACAGGAGGTACACTGCTACTAGAGGCCTCGGGTTTTGTTTGCTGACCTCGTCTCTAAATCACATTTAGAGATATTAATATTTTCAGCATATAAAAACTGTAAGAAATACTAGTTTCTGATAAGAAGTAAAACCTGATTTTCAGTTCTAGTACTATCATCAACCCTTGTAGTTTGCAAATTAACTCCAGTCGTAGCTCCATTAGCACGTTCTCCTTCATCGGCTGTTCCCCTTTGACCGATTCCTAGAAAAAACTTACATACTAGTGTGAGGGACATTGGTGACAGAATAGTAAATGCGCAAGTTTACGAAGTGATTCACATACCTGCGTGAATATGAACATTTACGTGTCTTGGAACAGCACCGACACCGACAGGACCGAAACCCGTAGAATTGATGGGAGTAGCGTTACCGCGAAACAGTGAATTAGTTTGTAGAGGAAAGGGCTGCAAGAAAGCAGCGATTTACACATTTACACGTGCACGTGCACACACACGCGCAGAGCTAATAACAAACCTGAACCATAATAGGATTAGGCCCTGATGGAGATATGTAAACAGCAGGTCCAGCACGTACGGATGATTCAGCCTGCAACGTGCAAACCCTAATCAAACCGAAAATTCATCCAAAGACAATAGAAACGAAAAAAGAAAAAGAAACCAACGACATACAGGAGACTGTCCGATACGCAAAGTCAGCATTGTACGACCAAGCTCAAGCAGAAGCGCGCCTAAATGTTGCATAGCAAGCCCTGATTGCATTGCTTCTGACTGAATTTGCGCTCTAACCGTGGGGTCAGTGCAACTCTCCTCTTCCTCTAGTCGGCCCGCAGTACGCTACACGTTGCAGCATATTACAAATATAAAGGTTTATATTCATTTGAGCTCTTAAGGAATCAAGAACCAAAATGGAATACTAAAACCAGGTAAAAGAATAGTAAGTACAGATAAAGAATCGATGGCGGGCCCACTGAGAAGCCGTTGTGCATGTCGCATAACAACGGCCAGAGCAGCAGGTAACGGCACACCACGAGCACTGGAAGGCAATTCTATAGTTGGTGTGCGTTCAGCACCATTTGAAGGTTGATTTGGTTGATACCCTGTGAAGAGCCCCAAAAGAAATTTTTCAAAATAAACTATTATTCAATAAAATAAAGAAGCGCGTAAAATGCCATTTTTGTCCCTGAGGTTTGGCCAGTTTTGCGACTTTTGTCCAAAGGTTTATTTTTCCGCATCTGGATCCTAAAGATTTAAAATCTTGCTATTTTCATCTGGCTCATTAACTCCATCCATTTTTCTCAGTTAAGTCAAGGGTATTTCCGTCTTTTTTGTTAGCTTAAAGGCAATTTGGTCTTTTTCACTTTATGTAAAAAGACCGAATACCCCTGAAAAAAACCGAATTGCCCTTTAAGTTAACAAAAAAGACGAAAATATCCCTGACTTAACAGAGAAAAATGGATGGAGTTAACGAGCCAGATGAAAATGATAAGATTTCAAACCTTTTGGATCCAGATGTGAAAAAACAAATCTTTGGACGAAAGTCGCAAAACTAGCCAAACCTCAGGGACGAAAATGGCATTTTACTCTAAAGAAGCAAAGCAATAGTTCCTAAGTCGGTACCGTTCTGTGACAATGCCTGCTCCATGTGATTCATAAACTCTGAAAGTGTGTGTAATGAATCAGGAATTGGCTGAAATACACGTATAAAACCATGCAGTTAAAAATTGTACGTAAGACAACATAGCAAGTTGCAAAAAAGAATTGAATTGTATAAGAAAGGTTAGAATTTGTTACTACCGTAGCAAGTGTCGATACAGCTATTCCTGCTCCTAAAGGAATTTGCATCCTTTGAGGGGCAGATTGACTAGCGTTTTCGGGTTGACTTTGATTGTTGACATTAACTCTGCCTTCATTTCCTTGGGCAGCCTGCCTAGGAACGTTGAACTGTGAACAGGTAGATAACCAAAACATGAAAATAAAATCTTGCTTGCCCTTTTTATATTTACTAGTAGGTTATCACCCGTGCTCCGCGGCGGGTTCAAAACATAGATAAAAATAAGCAAATCGCGAACGTGACGATACAAAAACCACTTGGTGACGGTATATTCGAAAGTCATAGAAAAGTTACGTCGCTATATATGAATGCCAAGTTAGCCGAACAAAATTTACACCAAAACATATATATAGATAAACATGACGGTCGCGCATTACAGCGTGTCGGTTTAAACGTAAACAAAAAAACACGTTACAATGATGTATTTAGAGATGAGCGTCAGCCGGTATAAAAAACCAAACGGTTCAAATAATGTTTAAAACAACCGGTTGGTTTAAAAACAACTTTACAAAAACTCTCGTCGAAACATAGATAAAAATAACTCACGTAACAGAAAATTCATTAAAAATTCAAAATGATAACCTTATTAAAGTTAAAGTTCAGGGGTATTAATGTAAATTGGTTAAAGAAAAAGGAAAAAAATAACAAACCTAAAGATGAGGGGTGATGAAAAATATCAACTAAAAAACAAAAAAAAATGAGTATAGCTAAGAGACTTTGGTGAACAATGTAAAAAACATAGAACCTTGTGGCCAAAACAAAAAAGTTACAAAATCAATTGTTTTTAAAAAGTTGGTCTATTATATATATATAACAATAATAATAATAATGTGAGTACACTATATATGGAAATTCACATTAGTAATATACAATATTGTTCTGATGTATCCATAATTGTATATAGGAACTTGAGTCACTGAAAGAAACATAAAAGATTGACAAATTTATATACTGTGATATAACTAAATTCTTGCTAGGGCAACACGGCACATAATAACAAAAAGAAAAAAGAAAGAAAAAAAATATCACCTGCATATTTGGTGGTGGCACTGGTGGACTACCGTCCCTAACTCCAAAGGAGTCTAAAACAGCTGATATAACCTAGAACCAAAACAAAAGGTTTATGCTACACAAGCCATTTTGAAACATTCCAATTTTTAGACAACATTGTACAGAACACAAACGCACCCGACTAATATCATGAGGCCCACCAAGATTTGGGTCCCCGCCACCAAAGGTCCCAAGTACAACACTGTGTGAAATATGGGCGATACGAGGACGTGAACCGGCAGCATTAGCATCTTGTCCTGTAAGTTACAATAACGTCAAATTGATATTATAACTATAAAAGGTGCCATATTCACACTATATGTGTGGCACTCGTTGCAATTATGTAAAACTAGTATTTGGACCGGCCGCGCATTGCAGCAGCGTCGAAATTTAAGTAACTCGAACTTATACCGTCAAATATTTGGCCCGACTCGTTTTCGAACAAAATTTACATAAAAACGTAGACCAATTGAAAACACACATGAAAATAAGCACGAAAACGTATTATATTTGACCTGACGAGAAAATTGACGTCGAAAAGTAAACCAACTTCGAAACGTAAACCAACTTGGATTTACAACGAAACGTACTTAAAAATAAGCACGTAAGAAAATAGTGTTTGTTTACGTTAAAGAATGGTACCACGCGTTGTGGCGGAGTCGAAATGTGAAGTAACTCGAATTTAAATCGCCTTATAAAAATGTATTGTATTTGACCCGACTCGTTTCCGAACAAAACGTAGATAAAAATAGGCACGAAAACGTACATAAAAATAAGCACGTAAAACCTCGAGGGGGTCAAAATGACATTTTACAAAGTTTTTAGAAAGTTGAGGGGGTGTAAGTGGCAATACTAAAAGTTGAAGGTTTGAATACACAAAAAGAGAAAAAAAAAACATGGATTGGATGGCATTAGTGTAAATTTGGCATAATAAAATATAGAGGTTGTGTCTTAGGTGCTATTCCTAAGAGTTAAGACGCTCTTTTGTTATATTAATAATAATAATGGCATTATAGCACTTATATGGTATAAGGAGATAATTGAATCTGTGTTACTACCATTTGCAGTTGTCCCGGTGGAAGCACCGGGTGAAGGTTGTGATTCAGAAGATTGTCTAGCTACAAGATGCAATGTGTGTCCACTTTCAACGTCTATATATTATCAAGGCTTTCAAGTGAAAATATATGATCTTCACTTTTTTTTAAAATATAGCAGTCACACTAGTCAGTTAATTTTGAATAAGGAACTATACTAATCTATTTAAATTAACAAATCTATGCAAAGCTGATATGCGCTTTGAAATATATCTGTTCGTTGTGTAAATAGGATACGATATTCAGACAGACGGTGTTCATCTTTTAAAACCTTGCCCCTAAAGATCAATCGTTGCAGTCCAACTGGGAGGCCAACATCACTAGCTATTTTCTCCTTGAATGATGAAACCAGTATCTGAAGTTTTGACAATAATATAGAAAAGGTCAAAAGAGCTATTTTAATAAAATTAAGCAGTGCAGAAGTTGCTTACAATTTTAATAAATATATCTAAAATCTTACTTTGTTTTTATTATCCACATATACATTGTGCCATGTATAACCTATCTCTAACATGAACTTAATAAAAATACAAACGATTAATAGAATTGATCTAGTTTATTTCCAAGAAGATATTTGAAGATGAGAATTACAAATACGAGTGAGCATGAGTGCATAACAAACTAAAAGCGTGATGCATTGTAGACCATCTCTGAAATTCTAGTTTAAATAGTATATATTTTTCTTTTCTTATATATCAATTCAAATTATGCATATATGCTTGGATAACTAAATATATTTTATTATCATAAATTTTTTAGGTAACTTGTAGACTTGTGTATTAAAAATTTAGTAACTACCGAAATTGCAACTCGTATGACACTTTTTTTTTCCTACAAAAGCAACATATTTTCCATCACATGTTGCCTTGTGTTCGATTGTTATTTATAATGGTCTTCTTTTAATGTGAAAGATTTTAGGAGTGTATCTACTTCTTATGATTATCGTTGGTCATACTTTGTTATCCCAATTTTTATAGAGCCATAAAAGAGATAAAAATTTAAAGTTAAAAAATTATAAGTCTATAGAGAAACTGAATGAGAAAGAGAGTGAGAGAGGTGCATACATTTTTATCGACACGAAAATCGTACACCTGTGAATCAAGTGTCTTGATATGAATGTCCACCACTAATTCAGAACTTTCACCAGCAACATTGCTCGTGCCCGCGTGTTCGTCTGCCATTATACGGTTGAACCTGCAACAAGACCCAAAAGACATTATAACAACAATCACATTCTACATTTCAATAACTTAGATAAACTTTAAATGACCCAAAATCAGTGTATATCATAAACAGAAAACAAAGTTTTAAAACTACAATCTTGATCACAGCAGAAAAACAATATGATAATGATGATGCATTCATCAGGCAAAACTAATGATAGTGATGCTTAAAAAGTCAAGAAAAAGTAACAAGTTTACATTTTTATCAACACCAACAAGTTTTAGGTATTTGGGGTTTTGGGGGAATTTAGTTAGGGCATTTACTTAGGGTTTCATCAAACATTTAACAAAAAAAAGACTAAATAATTTGATGGGTTTGATAGCAAATTGAATTGAGTGTTTGAAATGAGTGATAAAAAGTAAAACGGCATCAAAAAAGCTGATCTGGGTTGAGATTATAGTGACGATTGAACTCAGAAGAAAACTTACAGTGACGATGATTGAATGGCGATGAGAGTTGTTTGACTCGCTGGAATTTGTCGTCGAATGGTTAAGAAGAAGAGAGACGATGTATACAAACCAGGGGACATGTGTTGACTGTTTTGACTATGCTCTCAACGAACCGAACATTGGGCGAACAGTTCCTTGGGAAATTGGTTTGCGTTGTTCGAATAGTTGAATGAACAAACATGAACAGATGTATCGTTCGTTCAATTGTGTTTGTGAACGTTCGGTTCATGTTTGTATGTTTATGTTTTTCATGAAAGATTTTGGTATTCAGATTTATTTTATCTAAGCTTTTTATAGTCCTTTGATTTTTTTTTGGTTTGATAAGTGTTCATGAACCGTTTGTAAACACATTTACATTGTGTTCCAGAGTTTATTAACAAAAGGAAAGGAAACAAAAAGAAAGTAAAAATATTTTGTGTTCCAGAGTTTCATTTAAGAAAGGAAAATAAAACATGTCGTGTTCCCGAGTTTCATTTAAGGAAGGAAATGAAAGGAAAACTACGCTAAATTCTTTAATTTTTCTTTCCTTCCAATTTGGGAGGAAGCGGTGGGAAAGACATCTTGTTTTTTCCTTTCTCGCCCTTTCCTTTCTCACTTTTACTTTCTTTTCTTATCCCTCGTTAAGTTAACTCGGGAACAGAGCGTATGTTCTCGAGTCTCATTTAACAGGGGGAAGGGAAGGAAAATTTTCTCTCCTAATCTCTCCAATTTGGGATGATGAATATATGGTCATATTTTCTTCCCTTTTTCCCTCATTTTCCCTCCCCTCCTATCCTTAAAAAAACTCGGGAACATGGTTTTTTTATATTTTCATCCATTTTCCCTCTCCTTCCCCTGTTAAATGAGACTCGGGAACAGAGTGTTAATTCCTTAACTAATGAACACAAATAAGATATTGTTCTTGTTCGTTCAGTTCGTTTACAGCCCTACATGCTCTACAATTATGTGGGCGATATGATACAAGTCAAATAAGAATACGGGTCGTATACAAACAACATTACACAACTTGTACGATTGTCCTTTATGTTTATATGTCAAATTGCAGTGGATGCCATTTACTTTTTGAGATTACAAGAATCATCTTTACGTATTAAAACATTGCACCATTTGTCCTTTGGCGCTGCTAACCAGGTTAAAATTGAATGTTAAATCTGGTCACGTGGACCCCACATGAGAGCAATGTTGTCTTTTCTCATCCCTAACATTAAATTAATAAATTTAGAAAAAATATCACTCCTATATCTCTCTCACTTTTAACTCTCTGTCTTTCTCTCTCTAAACTCTTTAATCACCGCCACGTGGCCACCAACAGCCACCACCACCACCATCAGCCACCTTCTGTCGCAACCCCCGTCCCCTAACTACCCGGGAACGGGCGGCCGCGGCCAGTTTCAGTGGTATTGGTGTTTATCAGTTTGGCAGCGGAATTTTCATCAGGACCGTAGTTATGAAATATTTTATCAGAGTAAAATACCACGCTTTTATAATATTAAACATATGGGAAAACCCCAAGTTTCAAATACACACATTTTCATAGGGATAAACCCTATTTTATTTAAATAAAAACATCTCTTTATTTAGGTAACTTTTTATAGCTACTTTTCCAAGTCTTCGGTGCTGTCCAACTTGTAGGATCGTATTCGGACCCGAACGAGTCTATCAGAAGAGCTTTTCTCAGTTTGAGCGGCGGAAACAAACAAACTGAGTTCAATTCAGCGAGTATACACTTTAAACTGTCGATTTGTATTGATTGAATGACTTTTACAATTGATTCAACACTTCGGCAGCACTTCGTTGCAAACCGGAACAACACACTACTGATTTCGCTCCAAAGACACCTATTTATAGGTGTTCTGATTTCGCTCCAAATGACAATGTGTCATTTCGAGCGGAATCAGCATGTTATCTTCGAGCGGAATCAGACAATTACATTTCGAGCGGAATTAAACTTTTATGTGATTTCGCTCCAAATGACAAGGTGTCATTTCGAGCGGAATCACTCCTAGAAACCACTACATCGTTTTCCGTGCCCTGATCTAACTATTACAGTACAAGACTCGATACAAGACGTAGATGACAGACGGATGCACCAACAAACTCCCCCTAGGATGTTGACATAGTCTTCAGTGTCGAGTCTTCGCATCTTCAGTCTTTATCGGCCTTTGGGCTTCTCTTTGAAGTATCTGACGCTGTAAGTATCCTCAATCTCTATCTTCTCTTTCACCTTTCATCAGCAACATACTCCTTCCTTTAAGTATCTTCAGACTCCCCCTTTCGATATGCTGGGATCGCAGCTTGGCTTGTTAAATTCACAGAGTCTTCAGGTATTGGAACCTGGCTCTTCCTCAAACCTGTACATTCTCTACCACAAACATAAGTTTTCTAATATTAAACTTTAACACACTCAGACACCACTTGTAAATATCACAAAAATGGTCTAACATTTATAGTCTCTGATGAACCACTTGAAGAAATATCAAATTCAAAACTTCTGATGACCACTTGTAACAAGAATTAAAAATTTTTCACACACAAGACTCCCAAACCAGTTCATCAAGTTTAGCACTTGGAATTTTGAAAATCAGCTTTTCAACACCAGTTGTCAAAAATCTTTTTGAATTTTTTTCAAAATTTATGCTAATACACACTAAAATCTTTTTGGGATTTTTGAAATTAAACGAAATGCAGTAAAGAAATATTTACAAACAATATTTTTGTGAGTTTGTGTAAGAGGATCATATCAGTTTTTGAGACAAATCACCAACACCGTTAAACTTTAAACATTTTAAGTTCTAAACAATTCACCTAGATTGTCAGTATACTGGTCCACTTAAATTTTCACACAAAGTTCAACTGATCCGAGATACGATATTAATGTCTTAGACACTTAAACTCAATCGCGTGTCCCACCACTTGAATATACTCTCGTATCCAGATCCCAATATTCAGTCTTACAGGTGAATATACCACAGATGATATCTGTAAGGGAATAAATTATAGTACGAAACCGTGAGAGCTCAGGTCAGAACTTCCGTTCAGCAGAGAGATGACGGCTCGACTTTTGGTGTGTCCCCTTTAGAGGATCTTTTGATTACAACAGCAATGACTATCAATTTTATTGTTTCGTCAATTTGCTGAGGGCGGCGCTATGTTTCAAGCAAGCAGAAAGTATTCTCCGGGGACTAGGCCATTGCTTCCGCAAAATCAGAAGTCCCGGGATAATACCCCAGATATCACTGAGTATAAAGACCTGGTATCTCAGAAAGAGGGACCTTTCAAACAAGATTTCGGGGGTTACACATATATCCGAGAGATGTTTCCCCACGATATAAGCAAGTTTGAATTTAGGTTTATATCTCGTCACAATCTACTAAATGTGCAAAAACCTACTGGCATATCTGCAGTGAGATTGTTTATCACATTTTTAACTTTCCAAATCTTTAGCATGTTGTGATCGCCCACTGATGTACTATCATTTCCTCTTTTATACAACAAAACTCATTTTTCATTTTATCATGTTTTTGTATTTTTCAAATTTTCTAATGTTTTTGGATTTTCTGAAATTTTACTCCCCCTAAAATGCAAACATATTAAGAAAATTGAAAACAACTATACAAGAAAGTTGACAACTGATATCAAATCGCATCAATTCGCCATTCACTTGGCATAAACCATCAGAACTCCCCCTTTCAACAAACTATTTTCTCATTTAGATTTCAAAACACTTAAGTTTGTTTTAATCAAAATGATTTTTCCAGAAAAATAAGTTTGTTTTTACCACTTGTAGGGGCATGGTTCATCATATTGTCTTTCAATCACTTGTATGAAAATTACATCAAGTTCAAATTAATGACCTTGAGTAATCACAATGTCAAAACAAACAAACCTCTGTATCATTTGTACGATGAACTTATCAAAGTAAATTTCAAGATAAATGCCGATACCTACTCCACACTTACTAACCTGGGAGTTCCGGCATAGTCCATCACCTGTATACATTTAAACACTTTTTTAAAAAAATTCACAAACAACAATTTTTTATGAATGATGCCGATTCCTGATCCACGATTACCAACTTGGGATCTCCGACAAGTCCACAGACTTACTATTCGTGATATGTACCATCCCAGTCACAAACCAGGGATGGTTCAACTTTATCTTTCTTCGTCTTCGTAAAACTCTTTAACCCCTTTGACTTTTCGATCAATCATTTTTCCAAAAATATGTTTTACAGTGGGGTTAAAAGCTTTTTCAACATCAAAAACCTTTTTATCATCATAAAATTGGTTTGATATCTCAACTTTACCAATTTTCTTTTTAAAGTTTTCAGCCCGAAGTGGTGGAAAATTCTCATCATCCACACTCGAAACTGATTCTTCACTTTTTGAAACAACCTGTGGCTCCTCTGATTTTGTGGAATCAAACTCATCGCCAGAAGATAGCTCCTCTGATTTTGACCTATCAGAATCATTGCTAGAACTACCTCCAGACTTCTTAACCACCCATTTTTGTTTGTCATTTTTAGCTCTCTTCTTGTAAAACTTGTTTGAACATTCACCAATTTCAAATTTAGAATTTTTGAATAACTTTGTTCTGTCAATTGGTGGTTCAAACTCAATCACTTTTTCTTTCTGTTTACGAGAAACACCCTGTTTTGATTATATTGCCTTAGAACAATCTCTGGCAATATGACCAACAGTGTTGCATTGGTAACAGGTTCTCGTATATTTCCTCTGTCCATCAAACTTCATCTCTTCTTGCTTCTTTGCAAGGAACTCACTGTTTGACTGCCTCCAGAATTCTTTCTTTTCTTCCTCATCTGCCGAGGTACCTGAAACAAATGTCATCTTTGATTTAAAATCACGAATATATTTTTCATTTTTCTGTTTTTCTGTTGGAGTAAATCCAAGACCTTTCTTTTTGAAATTACGGTTTTGGTTTGGTTTCTTTTGCCAACCAGAACCAGAACTGTAACCCTTTTTCTTGTTTAAACGTTGTTGAACTCTTGAGGTGTAAGGTTTAGGTTTACCATTAAGATTTAAATCTTTTATTTCAGAAATGTTAATTTCTGTAAGTTTGAAAACCTTTTTGATCAATTCAGTTTTGACACCTCTTATTGGAAATTCCTCATCAAAATATAATTTGTCAGAATCATTCAAAGTATATGCAACTTTAAACGTTTCGTCATTCAAATTAGATTTTGATAACAGGAATTCTTTGTTGTAAACCCTTTTAACTGAAGACTTTGGACTGTTGACTGTCGAACTCGAACTTTCAGAACCAGACTTTGACTCTGACTCTGACTTTGACTCTGAGTTTGACTCCAACTTTGACTCCTCAGTTTCATCTTAATCCAACACCTGATCGTCGACTTTCTTTATTAACTCGGACTCATGATCAGTGTCAGATGATGTAAACGTAACATCAATATTTTCTGGCAAATTGACTGAGGACTCCGACTCCCACTGTAAGTTTGTAGCCTTTTTGACTCTTTCATCATTTGGATTTCTGGGCAAATATCCATTTTCTAGCGGGGGTGGACACTTGTTGTAACCGACATCTTGTTTCTTACCAGAATCCTTCTTGTTAGTCTTTTTCTTTGTGTCAGTCTTCTTCTCAGGAGTCTTTCCTTCAGCAACTTTTCCAGCATCTTTTTCTTTAGTTACTTCATCCTCTTCAAATGCCTTCATGCCTTCAACAGTCGGATAAATCTTGTCAATGACATAAGAAGTACATGCGTAACTTTTCAACAAACGATTAACTCTTTCAGTTTCGATTCTTTGCAGTTCCAGTTTCTGTTCAAGAGCAACACACTTCTCGATGTAGTTGTTCAACACTTTCTGCTTGATCATGAATGCACCCTGAAGTGTTTTCATTGCAGTTGCTTGCTCTTCACTTGTATGATTGTATTGATTCATAGCTTTGTTCAGGACATCATAAGATTCCTTCAAACTGTTCAAATTATAAATCAATGTGATGTTCTGCTTCTTTATAGCTTCACAAGTGTCACACTTTACAGGAATCTTTTTAGCATCAACTTTGAACTTTGGAACTTTAACCTTAACTTTCCTTTTGATCACTGGAACTTCTTCATCGTCACTGCTAACTGGTGTCTTTACCTTTTTTCTTTTTCTTCTTTGCTTTCTCATCTTCACTGTCACTCTCAGCCATCATTTTCAAATGATCTGCCATTTTCTTTGATCAGTACTCACGATCATCATCACTATCTTCTTCAATCCTAGCAACAAAAGCTGTGTGAACTGGAACTTGGTCAGGAATATAATCATCCCAAGTAAAATTTTCCCAGCCAAAAACCTTCAGGTAACTTTTCGTCATCTTGATCTATTATCAAGGCACTACCATCAGCTCTCTTTGAAGAAACTTGATTAATCACACAAGCTTTCTTTCCAGAATCTTCAATCACATTCCTTCCATGTGCAGTTTGTGCTTGATGTTGATGTTGTTGAGGTGGTTGTTGTGCAACTTGATGATAGAGGCTTTTCGATAGTAATCATTGTTGTTATTGAAAGGATTCTGAGCTCCACTTGCTTCGCGATTGGTGCACTCCCTCTTGAAGTGTCCTTTCTCCCTGCAACGAAAACAAATAACTTTAGATTTATCAAAACCTAAAGTAGAAATGTTAGCTTCTCGAAGATCATTTCTTCCTGTGATTTGCTTAAATTTCTCAGCTCTCCTTAGAACACTGGCCAAACACCACTTAATATCCATAAGCTCCATCTCCTCAGCATCGATCTGATCGTAATCCTCTTTTGTAAGCATAGGATTCCCGATCTTTCCGGCCACAAAACTACTGTAAGATTCCAACACCATTCCTAACAAAGACATGTGATTCTTAGCAACTTCCTCTGAATAATCTTGATCATTCTCAAGATTTAATACTATGTTGCACTGAAGTTTTCTTCCATTCTTTGTTGCTGAAATGTTTGGATCGAATGATGGAAATAATGAGAAACTTGTTTTGCTACTTGATCCTGTTGATGAACTTCCTGATGAACCTTTAGCATTGTAAGCAGTTTCAACTTTCGGTGATAAGTTGGTTGTTTTCTCATTCAACCCTGTTTTGTAATATAAACCGATATCCTGTTCACCATCGAAATCTTTCATCCGAACAATCTTCCTTTGCTCCATCTCTTGAGCTTCCAACTTCTCAATGAACTTACTCAGAGTGAGTGTATTGAATCCTTTCTTGTTTTTGAGCATCATCAGATATGTACCCCAAGTCTCGTATGGCAAAGCATCAGCAAGCTTTTCGATCAACTCTTCATTGTCTTTCTCGATGCTCAATCTTTTCATGTTTGCTAGCAGATTGCAGTATCTTTCAATAATTTGCCTTGTACTTTCATTCTTCAAACCATGAAACAAATCGAACTCTTTCTTCAAAAGTGATTTCTTGTTCTTAACCATCTCTTGACTTCCATGAAACTTCGATCTTAATGCTTTCCAAATTGAGTAGGAAGTTCCATTATGTTGTAATAACACCAAGATGTCTTCTTTCACAGCTTGTTGTAAAAGACTTAGCATCATTTTTTCATCTTTGTATTTCTTTCTAGCATCGGCACTTAAATCTTTAATTGGAACCACCTCTTCATCATCATTCATCGGTCGAATGTATTTTGTCTCGACACATTCCCACGCATCAAGATAGTTAGCTTGCACCCAATTTTCGAAACGACCTTCCCAGCCCTTATATTCTTTGATGTTCATTAGTTTGGGCGGTTTTTGCATAGTTCCCGTTTCGTTCTCCAACATCGTGTTCTGTGCAATACTCATCGGGGTAACCGGTGTGGCAAATGCGTTGTAAAACTCTTCGTCCATTTTTTTTTCGAAAAATGCAATTTGGAGTGGAATCAGAAAAATGCAGTTTGGAGTGGAATCAGAAAATTGCAGTTTGGAGCGGAATCACAAAGTAATTTTGGAGCGGAATCAGCACAATACTTTGGAGCGGAATCAAGGTTTGGAGCGGAATCAGGACCAAATTTTCGAGCTGAATCACTGTGACGTCAGCATACTCTCGAGTGTTTTCGAGCGGAACCTCAAAAATAACCAGTTTTAATTCGAATTTTAGTCTGAAACTTCTCAGGCTTTGTTAATACATGATTCCGATCATACTGTGAAAATTTGAGCCAATTCGGACCGTGAAATGATGTTCAGATTGAAAAAGAAAGGTGTAGAAACAGAATTCGCAGCTGATTAGGCAAGAGCTCTTCATCCTGAGCTCTGATACCACTTGTAGGATCGTATTCGGACCCGAACGAGTCTATCAGAAGAGCTTTTCTCAGTTTGAGCGGCGGAAACAAACAAACTGAGTTCAATTCAGCGAGTATACACTTTAAACTGTCGATTTGTATTGATTGAATGACTTTTACAATTGATTCAACACTTCGGCAGCACTTCGTTGCAAACCGGAACAACACACTATTGATTTCGCTCCAAAGACACCTATTTATAGGTGTTCTGATTTCGCTCCAAATGACAATGTGTCATTTCGAGCGGAATCAGCATGTTATCTTCGAGCGGAATCAGACAATTACATTTCGAGCGGAATTAAACTTTTATGTGATTTCGCTCCAAATGACAAGGTATCATTTCGAGCGGAATCACTCCTAGAAACCACTACATCGTTTTCCGTGCCCTGATCTAACTATTACAGTACAAGACTCGATACAAGACGTAGATGACAAACGGATGCACCAACACAGCTGACTTCTACTTGGCTTTCACATTTTGTTACCTGGAACGCGTTTAAAAACATTTTGTCAGTGGGAAATACTGGTGAGTGAATCCCAGTTTAATCAAGACAGGTAAAACCGTTTTACAGTATTGAGAGCGGTCGCGCAATTACATTTGTTTCCATCTACTTTAATTACCACCCACGGTACTGTCAACCCGACTTGTGGTCATGTCACTACTCACAGTATAGTAACAAATTTTGTATACAAAACCCCAACATACCGACGATAATTGTTGAATACAAATACTCAATCACTGTTTAATATAGATTAAAACAATTGAGGTTTTGTAAAAACAGTTTGCAAAAAGGTTCACAAAAAGGAGATTACTCACATTGTTGTCTTAGGGTTTTTCTTTAGGATTTCCTGGTGATTATCTATTAATTACACAATGCACACGTGTTAGTATAATAACCCAATATTTACATTAGTAATACCCTCCCCAAGACAGAATTCCAACGACTACGTCGGGCAGAACCTCGACAGCCGTTACGGAACCTTATCGGGCAGCGTATCTAATACGTAACCGGGGGTTAAAATACTTACAACGAGGCAGAACTTCATTATATTAGTGGGTATAATGCCCGGGTATTATGATTCCTACGCATAAATTTGAGAGAGAAATTGTGTGTGAACGAATTGGAATGAACAGCCGATGCTCCTAATTTATAGGAGCTGGTCAGGACTTTCTCACGGCTTGCGTAAGCCGAAGGGTTATCCTTCGCGGCCCGCGACGTAGAGGTAGTAGGGCCTAGCTTGTCCTGGTCACCACTATAGGCTCGACACTTGTACGACACGTGGCACGCTAGGGTTTTCGCCTGATCTCTTAGCTGTCGTGGCCCGCGTAGAAGACTGCCATGATCTTCGCGGCCCGCTAGGAACCATTAAAAATTGTTTTTATTTTAATTAAATAAAATTAAAGGTATTTAAGGTCATTTCTCATATACGGGGTGTATTTTAGGACATATAAGGATGTTCTAAATATTTTAGGGGTATCGAAAAATAATTTTGGAGGGTTGTTATACCTTCCCTACCTCATCCACAGTTTGCAAACACCTGCAACACCCAATCGATGGCGGAATGTGTCGGGGCACGTAGATTGTTCATAACACACATTACTAATTAAATGTTACAATTATTTAATCATACTTTTATTAAAGGTTCAATCACATAACAAATTGTCTCAACAAGTGATAACATAACATAAAATGAAAATGTCTTGTTTATTAAGTCTAAGCCCAATGTGTCCTATATGATCCATCAAGCTTATGAAGTCTAAAACTGCATATCCTTTATTATGTATAAAATAAAATGGTCAACCGAAAATTTGGTGAGTAGACAAATTATATTATGAATAAAATAAAATAGTGAATCATAAGTCTTCGATATAATTTAAGCATATATGAATAAACGAATTAGCTTTGATCAAATAACAAATTGGGCGAGTGGTCAATCCAATAGCGTTATTATCTACTTCCTTAGGCTTGGTGTAGTTAATGATCAAAGCATGAATGAATGCATGAATAACCCACAACGAATAGTGTTTAATACATAACATAAATAACAGATAGACATTTATGACTTCACATGATGATATAAAATGATTTATGATTGAATACGTATACATGATACTCTCCAAAACAAATAAAATAAAAAAGGGTTATCAATACTCACATGTTGCAAAGATTGTCAAAATACAACTTAAAACAAGTGGTAGCGTTTTGGAAATAATTCAAAAAAATTATCCTAATCAACATATATAATATAAAGTATGAATAAAACAAGTAAAACAAATAAAACGAATACAATAGAATGCGGATTTATTGATGTAGACCGAACCACCTGTGGTTGTCACCGTCAAAATAAAATGGAAAAGAGGGGAAGAGGATGGAGCAAGGGTTCAAACCAAATGCTCTTTCTCTTTCTGTTGTTCTTTCCCTCTAACGTGGGTAGAACAACGGTGGGAACGTCCATGGTGACAACCACGTGAGTCAAAATAACACAACGTACGTGAGTGGTTCAATGTTTTTGTCACGACCCCCGACCCACCCTGGACGGAATCGGGAGCCGCGAACAGCCAAGTGGTACCGGTGATTATTTTGAAAAATATTGCAGCGGAAATTTCATCAGGACCGTGAGTTAGGAAAAAAATATCAGAGTTTAGAAAACACCGGATTTTATTTATTAAATAGATGGGATAAACCCATGTTTTACAATGGTAGCTTTAATAAGGGATAAACCCCATTACATAAAACAATATTTCTTTAATTTGATTTAATTAATAAAATAAGCCACTTCTTGAAGCCTTTCAGTGTCGTTATCCATCTCTTACCCCAATCTACTGTAATTACCTGAAACATGTTTGAAAAAGGTTTTGTCAGCGGGAAATACTGAGTGAATTATTCTTTTTACTAAAACGACTCATTTGTTAAAATTTACAGTATTAAGAGAGATTACAATGTTTCAGATATCAACCAACTACCCACAGTATTTGTCACTAGACTCGTTTCGGTGACTGTGGTCATATCCCCCATTGGCTGCCCCAATGGTGACGTATATCACTAATTAGGTTCGCCCACCTAAAGTGATAAAAACAGTAGTAATGTGCACAATACCGCACATACCGGCTGTAATTTGGTGATTACATAAACTTAATCACTGCAATTATAACTTTGAAAATAAACATGCTTTTGTAAATAAATTTGATAAACAGAGAATGGCTCACATTATAAGCATGCAGATTCATACGGCCAAAGTTTAGTCTACAGATAAGCCTTGATATATTGCAGATTTATACAGGCAGAGCTTAGCCTATTGATTTAGCCTTGTAACCTAGTGCACACGAACTAGGTAGATAACTTAATATAGCAATTACGATAACTCACGAGATTAAAACCCTCACAACGAATGACAAAGTGCAATCACTAAAACATCCATCGAATTTACAACGAATGACAGAGTATTCCCCGAGTCCGGCTGGTACTCAAACATCCTGTCGGAATCACGACTAATGACAAAGGATAGCGCTTAAACATCCGGTCGGATAGTTTAAATCGATCGGACATTGAATCGTAGCAGCGATTGAATTAATACCCGGTATCGTAGCAGCACCTCACTATACTAATTAGTGATTTTGAGACTGTTTCTACAATATCTCAGCGTGTATAACGAATTTCTTCGTCGTTTCAGTGCCAGAAATCAAGTCCCAATGCCTGCTATTTATACACGAAATTTGACCTGGCTTACGGACCGTAAGCCTCATCCCTTACGGTCCGTAAGGGACACGAAAGGGTCATAGGCTTGCCACGTGTGTGTGTAGGCTTGCTGAGTCGACGAAATCTTAAAATTCAAAACTGACAACAATTTATTTAGATAATCGTAACTAGGGTTTTACCCCCCCCCCCCCTGAGTTTTAGGGGCCCTGATCCTGATTCTGATTGTTCTGAAAATTTTAGGGTTTGTGCAGAATCACTTGGGTGTCTCAATTAGGGTTTCTTTTTAAACAAAATATAATAATAAATAATAGTTTTGATAAGAGTTGTTATGGTTTGGGACAAAAAGGAATAAAATGGTGAGAAAAGAGAATGAACCCACTTTGTAACTTTATGGTTCAACTAGAAAGTCTCCTGGTATAAATTTTGGGTATAACTTCTGAGCTATTTAAAAATATATAATGCACTCGTGTTAAGTATAGTACCCCTCATTCAACCTTATCCCGATGTCCTGAGACCGAATCCCAACAACTTAGTCGGGCAGAGCCCTGACATAAGTTATGAGGCTCAGATCAATCAGAAAGGGTAGCGGTGATCGGGAATTAAAACACTTAAAACAGGGCAGAGCCTTATTACTATTACTATAGTGTAAATACTAATAAATAAGAATAAGGATATATGTATATGTAGAGAATGAAATCGAGATGGAAGAGAAGCAGATGAAAAGTGGCATATGGCTTTGTATTTATACTGGGAAAGTAGCATGGAGGCTACTCAAATGGTTCTTATCTTTTTACATATGACGTACACTTACATCAATATTGTAAGTTTTTAGATTTATTTTATTTTATTTCTTTCCATGATACGTCCACATCACCAATCCTAATTTCAAATGTTACATTTTATTATTATATTTCATACAAAATGTTTTTGAATATTATATTATTTTATTTCTTACTTTAATCATGAAGATACGTTTACATTCACCAATTATTAATAGGGGAAATAGCCAAAATGGCTAAGAATGGGTCAACTTTTCCAAACTAGCCAACTGAAACGTCTCATAGAGACGTTTCACGAATTCCCACCCGTCTCAAAGACGTTTCCTCATCAGCCATCCACCGAAAGCCACGTGTCCACAAGTGCTGAAACGTCTCAGAACACTGAAACGTCTCAGGTGAAACGTCTCAGAACCTGAAACGTCTTCTGTTCTGCTCGTTTTCCGGCGAAGATGGGAAAAAGATGACTGGGACTCGGCGGCGGGTGGAGAGATAGAGAGAAGAGGTCTCATTTCGGGGATGATGTATTACCGTGGCCGCCGCCGTGAGCGGCGGGGCCGCTCCTTCTCCGCCGTTCTTCCTCTATCTCTCCAATCTCTATCTCCGGCACCACCAAGATTTGTCTATCTCCGGCACCACCAAGATTTGCCTATCTCCGGCACCAACAAGATTTGTCTATCTCTATCTCCGGCACCACCAAGAAATCCCACCACCGCCACCGTCGTGAGAGGCGGCGGCTCCGCCTGTCGTCGCTGGAGACCGTCGGAGGGGGGCTGCCAGTCGTGTGAAAGAACATGAGGGAAATGGTGAGGTTTGGTAAACATAAAAGATGGCAATTTGTTGCAGGTGGTATTATAGAGAGGTAAAGGGAGTGGGGGGTGGGGTTGTAGAGAGAGAAAGGGGAGATGTGGGTGGATTTGTAGAGAGAGAAAGGGAGGAAACGTCTTGAGAAAGGGGTTGACTGACAACAAAAACAAAAAGGCTGATTATGATGGGATTGGACAAAAAAAATGATGGTATTGGACACGTGTCTTTCGGTGGATGGCTGATGAGAAAACGTCTTTGAGACGTGTGGGAATTCGTGAAACGTCTCTATGAGACGTTTCAGTTGGCTAGTTTGGAAAAGTTGACTCATTCTTGGCCATTTTGGCTATTTCCCCTTATTAATATATGATAAAAACAAACTGAATGAATAGTATCTACAGGCATTTACTATTTATAATCAGTATTTTACTATTTATTTTTTAAATTAAAACAAACTAAATGAATAGTGATCTTGGAAATATAAGAATATGGGGTATGGGGCGGGGGTTGTGACGTGGGTTGGATACAAACGCCTAAGTCACCACTCCGGGTGGGCTTGGGTTTCGGCGTGGCTGTAATTTACTATTTATGAACATCAATTTACTATTTATTTTTTAAATTAAAACAAACTAAATGAATAGTGATCTAGGAAATATAAGAATATGGGGTATGGGGCGGGGGGTTGTGACGTGGGTTGGATACAAACGCCTAAGTCACCACTCCGGGTGGGCTTGGGTTTCGGCGTGGCCCCTTGGGCGGGGGTTTCAGCCCGGGCGTTCGGCGGGGCTATCAAGATGTAACACCTCGAAAATTCGGGTTAAATAATAAAACGACACGTGTCATAAAAGACAAAACGCGTTGTAAACTCGGAATTTATAAAGATGTTTGACAGGATTTAAAAGTGTCGTTATGTTAACTTTTGCACCTCTGAACGACCTCGTTATAAATCCCAAGACTCAAAATTTTATTAAAAACATCTTATATATATTCAATATCAGTGAATTATAGCATAGGATGATTTATGATTGAAGTGGTAGGCTACTACGAAGAAAAAGAATGGAAGGCCTTTGTTTTCGGTAATTGTTTTGGATTCTAAGTAAACAAACTCAAGTGGTAGGGTATGTAATGGTGTGAGACACTTTTAGAGGCCCCTCATTGTCAAAAAGAATGCCCCAAAGTCAGATTTAAGGGTGCCCTTTCGAAACTTCAACAAACAAAAGCATTTTGGTCCCTAAGACATGCTTACGGACCGTAAGCATTTTTTTGTTTACGGTCCGTAAACACATGCCAGCGACCAGAAACCGCCTGTTGGCTGTTATGCGCGTTTGTTACCTGTTTGTCCGGTTTCTCTCACTCATAAACGACCCCTAGGCACCTCCTATATACTAGGAACATCTGTTGAATGATTGTGGAGAGTTGTAGACCTTGTTGTCAATGATTCATGGTGCCTTAAACACTATAAAACCCACATAAGTTGCAGCTCTTTGATCATTCCATTCTCAATCCAAGTCTGATCAATTGAGGAGCTTTCAAGCTGATTACAAGGCCCCTCTAGTCATCATTAAACACTTGGTAAGTTGCCTAACCTTTCTAAATTAATTTTAGCTTAGTTATCTAGTTAAAAGTCAAACCGACGTAATCACGGTTTGACTTCGGGTTTAATTAATGATAGCTCAGTCGTATGTCAAATTAAGAGTACCGTTAAGTAAGTAATTATATGGGTATTAAACCCTTATAAGGGCACGTACTGATTCCAGACCTAACTAGGTCGTTTGTCGGGTCAAACGTTGACCGAAAAAGTCAACAGAAATAAGAAATATGATTTAATGCATGATTAACAATACGTAATGCGTGTAAACTGTCTTAAACTTAATATAACCTGGTAATAAGTGTACGGACATGTCTAAACTCGTTCGACTCGACAACTCTCAGTTTTGAACCGGTTCGGAACCGAAAGTCCCGAAACTTTGACTTTCACGTTGACTTCAGTTCTGGCCCGAGTTAGATGGAATTGGAAATGCCTTAATGCTTCATTAGGGTTAGGTTACATGATAGTATAAGCCTCTGTACTTGCTTCGTTGATTATCCAATTAATATGCAAGTTTCCGTTAATCGCTCATATGTTGACCGTTATGCCCTTATTACCTTAAAACGTGAATTATGAAAATGTAAAAGTGTAGGAACCTCAAATATTGATATATAAACTTGTATGCAAAATTTGACATCAGTTGGACTTGTAGATTAAGAGTTATGCTCATTAGCGTAATTACGGTGCTTTATGTTAATAAAATGGCGTAATTAGCGTATAGCCTAACTAAACATACTTTTTGGTATCAAACGAATTACCCACTGATGTAATATATTATTTTGGGAATTTTAAATATTTTTAATTAATTTTAGGCTGAGCATAACTCATAGTCGTAGGCTTAATTCGGTAATTGTCGGTTTTGCCCTTACGGGCCATAAAATGAGTTTTACACATCTAAATGACTCCAAACCTTTTTCTACTGATTAGTTATGATAAATAAATTATTTTAAGCCTTCTGGAAATATAAAAATATCAGATTTAAGTATCAAACCCGGTAATGGCCTTTAATCGCCTTATTTAGCGTTATTAGCGCATAGTATGTTTTAAAATCATATTGGACATACCCGGGTTGATACCTACTGATATAAAAGGAAAATTATCATATTTTAACAGTAAGCAAAAGTTGATAAACTCAGACTTTAGTTTTGAGCTTGTCGGCTTATGTGAAATTACCAAAATACCCCTACGGGGGCCTAGTTTGGTTAAAAATGATAAGTTTCACATACGTGCTTTAGCCTACTGTTAAAACTCATCAAATTGAGTATGTTTGCTGTTTACATCAGACCTGCAACTCAGTTAGACATTTAAAACTCTTTTACAAACTTTAAAATGACCAAACTACCCCTACGGGGCATAGTTTGTGTTTAAATTAGTTTCGGGCATAACGAAAGACACCTTACTGATGTCACAACATATTTGAGACATAATTAACTTAGGAAACCTGTATATAACTCTCATGAGTACCCGTCGCGCTTGTTACGCGTACGGTTAGGTTTATGTAACAAGTTTACATAAATTAGCCGAAACGGGTCAAACCTTAACGGTTTTATCTCAAAATCCAGAATGTGAATAATAAACCCATATTAAACAAGTCTTCAAACTTGTCGGGTCTGAATCACATTCTATCCGGTCTTCGCTTAATCGTGCGTACGAACCGTATCTTGAAGCTTAATAAAAGACCCGTTAGAATTCTAATAAGGTTATTATAAACCTTCGTTCCAGATTAGGAGAGACAGTAAAAGCTACGTGCATTCTGCTTATTGTGATTTATACTTGCATCAGGTAAATACTTTTAACTTATTTTCCCTATACGGGCTTGGGTTACGGTACATAGCGTACCGCTTGATCGAGCATCAAATCTCCACGCTTAGTGGGTAGTTGAATAATTTGATCGGGTCGTTTAAACAGTCTTGTTTACTTTACAGCCTTTGGGGGGTTAATGACCATGTCCCGGATATCCCTGGCATCATCTTACGAGATGGCCACGACCTGAGCACGGGGTGTAGGCGTACTCCCGTGTATAACTCACTTAAAGTGGTGTGTCTATTGATCTTTAACCCGGATTTAATTCGGGCTACTGAACGCATACGTAACATGTAATTCGTTCACAAGATTATTATAATATTAAAATAATTCTCCCAAGTTAAATAAAATGATTTATGCCACGTGCATCCAAACCAATTTTCAATCATTTTCCAAAATGAGTCAGTTGAATGTATTTACCGGTGTAAACTGACGTATTTTCCCAAAAAGACTGAATGCAGGTACTAAACGTAATTGGCTGGATTGTCTCCAAAGCATCAATAAAAGTCTCGCAAGCTTAGGATGCCAGAAGTCTGTTGAACAATTAAATGTTATTTTGTTTCGATCCGTTCTGTGGATAAACACCGGATATTGTGACTTTGATTACAATAAATAAATTCGGATGTATTATATTTTCAATTGCTTCCGCTGTGCATTATTATATTGTGTTGTTTGACTATTACGTTGCCAACCACGTCACGATACTCCCCCACCGGGCCCACCGGTGACACGTGGAAATCGGGGTGTGACAGTACACAATTGCACATTCTAAACTTTCTAAACTTTCGAGTCTAGACTTATAACCTAGGACAAATTCCACATTCTAAACTTTCTAAACTTTCGAGTCTAGACTTATAACCTAGGACAAATTCCACCTTTTCGGTATTTGTTTTGTCCTTTAAATTTTATATTTTTGTTATTGTTATCTCATGCTTTATTGACAGGAATAACAAAGATGCCTCCTAGATTCTTCCGAACACGAGGACGTGGAAAGGGGTCAGTTACCGCCCCCAACGATCATGAAGCTGGATCTTCACGAAGACGAGCTCCATCAAACACCGAGAGTGACGGCCCTCGGGAGAACCGAAGAAACCAGTTCGAGCCGGCCAGGCGGTCGGTTTCGCATAGTTCGACACCGCCCGCTCTTAACCCTTACGAGCCGAACAATCCGCAGCCCTCATACGTACCGCTGCAGAGATCACTATCTCATCATTCATATGGAGACCCTACACCTATCTTTCGGGGACAGTTTAACCCGGTAGGATTCATACCGGAACCCGTGGGTTTTAACCCACTGGGTCCCGAGGACCACTTTTCCGGGGATCACGCGGATGATATGGACGAGGATACGGACCCCGTCATGCCAGCGAGTGGTACTCCGAACCACCCCATCGAAATTTCTGTTGGATCGTCCTTCCACGGATCACCCTACGGTGGTCCAGACAGTTTCCAAGCCCTGTTCGATCAACACCAGTGGTATTATACACCATCACACCACTCGTCGTCTCATGGGCAGCATCAGCAGCAGCATTCTCAGCAGCAGCAGGAGCCACAGCCACAGCCGCATCATCAAGATTCATCAGAGGATCACCGGTTTGTGGCAGTTACGCCACCACCTCCACCGCCACCAGTTCAACCGCCACCTCCTCAACCGCCAAGGCGTAGGAGAACCGGTGCCTGTATGTCGGTGCGACCAGGGGACTTTCATTTTAGCTCCCCACGACAGTCAAGTGCAAGTCACTACCCGCCTCATCAGGAGGACCCACAAATGGGTGGGCCTTCGCAGCCAGCTTTTCAACAGCCACCGCCCATGGGTTTTGATAACCCAATACCAGCGTACACGGGTCCAAGTAATTACAACCCGTTTGAGCCACCAACTTACAACAACTACGGATACGCTGAGGCAGATCCTTATATGGGAGCGACAAATTTCAACGCCCTCAATGCCCAAGGACCCTACGGAGATCCATGGGGGGTAAGCTACCTGAATCAGGGGTACCCAATACCTCCCAGGCCTATCGTTAGAACGCAGTCGCAGCCGCCACGATTTTCTCCCCCAGAACGGGAGGAAATTCTACATAGATTGAATCAGGTTGAGCGGGAAGCTCGCCGCGACCGCCAAGAGAAGCAGACCTTCTTCCAGGGATTAATAGGACTGCTCAAGGGAAAGAACACGAAGGATTATTAAATCCTCCCAGCTGTTGTTGAGCCCCTGCGTGGGCATATTTGGTTGTTAAGCCCCTACGTGGGTGTGTATGTTTGTTTGTTCGTATTGACCCCTGCGTGGGTCTATCTTTCCATAAACCCCTACGAGGGTATGTTGTATGTTTAGTCCCTGCGTGGACTTATGTTGTTTAGTCCCTACGTGGAAAATTGTTGGTGTGTTAGTCCCTGCGAGGACTTGTGTCTTTCTGTAAGACCCCTACGTGGGCATGTCTTCTGTAAGACCCCTGCGTGGGCATGTTTGTATGTTTTAGCTCCTTCGTGGGCAAAATTTCTTGTGTGAAAGACCCGTTTAGGGCAATATGTAAAATTGTATAACTTAATGGAATGTTGTTTTATAAATTTCATGTTTGCCATTTTGTGCATAAAATAAATTATAAATGAAATAAATAAATTAAAATCATTCCTTTTAAATCTACCTAAGTAATTATTTAATTAAGAATCTTTAAGTGTGAAACCTAGCCTCGTGTCAAATATAAGACCGGGCCAAAATGGTAAGACCGGTTTAAAAGATTCAAATCCCTGTTAACATCTTAAAACATGTTAACACTCCTGGCAGAAGTGATTCGTTAAAAAAATCACATGTCATTCTTAAATGAATAAGGATTCTTTAGAAGATTCCTAATCCAGTTTAATGATCTCTGAATCCTGGATTTACATCATCAATTAAGATGATCATATTTAACCATACGTGGTAATATAGCGCCTACGGGCCATGCTCATTTCTATATGAGCCAAAAGACAGTGGTAGCTATGTCTCCCTGTCTAATAAAGGTAATGAACTAGGTTCCAACCTTAAAAGCCTTGATTCTCTGAAATCATAGCTTATAATTTAAATTGTCCATGTGACCAAGCCTTATGTGCTAATATATATTGTTATTGTTAATGTTTAGGATAAATTTTAATTGAAATCCTAAATTAATACGATTAATAAGTTAACCAAATATGGTCTCTGTTTACCATGGTTAGCGAGTTACCCTAAGGGGTAATTCCATAATAAACTCCCAAATAAAATATTGTCCTTGTTTTCTGTAACAGTTCAATACAAATGGCTAACTCTAATGAAGTCAATAGCCATCCAGTGGAGCCAAATGAGAACGCCCAGATTACATTGACGGGTGCCGAACTAAAAGCGATCATTGATGGCGCTGTTACTCAGGCCTTGGATAGGCAATATGAGGAATACAGTGGTACCCGAAGTAGGACCCACTCTGTATCACATTCAAAGCCAAGGACACATTCTGAGGCTCATAACAAGCCTCCTCCCAAAAAGGATGGACCCAAGAAAGACGGTGATGATCGTCAGTCCACCAACCATCAAAGTGTCCCATCTCAGCAATTAATACTGCATCAAGGGCCCAGTAACAAGGGTTGCTCCTACAAGTACTTCGTGTCTTGCAAGCCCCGGGATTTTACAGGGGAAAAAGGGGCCGTCGATTGTATGACATGGCTGGATGAGATGGACACGGTGGTAGACATCAGCGGGTGCGCTGAAAGGGATATAGTAAAGTTTGTGTCACAATCCTTCAAGGGGGAAGCGTTGGCCTGGTGGAGATCTCTGATGGAGGCCTCCGGAAAGATCCCGTTGTATAGCATGACGTGGGATCAATTCATTGCCCTGATCAAAGATAATTTCTGCCCTCAACATGAGGTGGAAAAGATAGAATCTGACTTTCTATCGTTGGTGATGAAGAACCTCGACTGTCAAGCTTACCTGACAAGCTTCAATACGCTGTCCCGGCTGGTTCCCTACCTGGTAACCCCGGAGCCAAAAAGAATTGCTCGCTTTATTGGTGGTTTAGAACCCGAGATCAAGGCCAGTGTAAAAGCTTCTCGGCCAGTTACCTTCAGGTCTGTAACTGACCTTTCCTTATCCCTCACTCTTGATGCGGTCAGACAGAGATCGCTGAGGAATAAGGCGGCCGAGAAGAGGAAGCGTGAAGATGATGGTTCGCGAAGGTCGAATAAGAAACACCGTGGGAACGGTCATAACAAGAAGGGATCCGAGTCGAGGAAGGATGGGCATAAGTCTGATGAGAAGCCCAAGTGTAAAATCTGCAAGAAGCAGCACTACGGAAAGTGCAGACTAGAGTCGAGCTCTCAGACTCAGTCAAAATCTTTTGCTTGTGGAATTTGCAAGTCCACGGAACACAAGACCCTGGATTGCAAGAAAATAAAGGATGCAACGTGCTACCGTTGCAATGAGAAGGGGCACATCAAGACCAACTGCCCGAAATACAACAAGAAGCCTGGGGAGGCTAAGAAGACTAATGCCAGAGTCTTCAGAATGGATGCGAAGGAAGCTGTGCAGGACGATAATGTCATAACAGGTACATTCCTTGTAAATGATGTCTTTGCAAGAGTACTTTTTGATTCAGGCGCAGATAAGTCTTTCGTAGATCATAAGTTTAGTAAATTGTTGAATTTACCTGTCAAAACCCTAAGCGTAAACTATGAGGTAGAGTTAGCAGATGGTACCATAGAAACCGTCTCTACTGTGTTAGATGGATGTGCTATATCCATTAAGAACCATTCTTTTCCCCTATCTCTACTTCCGTTCAAATTGGCTGGTTTTGACATTGTTCTGGGTATGGACTGGTTATCTCATAACCAGGCCCAAATTGTCTGCAACCAGAAACATGTGGTAATAAAGACTCCGTCTGGTGAATCACTTACCATTCGGGGAGATACCCAGTATGGGCTGCCTGAGCAGGTGACTATGCTCAAGGCTTCCAAGTGTTTGAAGAAGGGATGTGTCATTTACATGGCGCAAGTGATTATGGAGGAACCTAAACCGAAGTTAGAAGACATCCCAGTCATTTCTGAATACCCAGAAGTGTTTCCTGAAGATCTACCTGGCCTACCACCAGATAGACAAGTCGAATTCAGGATCGATATCATTCCCGGAGCGGCACCAGTTGCCAGAGCACCATACAGATTGGCACCCACAGAAATGAAGGAGTTGCGGACGCAGCTAGATGAATTGCTGGCAAAAGGTTTCATTAGACCTAGTTCATCTCCTTGGGGAGCGCCAATCCTGTTTGTCAAGAAGAAGGATGGGTCGATGCGTCTGTGCATCGACTATCGCGAGCTTAATAAAGTCACGATCAAGAATAGGTATCCTCTGCCCAGAATCGACGATTTGTTCGATCAGCTACAAGGGGCAAGTTACTTCTCGAAGATTGATCTGAGGTCAGGATACCATCAGTTGAAGGTTAAGGATGAAGACGTTCACAAGACTGCATTTAGGACTCGTTACGGTCACTACGAGTTCCTAGTGATGCCTTTTGGGCTCACTAATGCACCAGCCGCGTTCATGGATCTCATGAATCGCGTCTGCAAGCCTTACTTAGATAAATTTGTTATCGTCTTCATCGATGACATCCTTATTTATTCTAAGAATCAAGCTGACCACGAGAAACACCTTCGTTGTATTCTCAAACTTCTACGTCAGGAGAAGCTCTACGCCAAATTCTCTAAGTGTGAATTTTGGCTACGAGAAGTCCAATTCCTTGGACACGTGGTTAGTGAGCGTGGTATCCAGGTGGATCCCGCTAAAGTTGAAGCTGTTATGAATTGGCAAGAGCCAAAGACACCTACGGAAATCCGTAGCTTCCTGGGGTTGGCAGGATATTACAGGCGCTTCATTGAAAATTTTTCAAGGATTGCTGCACCCCTAACTTCCTTGACCAAGAAGAAAGTAAAGTTCGTTTGGGGCCCTAAGCAGCAAGAGTCCTTCGATGTTTTGAAACAAAAATTGAGCAACGCTCCTGTGCTTACCTTACCTGAAGGCGCTGAAGAATTCGTAGTTTATTGTGATGCATCACACACTGGCATGGGGTGTGTGCTTATGCAAAAAGGCAAGGTTATTGCCTATGCATCACGACAGTTAAAGGTGCACGAAAAGAATTACACCACCCATGACTTGGAATTGGGCGCCGTTGTGTTCGCACTAAAACTGTGGAGGCATTATCTGTATGGAATCAAGTTTGTGATCTATTCTGATCACAAGAGCCTCCAACATCTGTTTAATCAGAAGGAATTAAACATGAGGCAACGCCGTTGGATGGAAACCTTGAATGACTATGATTGTGAAATCAAGTATCATCCCGGCAAGGCGAATGTAGTCGCTGACGCCTTGAGCAGAAAGGAAAGGGTTAAGCCCATTCGAATCAATGCCAAGCGCATAGAAATAAAGAACAGTTTGATAGAGAGGGTGTTGGCTGCACAGAAGGAAGCTGTGTTGGAAGCTAACTATCCTAATGAAAGGTTAGGAGTAACTGAGGAGCAGTTAACTCTTAGCAAGGACGGAATTCTGCGATTAAATGGACGAATATGGGTTCCAATTTTTGGAGGACTTCGTGATGTCATCCTCCAAGAAGCCCACAGTTCCAAATACTCCGTTCATCCTAGAGCTGATAAGATGTACCAGGATTTAAAGGCAAATTATTGGTGGATAGGCTTGAAAAAGTCTGTAGCCGCCCATGTAGCGAAATGCTTGACATGTGCGCAAGTCAAAGCCGAGCATCAAAAGCCGTCGGGCTTGCTACAACAGCCTGAACTTCCTACGTGGAAGTGGGAAATGGTAACTATGGATTTTATTACCAAGTTACCCAAGACAAGGAAAGGAAATGATACGATATGGGTTATAGTTGACCGACTGACTAAGTCAGCTCATTTCTTACCCATCAAGGAGACTTATAGCTCCGATATGTTAGCCCAGTTATACGTTGATAAGATTGTAGCCTTACACGGCATACCTGTAGCTATTATCTCTGATAGAGATACTAGGTACACGTCACATTTTTGGAAGAGCTTCCAACAATCTTTGGGCACACGTTTGAACTTTAGTACGGCTTACCATCCTCAGACAGACGGTCAGAGTGAGCGTACTATTCAAACGTTGGAAGACATGCTGCGTGCATGTGCGATCGATTTGGGAGGTAGCTGGGATAAGAACCTGCCATTGATCGAATTCTCCTACAACAATAGCTACCATACCAGCATAAAGGCTGCGCCTTTTGAGGCATTATACGGTAGAAAGTGTAGATCGCCAGTTTGTTGGGCGGAAGTTGGAGAAGTCCAGTTATCAGGACCAGAGATCGTGTTCGAAACGACGGACAAGATTGTCCAGATTCGTAACAATCTCCAAGCTGCCCGGAATAGGCAGAAGAGTTACGCGGATCCAAGTCGTAAGGATTTTCACTTCGAAGTAGGTGACAAAGTCCTACTTAAAGTGTCACCATGGAAAGGGGTGATGCGATTTGGTAAGAAAGGCAAATTAAGCCCGAGATACATAGGACCTTTCGAGGTTATCGAACGTGTCGGGTCAGTTGCCTACAAGTTGAACTTACCAGAAGAGCTCAGTGGAATTCACAATGTGTTCCACATCTGCAATCTAAAGAAGTGTTCCGCTGACGAATCACATGTCATGCCACATACATATGTGCAAATAGATAAGAGCTTAACATTTGTTGAAAAACCTTTGTCGATTGAAGATCGACAGGTAAGGAAGCTTCGAAGAAAGCATATACCTTTTGTAAAGGTCAAATGGGATGCCCGTAGAGGTCCCGAATTCACATGGGAGGTTGAATCCGCGATGAAAGAAAAGTACCCTTACTTGTTTCAGTAAATCTCGGGTCGAGATTTATTTTAAGGGGGTGAGGATGTAACACCTCGAAAATTCGGGTTAAATAATAAAACGACACGTGTCATAAAAGACAAAACGCGTTGTAAACTCGGAATATATAAAGATGTTTGACAGGATTTAAAAGTGTCGTTATGTTAACTTTTGCACCTCTGAACGACCTCGTTATAAATCCCAAGA
Organism: Helianthus tuberosus; assembly: GCA_030545235.1. Classification (NCBI taxonomy): domain Eukaryota; kingdom Viridiplantae; phylum Streptophyta; class Magnoliopsida; order Asterales; family Asteraceae; genus Helianthus; species Helianthus tuberosus. The sequence goes on along the minus strand of CM060381.1, from coordinate 9,370,603 downwards.
CTCAAAATTTTATTAAAAACATCTTATATATATTCAATATCAGTGAATTATAGCATAGGATGATTTATGATTGAAGTGGTAGGCTACTACGAAGAAAAAGAATGGAAGGCCTTTGTTTTCGGTAATTGTTTTGGATTCTAAGTAAACAAACTCAAGTGGTAGGGTATGTAATGGTGTGAGACACTTTTAGAGGCCCCTCATTGTCAAAAAGAATGCCCCAAAGTCAGATTTAAGGGTGCCCTTTCGAAACTTCAACAAACAAAAGCATTTTGGTCCCTAAGACATGCTTACGGACCGTAAGCATTTTTTTGTTTACGGTCCGTAAACACCTGCCAGCGACCAGAAACTGCCTGTTGGCTGTTATGCGCGTTTGTTACCTGTTTGTCCGGTTTCTCTCACTCATAAACGACCCCTAGGCACCTCCTATATACTAGGAACATCTGTTGAATGATTGTGGAGAGTTGTAGACCTTGTTGTCAATGATTCATGGTGCCTTAAACACTATAAAACCCACATAAGTTGCAGCTCTTTGATCATTCCATTCTCAATCCAAGTCTGATCAATTGAGGAGCTTTCAAGCTGATTACAAGGCCCCTCTAGTCATCATTAAACACTTGGTAAGTTGCCTAACCTTTCTAAATTAATTTTAGCTTAGTTATCTAGTTAAAAGTCAAACCGACGTAATCACGGTTTGACTTCGGGTTTAATTAATGATAGCTCAGTCGTATGTCAAATTAAGAGTACCGTTAAGTAAGTAATTATATGGGTATTAAACCCTTATAAGGGCACGTACTGATTCCAGACCTAACTAGGTCGTTTGTCGGGTCAAACGTTGACCGAAAAAGTCAACAGAAATAAGAAATATGATTTAATGCATGATTAACAATACGTAATGCGTGTAAAATGTCTTAAACTTAATATAACCTGGTAATAAGTGTACGGACATGTCTAAACTCGTTCGACTCGACAACTCTCAGTTTTGAACCGGTTCGGAACCGAAAGTCCCGAAACTTTGACTTTCACGTTGACTTCAGTTCTGGCCCGAGTTAGATGGAATTGGAAATGCCTTAATGCTTCATTAGGGTTAGGTTACATGATAGTATAAGCCTCTGTACTTGCTTCGTTGATTATCCAATTAATATGCAAGTTTCCGTTAATCGCTCATATGTTGACCGTTATGCCCTTATTACCTTAAAACGTGAATTATGAAAATGTAAAAGTGTAGGAACCTCAAATATTGATATATAAACTTGTATGCAAAATTTGACATCAGTTGGACTTGTAGATTAAGAGTTATGCTCATTAGCGTAATTACGGTGCTTTATGTTAATAAAATGGCGTAATTAGCGTATAGCCTAACTAAACATACTTTTTGGTATCAAACGAATTACCCACTGATGTAATATATTATTTTGGGAATTTTAAATATTTTTAATTAATTTTAGGCTGAGCATAACTCATAGTCGTAGGCTTAATTCGGTAATTGTCGGTTTTGCCCTTACGGGCCATAAAATGAGTTTTACACATCTAAATGACTCCAAACCTTTTTCTACTGATTAGTTATGATAAATAAATTATTTTAAGCCTTCTGGAAATATAAAAATATCAGATTTAAGTATCAAACCCGGTAATGGCCTTTAATCGCCTTATTTAGCGTTATTAGCGCATAGTATGTTTTAAAATCATATTGGACATACCCGGGTTGATACCTACTGATATAAAAGGAAAATTATCATATTTTAACAGTAAGCAAAATTTGATAAACTCAGACTTTAGTTTTGAGCTTGTCGGCTTATGTGAAATTACCAAAATACCCCTACGGGGGCCTAGTTTGGTTAAAAATGATAAGTTTCACATACGTGCTTTAGCCTACTGTTAAAACTCATCAAATTGAGTATGTTTGCTGTTTACATCAGACCTGCAACTCAGTTAGACATTTAAAACTCTTTTACAAACTTTAAAATGACCAAACTACCCCTACGGGGCATAGTTTGTGTTTAAATTAGTTTCGGGCATAACGAAAGACAACTTACTGATGTCACAACATATTTGAGACATAATTAACTTAGGAAACCTGTATATAACTCTCATGAGTACCCGTCGCGCTTGTTACGCGTACGGTTAGGTTTATGTAACAAGTTTACATAAATTAGCCGAAACGGGTCAAACCTTAACGGTTTTATCTCAAAATCCAGAATATGAATAATAAACCCATATTAAACAAGTATTCAAACTTGTCGGGTCTGAATCACATTCTATCCGGTCTTCGCTTAATCGTGCGTACGAACCGTATATTGAAACTAGCCGGTCTAAGCTTAAGCTTAATAAAAGACCCGTTAGAATTCTAATAAGGTTATTATAAACCTTCGTTCCAGATTAGGAGAGACAGTAAAAGCTACGTGCATTCTGCTTATTGTGATTTATACTTGCATCAGGTAAATACTTTTAACTTATTTTCCCTATACGGGCTTGGGTTACGGTACATAGCGTACCGCTTGATCGAGCATCAAATCTCCACGCTTAGTGGGTAGTTGAATAATTTGATCGGGTCGTTTAAACAGTCTTGTTTACTTTACAGCCTTTGGGGGGTTAATGACCATGTCCCGGATATCCCTGGCATCATCTTACGAGATGGCCACGACCTGAGCACGGGGTGTAGGCGTACTCCCGTGTATAACTCACTTAAAGTGGTGTGTCTATTGATCTTTAACCCGGATTTAATTCGGGCTACTGAACGCATAAGTAACATGTAATTCGTTCACAAGATTATTATAATATTAAAATAATTCTCCCAAGTTAAATAAAATGATTTATGCCACGTGCATCCAAACCAATTTTCAATCATTTTCCAAAATGAGTCAGTTGAATGTATTTACCGGTGTAAACTGACGTATTTTCCCAAAAAGACTGAATGCAGGTACTAAACGTAATTGGCTGGATTGTCTCCTAAGCATCAATAAAAGTCTCGCAAGCTTAGGATGCCAGAAGTCTGTTGAACAATTAAATGTTATTTTGTTTCGATCCGTTCTGTGGATAAACACCGGATATTGTGACTTTGATTACAATAAATAAATTCGGATGTATTATATTTTCAATTGCTTCCGCTGTGCATTATTATATTGTGTTGTTTGACTATTACGTTGCCAACCACGTCACGATACTCCCCCACCGGGCCCACCGGTGACACGTGGAAATCGGGGTGTGACACAAGATGACATGGCGGGATCTCATTGGCCAAGACAAGTAGCCGTTTGGGCTAGCCATTGGCCAACGGCTATGTGTTTTAAAAAAAAAGATCTAGGAAATATTAGAATACGGGGTATGGGTCGGGGGTTGTGTACAAACGCCCAAGACACCACCCCGGGTGGGCTTGGGTTTCGGCGTGGCCCCTTGGGCGGGGGTTTCAGCCCGGGCGTTGGGCGGAGCTATCAAGATGACATGGCGGGATCTCATTGGCCAAGACAAGTAGCCGTTGGCCAACGACTATGTGTTTAAAAAATTATCTATTCACTATAAATACTCACACTTCTATTCATTTTTTACCACAACTACTCCACCTCTTCTATAATGATCTCTAACTTATTTTAAAAAAAAATTCTCATCCAACCCCAATACGAAAAATGAATCCTCATAATCGTGGTTTTGACCCGAACAATCCGTGGGCGTTCCAAGAAACACCTAGCCCAGCATCCAATCGTCCAATTGCTCCCTTTTTAATGCACTCCACGATGCCGGATATGGCTGGTTACGCATCGTTTATCTCGAATCATTTGAAGAATGATGTCGGTCAGTTTACTTACTGTGTGTATAAAAGGTAATCTAAACTGTACAATTACTTGCATTGCTACGTTGGTACAGGATTTGATGAGCTCGGTACCAACCGGTACCGAAAATACCGTTACCGAAATCCCCAAAAGTATGTACCGGTACCGAATATACCTGGTACGGTACGGTTCGGTACCGATTGGTATTGGTACAGCACCGGTATTTGAGGGTAAAAATCGGTGAATACCGGTGCCGAACCGGTACCGAAAATACGTGACGTTTTCGTTCGAGCTACTTTTTGTTATTTGACATGTTTTGTCATTCTTACAGAACGATTTGGTTTAGCGCGCCGCAACGCACGCACATGGTAAACAACTAGTTCAATTGAAATTGAATTGTGAATTTACTATTTTATTATTATATTATTAATATATATATATATATATATATTATAATTAATTTAACTGCTTCACTTATTTGGCGCGTATAACTTCTAAAATATGACGTTTTATAAGATAATGAATATGTTTTTAGAATAAGAATATTTTTGTCTACATTTGGGTCTAACTTTCATTAAAAATAGAGTAGGTTCAAATATAATGTATTTTTATAATTTAATTTATTAAACGGTTCCTAGGCCTGTCTAAATATTTCATATTTCTAACAGTCGACTTACCCGTAATATACCTGTCTAATAATATAAGTTTTTATATAATTTTATTTTATTAGAAAGGTCACCCATATACAGGCCAATTAATTAAAAATAATATTTCAACCAACTATATAAAATAGTGTTTAAAAGTATTTGGGTTAAATATTTATATTAAAATAAACTAGTTACTAGTTTAATAAATTTAACCAAACCTATAATATTTTATATATAAAAATAGGAATGTTACAGTTTTTGTAACGCCCTGCGTTTTAATACTTTCCATATTTATAAACCATTGCTTGAAACTCTATTTTTGAAAATCTTGCGTTCTTGTAATCGTTCTTTCTTTGTAATCATTGTAAAATCCGAGACTTGGATCATAAATAAAACTTGTATTTCTTTAATTTCATGTTATACATATTTTATACATGCTCATACCTTCAATTTCGTGAAACAATTTATGCTTATTCGTAATTCTTGGAAACTACGTGCTAAAATTGAAAATACGTGAAACTTATGCATAAAACGTGTTTTGATCATAAACGATACTTAAATACGATCTTCATACGCTTAATTAAACTTGGTTTATGTCTCTCATACTTATTTTGCCCTTAAACTATGTTTTTATGGCGAAAATAGTCCCTAAAACACCTAAAATCCTAATTTAGAAACTTCAGGGGCCAAATTGCAATTTAATGAAATTTCTGCCTCCATCCTTGACACGGCCCGCGTAAACTTTCCATGTTCCTTATGCACCCCGAGAGAGAAGGTAATCCGGAGCCAACTCGTTAACAGCCTTGGATTGGTTACGATTTTGGTGAGTTTTGGTTGGTTCTAAGTGTGTTTCTTGCATTTATGACCCACAACCACTAACCCCAACCCTTCCCCTATAAATACCACACTAATCCAAGTCCTAAACACTTTACAAACCTCCTCACAACTCTCTCAAACACTCAAAATCATTGCTGCAATCTGAAGTTCGGACAGAAGCACTACTCTTCACTAAAGTGAGCATAACTCACTGTTTCTCATCCGTTTTAACTCATTCTTTTTCCAGAACACTTGGCTTGACCTTAGCTTCGATTCCATGGGTATTTCACAGTGAATAAGTCCCTGGAACTCCGGCAAATAGGCTCCAAAGTTCACTATGCATTTTGTTTTGAATCAAACTTTGTTTATACTTGTTTAAACTTGAGTCTAACTCACTCAAACCCACGTCCTTATGCTTATAACCACTTCTATGGTTAGTTAAGCTTAAAAACGGGGCTGAGACATACGAAATCAGAGGATAAACCTCACATATATTCTGTTTTGTTTAGGGTTTTTAACCCACAAGTGATGTTCAAGCTTCAAGCTTGATGAATGTGTGATTATGGACCAACTTGGGTTGTCCAACATAAAATCCCCACATTACTTGATGATTTCTCATAATGTAGTTGTTTGTATTCTTGTATTATTCATAGTTCATGACCCCCCTTGTATGTTTTTACATCAAGTGTAGTGGTGAACACATAAGAGGTGCCTAAATGGAAGCTTGTTCTTCCTACCTCCTACATGATTTCCATGATACTTAGAGGTACCTAAATGAAGATCTAAATCTTCTACCTCATGCTTGACTATTGGACATACTAATATATGATATATAACCTAAATAATATCTATATACATTCGAACCTTTGATGGTGAACTTGTGTTCATTCGTCAAAGTGTCAGGATAACATCATCTAAGGACATAAGACTTGTATGATTCAAATGGATATATTACTCATGAAAACATTAACCCTTGAGGTTTCATTGTGTCTGTAACACCCATTCTGACTTAATGTTAATATATCAATAAAATATGCATTTTATATATAAAAATACGACCTAATAAAAACTTTTCCATCAAGAATGTTCACACAAGTTTGAAACATTCATAATACCAGTCTTAAGTGTTTCCATGATTCATATTATGAAATCAAAACAAAGTTTAATGCGGAAGCTTCGTTATCATGTGTTCGGTTCTTCATCGAGCTTGATCTTCATCCGGGCACTCTTGACATTCACCTAAGATCAAAACCAACTTAAAAGTTAGTTTTGATAGTCAAATTTTAAGTTTAAACAAGTTACATGGGTTAAAAGAACAAATTTTAACAATTTTCCGGAGTTAGGGGGCGTCGCGTGACGCCTAGCCCCCTTTTTCACAGCCTGTTGCTTAAACTGATGTTGCATATTCCCAGCATGACCCGATTTCACGGAAACGAGCATAGCTCTCTCCTTTTTAATCCGTTTTACCCGATTCTTTTTCCTACGCGTCCGTAATTTAATTCTCCATCATATGGAGTTAAAATCCAACATCCAACATAATAAATTTTTAGACTTCTAAGTCTTCGACTCGTTACCTTTTTACCAAATTTTAACCCGTTTATGCATTTTATCAAACAAACATATTTGTTTGATCCCTATATCACATACACTTCTTCAAATTAATGTTATCTACCACTTTAGGTTCTAATCACAGGTTTATTACACAATTTAAACCCGTTTTTGCTCGTATGCTTATTTTGACCCGTTAAGGGTATTTAAGCACTTTTGAGCCTAAAATCGCTTTCGATTGCTTCTAGCATTCCATCACCACATTTCTTATCCTATAATCTCCCACCACAATTGTATTTATGGTGGGTTTAATGTGGTGATCTATATAAACCAAATTTTACATCTCGAATCATTATTTTACGGCAAAAACTCAAGTAGTGCCATTTGACTAATGTAATACCTCTTTCAGCTTCTATACTTATTCTAAGTATTTACCTAATCATAAAATTCGTTTCCAAACAACCTTTAAGGGTTGTTTGTTCAAATTAGCCTACAAGGGCGTTTTGGTCGATTTTGGTCCTTCTTTTACGACGAAGAACTTTCACCAATTATTCGACCAAAATAGCACTTTTAACTACAACATAATTATGCGTACCTGGCTCGGATCAACACATTGACCCGTTTCAATACCTTGTCTTGACTAATTTGTTATTTCATAGCTTTGCTAGTTCACGAGCCGTTTATCCTGCGAGCATGAGACTCGACATACACTTATTAGTCGTTATTTGTCAAATGGTATCAATATTACCATTTGATCCCTTTTTACTCTTTTTACTAGTTTTGGCTTACTTACAAAGTAGCCGTTCGAAAACTCATTTTATCTTATTCTTTTCTTGACTAATTTACCGTTCCACCCCGTTTTACCATTTCTATGGTTTCTAACATTTGTTTTTGATTCCGACCCAAATCATTTCGTGTCGGAAACCATATTTCGAATATTATCTCCATTGTATTTATAACTTATAGAATAGATATGTAATCTACAAAAAGGTGTAAGTTTCACTTACCTTGCATCCGGTCATTGTTCTTTTCGCGTACACGATCCGTTTGACCCGCTTCTCTCCCAAGCCTCCATCTAGCTTGTCAAGAGTCAAACTATCATCATAATTCGTAAGACGGTTAGATTAGTCATCATTATTATGACTATTTCATCTTACGAATTTTATGTCAAAACCTCTATTCTACTTCATCATTGGTTAGTTTGACTTTCTAAAATCAACTACCTTTAATCATATAATATGCACAATCAAGGCAAATCATTATTATGATTAGAAACCGTTTTATCCCATATCTTATGTAATTAGTCAAGTTAACTAATTACGCGTTTCTTTCATAATTCTATCTTTTCATACCAAACCCAATTCATGGTAATTATGATTCATGTACCCAAACACCTAAATTGTCCAAGTACTATATCTTTACTATCTAATATGATGATTCCAATCACAAATTAGGCACTAACATCATCATATTATAAAAACCCATTTCAAGGCATGTATGATCAACACTCAAACGTGCAAATTGTTCAAGTATCTTGTTTCTACTATCAACTATGATGATTTTAAACATGTGTATATCATCATCTTCACTACATAATCAAAACCCACTTAGCACATAATAGGGTAATTATCAAATTCCTAGTTTTAGTACTAATTCATCAAGTTTTCAACTAGGGTTTGTTTCTAAGCATGAATTCATCCTAGTTTCACCCAAACATCAATCATTCAAGCTTGAATTTCGATTTTCACAAGTTCATCAAAAATCTCAACTTCATAAACATCAAAAATTTGACATACCTTACGATCCCCACGACTAGGTGATCGTTTCTATGTATTCATGCATCGATTTTGACCTTGAATCAAGCTTCAATTTGATGATTTGTTGAGTTCTAGGGTTTGAGCTCCTGGGAGCACCCTCCTGGTCGACCTCCACACACGCACACACACACCTTAGGTGTGTGTTATGTTATTTTTTTTGTTTATAAAACCCTTTTTCAAGTTATCCAACTTCGGTCCCTCACGTTTTGGTTTGTTATTAAGTAGGCTACAACCCACTTATTTATAGTAAAATTCCCTCTTATTAACTAGGTTAATTATCCCTAGTTAACTTAATGGGTTCGGGAAGTCATAACCCGTTTTATTTTAAGTCCCGTTAACTCGGGCTTCTTATAACTTTGTTTTCTCAAGCATTTATTCAATTTTATAACTAATATTAGGATTATTTGTCTAAGTCCTAATATTCACCGGGTAAATTTTACCACTAACGCTATTTTACCCGTTCATTATTATTAACGTGGTTTAATTACCAAACCCGTTTTTGGGGTGTTACAAGTCTACCCCCCCCCCCCCTTAAAGAGGTTTCGTCCTCGAAACCTTTTCTTACATAATTCATTGAGTTTAACTAAATGTATTCTATCCGAGAAATCTTTTAAACATTACTTATATTTTTATCCAATAGTTTGTATTACCAGAAAAGTATGGTAACGTCTTTTTGGTTACTATTTGTCTACATAACTCATACGACATAGTGCAACTTGAAATATTGTAATCTCGTTATTTCCACTTGTTTAGTTAACTTAGCGATATCCATCGCTTTCATATACTATCGAATTCTTTATGAATCCGTTACTTTGACCCGTTTAAAGGTCTTTAGTGAAATCTTTCACTTTTAGCAACAAATTCTTTTGTTTTTAAATTTATTTATTCGGTTCAGTTATACCGAATCCACCATTTTCGAGCAAACCAAATTTCTTGACTTGAATTGCTGACCTTAACCGGTCTCACTAACTAGACTTATTAGTCTAGTTACTTTTTACCGCTCGCTTGGTTATAATGTGATTCTACTTCACATTGCATATCTTGACCGTGATCATGTCACATCATGTTTAATTTATATCAACCTTTCATTTTCGAAAATATCACTTTTCGAATATATTGTCTTGCGCCTATCAGTGTAAGGACTTGTATCTTTCATGCTTACTATTTGAATTCCTATTAGAATTTATATTTGTAAAAATGGTATTTCTTATCAAAACTGAAGTTTTAGTTTAGCATCTTCTCTTTAACTTTTGTCAATTATCCATACCGGGATATTGACAGTCCAAAATTTATTCTTTTACAGTCTTTGTTTTATGCGGGGATTCTCAATTTATTCCCTCGCTTTGTCTAATTAACCCGTAGGTTTTATCACTTTGTCTTATAGGCTATTTTATTAGACTTTCACCTCTTTAAGGCGAGGTCCTTATAATCTATTTCTTTCTAGTCGTGACCCGTGGGTCGTTTTAGTCTCGTAGACCTTTCCATTGTTTATAACCCCAAAGGTTATGTTGATCCCGTAGATCATTCTTTACGCATGTCTATATTCAAATGTATATATACATATATAGCTTCAAAGCATCTCTCATTATGTTTGGAATCATTTATTTTTGCTTTTGAACTTTAGTTGGCCTTGACCATAGTCTAAAGCTTCATTCATTTACTCTTGGACTAATCTTCCGACTTTATGACTCTTTACGTCATTTACGCGTCGGTTTGTTCTACGCTCACCGTTTATCCGGTTCTTAATTATACTTCTTTACGACCCGTTACCTGGGTTCTTTATTATTTCGCGCTTCCATTGTTCGGTTGCGCTTACTTGCACTACCAAGTTTGTATACTTTATTTATCCCATTTGACTTATTCTCATGAGATTTCATTACTCATGAACGTCAAACTTCATTATTTATTCAACCCGTTCAACTTTAGAATAGTTGAACGTAGTTATCAAAATTTCGGTTTGCAAGTTCTCATCGTCTTTTAGTCATGACTCTTAATCCGAGTCCTTTGACTTTCTATTTCGCGTACCCGTCTCTTGGTTTACGCATGCTTTCAAAATCCTACCCATCTATTGGGTATCTTTACCGGAGTTATCATCAAGTAACCATTCTTATATGGTTTTAGACATCATCTTAATTTATTTGATCGTTTTAGCGAAATCCATTGCTTTTATTTAGTCAAGTCTTTTATTCTTTTATTCTACCCCATTGACTTGTCTGTGTGAATTTCATCACTTATGACAGTCAAACTTTACCTTTATGCCTTAGCATTCTCATTAGTTGGTTTGTATTTTCATTTACTTTAATCTTTGTCCCTTCTCTTGGGCTCGTTATTCTAACGTAATACGCTCCCTGTCATCCGACTTGCTTTTACATTTATTATCAAACATCTTACTTGTTTGACTCATTTGGGTACCTTTTTAGTTAGTCCCATTCACCCTGCCCTTACTACATCGGACATAAATGTGTCCGCTATAAGAAGTTCATGGTATCATATGCCACTACTTACTTGGCCAGAGTAAGCGATTAACACATGACACGCATGACCTTTTTATAGTTTTCACATCACGCCCTATGTAAGTAATGCCTCTATTTGTTTCTCTTGGAAACAATATCCCGAATACATTTTCTATTCGGGTTTTTCCAAGTTTTTAATCTACATATGCAACTTTCAATTTCTACATATTTGTTGCATATTACTATTTGTGCAATTATATTTAAAATGTGCACCTGGTAATGCTTGCCTTAACGGGCTTTCTTGCCATTACTTATTTGCGATCGTTACGCGATTTAGGTCCTTGATGAGTATGCTCTTCTTGTCATATCTCGGACCATTCCATCATCATATCCACAATTCATTTGACTCTCATCGTCTTCAAACGCGAGTGTCCTTCAATTAAAACATTCACAAAAGTTAGTAACGTCAACTTTAATAATCGCCCGTATTATATGATGTATGTAAAATGCAACATATAAATTACATCAAATGAGGCATAAAACTAACCCTTTTTAAGTACTAATATTGGAAAAAGAGTGTTTTTGTCTTCCTTTTGTATTTTCAGGATTAAATGAGCTCAAAAACGCAAAAGAAGCAAAAAGACAGCTAAATCCAACATAAATACAAGAAAAGGAATATTAGTGGACTGCCCGAACCCTCAACGGCACCTTCCAAAGCAAAATAGAGAAATCAGAAGACTGAACACGCCCCGTGCTCAGCCAGCACGGGGCCGTGCCCAAGAAGCAGCAGAAAAGACAAATCTATAGAAGCTTCTATTGCCTATCACGGGGCCGTGCTCAGCGGACACGGGGGCGTGTCGAAAGTACAGCAGGCGCATTTATTGTAATTGCGAATTACAATTAATGAGGAGAGAGATTGTCAGATGGACACGGGGCCGTGCCCAGCGGACACGGGGCCGTGTCCAGCTCTCTGTTCAGCCTATAAATAGGAGTGCTTGGATTCATTTCATCCCATCCCTTGGCACACCACCTCTCTCACACTTCATCCACCACCCACCACCATCACAACACCATCATCCACCACCATCATCCATTGTCCATCGTAGAGTGTGTGAGTCGTCTCGGGATCCAAGATTGATCGTAAGAGTTCTTGACAATCAAGGCCATGTTTGCCTAAGTCTCTTACATCACTTGGTGAAGACAAAGTGTCTAGTATAATACTTTTTATTTCTAATCTTTTGCACTTTTTATTTGGTTTTGTATTAATGACTTTAATAACTAGTTACTTATGTTGAAGGTGATCTTTCCTTATCGTTTGTCCGTGGTGTCTTGGCATTATTTTACTGTCTATATAAAATAAAGGATTTTCACCATTCATATCTCCACGGTCTATATGGAGATATGTTGGCTACCTGGTAGGGGGTTAAGGGAACGGTTTGGTAAAGGTCTTGCCATTGTTCAGCGTTTAGAGGTCCTGCAATGGACCTGGGTCAAATTTAGTAGGACCTCCTTCAATACTTCACGGTATTGGATGGCGGGGGTCCAAACTCTTTGATCCCCTCATAAGTTAACTACTATTAATACTATAACCCGGCTATTTAGGACTGTATCCCTGCTGACTCAGACTACTTAGCCGAGGGTAACGTCACCGCCAAAAGCGGGGCCTACCACAATACTGCATTAATAACTTAATTCATTATCTTCCAATAATCCACCCTTTTAGGATTGTATCCCTGCTGACTCAAACTACTGGGGTGAGGGTAACGTCACCTTCAAAAGAGGGGCCTACCACAATAACTAAGATAATCTCTTAATTATGTGCAAAAGTGCGGAAATAATCAAAGGTTATACTAGATACGAGTCGGAACCAAGTGATTCATCTTGTCTATCTGTTTTTCTTTTATTTTTATTTTCAGCATTTTAGTTAGTTTTTAATTTTCTTAGTTTAAAACATTTTTCTAAACTTTTATTTTGGTTAGACGTTGAGGATAAACCGGTACTAAAAGCTCTTGTGTCCTTGGACGACCTCGGTATCTTACCAACGCTATACTACACTCAACGATGGGTGCACTTGCCCATATGTGTGTTTAGTGTTAGTGAAATATCGTGTTTTATAAATTTAAAACTTGGCTAAAATAAGTGTTAAAAAGGGCTTAAAATATACACCTAATATATATAACACTTCACGCACATCATTATAATACAAGGCTTTTTCTACTATACGCGTCAACGCGAGTATTTTCGTCAACTATATCAATCATTTTAATTGGGGTAACGTGTATCACACGATAGCCCTATGTGTTGTTTATAACACTTTAACACGCTAAACCATTAACATACATGTACTTACCGGATTGCGATCAAGCCTCGAACCGAACACCAATCTTTATTAAGAGCATAAGGTTTAAGTCCAAGCATGGTTTTCCCCACCATACTTGAATCTCTTAAACCAGGGCTCTGATACCAACTTGTAACACCCATTCTGACTTAATGTTAATATATCAATAAAATATGCATTTTATATATAAAAATACGACCTAATAAAAACTTTTCCATCAAGAATGTTCACACAAGTTTGAAACATTCATAATACCAGTCTTAAGTGTTTCCATAATTCATATTATGAAATCAAAACAAAGTTTAATGCGGAAGCTTCGTTATCATGTGTTCGGTTCTTCATCGAGCCTGATCTTCATCCGGGCACTCTTGACATTCACCTAAGATCAAAACCAACTTAAAAGTTAGTTTTGATAGTCAAATTTTAAGTTTAAACAAGTTACATGGGTTAAAAGAACAAATTTTAACAATTTTCCGGAGTTAGGGGGCGTCGCGTGACGCCTAGCCCCCTTTTTCACAGCCTGTTGCTTAAACTGATGCTGCATATTCCCAGCATGACCCGATTTCACGGAAACGAGCATAGCTCTCTCCTTTTTAATCCGTTTTACCCGATTCTTTTTCCTACGCGTCCGTAATTTAATTCTCCATCATATGGAGTTAAAATCCAACATCCAACATAATAAATTTTTAGACTTCTAAGTCTTCGACTCGTTACCTTTTTACCAAATTTTAACCCGTTTATGCATTTTATCAAACAAACATATTTGTTTGATCCCTATATCACATACACTTCTTCAAATTAATGTTATCTACCACTTTAGGTTCTAATCACAGGTTTATTCCACAATTTAAACCCGTTTTTGCTCGTATGCTTATTTTGACCCGTTAAGGGTATTTAAGCACTTTTGAGCCTAAAATCGCTTTCGATTGCTTCTAGCATTCCATCACCACATTTCTTATCCTATAATCTCCCACCACAATTGTATTTACGGTGGGTTTAATGTGGTGATCTATATAAACCAAATTTTACATCTCGAATCATTATTTTACGACAAAAACTCAAGTAGTGCCATTTGACTAATGTAATACCTCTTTCAGCTTCTATACTTATTCTAAGTATTTACCTAATCATAAAATTCGTTTCCAAACAACCTTTAAGGGTTGTTTGTTCAAATTAGCCTACAAGGGCGTTTTGGTCGATTTTGGTCCTTCTTTTACGACGAAGAACTTTCACCAATTATTCGACCAAAATAGCACTTTTAACTACAACATAATTATGCGTACCTGGCTCGGATCAACACATTGACCCGTTTCAATACCTTGTCTTGACTTATTTGTTATTTCATAGCTTCGCTAGTTCACGAGCCGTTTATCCTGCGAGCATGAGACTCGACATACACTTATTAGTCATTATTTGTCAAATGGTATCAATATTACCATTTGATCCCTTTTTACTCTTTTTACTAGTTTTGGATTACTTACAAAGTAGCCGTTCGAAAACTCATTTTATCTTATTCTTTTCTTGACTAATTTACCGTTCCACCCCGTTTTACCATTTCTATGGTTTCTAACATTTGTTTTTGATTCCGACCCAAATCATTTCGTGTCGGAAACCATATTTCGAATATTATCTCCATTGTATTTATAACTTATAGAATAGATATGTATTCTACAAAAAGGTGTAAGTTTCACTTACCTTGCATCCGGTCATTGTTCTTTTCGCGTACACGATCCGTTTGACCCGCTTCTCTCCGAAGCCTCCATCTAGCTTGTCAAGAGTCAAACTATCATCATAATTCGTAAGACAGTTAGATTAGTCATCATTATTATGACTATTTCATCTTACGGATTTTATGTCAAAACCTCTATTCTACTTCATCATTGGTTAGTTTGACTTTCTAAAATCAACTACCTTTAATCATATAATATGCACAATCAAGGCAAATCATTATTATGATTAGAAACCGTTTTATCCCATATCTTATGTAATTAGTCAAGTTAACTAATTACGCGTTTCTTTCATAATTCTATCTTTTCATACCAAACCCAATTCATGGTAATTATGATTCATGTACCCAAACACCTAAATTGTCCAAGTACTATATCTTTACTATCTAATATGATGATTCCAATCACAAATTAGGCACTAACATCATCATATTATAAAAACCCATTTCAAGGCATGTATGATCAACACTCAAACTTGCAAATTGTTCAAGTATCTTGTTTCTACTATCAACTATGATGATTTTAAACATGTGTATATCATCATCTTCACTACATAATCAAAACACACTTAGCACATAATAGGGTAATTATCAAATTCCTAGTTTTAGTACTAATTCATCAAGTTTTCAACTAGGGTTTGTTTCTAAGCATGAATTCATCCTAGTTTCACCCAAACATCAATCATTCAAGCTTGAATTTCGATTTTCACAAGTTCATCAAAAATCTCAACTTCATAAACATCAAAAATTTGACATACCTTACGATCCCCACGACTAGGTGATCGTTTCTATGTATTCATGCATCGATTTTGACCTTGAATCAAGCTTCAATTTGATGATTTGTTGAGTTCTAGGGTTTGAGCTCCTGGGAGCACCCTCCTGGTCGACCTCCACACACGCACACACACACCTTAGGTGTGTGTTATGTTATTTTTTTTTGTTTATAAAACCCCTTTTCAAGTTATCAAACTTCGGTCCCTCACGTTTTGGTTTGTTATTAAGTAGGCTACAACCCACTTATTTCTAGTAAAATTCCCTCTTATTAACTAGGTTAATTATCCCTAGTTAACTTAATGGGTTCGGGAAGTCATAACCCGTTTTATTTTAAGTCCCGTTAACTCGGGCTTCTTATAACTTTGTTTTCTCAAGCATTTATTCAATTTTATAACTAATATTAGGATTATTTGTCTAAGTCCTAATATTCACCGGGTAAATTTTACCACTAACGCTATTTTACCCGTTCATTATTATTAACGTGGTTTAATTACCAAACCCGTTTTCGGGGTGTTACAGTGTCAAGACAAGTACTAATGTTACAAGATGATTACTTTTCATATACATACTTTTCATGCACTTTAAACTTCACATCCTTAGACCAAATGTATACGTCTCTTAAAAATCCCTAAACGAACATATTCAACCTTCTAACCTCATCAACTTCGTCACATTGGATAATCGGAAAGCATATGCAAATTTTGTGAGTATACTTGACCAATTTTACCGTTTTCACACTTTTGGGTGTAACATGTTATTATATACAAAACACACTTACTATACATATTCTTATGCAAATGTACAAACAAACAATCCAATACATGCTTACTATTTGTTATGCTTGATTCGTGTTTTTTGGACCATACTTATGTGATGAACTTGTCATTAGCTTCGTACGAGCCTCCATTTAACATGTATAGCGCTATAAGAGTAACGCACCGCCCGTAGACTAGTGGTCATGTTAAATTTTTATTCATACTTGCATAAACAGAGGGTTGACTTGTAAATCGCATGCCAGTTTATACGTTAATCTTAATAACTAGGTTTGCCATGTGGATTGTTCCTTATTATTTTTATACTTATATACTACGCACCAAACTTGTATGCTCGCCAATACTTTTTGTATTGAACTACACTTTTAAAACATGTTGCAGGTTTAGCGATGATGTTGGTGATGCATGGAATCTAGTAGGATGCTTAGATACACACTTAAATTTGTATTCTTATTGTATTGTATTTCGTTATTCATGATGTTGTATTTACTTCAAATTATTGTAATTGATTCTTTAGAAATGAAATGAAGTCTACTATTTAAATATTTGTCACAATTATTAGTGTTATGATGTATCGGACAATCTATTTCGTCTCACTCCGATGTTTCCGCCATCGGTTGGGGTGTGACAGTTTTTACGTCTATTTTTCGTGTTTGACAGGTACGCCGCAACGTGCGGGTCCTAGACCGACTTAGTTATTCTTTTATGTGTTTAAGTTTCGGTCTAACTTATTCGCATATTAATTAACATGCTACAACTTCAATATTGATAGTCGCTTGCATTGGTCTTATTTGGCATAGTTTTAGTTGCAACGCGGAAGGGCTTTAATACTAGTTAATATTAAACAAGGAAGAATGAACAAATGGCTTAGGTAGTTTTGGGTTAAGATTTGTATAATGTTACTTCATATGGGATGAGGGTTAATTTTGGTCATGACTAGTGATATTTTAGGGGTGAGATAAGACTCAGTGACTATTAGTTTTGAGTTCGATTCCCACAAGATGGTTTTTTCCCATATTTATTGGGGTTTACTCTTGAATTGGTGTATAAACATTATTGCCTAGTGGAGATGAACATGATTAGGGTTGTCCAAAAAGCTCGCGGCTTGTAGTTTGCTCGGGTTTAGCTCAAAAAAAAGCTCGCTCGATGTGGCTCGGTTTGAAACTGAGCTCAGCCAGCTCGGCTCGGTTATAAAGTGAGTATAGCTCGGCTCAGTTCGCCACGAGCCCAACTGGCTCGGTTTGGCTCGCTTGTTAGATCGTCTCATCGCTTTGATTATTTTACTTGTAACATGTTTATTTTTATATACATATAATATATTGTAGAAATCTGGTTATTATTTGCAGGTATATAGGATTGTCGTTAGATATGTGTGACATATTTAGGGTTGTTTAGGATGCTAATGAACTTACATTGTATTTCATTGAGATTTGAAACTTATTTTGTTTAATTAAACTTGATTTTGGCTTGTAATACAGTAGGTTGAGACTTTTTTTGAATGTGTCCTTGTGAACTACCGAATGATATCTTACCCTATTAAAATTTAAAAGCGATGTGTTAATAATTATTTTTAAATTCGTGCGTAATCAAAACAAGCCGAGCCGGATTGGTTAAAAACCAAGCAAGCTTAAGCTAAGATTTTCAGCTCGGTTATAAATCCGAGCCGAACCATCTCGGTTTATAATTGAGTCGAGCCGGAGCTTGACCTGACTCGGCTCGAAAATATGAATTATATTATTTATATAATCTTAAAGCGAATGGTCGGTGGAATTCTTTATAATTTTTCTGAAACACGTGTCTTTGTCATGGATTCTTCACGTTTTCGTTTACCAAAGTAACACTACAAAAAGAGTCTGATTGCTCTTTCTTTTGTTTGATTTGATGGTTTTGCACATCAAATACAAAATTTTTAACCCTTCTTATTTTGGTTTCTTACAAAATCTACCCTCTAACTTATTATTATATATAACAAAGTAACACACATTTAGAGTTTTCAATTATGTACAATAACGACAAATTAAGTTTCAGTTTAAAAAAAGTAAATGAACGCATTATGCATTTTTATTTTCATAGTATTTATTAATTTGAGTTAACAAACAATAATTTTTTTTCCAGTAAAAAGTCGGGTCAAATATAAAGAAAGTATAAATACGTTTTCATTCGACGGCGACGTAATTTTTTTTCAGTAAAGAGCCGGGTCAAATATAAAATATAAATACGAGTTAATTTAATTTTCGATGCCCGGCCGCAACGCGCGGCAGGTCAAAATCCTAGTAGAAACTTAAAAAAGAAGATTTTATTGTTGGTCACGTTTATTTTGAACTCAAGAGCGGATGGATCCGTCTGATCTCAAAACCTAACCTAAAAAGTGGCCGTATTTTATATATCTATCGGAAACCAAACAAACAAACAAACCAACAAACCCCACTGCAAGCAAACACTCAAAACTCACTCACCACCACCACTACACTCATCATCAATCAATCCATCCATCGTCTTCTCAACTCACCGATCGATCATCTTCCGATGAACAACAACAACTACAACAACAACAATCGCCGCTATCCTCCCGGTGGCACCGGCAACGGTCGCGGCGGTGGTAGTTTTCACCCAAACCCTAATTACTACAATCAACCGCGAAACCCTAACCAATTTTACCAGCAGCAGCGGCAGCAACCACCACAGTCCGGACAACAACAACAACAACAACACAATCAGCAGCAGCAGCAGTGGTTGCGACGGAACCCTAATCCTGTTGGTTCTTCTTCTGGTAACGAAATTGATAAGTCCGTACAGTTAGATGCCGGTGTTGATCCTAGGTATATTACTTTGTGTCCTTGAATTTTCAATTGATTTACTGTTTGATTAAATTTATGTGTATGTAGTTTACTTTTTAAAGATTAATCCAGAAACTGTTATATATCTTGTTGTATAGTTGTACTAGGTCACATTACTGGCTTGATGTAATTTGAACCGTGTTGTCGCTTATCGTAATGTAATCTGATCGAGTTATAAACCTATAAGTCAATACGAGCATGTATTTGTATACGGTGAGGTAGAGTAGAGTATTAGATTGTTTGTGTATGTTTGTATTTATTAAGCGATTATTTTGATTAGTCTTAGAATGTGATTAAGTTCTTGAATAGAGGTAGTTAAGGATCGGTATCAAACTATCTTTAGAGAAGTTTTCAAGAAGTGATAAAGGTTAATGTGTGTTTCTTGATCTGGTCGTCATTTGTTTTGATCGATTAACGGTGATTGGTAGTAGGTAGATGATGCTATGTGCCTATCAAATTCTGATGTCGTTGTTTATTGTCGGGATATGCATGAAGTTGAGGATTCCCGAAAGATTTAATGGTTTAAACATTGAGTTTATGCGGTCTGGTTTCTATCTCACATTTATATCATGTTGGATTTTTCTTAAGTTATCTATGCTAAGTTTACAGCTAGTATAACATCTTGCAAGTCCTATGTCTCCGACTCTCAGTGAACAAACAGATGTCCTAGAGAATAGAGTGTGGCTTTGTTTACTTTCCGTTTTTTATGCTTTCATCATTAAAACTTCTCTTTGTGTCAACTCGTGTATGTTTTTATCTTTATCAAATTTGAGTTCATCAGTTGGTTAATACGTCATTCTAATTTGGCTGTTTGTATCCTTCAGTAATGCTAGATTTCTTATCTTTTTCTTTCTAAATCAATATTGTCAATCAGATGTAAAGTATTTTTGCGGTATATGCGGTCTTTTAAATGAAAATTAGCCTTTAACTGAGTATTGTCTGAAAATTGTTCATTTTAGATGCATTGCATAGTTATTGTCCACTTGTGTTTTTATATCTACTCATGAACTTATATCACCGTGCGTTGTGTGGGTCTAGCTCTCAAGACTGGAAGGCACAACTGAACATACCCGCAGCAGATACCCGTTACAGGACTGAGGTACATAAGCAGCAATGTGCTGTTCAATACAGTATTTTTTTGTATTTTGTATTATTCACTTTTATCTAATTATTATTTAGGCATTAATAACAATTAACACATCTACATTTCATGACCGTAAGCTATATAACTGTCATATCTATGATGAAATTGTTTTTCATCTCAAATATTCGACGGACCTGCATCGGATTTTTATGAGTATAATGGAAATTAGACGATCCAAAGAACAAAAGATTTAATAATTACGACGGAAAACAGATTACTGGAAATCGACGTTTACAATTATTCCTTTGTTCTTTTACAGGATGTCACTGCTACGAAAGGAAATGAATTCGAGGATTACTTCCTAAAAAGGGAGCTACTTATGGGGATCTATGAGAAAGGTTTTGAAAAACCGTCACCTATACAAGAAGAAAGTATCCCTATTGCATTGACCGGAAGTGATATTCTCGCAAGAGCCAAAAATGGAACTGGAAAGACAGCAGCTTTTTGTATCCCGGCTCTCGAAAAGATCGATACAGATAAAAACAAAATTCAAGGTTAACGCTTCTATAGTCATTTTCTATTACGCATTTCATACCACCCTTGGTTTTAAAATGCGTGTATCAGGATCTCATAACACGTTATTGAGATCACATCAGGTGATGCAATGCGCTGCGATTACATGATGCAAGGATAATGCGCTCTAAATAGCATAATGCTCTCCGGATGCGCACATTTTTTTGAAACAGACAACTATAGAGTAAAAGTGTACAATGTGCTTAATAAGCTTATACAATGAGCGGATGAGGTTTGTTAAGTGTGTTCCTACATAGATTGCTTGTACCTTTTGCATAGACTACTTGTACACATAAGAATTCAAGGCTTATTTTGGTTATATTGAATTTCCTTGATGGAACTAGAGCTATTTCTTTGTATTTATTTATTTATTTTAATCTCTAAATTTTTAGTGTTTAAAGTTAGCAAGTTAAAATAATATCTATAAATAATTTTTTAAATAACAAACGCCTCGCATACGTGATGCGTGTGCATCACACATTGGCTTTTGGGATTAAAACGCATCGGAGTGCATCACTCATTTTAAAATCAAGATACAACCTCGTGTTATATGGATGAATGCATTGTGTTATTCTGTGTTTATGATTTGAACGATATACGTTTCACTTATAGCTAACTTGTGACTTTCATAATGATTGCAGTTGTTATATTGGTTCCAACGAGAGAATTAGCTTTACAAACGTCACAAGTTTGCAAGGAACTTGGAAAACACTTACAAACTGAAGTAATGGTCACTACTGGAGGAACAAGTTTAAAAGACGATATAATGCGCTTATATCAACCTGTCCATTTACTTGTCGGTACCCCTGGAAGAATTCTCGATCTTACCAAAAAGGGAATATGCAAATTGTCTGATTGTGGAATGTTAGTCATGGATGAGGTAAACAAATTTGTATATTGAATGCAAATTACAAATGTTGATCAACTTACTTTAATGCTTTCATTTATTGCAGGCTGATAAACTGTTATCCCCAGAGTTTCAACCGTCAGTGGAAGAGTTAATCGGATTTCTACCTAAACAGAGACAAATTTTGCTGTTTTCAGCCACGTTTCCGGTTACAGTCAAAGATTTTAAAGACAGATACCTGAAAAAACCTTATGTTGTTAATTTAATGGATGAACTTACTCTTAAAGGTATCACACAGTTTTACGCTTTTGTAGAAGAAAGACAGAAGGTTCACTGCCTCAATACGCTTTTCTCCAAGGTTAGGTCGAAACTCGAATCTGGAATATCTTTTTTTTGCTAGATATTTACCATAAGTTTTATTAATCTTGATGCGTTTTAACATAACAGCTGCAAATCAACCAATCGATTATCTTTTGCAACTCGGTCAATCGGGTCGAGCTATTAGCGAAGAAAATTACCGAGCTGGGTTACTCTTGCTTTTATATTCATGCTAAAATGTTGCAAGATCACCGGAATAGGGTTTTTCACGACTTTCGCAATGGTGCTTGCAGGAATCTTGTTTGTACTGGTATGCTTTTGAAGTTTTGATACTCTTTTTTTTGTTGTTGAATTTGATTTTATAAGTTGTTTGTGTGATTTTTGTTCAAGTTTAGTGTTAATTTTAATGTTTTATGTGGTTTGCCTTGACAGATCTATTTACAAGGGGTATAGATATTCAAGCGGTAAACGTTGTGATCAATTTTGATTTTCCGAAGAATGCTGAAACATATCTGCACAGGGTGATTTAAACGCTATTCTAGTAGATATTGCTATAATGCTATCTATCTGCGTTTGAATGTTTGTTAAAAGAAGTTTGTTGACTGTTTTTTAGGTGGGTCGTTCTGGAAGGTTTGGACATTTGGGGTTAGCTGTGAATTTGATAACATATGAAGACCGCTTTAATTTGTAAGCATTGTTTTATTTCCATGTAACATTTGATGACAATGCGTTAACCGGTTTTACATTTGACAATGTGGTTGTGTGCAGATATAGGATCGAGCAGGAGCTTGGAACCGAAATAAAACAAATTCCTCCGCAAATTGATCAAGCCATTTATTGTCGTTGACCCATGAATATTGTTCGATTTTGGTGAGTAACGATTTGTTTCAATCTGTACCATAAGTTAATTACCCATCAAGCATGTTATTCAATCACCTTCTTTGTGCATCAGGGTCGGCTTTTTATTATTACCGAGTCTAAGAGATCCTTTTCAAAGTACACTTTACACATGTAAACTTGTTTGCGTGTTTCAACCCCGAAATCATTATGGAGAAAGAAGTAAGCTGCTAACAAGCAATGGGCTGAGGAATTATGGGATTGAAGATATGTAGTTTCTTTCCTGTTGCTCTGTTTCCCTGTTAAGTTTAGAATCTGTTATATACTAGATTGGTATTTAGTTGTAGCGACCATCTTGTAGTTTCTTTTTGCATGTTTCAGAAAACCCAAAAAAAAAAAAAAAAACCAAAAAAAAAAAAAAAACAGAAAAAAAAAACAAAGAACGGTGGTTAAGTAGGATAGGGAGAGAAAATATTTGAACTATGTTTTTTTAGATTTGTTATGTTGGTTATCAATTTGAGTTTTTTTATTTTCAATTTTCTAGACTTGTTTATATGTGCAATGGCATAATGCAAAGTAGATGCATAAGCAGGTATATGTATGTAGTGGCATACATGACATAGATATGTATATCTCTACATATTACTATGCTCGACTGTAACATTAGACCATGTGTTGTGGTTTAACATAACATTCCGTCATGTCATTGTCATGTAGACAATAAGCTTTAACTACCCCCTTTCAAGTATCATGCTATGGTTTAACTAATACTTAAATAAAAAAGAAAAAAAATAAATGTGTGTGCTTTCGCATGTGATTGGTGGAGGTTAGTGGACATAACCCACCAAATGTGTTGAGAGGGGTTAAGGGGATAACGGTCTCCCCTTTTGTGCCCCCTTTTAACCACCATAACACGGTGTTTGGGGCTTTAACAAGTTGATGTGGCTAGGGCCTAGGGACGTTAAGCCACAATGTCTAGTCTTATAATGGGTGGGAGTGAGAGTGAATTATACTTGCTTGTATAATCGTTTCATGTATTAAAGCTGAGATCATAGTATTTTTTTTTACTTAGAAAACACTTTGTGCACACTATAGATACTTCTGATGCATATATGTCACGACGGTGACGGTGGCTTTAAGGTGGTGATCCATGGTTTAACGCAGGTTGTGAGGTGGTGTGTGAAAAGGACGAACCATTTTATTTTATTACCAATAGCAATAGTAATTTATGAGACCACCCGTAGTGGGGCGGTATTTTTAAAAAAAATTGATAAAAAACGCCCAAAAACGCCCCTTACGGTAGGCGTTTTATGGCGTTATTTTTGAAAAAAAATTGAACATGGCGTTTTAAAAAAAAACGCTGAATATTGCTTTGGGCCAAGAGATGACCGTTTGACAACGGTCAATTGTTTAATAATTTTTTGACAAAATTGCAGAAAACAACCTTTATGTATACCTCAAACTGCACTTTATACCTTTCACTATGAAATCCGCCAAAACCAACCTTTACGTTCATGTTTTGCTACAAGTTCAACCTTTAACACAAACTCTGTTAATATTCTTGGTTAAATCACCTCACATGCTTTGCATGTGAGGGTATTATTGTCATTTCAACCTTTGTTTTTTTGTTTATTTCTTAAACACTCAAAAATGTGTATAACCAGGTTGTACTATGTGCATACACAGTTGTACCTACCATGAAAACATAGTAATAATGTTCAAAAACCCAGATTCATACGGTTTAACAAATCAAGCACACAATTAAAGGCGGCGTTCTAACCTGGTTGGACAAGCTTGATGGTGAATATTTGGGGTTTACGGTGGTTGTGAGGTGACCGGAGGTGGTTGGTTGTAGGGTGTGGTGGTGGTGTGGTTTTTCGTGACGGCTACATTCACACCTGATATAGGCGTTTCAGTACATTTTGTATACAAGAAAGATGACTCACAAGTTCACAAGCCACAAAAGCTACTAAAGACTAATAGATGAAATTAACCGTTAACAATGATAACAACAGCAAAATGAGTCAGCTATATGAAGACCTTTAAGGAGAGGAAATGCAGCATCCACCAACTCCATTTTAACTCCATTCAACGCCTCTGCAGCTGGTGGAATATCGAGCATGTGCAAGATCACTGGCTGGTCAGAACCCAACACGTCCCTGGTACGTTTAAGGTGAGCGATTGTTGATGAAGACGGCATGTATGTGTGTTCAACAACACATATTTGCTTATATCACCACAACATGTATGTGTGTTTGTCTACTTGAATCAACATACCATAAACTTGTTGGCGGCGGTGTTAGATGATGATGGTGGTGAGCGATTGTTGATGAAGACGGCGCAGATGAAGGAGGGGTGTTTGTTGATGATCTGGGTTTTCTGGTTGGGAGCTAGGAGATATGAACAAGAAGAGTTTATGGTGGGGTCATGTGTATTTATATAATTTATTAATAAACAAAAAAAAACAAGGTTGAAATGACAATAATACCCTCACATGCAAAGCATGTGAGGTGATTTAACCAAGAATACTAACAGAGTTTGTGTTAAAGGTTGAACTTGTAGCAAAACATGAACGTAAAGGTTGGTTTTGGCGGATTTCATAGTGAAAGGTATAAAGTGCAGTTTGGGGTATACATAAAGGTTGTTTTCTGCAATTTTGTCTAATTTTTTTTTAATCCAAAATTTACCCACTATATATATATCACCCACTTTCTCCTATTTTTTATAAAAAAACCTCACTTTCTCTCCTACTTCTTTTATATTTTATACAAACATGCATCCATTCCGACCCCCCTTTGGTGTCCCCGCAAGACCCATGAACCCGAACACAACCCAACCGCAACACACGTTTAACCTTCAAGAAATGGACCCGAGCATGTTAACGTACGCGGCTTACTTGAGTGGCGCCACTCCGTTCGTGCCTCCCACCTTCGGATATGGTCAAGCCGGCGGGTCGCAACCGTCACAAGAACAAGCCGAACCCGAACCCGATGTCGATGTCGTGCTGGAGACGCAACCCGAACCGGTGCAAGAGAAATCGAAACGCGGCAGAAGGTCGCATAAGAAGAAGGAAAAGGACGAACCTCGACGTACAAAAACTCACCTTAAATGGACGAAGGATGAGGAATTCGCGTTGACTCGGGCGTGGCTCGACATTTCGGAGGACCACGAAACCGGTAACTTTTATATTTTTTTTTTTACTTTTATTTTTAACATACAACTTATATTTTTACTTTTATTTTTTAAATTTGTAGCAAACTTTCAAACGGGCCCCGTTTTTTGGGATAGGGTTCGTGCACTCTTTTATAGCACGTGGGGTCAAGGCGAACATCGGGACAAAGATTCCATTTCTAGCAAATGGACCGACATCAACAACAAGTGTCATGCGTTCCAAGAAGTGTACCAACGTAACTTCGATAATCGCCCGAGCGGTGAAGGTGACGTCGGGGTTTTAACGAGGACTTTGGACGAGTTCGAGAAAACGAAATGCCCTTTCGCGTACTATAAGTGTTGGGATCTACTACGAAAAAGTCCAAAGTGGGCGCGAGTAGGTACCATGACGTCTAGTAGTAGACGTCGAGCTAAACGGTCAAAAACATCATCCTCCGTTGACCCTGAAACACTGACATCGGATGCCCGCAATGTCGATCTAAATGAGGTGGTGGACGTTGACGAGGAACTTGAAGAAGAGTTGACCCGACCGCCCGGTAGAAGAAAGGATAAGCGATCCGGGAAAAAAACGGTCGAGTCGTCTTCCGATCTCGAGTTAAAGGAAGATTTCGAGGAGATGAACCGTCGTCTCCAAGACATTCGCGACCTCGGCCACCAACGTTATGAGATTATGAAAGAACGAGTGGCCGAAACCAAAAAGTTTAACGAGATGCAAGAGACGAGGCAAATGGAAAAGGACATTGAGTTTTTGTCCAAACCGATCGACCACCTCCAAGGCGACGCGTTGATCCTTGCGCAAATGCGTCGCCAAAAAATTCGAGAAAAATATGGACTCTAGATCATCTTTTTTTTTTTTTTAACTTTATTTTTTTTCGGTTTTTTTATTTTCTGTTTTTTTTTCGGTTTTTTTTTATTTCAAGTAGTGTAATTTTTATTTTAAATTAATGAAGATTTTTATGTTTTAAATTAAAAAAAATGTGAAATAATTGCATGGGCGCTATTGGAATAATGCCCTACTACGCCACTTTTAGAATAATGCCCCATGCTGACTGGACTGCCACGTGTCGAATAATGCCCGATGGTTGGGGCATTATTTTGTTTCACCACTACACATGGTCTGAGTATTTTGAAAAATAACACACAAATACGCAATTCATGAAAATAACGGAACATAGTTTTTTTATTGATTGTTAAATTCGACTTAGAATACTTTTATATTTATAAATACGATCTTTACACAAAAGTTAATAAAAGAGTTATAATTTATTCTCCCACCCTAATTACAAGAAAAGATAGCACAAAGTCATGAATGTCAATGAGGTGGAGGTGTTTCTTGTGACCCAGGTTCGACTCCCACTCTCCTCATTACTTTTTGCAGCATCCAGGTAAAGGGCGAATACGAGTGACGCCGGTTTGTCTTGGATGGGAGGCGAGGTTTTACCGATTATTCCACTGTCGTGCCTTCGGGCGGGTGGAGGTCGGGTTTCCTCGCATCTGGGAGAGCCAAGGGGCTGGCGGCGGTCGAATAGTCAACCTTGGCCACAGCGCCCGGTGTCACGGTGATTGGCACGTCGTTCCTTACCGTTAAAAAAAAGCACAAAGTGATGAATAGCTTACCTTTTCTATCTCCATCCTCTTCATAATCATTGGGCACGTTGAAGTTGTGGCAAGCATGATGATGAAGACGCCACCCTCGTTTATAAAGACTCTCTTCTAATCATGCCCGGCTAAACCAGACCAGATCACGAGTAGTATTATTTGATTTATTTCTATTTTTAGTAAATTTATTTTTATGTTTTTCATATTTGTAAACAAAATGAATTTTGATTTGATGTTCATGAATAACATGTCTTGCTTTTATTTGACACCATTTACCAAGAAAACATCATTGCTTTTATTTGACACCATTTACTAAGAAAACATCATTGTGAGTAAACTCTAAATTACATTTTTAATAATGTTAGTTTCTTTTAGGAAATTAGAATCTGTTAATAGAATTGGAATTTAAATAATTAGATTTCTGTCTAAAATGATTTAGAATTTAAAGGAATTGAAACTTATCAAAAAAATTGGTTTTGTAATGCATTTGGATGACAAACACAATCACTAGAATCTATCATCTCAGTCACATGTCGTTGACGCCACTGCAACATTGATGACAATGACAATGGGGTAGTGGTTGTGGCAGCAATAGTGGCAGTGAGGACTGATGGCTTTGACGAAAACTATGGTGGGGGCGACAATAGGGTGTTGCGAATGCGGGGGTGAGTGGCTGGAGATCATTGGCGAAGCTTTATTGGGGACAGGTGCTTATTTTTCGCTCGTAGTATTACTTTTACCGAAAATTTCCGGAAAAAAAATTTGTAGTGTAAAATATTTGATTTTTTAATAGTACGGCCTTCACCAATTTGAATTTTGAGAATCCGGCCCCTACTGACTTTTCGTTCAAGCTCCACCACTGCTGGAGATATTCTAATAATTAGGGGTGCAAACGAGCCGAGCTACTCGCGAGCTACTCGAGCTTGGCTCGAAAAAAAGCTCGAACGAGCCGAGCTTAAACGAGCTCGAGCCCGAGCCTAAAAACAAGCTCGTTTAGTAAACGAGCTCGAGCCCGAGCTTCGCTTATCGAGCTCGAGCCGACTCGCGAGCCTAAACGAGCTTTCTGTTTATATATTTTTTATTAATATATTAAACATATATTTATATAATAATAATTACCATTTATAAAAATATAAAAAATAACTTAATTATATGTATAATAATAATTATAATTAATATAAATTAATTAATAAATTCTAAACGAGTCGAGCTCGAGCTTGAAAAATTACCTTCGAGCCGAGCTCGAGCTTTAGAAATAAAGCTCGAATCGAGCCGAGCTCGAGCTTTCATATGTTAAACGAGCTCGAGCTCGAGCTCGAGCCTGACCGAGCTTGGGCTCGGCTCGTTTGTACCCCTACTAATAATGTTTCAATTCCAACAAATTCTGCAAATCAAACACGTTAAGAGTCTCACCAATGTACAATTTGGTTCCAACAAGTTGCTAAAATCATATTATTATTATTAATCTATGATAAAATTTAAACTGAATGAATAGTAATGTGATTTATTGTTTAAATTAAAATTAGAATTACTGTGATTTATTATTTATTGTTTAAATTAAAATTAGAATAGAATGAATAGTAACATCTTTAAGAGATGAGCAAATGGTATCGGGTATAGGTATCGGTCTCAAATTTACCAAACCGGTGTATTTTCGTTACCGTTTCTGCACAGGTATTCACCGGTTTTTACCCTCAAATACTGGTGTCGTACCAGTACCGACCGGTACCGAACCGTACCATACTAGGTATATTCGGTACCGGTACCCACTTTTGAGGATTTCGGTAACGGTATTTTCGGTACTGGTTGGTACCGAGCTCATCAAATCCTGTAGCAACACAACAATGCAAGTAATCCGGTCTACAACAACTTATTTTGCTTTCTTTTTTGTCTTTTTCTGTAATGAATGACTTGTAGCATGTAAAATTAACTTGGATATTTAGAATATTGATGAGCAAATCGTATCACATCCTATAAACGAACCGGTATCGTATCGGTACCAAATTTACTATACCAAATCATTTTCGTTACCAATTTGGTACCCACCTTTTGGCGTTTTCAGAATCGTTACTTTCGGTTCGACACCGGTCTAGCACCGTACCTGTATTTATTGATTTTTACTTTCAAATACCATACCGTATTGTACCGAGCATTTTCGGTGCCGGTACCTAATTTCGATGATTTTCCGGCTCGGTACTTTCGTTGCCGTTACCGGTACCGAGCTCATCCATATTTTAACGTGTTAGCACCGTAATAACTGAACTGAAAACAACCGAATTTCCAACGTGTAGGACGTGTGGGTCCTATTATTATATATTAGGTTATTTAAAATCGTTTTTTTATGACGGAGTGATTATCCTTACCACGTCATTTTATTTATGTTTTGATATTCGGTATCTGTTTGCCGTTACTGACACGCATTTTGTAGTCATTGGGTCCCGCCGCAACGCGCGAGCGGAAAATAACTAGTTAATCCAATAACACACATTTCGCCCTTAAAAAAAATATAATATAAGTCATTGATGAGAAAAAGACCTTCAAATTGGTCTTATTATCAATTTATCATCTCACATTTAATTATCCCAAAAACCAATAAACAAAACATTTGAATCTTGCAAGTGCATTATTCTATAATATAAAAAAAGATTTGCAAATATTATACAAAATATAAAACGATGATTTGGTAGACAGATCTTCAGCTCAACATATCGCATCGGGATTTGATGTTATCAACATTTTGATTCTCTACCGATTCTATACTCAAAACTATATATATACCATCGGTTGATCTTTAATTAACACACACTCTCAAAACACATTTTCGCCAATAAGAAGTCATTGGATCGAATCATACTACATTTCAACTTTCAAGTCTATTGATATGAAGTTGGTGGTTTTATTGGTTGTTGTAACGGCATCGCTTCTCGTTGTGCCGCCAATACTTCCGCCATTGCCACCTCCGCCCATGATGTTTATGTTATTTCCGGTTGGGATTATGGCCGCGCTTATGTTAATGGTGGTGCCGCCGGTTAAATCTGCGTCCAATCATCGCTTAAATAATGAGTTTTATTTTCGTCGCGGTTAAGAAAAATTTCTAGTAGTTTGGAATTTCCATTAGACAATATACATTGTTATAGGGTTTTTTGGGTTTTTTTTTTTTATAATCTTGTGGTCTATGTATTTTATATGTGACCAATTTATTTTGTTGAATTTTGTTGCGTGTAGTGAAAACAATAGACTAGTTTATATTTAATCTTTAAACTTTTATGAATAAACACACTCGTCTTATTTAACCTTATTTTAGTGTTTTAGAAATTGGATCATCCGTAGCGAGCTACTAATTGTAGCGCAATCCATTAGCTAGTAACATTCCAATGACGTCGATGGTTCCCGGTTGGACGACCGGTTAGATGCTATTTCATGACATTGTGGGTTGCATTTAGTTGTATTTACAATTCTCCATAATGTTGGGTATAACTAAATGTGCACAAAAAAAACCCGGATATTAAACCCTACCCGAAAGCAGGTATTAAAAAAATTGGTTCCTCTGTACCTGGTTTCACACACTATGAGTTGAAACTGGTTTCAATTATGTTATACCCAACCCAAACCGATCAAAAACCAAAATAAACTCGAAACTGGAACCGGAAAACCCGATCACTTTCTCTTCAAAACTAATACCCGGATTTTGACCCTGTTGACTATATCCGGAACCGGCTTTCAAAAAAGTTCATTTGTTTACCTCTAGGTCTAACAATCTATACTAGTTTTTTAAATGGTTTAAGATAATATTTAACAATGGTTTTAAATCAAAACAAATCAATAACTTTTTGTAATCTAAATTAAACATCTATCGACATAAAGATTTAGACGGAAAATATCACATTCATTTTAGACAACTACAAAAAAAAAATGAATGTTTTAAGTTAAGATAAATTTAAAATTTTAGTTTACTTAACTTATTTTTTAGTTGCTTTAAACACAAGTGGTTCTACATATAGTGGTTTGTATGTTAACAATATATGACACTCGGTTTTTACATCTTGAATCTTGATTGTTGAATATTTATTCGACACTTGAGAAAACATTGACTCATCAAACATTTTAAAAGAGTGTCACCGGTAAAAAAAAAAAATATTAGATATGTTATTGGCGCAGAAAATGTAATATTTTAAAAGAGTGTCACCAGTAAAAAAAAATATTAGATATGTTATTGGCGCATAAAATGTAACATTTTTGTAATTATCTTATTCATCTAGTTTGTAGTATATTAAGTAATTGTGTTTGTTTGATAAGTTTAAGCTTTCCTTATTAATGCTACATTCAATCAATAATAAATTCCATTAACATCGAACTAAAACTCATATATTTTACCCGTTGAGTACTTTGCATCGTTTTGAAAACCGACTGGATTGATCGATCAGACCACTAGACCAAGGGCGGACGTACCTTGTAACAAGGGGTAACCTCCGTTGCCCATTGACGCTCCGACGATAATGTAAATTTTGGGAAAAAAAATGATGTTTTTTTTTTATTTCGTTACCCATTTTTTGAAACGTTGCCCCTATAAGGATTTTCTAGATCCGACACTGCACTAGACCTTTACGTTACTATTAAAGATATAATTATCGATAATGATAAATTACTATTAAAGATATAATTGTCGATAATGATAAATTACTAATATTATCTCATGAGAAAAATTCCCTTTTTAATGGGAGAATTGGTGGAACGTAGAGTACAAAAACAATTAACTTTTTGGAATAAATAGGAAGGACCGAAGGAATGATAAGTTGGTATCGGACCCTTTGTCCAATAATGAGTGGTTTCTATCGGGCTGTGGTCCACACCATGTGGTTTAATTAGTACGGGTTATGTGTTAGGGCTGCACCACTAGCCCATTCATTTGATGGTTGACCTAACACTCTTTAACAGTTTGCCTTAGTTTATTCATATGATTTTTGTTAAATAAACTTTTATATGATTATTTTTAGAAATTGCCAAATATTAGGGATGTTTCAAATATGAACATGTTAACACGACACAAAATGACTCGTTTTTAACAGGTTTTGTGTTTGGGCTTAACATGTTTCGTGTCTTAAACAGATCGACACGTTTAGGAAACAATATAATTAGTGTCTAATCAGGTAAAAGTCCTATTAGTGACTGCTTATATTTGTAATGGATGTTATGATTTGACTTTTATGGGTTTTGGTTTAAATTTGCTAAGAATTATGTATTAGTTAAGACTTTTATGAACTTCTATGGCAATTTTTGTTTCACTAAACAAGTTCCTAAATATGTGATATTTATTGTGTCCCTAAACAAATTTGTTAACAGGTCGTTTCATGTTGACCCGTTTCTAAACAGGCCGTGTTCGTGTTAGAAAAAAAAATCACACGATAAGTTATCATGCCGTGTTCGTGTCTAGCATCTTAGTCATCATGTCTTATCGTGTCATGCCTAACCTGCTATGACAACCCTACCAAATATATGAAAAACCCTTAGGGTGAGAGGGGCACTCCCCTAAGAGGGGAGTCCCCTCTCTTACGCATCACCAATCAGCATATGCCACATCAACTCCCCTCTTAAACTCCCCTAACACCCCAATTTGATGGCGGCACTCCCCTCTTAGGGGACTTGTGTTTTTTTTTTTTTTTTTTTTATTTGTTGTAAAATTATGCATGTTTATAAATTAAAAAAATATTAATAAAAATAAAAATTACATTCAAACTATAAAAATAAAAATTACATTCAAACTAGAAAAATATAAAAACAAACTACTCGTCGTCGGAACTCACTTCAAGGTGAGGTAGATCTAAACTTCCGAGGTGCTCAACGAGATCGTGTTTTAGTCTCCAATGCGTTTCTTCGTCAATGAGCTCGCTATAAGCTGTATCAGCGAAGACGGGTTCGACTGGAGGATCTTGAATGTGTACCGGTGCTATCGCCCTTCCGTCGTCTTTTATAATCATGTTATGTAAAATAATGCACGTATACACGAGTAACCTTATCTTTTTCACCGTTTTGGAACGCATTGGACGCTTTAGTATTCCCCACTTCGTCTTTAACACACCAAACGCCCGTTTCACATCTTTTCTTGCGGCCTCGTGTTGCCTCTTGAACTTTTTTTCATTCGGGATGTGAGGATATGGAAAAGACTTCACAAACACGGACCAGCTAGGGTAGATCCCATCAGTAAGATAATACCCGCGTTTGTATAAGTGGTCGTTCACCTGAAATGGACAATATGGCGCCGTTCCGTTTCGTTGAGTAAGAAATAACGAAGATTGTTGGAGCACGTTGATGTCGTTTTGTGAACCCGCCGGGCCACAAAAAGCATGCCAAATCTACAAATCTTGAGACGCCACCGCCTCTAACATAACCGTCGGGTATTGATGATCGCCTCTCATATATTGTCCACGCAATTCTGTGGGGCACATTCTCCAGACGAAGTGTGTACAATCCAGACTACCCAACATACCAGGTAGGTGATGTCTCTCCTCATGAGCCTGATACAATAGCGCAACGTCGTGGCTCGTTGATCTACGTAAGAATTCACCGGCATACATTGCACAGACCGTCTGGCAGAAATATTCAAGGCACTCACGAGAGGTCCTTTCAGACATCTTTAAATACTCGTCGTTTTCGTCTGGTGGGTTACCGGTTGCAAGTTGTTTAATCGCAGAAGTAACCTTTTGCAACGGCGTGAAACTTTTCTTCATTCTCCCGTCCAAGCCCTCTTGAAACCACTCGTCGTTCGCTTCGACGTCACTAACAATTTTTAGGAACAAAGACTTGGACATACGAAACCTCTGACGAAAAATATCGGCATTAAATTTTGGATTTTCTACAAAATAATCGGCCATTAGTGTTTCGTGGCCACCCTCACGATCTCGAGGGACAATTTTTTTTTACTAGACGATGCCGTGTCTAGTATCTCCGCTTGTTGAATGAGATTTTGGAAGAAAATTAAACTACTATCGTTTGACGGAGAACCTTCATCGTCGGGAAAGTCGGGTAGGGGAGAAAAAAACGGGAACTTGGAAACCATTTTGTGTTGTATTTGATAGATTTTTTTAGAGTGAGTTTGAGAGTGGTGGGTGTGGTAAAAAATTTATTTGAGAGTGAGTTAAGTTGGTTATTTATATTAAAAAAAATTGATTTAAAAAAAAAAAAAAAAACGACCGTTGCCCAACGTCTCTTTCCTCGATCCATGTGCCATTTCATCGCGGTGAACAACCACCGAAACCCCTCCCCGATTCGGGTCCCCGCGGTGATGGCGGCGGTGTTCCCGATCGGGGAATGGGGTCACCGAACCACTCCCCGCTTGGTGCCCCGGATACCCTTATAACTATAATAAAACAAAAGAATTAACTAAATATCTATACATGATTGTGTTTAATACATTAAACACAACCAGTTTTAAATAGAAAACTACAAAAAACACATTAATCACTTTTATATTTTGTTGAAAATCACCGAAAATGTTACCAAGATTTTATAATAATTACTTTATCGGGTGTTATGATAAAGTTGGAAATTATAACAACTAATATTATTATGTAATTATTATGGGATACATATTGACCTTTAAACATGTATATTAATAATAAGGTGGGGAGTCTGGTATGGTCTGGTCAAGACAAGGATATGACTGCTCGTATACGTTTTAAGTTAGGACTCGTGTTGGTGCGAGTTGAGCTTGTTGGGGTTTGTCTCTTTTGGTTCGTAACCCATCTTTGAAGCAAAGTTATTGGTGGTTAGTGGTAGATACACCTTATCAAGGGGCTTATGTGTAATTTAATACTTCTCTTTAAAGTCAGATTCTACCCTCCATTTTCTACACTTTTTCCACATGCCACATGTAATGGGCAGATTTTACTTTTTTAAATCTAAACTAGATGTGTATTACTTTAGGGTTTTTTTTTTTTTTTTTTTTTTTTTTTTTTTGATATGGAAGCAATAACAAAGTTTGTTATATCACATTTACAAAAAAAAAAAAAAAAAAAAAAGATATACATATTGCATATGCAGATTTTTTTTTCTTAAAAAAATATCTAATAGATTCTAAAAAATGTAATATTCTATGGTAGAGCGGTGATCATCTTGGAAAGCACCCCAGTCAACATATGCGTCATTAACGGTCAGGCTAGACGCCCTAAAAAAAAAGAATCAATCCGTTAGAGATATACGACACCGAAGGAAATCAAAACAATCTAGTGATGATTAATATGGTTATGAAGAAACCAAGAAACTTTACAAATTGCATAAGTTGCATAAGCGATCTCTAGACGAATCAAGAGACGGTATTGTAGGGCGCTAACAATGCTTTGGAAGAGAAAATGGTCATGCATAGGAACACCATAGCATTGTGAAAGCTGACGACGAAGTTATAAGTGAGCGGACAACGACTTGCACTGACATAGAACCGTGTGATAGCTCACCCAAGTATGAAGTATCCAATCTTCTTGAGCTTTTTGAAAAATTCGTTGCGTTTGAGGGAGTAGAGTTGTTTGACACAGGTCAAGTTCAATCGTTACTTCCGGTTAAACTTGTTAACAGCTGGAGCTTACCGAGACGGATGAAGAACATCACCGGGGAAAGAAAAATGAATCGACAATGCATTAAAACTAGTTTGACATACTTTTATAATGTATTTGAATTCAGGTTGATTTATCTTTTTATTATGTGACCAGGCTGTCCAGGCCCGATCCTAATCAAACCGGAAAATTTTAATATATACCGATAGTAAACCGATCCAAAAATCTTCGACCCTATAAATAATTCTTTAATCACAATACCCTCCTGCCTAAAAAATAAAAATAATCAGACACATGTCTGGTGTTCAGTCATCCCTTTTTAAATTTTGAGCATAAATTGATACCCATACGCTAGTGATCGAATAAAATATAGTGTTATATAAATAGTAACTTTTTATTACGAGCCCCAATTTTGAAGTAAGCAATAATTGCGAGTCATTTTTATAATAGAGTCCGTGACAAGCACGAGATGATATTAAGAAATCCAAACTTTTGCACCACTTTTATATTGCTCCATTGCTTGTTGCGCAAGTTCTTGCTAATCGTAATTTGTGTGGTAGTTAATTATTGACAGTTTACTCAATATATTATTTTAATTTATATTTCTTTCTACCTTTTTTGAACTGTGAGAATCTTTAACAGTTGAGAGAGATCTCACACCCGCCCAAACAGTGGGCCTCAACCCCACTCTGTCCAGATTATGTTGTTTTAACTGGGCCCACGTTGGCATCAGAGTTTGGGTAATGGCGTTCTCCGAGAAAACCATACCACCCGCCACTAGTGGCAGGGGCTTGCGCCGCCACAAGAGAGAATTTCTCTGGCGTAACGCACGGTGGACTAAAACCCGGGGTGGCTCTGACTCGAACTCTTGACTCTGGGAGAACTAGCATTCATTGCCTTTATCCACCAAATATGACACTAGTAGAGATTAAACTTGAGTCTCCAAGAAGAACCCACGTCTTTCTACCTATTATGTTTTAATAATAACTCATAATGTAAGTGGTATTGGTTATATTTTTGGTATGGCATCTTTAGCATCTTCGCCAAATTTGAGATTATGAACGACATTGTTTGTTCAAACTAGGGATGAGCTCGGTACCGTCCGGCACCGAACCGGTACCGAAAGAACCGGAACCGAAAATCCTTGAAAGTGGGTACCGGTACCGAATATACCCGGTTCGGTACGGTTCGGTACCGGTACCAGTATTTGAGGGTAAAAACCGGTACCGAACCGGTACCGTACCGGACCAGAACCGAACCGGTACTGAAAATGTCAAAAGTCGGTACCGAATCGGTACCGAAAAAGTACCCGGTCCGGTAAATTCGGTACCGGTACCGGGTCTGATTTGCTCATCCCTAGTTCAAACATACTACTACACAAAAGTCAACAAACGAGGACTATGTTAGTAACCAAAAATTTACTACAACCATTTGTGTAGTAACCAAAAATTTACTACAACCATTTGTGTAGTAACCAAAAATTTACTAGAACCATTTATACAAGTTTAGGTTTTTATATTATTAGGGGGTGGGGTGCTCCACTTTCCATCACTCACTATACCTGATCATGTTCTGTCACGTCATCGAACTTGGTTTCATCAGCAGTGATGGATTTTAGTGGGGGTGCTCATCACTGGTGTTAACATGTGTTATCCTGTTTAAACTTGAAACACCCCAACGGTAACCCATCTCAACAACGTGTGGTCACCAGCACGCGTGATCACAAGGACTGGCGGCGGTGTTCCATGCGTGGTCACCCACACACAATGCTCCATCACGGGACACCCCCACTCCCCTTGGTATGTAGATGTAGATATTTATTTATATTTATACTCATTATATATTTACAAAATATACCTTTTAGTATAACCTAATTACATTATGTATATTAGTATGTTTTATTTGTAACATACCCTCCGTCTATTTAAGACCCATATAACATGATACAATATTTAAGACCCATATAACATGATACACTATTATTATCCAACTTTTTAATAAGTTTTATTTCAGAGAAAATCATGTAACTATTCATTTTTTTTTATTAAATATGTCAATAACTAATTACATTTACAGCTAAGAGTTACACGATACTTGATCGTGTATCAGTTTTGAATATATCGTGTAGCCACTTGTTGAGAATAATACTATTTTAGCTCACATCCCGTCAAGCCCAATATATAAACCAACATCACATCCCGTCAAGCCTAACATATAAGACCCAATATAAACCAACATCATATATCGTAATTAAAAAATTATTCTACTGATACAAAATTGATTTTTAAAAAACTTTTATATACATAAACTATGAATATAAGAAGATGAAGAAAATGAATAATCAAACACGCTAATCAAACCTACAAGTATGCATACTATATGATAATAATAATAATAACAACTAATAATAAAGCTTGACTTGTATACTATGTAATCATATAATTAGAATTCAAACATCTTACTTATCACATCACATAGTAGAATATAAGAATAAGTTGAATAAATTTTTTGGGTAAAGGGTTACCCTAGTGAATTTTATAAATCAACCAACAAATAATCCAGGGTGTGCCAAGACATCGACACACACTACTAGTCAAGACAAACCAAGACTAGGAAACAATCCCATGAAAACTACAAGGAAAAACACAGCCACTACCAAAACTAGACAAAACACAGCCCCAAAAATAAGTTGAATAAATTCCCTTATTATTTAAGTCTAGAAACTGGAACATTAAGGGGTTGTTTGGCTATTTTTGAATTGTTAAGTGCTGAATCAGTAAGAGGTCCGATCCATTAAATGTTGAACCAGTAAGATGTCTGAACCACTAAGAGCGAGTATAATCCTTAACCGTTTAGAGGCAAATATCTGACCAAATCAGATTAGAGGTCTTAACCATTCAGAATCAGTATAATGCTTAACCATTCAGAGGCAATGTCTGAGTCATTCAGACATCTGCTTGCGAAACCAAACACTCTGAACCAGTAAAATGTCTAAATCATTATGAGCTAAACAAACAACCCCTAAGAGCTGATCTAATCTTCAAGCACAAAATATCTTTAGCTATAAAATACCATAACTTAATACATAATTCAAAAGTTACCTATAAGACTATAATAAGAGTATAAATTATAAAACCCATATATTAAAAAAAAAAAAAAAAAAAAATTGAGTTATGTAATGTGTGTATATGCGGAGAAAGTGGACCCACTGGACCGTTTGGTTGTCCTTTTTATCGGTCACCAGCTTCCCGTCCTCAACCATCGTTTGATTCCTTCTATATCATGCCAAATGACAAATACACCCTTCTCATTTTCAGTTTTCACATACAATATTTTACTTAAATAATGCACTTTATAAGACTGTCTCCAATGCATTGGCCTGCATTTACTACATGCATCCTAGTCATCACTGCCACATCAGCTTTTTACTCATTATTAACAAATGCACACTCTCTCCTCTTTTTAACTCCAACCCATCATTCCCACATACACCCTCTCTCTTCCACATCACCATTTCTTTTTCCAACCCATTAGTTTTTAAAGGGTCCACCTTCACCTTCTCTCTTCTGCATCTAGTTGCACTTCCCTAAGTGCAAACCCCTTACTTTATTGTCCACCTCAATGCATCCTTCACAAGTGCACACGCCACGTCATTAAGCGCAACCCCCCAAATGGAAGCATTGGAGGCAGTCTAACATCACATGTCATTAACATAGAAATAAATGGGTATTGTATAACTTTTAAAATGATTTATCTAAACAAGTATGGTCATTATTAATAAAGTTTGGCCTTTAAGAATTTCATGAAAAAGACAATGATATTATTATCAATCACTCCTAAAGGACAACTTTGCTTAACAATAATAACAATGGCTCACCAAGTTGGAATATTTAAATTAATTATTAGTCCATTCATCTAGCTTACAAACTTAGATTATTACAAACTAGAGATTTCCGGTTAGTTATCCATGAATCGTAGTTCTAGGAGAGCGATGATATTTGGTTAGAAACTAAAGGATCAAGAAACGTTGAACGTAAATGCCCAAATTGTCCCTATCTAAGGGGCATGAATGAGAGAGTCTGTGCAATTTTAATATGCTCCGGATGGTTATATAACGGACACGATGAAGTATCTTCAACAAATTTGTAGGTTTACCACTCCAAGCTTTATCAAAATTGGTTTTGAGTAGTTACACTGGAACAAGCGATCGATCACTAGATTATGAAGCAGTAGAAGACGATCCATTAAAGCACATTAAGCACATACATTAATCTTTATCAGGACTTGAAAGCCCCAGATACTAGTTAAAATTCCTTGCTCAAATAAAAAAATTATTGGATAAATGACAAAAAATAACACTTAATCGATCATGATAAAAATATAAAATCCTTATAACTTTATAAGTCATTTTATTAAAATAATAAGTTATATAATCCTGATTAGTACATGTAACAACCCCCAAAGGAGGTGTCCCTTTGTAAGAGTACTCTTACCAAAATGGTAAAACTT
This sequence comes from Helianthus tuberosus, assembly GCA_030545235.1. NCBI lineage: Eukaryota > Viridiplantae > Streptophyta > Magnoliopsida > Asterales > Asteraceae > Helianthus > Helianthus tuberosus. The sequence continues at coordinate 9,329,629 of CM060381.1, read as the reverse complement.
CAAACCTTAGGAGCGTCGCTAAAAAATAATACATTTAACACGACACTTACATTCTGAAACTAGAAAAACTGTAAAGAGTGTATTAAATAAACCGATCCCAATATTTTACTTAATTACTACTTTGTATATTTTTTTATTATCCACTTACCTAAACTATCTAAAGATCAAGATGATCCATCCATCTAGAACTAATAGAAGTGTGCCCAAAAATAAATAAATTAATAACACGTCAACAATTCATTATAACTTTTATTACATAAATAACCTCATCAGGTGCAAAATCGTAATTGTGTGTGGGGAAGAAAATGTCGCATGAGATCGCATTTGTTTTATTTTATTGGTAGGCATTTATTGAATTGAGGGCCCTTGCAAACAAACAAAAACATAAAACACAAACGTACCTAATACATAAAAATACATATGCTTAATTAGGACAATTAAATGGGCAAGCTTTAATCATAACTACCCTTTTAATTTAAAAGACAACACAATTCCAACCAAGTTGGCGCTTAGGAGAAGGAATATTAATACGGATAACTCTCTATGTGTTATGTGCGAAGATGGTGAGGAAACGGTGGATCATGTGTTTATCGGATGTGGCTTCGCTATGGGGGTGTGGGATGGAATTTTAAGATGTAGTGGCCTTCCCAATTTTTTTGCTTTTAGTCTAAAAGATGTGATAGAGATGCATAAAATGGATGGTTTGTCGTCTACTCGGAAGGAGATTGTGAGAGGGGTGATCATCGCTTGTTGTTGGAGGATTTGGAAAGCTAGAAACGAAAGGATATTTGATAATAAACGATGCAAGGTGGTAGAGATTGTAGCGGACGTAAAGGCGCTCACTTTACTATGGTATAGTAATAGACACAAATGTAATCAAAGGGATTGGAAGTCATGGTGTAATTTAGATTTGATCTGGGGCGGACCTAGTATATAAGAAGGGGCAACCTCCGCTACGGCTTGGCGTTCCGGCGGTAGTGTAAAATTAGTGTAAATTTTGGAAAAATTTGACGTTTTTACGATTTCGCTACGGCTTTTTTATAAAACGTTACGGCTTGGCGGATTTTCTAGATCCGCCACTGGATTTGATGTAATTTTATAGGCGGCCCCTGCTCTCTGTCTTGGAGACTACGTGGTTTCACGTGTGTTTAATGAAGTTCAATTTAAAAAAAAAAAGTATTACAAACCATTACAAATTACAAAAAGATAGTAAAAATGAACATGTGCCTTCTTATCAATGTTCCCTCAATTACAAAAGATTGCAACATTTTCCATTTTAGGATTCCAGTACAAACTAGACCATTCAACTATATGCAAATTTTATGCTAAAATTATCTATTTGTATGTACTTAAACAAGAAAAGAAACAAAAAAAAAAAACCCCTTGTAAGTAGGATTTGAATCCTTATCTTATAATCGAAGAAAGATGGGGCTAACCATTAACCACTTCATCATGTAACGATTTTGTTATATTTTTACTAACTTTTTACAGGAGTTATAGTTTGAAAACTACATGATCAAACGATTTTTTATAGGATATATAACATATAGCAAAGGTTGACCTGACCCTCTTTAGGTGAGTATGCTCTTGTTTGTTTTTATCGCGTTTGTTCTTATATTTTACTTAACTAAAAATATTGTTATTTTATATATCAAATCAAAGGTTAAATCTATTTTAAAATAAGCAAGTGAAAATGGGGTTATAGTTTTCTTGTACCTACATTAATGTACATATGGTATAAGCACTTGCAAATTAGGTCGAATTGGATAACATGATAAGGTCAGGGTATGTGTAAAATGAGTTATGGTTAAAATAGACCGTTTTTTTTTTTTTTATTTCAATCTGGTTCAAATGGGTTTGGATTAAATGAGCTTCTTCTGAAATGAGTCGTTTTGGAAAAATATATCACTACAGTAAACTCGTTTTTAGTGGGTGGTGGCATATATCGCAGCGGCGACGATGGAGGCTACATGCCTTAGAAGCTTATGTTTGTTTTCATACTATTATATTTGTTAAAAAAAACCAGTTTATGTATCTTTAATATCTATTGTAATTGATCTAGTGATCTAATTATATATTATATATTTAAATTTAAAACTAATAAATAGAACAAAAAAGTTAATTAAATTGGAGTATTTTGGAGAAATATTTATCTACTTCCTTTTAGAAAAAATGCCACTTGATTACCTTGACTTTATATTTTTCCTTTTAATTGTTTATTCTTTCAATTAGATGGCACTTTAATGTTCTGCGCAATATTCAATGAGAATTAATAGAATATAGCTATTCTTCTATTCTATCGAACAAGTTTAATATTTCTTTTATCATCCAAACCGAACTTCAGCCAATATTGACTTTTGATAGATAGAAACTAGAGTTAAATGCTGGTATGGGTCATTTTTTAGTTTATTCTAAAGATTTTATTTTTTACCGATGGATCCAAAAATATTTTACTGTTGTCATTTTAGTCTACTAGGTTAAGTTCATCAATTATTTCAATTAAATAGAAGGGCAATTCGGTCTTCTGTTAACTAGAAGGGCAATTCGACCATATAAAATGACCGAATTGCCTTTCTCGTTAACATAAATAATAGATGATGTTAACCTAGTGGACTAAACTGGCAACGGTGAAACCATTTTGGACCCACAAACGGAAAATGAAACATTTGAACTAAACTGCCAAAATGACCAAAAAACACAAGAACTAAAATGACATTTAACTCTAAAAACTGCATAATTAATACTTACAAGTGTACTTTCTAACCTTAAAAAAATCATTGAGATACTAAAATCTAAAAGAATAGTATACTTAAGACTTAACATAAGATACTTATACGGCTTTGGTAAAAAAAAACTATATTATGGTGAAAGCTTGAGAGTACATTGATTTTCTTAATTTATTACAAAATTATAAACTAAAGTTTTAACTTAAAATTTTAGTCATAACTATAGGTTGAAGTTATTTTATAAATAGATAGTGGCAAAATATAACACAACTAGTTTTTGCCCCGCCCGCGTTGCGGGGCAATAAGCCGAATTTCTCTCTCTCATAACATGTATGTCTGTGTTTCGGTTACTTGTACATACTACTCATAAAACGATCTCAAAAAAAAAATTTACATCGGGTCAACCAATTAAAACAAAAACACTACCATACTTTTACTAAAAAAAAAACTAAAACGATGGAAAGACTATAATTTTAAACTGAGAGCAAAATTGTAATTTTTCAGGACAAATGAACATGTACCAGGCATGCCTGGACAAATAAAAATTACACCTATGCCCGCCCGCGTTGCGGGGCGTTAAATCAAATCTTTCTTAGTTTCATAACATGTATGCATGTATTTAGGTTACTTGTACATACTACTTATAACACGATCTAAAAAAAATACACCGAGACAACCAATTAAACGAAAACACTACCATTGTTTTGCTAAAAAAATTAAAACAATAACAGTTGTGTAATTTTGAGTTTGGGGTAAAATACTAATTTGTCAGGACCAATGAGCGAGTGTTAGACAACTGCTTGACAGAATAAAAGTTACATTGAGTCAACCAAGCAAAATAAAACAGTACTATAGCTTTGCAAAAAAAAAAAAAAAAGTAAAACGATGGCAAGATCATAATTTTTAACTGGGGGAGAAATCGTAATTTTTGAAATGCGAGCAAAATCATAATTTTAAACAGAGGGCAAAGTCGTAAAAATATTTTGAACTTGGAGCGAAATCATAATTTTAAATTGAGGGCAAAATCATAATTTTGAGTTATGGGGAAAAACATAATTTTATTTTGAACTGTGGGCAAAAACGTAAATTTGAGTTGGGGGCAAAATCGTAATTTTGAGCTAAGGGGAAAACATATTTTTATTTTGAACGGGGACAAAAGCGTAATTTTAGAGGGAGGGCTGTTAGGATCGGAGGCCCTCATGAAAGTGTTTGTTTGTGTAAAATTGTATAATCAATAGAGATGAACAGAGTTTAAGTGCAGCGGAAATGAATAACAAACTTTGTAAACACAATCAAGGAGAAAATAGTTTTGAGAAAGCATATGCAATTCATTTAGTCAAAAGATTTACAATAAGAATCAAATGATTACAGATATGCTTACATACTAAGCTCCCCCTCAGCCAAATGCCCCAAGGTTGGATTGTACAAGATGAAAAGATTGAATTGAGGAGAAGAAATCTCTCAAAACGAATCAGATGTAACAGTACAGAGTACTGCTCCATTTATAGACAAACCAAACCGCTGAGGCATCTCAGCTGACGTCACCATGAAAGCGACGTCTAACAGCCTAACAACCTGTATCTACTGTTCTTATACAAACACTGCTAAACCTGACAACTGACAATACATAAGACAGATGATATACTGAACTACTGCTCTCTCTATTCATCAGTGCTTTCATCAAGGTTGATCGATCCTTGACTGGGCAGTGATTTGTCATCAGCAGTTTATACCAGCAGTGCTTAGTTTCCAGCAGTCTTCTAGGCTTCATCAGTAGTTATTTTGAGCAGCAGTTGTATCCGAGCAGGGGATATAAGACCATCAGCTGTTGTAATCACTTTCAAGGGAGAAGACTTAGTGTAAACAGCTGCTTATTGTGAATCCACTGTTGTGATCAGGTTTTGGCTTTACATTATCTGTTCCTCTGGTAGGGTTCAATCCCAACAATCTCCCCCTGGAATAGATAATGCCAAAACCTGTCATTATTCTGGATCTTTATTACTCATCAGAAGTTCCCTTGCTTTTCTTTTAAATTCTTCTTCAAATTCTTTGGAACTTGTGTCATCTTCATCCCTGCACAGTGTAAGCTCAAGGAGATCTTCAACACCCAGGCCTAGTGCTTGATTCCTTGATATATGCTTCACTTCACCATTGATTCTGACCAGAGTCAATACGTGGGTCTTTTGATCAGAGAGCCACTTTAGTATTTTTAAACCAAATGGGTTTCTTGGGAGAGATTTATTTGCAGATGAGTTGGAATATGTTGGCCTTGAAAAGAAATGTAGAGCAGTATCTTGAACTTCAGACATTCTTTTGAAAGCTTCTTCTATGACTTTATTAGCTGCAGCTATGTCTTCTGCAACTTCTTTGTCAATCAGTTCTTGTCTCTGTTGTTGACCAAGCTCACTGTCTGTGATATCTGCTGATGATGATTGGTTCAAAACCTTTTTGGTAAGGTCTTGTAGCTTTGCCAATTTTTCTTTATCTGAAGCTATTTTCTTGATAGCTTCTTCAAGATAATCAGTTTCTTTTTCTTTTTCTTCTCCAGCAGTCAGTTGTTCCCCCTTTTCTTTTCTCAACATTGTGACAGAGGTTTCTGCTGCATTGATTTGTGTTTCAAGAGTCTTGATATGCTCCTTTAGCTTTTTGTAGTTAGACTTTTTAGGAGTATCAGAGACTGTCATCATCCTTTTCTTAAGTCTTTCATAAGCTTCATCTGTTTGCTGCTTAGTCCATTTTGCTATGGCATTTGCAGTATCCACTCTTGCATCCACCAGCTCCTGTTTCTTTCTTTTATATTCAGAAGTAAGATCAGCTATGAGCTTCCTGTATTTGTTCCAATTTGGAGCTGTCTTCTTCTTTCTTGGATTATTTTTAATCTTTTCAATTCTGTTAGCCTCATGCTTTAATGCAACTATTGGCCATTCTTTGAATTCTGTTTCTTCAGCAGGATAGAACTTTTCTTTCATTATGTATGCAAGGTATTCTTTTCTTAATTCATTTCGTTGATCTGCTTCAGGAGACATGCTTGACATTTCTTTGTTCAGATCACTTGCATATTCTTCCATTTGTTTGACTTTGGTGAGCAGGAATTTTCTTCTTTCCAAAATGGCTTCATCACCCTGATTCTTGCATTCAACTTTGGCTCTTATCCTTGCTTGTCTTGCTTTCATTTCGAGATATTCATCCATGTCTTCTGGAATTATGAAACCTATGAGAGAAGGAAATTTCCTTTTTGAAGGATCATCCTCAGTGTAAAATTGTTTCATCTCATTTTTCACAGCTTCTAATTCCAGTGGATATTTAGCAGCAACAGGATCATACTTTTCATCAGTAGCCTGTGTTATGTCTCTCTTTCTTTTGTGAAGCTTTGGAGGTTGTGATGTAGGAATGATGAGAGCAGTGGTGGATGGTTGACTAACAGTTGTTGAAACAACTGATGTTTCAACCGCTGTTGTCATTACAACTGCTGATATGTCAGCAGATGTCTTCTGCTTTTGAGCAGGGGATGGAGGTGGTGAGGTAGTTTTTGATGGTGGTGATGGTGATGGTGAATCATCAGATATGAAAATCCTTCTCCTTTTTATTGTAGGAGAGGCTGATGATGTCGTTGGTGAATCAGTGGTTTGAATATGAGTGGCAGTGGTTTGTGATTGTGATTGACTGACAGTGGTTGAAACAACTGGTGTCTCAATCACTGTTGTCATTACAGCAGATGTTGTAACATCTGCTGTCTTCTGCTTTATGGCAGGAGGCAGTGGTGGTGATGTGATTGTAGAGGATGATGTTGTGAAGACAGTGGTTTTTGTGGTATGTGATGGAGTGGTGTGTGTTGAAGAGATGGCAGCTGTTTGGCTACTGACAGCAGTTTTTGTAACCACTACTGTATCAGCTGTTTTAGATGTCTGTTTTCCTTGCTCTGGTTCAACATACAGACCATCTTCAATTCCCTTTTTCTTCATCTTCTTGACATTCTCCCCCTTTTTGGCATTATCTGCCAGGGGGTTATCCATAAAAAGGATAGTAGAGGGAACTTTTTCACCATGGGCAGTCTTTTGTATGCTGGCCTTTATGGCCTTGATATCTGCTTGAGTATCTTTGAATCGTGACTCCACCATGTTTGTCAGCATTTTTACATGCATTTCATGCTGTTGATCAGCCATCTGTTTTTGTTTCTCCAGCATGGGTTGAAAGATATTCCAGAACTCATTTGCAGCAACTGCTTGTGGTGGAGCGGATGCTTGAGTTGGAACAGATGATTGTGGTGGGGCAGCGGTGGATTGTGCTTTTTGAGCTTTTAAAATCTCTTGCACCATCTCCTTTATTTCAGCAACTGAGGTTTCCAGTTTTTCAACTCTTCCCGTCAATTCCTGATATTTTGAATCATCACCCACTTTAATGGGATCATCTGAATCCCCACCTGTAGTGGTTATATCAATGTTTGACTTAGGAACTGAGTCCCAAAAATACCCATTGATGCCCCTTGTTCTTGGTACTGGGGACTTCTTTCTTCAGCACTTGATAGACCTTTGATGGTACCAGTGGTTAGAACTAACTCACTGGTGGTTACCGATGGTGCTATTGAAGAAATTGCCTTCAAGGGAGTCTTACTGATGAAACAACTGTCCAACTGAAGATCTGTTGATCCATCAGTTGTAGTTGCTACTCCACTTGAACTACCACCAAGAGTTACTTGTAACTCAGGGAGTGTAACCTCCTCAGTTGTTGCTGGGATAGCAGAGGTATAAGCATCAGACCCAGTCACTTGTGGGGGTATACTCTCAGTGACAGGTGATAGAGAGGAACTGGTTTGTGTCTGAGCTATAACAACTGTATGCAACAAAGGTAGCATGGATTGTGGTAATATTATTGGTGAGGGTATGGGAGTTGAAAGAGACATGTCCTTGGGATCAGGACTGAGGAAGATGGATCCGATTGAATCCAGAGCTTCATATTGTGGGGTCCCTGTGGTTACAACCTGATCCTTTTGTGAGGATGCAGGAGGAGTTTTAGGTAATGGTTGAGATCTTTCTTCCAACTGCTGTGAGGAAGTAGCAGCAGTGGTTTGTGGTGACATTTGTTTTGTCACAGGCAGTTGCTCTGGGATCTCATCTTCCAGAGTTGCCTTTGTTTTGGGTTTAGTGGGTTTTCTGGATGTTTTTCTTTTGGTCTTTTTGGTAATGTCAGGTGTGGGTTTCAAAGCAGTGGCAGTGCTGCTCTGATCACCTGGAGCAGTGGGCTCAGCAGCAGATGTCTGAGGAGCAGTGGTAACTGCTAAATTCTGCTCGGACACCTCTGCTTTTGTTTTTATTGGTGCCAACATTCTAGTGAATGTTTCAGGTGTTAAACTTTTTATTTTAAAATAACCACCTTGTTTTGGCACATTTTCATTTTCTTTTTCAAATTTTTGTTGAAAATAATAGCTTAGAAACCTTGGAAAGAGTAAAAATGCTTTGCTATCAACATTCTTTACCAAGTCATTGAAGATTTCCTGGGAATAATTGTAATCTTTATTATTTAAAATGGCATAGCCCAGGCATTGAATCTTCAATGGTATTTTGTTAAAAGCTGTTGTCTTATTTGAAACACACGACAAAAGTGTGTGGAATAAAAATCTGGGTGCAGACGGAAAATAACCTTTTTGTAAGGTATCTACTTTTGATTGTTCTGCATATCCCCTTTTCAGAAAATCAGCTTTTAACTCGTTTTTATCAAAAGAAGTTTTACCTTTCTGATCATCGAGTTTGAAGACTTCTGAGATTGATTGTGGAGTGATTTGAATCGCTTTACCCTGTATCGAGGAGTTAATGGCTACTACTTTTCCGTCTTTTTTTTTCAAGCGTAGTATTTTTCCAGAACTCTCTCTGGGTTTGCAAGTATATGGGAGCGTCTACTGTCAACAAAGTTTTGTACTTTGATGCAGAGAGTGTGTCGATGACGAAATCGAAGGTGCAATTGTTTGAGGGTTTTGTGAGGAGACCCAAGTAGTTGTGCGGTGATTTGTATGGGATTTCAATGGTTTCTTCGGCTGTTTGAGCGACCTCTTTTGAAGATGATGGTGATTTTGGTTTAGATTTTGATTTTGACTTCGTCATTTTGATGAAGAAGAATCGGAGAGTGATTTGGGAAGAAAAGTTGGAAACTGCTTTGAGAAGAGAACTTTGGAATTCAATTCGACAGTGTAAAACCCTGTTTGGGGTTTTGATCAGGGTTTTATTTAGGGAAAAAGTGATCGCTGATGTGGCAGCGGTTATTTTGATCTGAAGGCTAAGAACTGACCACGTGTCAAACACCGATGAAATGGATGAAGGGTGGAGAACAGTTGTTTTAGGAGCCACTGATGTATCAAGCATCAGTAGTTACAACAGTAATAAAGTGAAAACAGTGGAAGATTTTTACTATCAGTGGATAAGACACTGATTTTGAGCATCAGTGCTTGCCAAGTAAAATGAGGATCAGTGGTTGACTTTCAGCAGTGGATAGTAATTAGAAAACAGACGTTTGAGCAAAACAGTGGTTAGGGTTAAAATAAGGGCAAAGGTTTTAGAGTTCATATTCAGCAACTTTTTGCAGAGATTTTCTTTCAAGGTTTTGCCACATGTCAAATTTTCTATTGAAATTCTTACGAATTACTGACAGTGGTTTTGTACCCCGGATGATGAGAACCTTTTACTAAGGCAACTCATTTTCGTTTAATATCTAAATTAAAGCATGAGTGCCCCAGTAGTTTAGACACTGTTTAGCAATCAACCTTTGATTAATGTTTAAAAAAAAAACAAACCTGAGCATGATATGATCTTAACAAATGTACCATTTCCTTTTGACCCATATATGAGGACAAAAATACCAACAAAAATAAGGTACTATATCCTGACAGGTAAATGAACCTAATGCCAATAAAAACAAGCAAAAGTTCAAAATATATTATCCCAAAAAAAAAATGAACAATATATCCTGGTTATTTGAGAAAATCCTTTATAAAAAATTAAAGGATTTTTCTGAGAACAGCATAAAAAAGGATCTGGAAAGATTTCAATAGAGTACATAATCATATCATTCTCAAGTTTATGAAAATGGTCAGTGGTTTGACAGCAGTGGTAGGAAAATTTTGAATACATTTTGACCACTGTTTGGTACCATTTTCTAGTTAGTTGATTGCAAACAAGAGAACACATGGGCACATGAGTTCTGAAGATCCTGTTATAGATCTTGTTACCATGTGATGATTTTTGAACATTTGTCTAGTCCTCTTGTAAGTTCAATCACCGGAAATTTCATTTTTTTCTTAAACCTTTTCGTGAATAGATAAATGTACATAGTTGCTTAATGACCATTATTACCCTAAATTTTGACTCTTCAGTGTTTTATGTTTATACTCTTTTCTTCTGACTTCAGAAGTTTTGAGATGAACACACTTCTGAGTTTTTGTGAATTTCTTCTTCCCTTTTTACCCTTCCCAAACACAAGTATTGAGATACTTACTGAGGGGTATTTATTGAAGGAATACTTGTTCCAAAATCATTTTGCAGTAATGTTTTGAGAGATTTGGTCATTTCTGCACATGCTTATGCTAACCTCCTCATTACCTATGATTTGGATATTTTTGACTCCTGATTTTCTTAATGTATTTTAACAAAGTTGATTTTGTCCTTTTGAGGAATTCAACCTGTTTTCTACACATAAGATTTGAATGACTAAAGTTTTAATTTCCCTCTTTTTATGTTAGCAAAACATTAATGTTTTATGAACATAGGTTTTGTTAATCTGAGGTTCATACTTTAGTATTTAATGAAAACATCACAGATTAAACATCAACAATTGAAATCACTTTAGAAAATAAGAAATAATCTCATAGTTTAACAGATATTGTTTTCAGATTTAGAAACCATGAGTGTCTTGTGCATGAATTCACTTGTTGTGTGAAATCTGTGTGTCATATGACATCTTGGTTGATTTACAGAGTTTTTGAATAACCATTTTGTTCATGGTATACTTGTTACTCTGTTTTTCAACTAGATACAACCAACCTTAGTATCAATGAATTTTGAGCCGAACTGTTATGTCAAATTGATTGTTAGATCAAATTTGACTGTCCAGGCTCTGATACCAATTGTTAGGATCGGAGGCCCTCATGAAAGTGTTTGTTTGTGTAAAATTGTATAATCAATAGAGATGAACATAGTTTAAGTGCAGCGGAAATGAATAACAAACTTTGTAAACACAATCAAGGAGAAAATAGTTTTGAGAAAGCATATGCAATTCATTAAGTCAAAAGATTTACAATAAGAATCAAATGATTACAGATATGCTTACATACTAAGCTCCCCCTCAGCCAGATGCCCCAAGGTTGGATTGTACAAGATGAAAGGATTGAATTGAGGAGAAGAACTCTCTCAAAACGAATCAGATGTAACAGTACAGAGTACTACTCCATTTATAGACAAACCAAACCGCTGAGGCATCTCAGCTGACGTCACCATGAAAGCGACGTCTAACAGCCTAACAACCTGTATCTACTGTTCTTATACAAACACTGCTAAACCTGACAACTGACAATACATAAGACAGATGATATACTGAACTACTGCTCTCTCTATTCATCAGTGCTTTCATCAAGGTTGATCGATCCTTGACTGGGCAGTGATTTGTCATCAGCAGTTTATACCAGCAGTGCTTAGTTTCCAGCAGTCTTCTAGGCTTCATCAGTAGTTATTTTGAGCAGCAGTTGTATCCGAGCAGGGGATATAAGACCATCAGCTGTTGTAATCACTTTCAAGGGAGAAGACTTAGTGTAAACAGCTGCTTATTGTGAATCCACTGTTGTGATCAGGTTTTGGCTTTACATTATCTGTTCCTCTGGTAGGGTTCAATCCCAACAAGGGCGAAACCGTAAATTTAATCTGGGAATAGAATTAGAAATAGGTTTTTGAACTGAAGGCAAAAGCGTAAATTTTGAGCTAGGGCGAATATATAATTTTATTTTGAATTAGGGGCGAAAACGTAATTTTAAACAAAGGACGAAACCATAATTTTAAGTTAGGAATAAAATTAAATTAAATTAAAAATGTGTTGGTACAATAGGGAAGTGCCAGGCAAGCTGCCTGACACTATTCCCTCAACTTCAAAATGTATTTGTAGCTTTTAAACAAATGACGAAACCGTAATTTTAAGTTAGAAATAAAATTAAATTAAAAATGTGTTGGTCCAATAGGGAAGTGCTAGGCAAGCTGGCTGCCACTATTCCCTCAACTTCAAAATGTAATTGTAGGTAATGTCGAGCAAAATATAACATAATGACGAAAAATATAACACGATGTCAAAGAAAAAAGACACAATGAGTCACAAAAAGACACAATGACGCAAATATAGAAAAAACACAATGATGTAAAAAAAATCGAAAACCTACAAGGTAAACATCTAAAAACAAAAACTTAAAATCTCACACCGTATAGTTCGATAAGATGGTTCTAATGCCGCTTAAATGAGGTCAATCAGAGTCCGTTTGATACCCTTATTACGACTTCTTATTTTTAGAATACTTTGTATTTGATTCTAAAACAAATCGCTTTTCAATTTATGCGAACTAACCGGTAAAACATTCAATTCACGATTTCACGGTTCAACCGACCAGTCCAGTCTTGTTCAGTTCTAATAACATTACACATAATTAAAAAAAAACAATGACATGACATAAAAATCTAATAGAAACTTCCCCTTTACACTTCCCACTTTATTTTTCCAAATTTTGTCTTCAAATCCCTTTATTAATTTATTGTGGTGAAGCAACACAAACATTTAATAAGCCTCTTCTTTCCAACAAACTGTAGATGAACAAATGCTTCATTTTATTTTTATATTTATATTTATATTTATATTTATATTTATATTTATATTTATATTTATATTTATATTTATATTTATTCATCCAGAGAGAGAAAGTGAAGACCTTTTTTAGATCTGCTGTGTGTTTGCTTGTGAGCTTTCAAACCTCATTCTTAAATACTTTCACAGGCTCTTCATTAACAAATCTTTCATCTTTCAATTAGCCCACTAAACCCCTGAAAATTTTACTTCACAAATGTGAATTTTGAGTGAAAAAGATTCAAAATGTTCAAGTCTGCAAGATGGAGGAGTGATAAAAGCAAGATCAAAGCTGTGTTTAAGTTGCAGTTTCATGCAACCCAGGTGATTTTATCAAAATTTATCCTCATTAAAGTAAAGTTTATGTGGAAATGCATATGGGAAACATTGATTGCATAATTGCACATAATGTGTTTGATGAAATGACTCAGAGACATTATTTTTACATGTTTTAGGGGAAATTAAGTGTGAGTGAATTGGGTTAGTAGTGTTTTGAGTTTTCTTTCACATTTTGTTTGAAAAGTTTGGAGATCTGGTAAAACTTAAAACTAAGTTTATGATCCAGTTTCTGCAAGATGATGAAACTCAATCCTGCTTTAAATATTGGTACTTTTTCTTAAAAGGGGTCAGAATCTTTAGATTTCTGATTGTATAGACCATAAAATCATCATGGTTATTACATTAAGATGGATTCTTATATTTGCATTAATGTTTATGTTTATGTATATGTAGTTAGCAGCAGTTGGAGGAGATTCTTTGACAATAGCTGTGATTCCTAATGATGTTGGAAAGCCAACAGCAAGATTAGAGAAAACAAAAGTTAAAGATGGAAGTTGCCACTGGGAAAAACCACATTTCGAAACTGTGAAGTTCACTCAGGATCAAAAAACCGGAAAGATCAACGAGAAACTATATCGTTTTGTTGTCGCAACGGTATACATTGTTGTGTATTTGTTTACATTGTATCTATGGTTCCAAATCAAGCATCTTGGTTGAACATAGTTTTGATATTAATCGTATTGTTAACGTTCTGCAGGGTTCTTCGGTTTTTGGAATTGTTGGAGAAGTTTCACTTGATTTTTCGAAGTATAGCGAGGCTACAAAGCTTTCTTCTCTTTCTCTGCCTCTCAAATATGCAAGATCCACGAGTATATTGCATGTTAGTCCCTTCTCCTTATCGATTTCTTTGAATTTCTGAGCGGATTCTTTCGTTCATGTTTAATGATTGTATATGTTTTTTTTAACTAGATATCAATTCAAAGGGTGCAAGATCAAAGGTAAACACGGATTTCATGACATCTTACTTAACTTTTTTGAGGCATTGAACATTTGAACATATAGCTGTAATTTTTTACAGGGAGGTGGAGGTCAATGGAAGTGACATTGTGAATGAAGATAACAGCGGTTTGACGGTACATTCTAGTAACGGTGATATAGAAGGAAGCCTGCAAAATGATTCTGTTGAAGTAAGCTCTGTTTCACCTTGCTAAAGTAAAATACAACCTGTTTATATGTTTAGAAAAGCGTCTTATATGTGATTTTATCATTAATCAGGATCACGGGGTCTTGACCGATAACAATGTTAGAGATCACGCTGCATCCAGTGTATCCGATATCACACTTTCAGGTTCAGATAGCAGCTCTGGACTCGACACCCCACGACAACCCGAACCTACGGACACAAAACCGGCTCATGAAGTCTCTAAACCACCGATCTACGAGGGACATCATAAATCATCACAATGGGATTGGTTAGATGGTTCGGTTCACGAGTTAAGTACAGATGATTCCTCTATGTTAAGTCCAAGGGAGACCCTTTCAAGAGAGATATCTGATGAGGGTTCTGGTTCTCCAGATGATGTCATCAAAAAGCTTAAGGGCGAACTCGTAATTTTGGCTCGGCAAGCTGAGGTCTCGGAAATGGAGATACAAACGCTTCGGAAACAAATCGTGAAAGAGAGCAAACGGAGTCAGGATCTTTCGAAAGAAGTTGTTGCGCTTAAGGAAGAGAGAAATGAATTGAAGGAAGAGTGTGAAAAGATGAAAGTCAAAGTCAAAGTCAAGAGTAGTTTGTCGACGGAGGGAGGGGATCCATGGGCTCTTGTCGATGAGTTGAGACAAGAACTGAATTACGAAAAGGATTTGAATTCGAATCTCCGGTTACAACTTCAGAAAACACAAGAATCAAACGCAGAGTTGATTCTTGCGGTTCGGGACTTAGATGAGATGCTCGAGTCAAAGTCAAAATGTGCTACTGCGCCGAAGTTGCAAGAAGTCAACGCCAAATCTGACACGGACGACGAAGATCAAAAGGCGTTAGAAGATATCGTTAGAGAACATAGTGGCATGAAAGATGCGTATATACAAGAGCAAAAGATTATCGATCTTTATAACGAAATAGAATTATACAAACGAGATAAAGACGAGCTAGAGATGCAAATGGAGCAGATCGCTCTCGATTACGAGATTTTAAAGCAGGAAAATCATGATTTGTCTTACAAACTGGAACAAAGTCAAATTCAGGAACAGTTAAAGATGCAATACGAATGTTCAACGTCTTACGCCGATGTAAACGAACTTGAATCGCAGATTGAAAACTTACACAACGAGCTCAAGTTAAAATCCAAAGAATTATCAGAATCGACTATTGCGGTTAAAGAATTGGAAACGAAAATCAAGAATTTGGAAGAAGAATTCGGTAAACAAGCTGATGGGTTTGAGGCGGATATGGAAGATTTAATACGTGCGAAAGTCGAGCAAGAACAAAGAGCGATTCATGCAGAGGAGAATTTAAGAAAAGTCAAACTTCAAAACGCTCATACCGCTGGAAAACTTCAGGAGGAATTCAGAAAATTATCGATAGAAATGGCATCGGCTTTTCGAGAAAATGAAAATGCAGCGATGAAAGCCATTGATGAAGCCAGTCGACTCAGGGTAGAGAAAAAACATCTTGAAGAGACGATCAAGAAAGTCAAAAAAGAGTTTGACCATCTCGGGAGCCAATACGAAGACAAATTGGCTGATCTAACAAACGAAATAACTCTAAAGTCGAAACAATTAGAAGAAATGGAGAAACAGATTGAAAACTTATCTCATGAGCTTACACATCAAAAAACTAGTTATAACGCCATGATTGAGGATCTCGATGGTGAAATAAACGACCGTGAAACCGAGATCCGTTTGGTAAAGGTGGATCTCGAGAGTTTAGAAAACGAGCTTAGGGATTTGAAAAACGCTAAAAATGATAAGGATAATGAAGTCGAAAGGCTGCAATCGGAGATAGAACGGCTGAAATCCAGATGTAACGACATGAAACAGTTCTGTAAAGAGAATGAATCGGAGAAAGAAAATTTGAAAAAACAGGTGTCTCAACTAAAAGGTGATCTCAAGAAGAAAGTTGAAGCTATTAGTAGTATTGAGAAAAGGCTTAAGGAGGGAAGCAAACCACCTCCGAGAAATAATAAAACCGTCCCGGTTTCTCGCAGCCCGAAAGAGGTCAACAGTATGAAAGAAAAAGTCAAACAACTCGAGGTGTGTTTTCTAACTTACGTCCAATACTTATGTTGGATTTCGACGGTATTGTGTATACTTGTGCTAATTTTGAAATTTTATTATAATCAGGGCCAAATAAATCTCAAGGAAATAGCGTTAGAACGCGCCGAAGCTTCATTTCTGGAGAAAGAGAAAGATCTTAAACATAGAATTGAAGACTTGGAAAGACGATTAGAGGTTCTTGATCAAAACATCGAGAATCCACAGGTAACTTCATAACACAGTTTTTGATGAAAAGTTCAAGATATATATATATATATATATATATTTTTTTTTTCAAATTCAGATGTTCTGCAACTATCTTTTATGTAACATGAATGATTAATCTTCTTCAATCACAGGCATCTACAGCTCAAAATCGTAATGATGCCGAGATTAAGAAGGCGGGAGATCAAGAAATCTTTGAATTACTAAATAAAAACAAGTGTATGGAAGTAGAATTGAAGGAAATGCAAGAAAGATATTCAGAAATAAGTCTAAAGTTTGCAGAGGTGGAGGGTGAAAGGCAACAACTTGTAATGACTCTCAGAAACCTCAAGAACTCTAAGTTGATGGTACAAACATAATCTGCATAATGGGAAAAATGTAAATTGGGTTTTTATTTTTTCTTTTTCTTGTGTATTTTTTGTTGGGTTTCTTGAGGATGTTACATGTACCTTGTAGATTAGCATGCTAATCCTCTAAATAATTATAATCTATGATTTTTTTCTACTTCCGTTAGATGTTATAATAGGTGGTGAGATGTGTTGTACATTATGATTGAAAAGTGATATTTTCTTGATTGAGTACAAGATGATAAGGCATGGAACTAAAAAGCCTGTGAAAGTCAGCAACAATACCTTGCTTGTTTGATAAGGTTTCAGTTGGAAACTTTTAATTGTCTCTCCCTCTGTAAGGCCAGGGGGTGTGGCTTAGCGCCACCCTGCCACCTCAGCCACCATAGCGCCTTGGGGCGCCATCGACCACTCCGCCGCGAGTAAAGGGGGGCACCATTGTCCTTCCGCCAGCACGTTAACGAGCAAATTTGGCATTTTTGAAGTTGATGGTCTTTAAGGGGGGGGGGGGGGGGGGGCGCTATAGTGTAAAGGGGGGCGCTAAACCACACCTTGCAAGTTAAAGGAAGGGGCTTTAAAGCCCCCTGTGTGACGTGGCGGTGAGATGGCGCTGAGGTGGTGTGATAAAGCCCCTAGAGGCTTTATACCACACCCTCCAGCCTAAAGGGTAACTAGGTTGCCTTTAGAAGATCCGTAGTGGGTGGGCGCACCGCTACACATTCACTCCACATGTCTCCATTTGAGTGGATCAAACCCTCTATTGTTTTTCATGCTTAGACCACCCGTAGTGGGGCGTTTTTTTTAAAAAAAAATTGAAAAAAAACGCCTAAAAACGCCCCTCCCCCCATTACATGGGGCGTTTTTTTTTTTTTAAATTTCAAAAATTGGTTTCCGGCGTTTTAAATATAACGCTATGTACAAATTGGGGTAACCAATCAATGTTGAGCATTCTGACAACTTCCCACTTTTTGCATGTGTCCAACTTTGACCAACCAATCACAATCTCTTTGCTTTTTTTTTTTTAATAATTGGAAGGGGCATTATTAGGTGTTATTCCCACTACACCACTTTCGCAATAACGCCTCATGCTGACTGGGATGACACGTGTCGAATAATGCCCCATGGTGGGGGCATTATTTTTCTCTACCACTACGCATGGTCTTAACACTCGTTATTCTACTCACGCTCTTGCCCTTGGCACCACTGTGGTGCGGTGTTTGGCTCCCATTTGGGGTGATGTGGCTGGTGGCGCTAACCCACTACACATAAAATGCCTTTTTTTTTTCCTACCTTGGTTTTCCGTGTGAGTTTATATCAACAGTTATCCGTCACAAATATAGTATACGTATTCTTAAACTAATTTGAACAAGGAAAATCCATAGCTTAAACCAACTAGGTGTTGAATAACAGGATGCAATCATTTGTCAATGATAGTTAATAACTTAACATTTCTATGGATCAAATAATTCTTTCTAAGATAGTAGGTTAGGTGGGGAGTTCGGTTCGGTTACAGGCTAAAACCAAACCTATAATAAGTGTTTTAGATTTTCATAACCGGCTATTTCGGTTATAGACGGTTCAGATAATTTGGTTATGAAAAGATGGTTCAGTTAACTGCCGGTCTTGGGCGTGGGTTGGATTCAAACTAATTTCCAAAAATAACTTCAGTTATATTTTTTGACGAAATAAAATATTGTCAGTTATTTAAATATATAAAAATGAATAAACAACAACTAATATGTTACTTATAGAAAACCTTCACAAATTTTTTTTCGGATACATAACATATTGTTTGTAAAATATACATAGAATAAGGATGGTTTTTTACATTGGTTAATTCAGTTATTTATAAACATATCCACCTAAAATACTTCATCAGTTTCTCAACCAATTTAGTTATTAAGGTTTTATACACACCCATAGGTCCTAAAATTTAATATGGTATTTATCAAATAAAACTAACTGAATTAACATGTTGTGCAATCACCATATTTTGACTTATAATCAGACAAACCAGATGAATTAAAGTTGTAAGGCCGGTGGGTGTGGCTTAACGCCACCCCGTCACCTTAGCCATCATAGCGTCCTGGGGCGCCATTGACCATATCGTCGGAATTAAAGGGGGACGCCATCATGTCCTCCCCATTGTGTTAATGAGCAGAATTGAGGGGATGAAGGCTGAGATTGGTTAGAGGGGGGCGCTATAGCTAAGAGGGGGGGGGGGGGGTTAAACAAATTAAAGGAATGGGCTTTAAAGCCCCTATGTGACGTGGCGTTGACGTGACGCTGAGGTAGCGTGATAACGCCTATAGAAGTTTTATACCACACCCTTAGACCCCCCGTAGTGGGGCGTTTTTTTTTTAAATTTCAAAAATAACGCCCAAAAACGCCCCCCCCCCCCCCCCCCCCCATTACATAGGGCGTTGTTTGGCATTTTTTTTGAAAAAAAAGTGAATCAGCGTTTTATTAACAACGCTCAACCAAACAAATTGCATGAGGATGAGATGTTGACTGGCCAATGGGAGTGGTCCAAGTGTAAGTTTCATTTTCTTATTTTTTTTATCCTTTTCTCTATAAAAAAATAATTGTTTAATGATTGGAAGGGGCGTTATTGAGCATTATTTCCACTACGGCACTTTTGCAATAACCCCAAATAATAATGCCCCATGCTGACTGGACTGCCACGTGTCGCAAAACGCCCCATGGTGGGGGCATTATTGAGCTAAACCACTACACATGGTCTTAACCCTCCAGCCTTAGAATCAAGCAAACTAAATGCACTAAAAACCTGATTAATATTATATGGGTACATGCTAATCTTTAAATAGTGAGTGCTATCTAAAAGATGCCAACACTCAATATGGTGGAATCTTATATATTTCTAACTAGGGTGAGCGAACATCGAATCATAACCGAAAACTGAACCGTTAATTGAAAAATTAATTGAAATTAACTGAAATTGTCTAAACCAAACAGTTATGGTTAGGTGAATATGATTAACCGGCCTTTCAGTTACGGCTACGCTTAAGGTATATTTGTTAACCGAATTTAACCGAACCGAACCTTTTTTATATTTATTTGTAATTCTTTTTTATATTTACGTTTAAAGTTAAATGTTTAGTACGCATTAGATTTATTTTTTATCATCTTCCTCTTAGTTTCTTGTCTCTATTTTGTGACAACCAGTAATTAACGCCTCTTAATTTCGCGATTAACAAACGTTTAAGACGATAAGAAACAATGTTTAAGGCACGAATTAACTAAATTAGGCTACTAGAATGCCTAGGGATGCTTATCCAACGTTACAATGCGGGTACGGTGATTTTGGGGAATTCTGCTGAACGATAGACGAAAACGAACTGACACCGTACAAAATACTGACAACGCCGACAAATACGAAGTTTATATGTATAACTATAATTTAAACTCATGGATTTCGTTTTGCGAAATTATCACGCTTCTAAACGTCCCAATACGCAAACGTGAACAGAAAACGCGGAAATCAGAATGCACCGTCAATCAACAACGAAACGGAAGCACCGGACCCGAGTTACGCCCCAATATTAATATATTATGATATATTTAATTTCGTCTTCAAGTTTTAATATCCGCCGTTAGATATGGATCGAAAAACGAACAAGAAACGACGAACGAAACAATTTTTACGCGTTATAACGCAGCCGACAAATTATGCGACAAATATCGACAACCGATGTAATTTTTAGAGTTTTGGCACTAAAATTCCATATTTCGACAACTTTCGAAGATCGGGATACGAAAATAGGCCTTGTAAACGTATTGGGCCGCTCAAAATAACTAGTACTGGGCTAACGGGCCTACCACTTAAAACCTAAATATAAATACCCTCTTTAAAATCTCAAAACCCTTGTTCCCTCATTTGTTTTCAGCCGACATCCACACAAAAACAACACAACACCCTTTATTTCCCCTTCCTCTCGTTCCCTCGTTATGGTGAGACCACCGGAGGAGCTGGCGGTGGCCGTGACTCTCCGGCGACGGTATTTTCACTCAACTCACATAACCCACACCGGAGGAGCTGGCGGTGGTCAGATTTAACACGGGTTAGCGAGTCAACTCGGTACGGTTTCGGGTCAGCTCACTGTGCGGGTCAACTCCCTACTCGGGTCAGCCGCGGTTCGATATTCGGGTCAACATCAGGTCGGACCGAGTCGACTCTATTAGACATTTTTTTTAGATAGTGATTTATAGAAAAAGTTCCATTCATACAAAAAGCTGGGCTTGCTAATATTTATTCAGAAACTTTTTTTGATCTTTATATCATTTTTGGGGTTTTTTTTGGCAATTTTCATTCAAAAGTCTTTTTACTATCAAAATTTGGATGAAAATGAAAAAAAAAAAAAACACCAAAATTTCAGACACCATTTTGGAAAAAAAGTTAAACGTTTGGATGAAAATGCAAAAAAATCCCAAAATTGAAGGGCGACATGGTACAAAAAAGTTGATTTGAAAGAAAATGTCAAACATCCCCAAACCTCAAGGATGATTTGGGTAATTTACTAAAAAAAAAAACAGCAGATATGTTCCTAAATCGAATCCAAAGCTTATCAATTAAGCAAACGTTAATTTTGAAATCATGTTTTCAAATTGAAATACTAAGGAGTAACTAGTATTAGTTATCTGACACGAAGAACAACCTACCCTTTGTACTTTGCATCAGTTCTTGGATCTTTATCTTCTTCACGTCTGCGCTTTCCAGTTTACTTTTTTTCTCATTACATTCACCAAAGACGTCCGAAAGCTTGTTTTTTTTCTTTTTCGACCTGCAAAGTGTGTCAGGTCAAGTAAATTAACTGACATCAAAGATGAACAAGTGTGCCTCCAGGTTAAGAGCGTATAAACTCAGGACACGCACACAATAGCAAAAAAAACTAGTTATTTTACTTTAAATAATATATCATTTTAAGCAGTTTAGTAGAACAATAAAAGTTTAAATTTTATTTTATTTGAAATCTACCCTATTAATAAAAAGAAGTTTCATCAACATACATGTCGGAAGTGACCCCCTTCATTCCGTCCTTCCACTCGTTCAAAGCGTCATCTTTTGTCATTACGCCAACACTAATTGTTTTTACGGTGTCATTCAATTCTTTTCGTGTCTTTGGCTTCCACAGTTTAACACTGAAATTATACCACAAGTTTAATTTATTGTCACAAACATCAAGCAAAAGAATGATAAAAACAACTTAACGAAATGCAATAATAAGAAAATGTCTTACCCCGTCGATTTGTAGCCTTCAATTAATGCCTTACCCTATTTACTCAAATTCAAATTTATAGTTAAAATAGATTTTTAAAAAGTTAAAGAAAACAGATAGATAACAAATTAATATTGTACAAGTATAGTTGGTCTCAAATTGATCCCATCCCTCATGGCATAGCCCTTTTCAACCAGCGTGCTTATATGTAGATCCATCGTCGATGATGTTCCGATTCCTCCCTAAAAATAAATGAAAAAGAAAATGGAGTAAGTGACACTAATCTCCACTATTTGATTAACATAAAAGGAAAAAAATATGATTAAATGATAATATTGATTTCTAATGATCTGAAATGAGAAATATATAGCACATAAAACCTAACTATATCCCATAGAATCAGGGATTGAGAATAATCATAAATATTTACCAAAAATACAATATACAATAATATATGGGGAAATTCATCCGCTAATTGAAATAACCAAGCATTGATGTTACTCACCTTTTTCATTAAATTAAGTAGCTCATATTCAGATACTTGCAGCTCTGTAAACTTTACTTGCATTTTTATTGTTGGAATGAACTGCGTGCACCAATAAAATAGTTTTGTTATTCATCTAAATATTATAACTGCGTTACAAATAAAATTGAATAACTTGTAGTAAATAATATCGGATTTCCAACCGCATACGTGTTTGGAATTGGAGATCCCGAAGATCCATACTTGTAAACTTCTAAATAACCTTACTTGAACGTGACACCATTGAGAAAAAAAAAAACATATGACAAAAAATATATTTTTCTTTAAATAAAAAAAAAAAAAAAAACTCAAAAGATAAAGTAGTAACTCACTTCAAGAACATGGGTGCCCGAAGCGGTAAAGCTATGTCCAGCAACATCAATTTTTACTGTTGTATCAATACTCTTAGCAGTAGTCGAAGATAAAGATGCCAAATAGTGTCGAACAACCAACTCACATAATTTCTGTAGCAAATATTTGTTCGTTTATTATTAGAAAAATAATCACTTATGATACAATGTTAATTTACTAACATAAATATTTGCTAATAATAAACGAACAAATATTTGCTACAGAAATTATGTGAGCTGGTTGTTCGACACTATTTGGCTTCTTTATCTTCGACTACTGCTAATAGTATTGATACAACAGTAAAAATTGATGTCGCTGGACATAGTTTTACCGCTTCGGGCACCCATGTTCTTGAAGTGAGTTATTACTTTATCTTTTGAGTTTTTTTTGTTTATTTAAAGAAAAATATCTTTTTTGTCGTATGTTTTTTTTCTCAATGGTGTCATGTTCAGGAAGGTTATTTAGAAGTTTACAAGTATGGATCTCCGGGATCTCTAATTCCAAACACGTATGCAGTTAGAAATCAGGTATTATTTATTACAAGTTATTCAATTTTATTTGTAACGCCGTAATAATATTTAGATGAATAACAAAACTATTTTATTGGTGCACGCAGTTCATTCCAACAATAAAAATGCAAGTAAAGTTTACAGAGCCGCAAGTATCTGAATATGAGCTACTTAATTTAATGAAAAATGTGAGGAACATCAATGCTTGGTTATTTCTATTAGCGGATGAATTTCCCCCTATATTATTGTATATTGTATTTTTTGTAAATATTTATAATTATTCTTAATCCCTGATTCTATGGGATTTAGTTAGGTTTTATGTGCTATATATTTCTACTTTCAGATCAATAGAAATCAATATTATCGTTTAATCATATTTTTTTCCTTTTATGTTAATCAAATAGTGGAGATTAGTGTCACTTACTCCATTTTCTTTTTATTGTATTTTTAGGGAGGAATCAGAACATCATCGACGATGCATCTACATATAAGTACGCTGGTTGAAAAGGGCTATGCCATGAGGGATGGGATCAATTTGAGACCAACTATACTTGTACAATATTTATTTGTTATCTATTTGTTTTCTTTAACTTTTTTAAAAATCTATTTTAACTATAAATTTGAATTTGAGTAATTAGGGTAAGACATTAATTGAAGGCTACAAATCGAAGGGGTAAGACATTTTCTTATTATTGTATTTCGTTAAGTTGTTTTTTATCATTCTTTTGCTTGATGTTTGTGACAATAAATTAAACTTGTGGTATAATTTTAGTGTTGAACTGTGGAAGCCAAAGACACGAAAAGAATTGAATGACACCGTAAAAGCAATTAGTGTTGGCGAAATGACAAAAGATGACGCTTTGAACGAGTGGAAGGACATAATGAAGGGGGTCACTTCCGACATGTATGTTGATGAAACTTCTTTTTATTAATAGGGTAGATTTCAAATAAAATAAAATTTGAACTTTTATTGTTCTACTAAACTGCTTAAAATGATATATTATTTAAATATAAATAACTAGTTTTTTTGCTATTGTGTGCGTGTCATGAGTTTATACGCTCTTAACCTGGAGGCACACTTGTTCATCTTTGATGTCAGTTAATTTACTTGACCTGACACACTTTGCAGGTCGAAAAAGAAAAAAAAACAAGCTTTCGGACGTCTTTGGTGAATGTAATGAGAAAAAAAGTACAACTGGAAAGCGCAGACGTGAAGAAGATAAAGATCCAAGAACTGATGCAAAGTACAAAGGGTAGGTTGTTCTTCGTGTCAGATAACTAATACTAGTTACTCCTTAGTATTTCAATTTGGAAACATGATTTCAAAATTAACGTTTGCTTAATTGATAAGCTTTGGATTCGATTTAGGAACATATTTGCTGTTTTTTTGAGTAAATTGCCCAAATCGTCCTTGAGGTTTGGGAATGTTTGTCAGTTTCTTCCAAATCAACTTTTTTGTACCATATCGCCCTTTAAATTTGGGTTTTTTTTGCATTTTCATCCAAATGTCTTAACTTTTTTGCCAAAATGGTGTCTGGAATTTGTGTTTTTTTTTGCCATTTTCATCCAAATTTTGACAGAAAAAAGACTTTTGGATGAAAATTGCAAAAAAAATCCCAAAAGTGATATAAAGATCAATTTTTTTTTTCTGAATAAACATTAGCAAGACCCAAGTTTTTTGTATGAATAGAACTTTTTCTATAAATCTCTATCTCAAAAAAAATGTCTGCCTCTTCAAGTTACTCAATAAGATAGACTGACCCGTTCCAACTTCCCTAAACTTCCCAAAGATTCAATCCATAAAGAATCAATACAGGGCGATATGGTACAAAAAAGTTGTTTTGTATGAAATTTGCAAACATGCCCAAACCTCATGGACGATTTTGGCAATTTACTCTTTTCTTTGAGTTGGTTATCTTAATATGGCCTTTAAACAGTTCATAATTCGTGGTGGTTATTACGAATGACATTAAGATAAGGTCTAGAATCTTGAAATTATTAGACGACTACAACCTTAGAGAAGATCTAAGATCACAACATAACCTCTTAATGTTGCCTTTAAGGTGTTTGATCTTGGTTTTGAACTTTATTAATATCCTAATTTGTAAATTTTGTGACAGTTTTAAGGTGTGTTAGTGTTGTCATGAATTACATTCTGTTGAGCTTTTGTTGGGGACTGAATCTTAAACAAGAAAGAACTGAGATGGAATTTGTGAAAAACCTTAAACTAGACTACCTTGTTTTGTTATGTAGCATACAAGTAATACTTCTAACCAGTAGCCGGTTTAGATACATTGTGATTCATAAAATCTTGCTAATTGCTAAAGTAAAGTTTGATCTAGCTTGATAGTAGCCGGTTTAGATACATTGTGATTCATAACATCTTGCTAATTGCTAAAGTAAAGTTTGATTTAGCTTGATTCTCGTGATTTTTGCATAAGACAACAAATGAATTTAGAAAACCTAAATCACAAGCTTTCTATATGATTTTGTTTCTTTTGTCTGTTCAACATATTAGTTTGTAGGTTTTGTGAGTTCTAGTTAATATGAACCGGTATGAATGAAATTCAAGATTTGATCATGCGATCGATGGAATAAGGGTATGAAATAGCCTTGGCAATTCCAACCCAAACAACATAAAATGGGTTCATCTGGGCTTTAAATTTTACACCACGGGTTATTTTGGGTAATAGATTATTTCCAAGGGGGTTTAAATGGGTATAGTTGAAAATTAAAAAAAGAAGGTTAAGGGTCAAGATGGGCTGAAAGAAAAAGGGTTGTGGGTCAGGATGGGTTCTCTCTTTGTTTACTTGTGCTGACCAGGGTAAATTGATGCCAACATCAATGGTTCCATCAATTAGGAACGACATGAATACATTCAATCAATAAATTCGACCAATACAGTATCAATACATTCGAACCTATCAATGAATCAATCAATACGTTCATCTTCTGCAGTTCATTAGTTATGTAGTCGATTAGGGTTTGAAGGTATTTTGGGTTTTTTTGACTATTTTCTGAATAATTTTTACGTTCTTGTCGATTAGTATGTGATTTGTATAGATATAAGCATGTAGTAGTTGATGTGAAGTTGAATCTTTGTGATTTGTCGGGTCATTTGAGATACACTCTAGGTGTTCGATGAAATGTCTGGGTAGAATTTGTTTTGCGATCCAACAGGTTTACGTTATTTTGTATATGTTAAAGGGTGTATACGATGATTTTTACGATCAAAATATGTAGTTCATATTTTATGCTATACTAAACTTTGATGTATTACACAAGATAATCGTCTGTTACCTGCAAATTGCTCTCTTTTCCATGTAGGAAAGTCCCAAACATTCCCTTTTTTTAAAGTTTTAAGTTATGGTTACTTATTTACTAGTCATTATCATTACATAAAGTTAATGGCATTGATTGGGCTCAAAAGATTTTCTTTATTTTGTATGTATTCTAGGATATATACGATGATCCTTATGCTATACTATACCTTAATGTTAAGAAGATACCAACACTTGCATATTGCGTTGTTTTCCATCTAGGATTACTTAGTTGCTACTTGTAAACATTGTAGATGAAGATGCGGTTGTAGATAAAACTAGAGATGCAAGATATACTATCTTCATCATATTTTTGTTAATGTTCAATAACTTTAATTGGATTCTTTATGTCAAAAAACAAGGCTCCATTTGACACATATTTCTTTTGATCTTCAATTTCTTATTCTTGCAAGGTGGCCCCTAGATAAGTTTAAGGCGTTCGACTAATTGTTCTTTTTTTATGTATTTTTTTTAGTTTTTTTTATTTTTATATTTTTTATCTTTTTAATTTATTTTTTTAATATTATTGTTTTTTAAATTTTTATTTTTTTATTATTCCTTTTACTTTTTTCTATTTTTTTATTTTTTATTGTTTTTTTAGCCCATCCTAACCCAAACTCATCCTAACCCTAACCCATCTTAACCTTTTTTCTAATATACCCATCCTTGTATACATATGTAAGTCATGTAAAGTAAGTTCTCGAGAACAATGTGATCATTGTATACATATTCGAATTCGAATAGGTTATGATTTTTGTTACTCATTAATCTTCTTTGTTACAGGTTACAATTCATGTGCACAAACCTCCACTTTTGTTACTAATTAATCTTTTTTTTAATTATTTATTAATGTGCATATGTGATTTTGATGGCGGGATGTTTTTAATTTCTTTGCTTAATGCTATCTGGTTCTAATATTTTGTCGTTTGCAGAGCGGACATGATGAGCTAGAGGCAAAGTTTTTTGAAGAGAGCCGCATTGGAACTGATATACCAGAAACTGTACGCGCCATACGCAAAGGTTTGGATGTATGATTTTCTCCCATTTGTATATTTGTTCATGATGATGAGATTGGCGTTTATCGCACATGTAGTCGTTTGTGGTTAGAACTTAGAAGTTGTTCTGTCTGATGACTTTAGAACATTAGAAACATATGCAATTTGTTTCGCTTAGAACGATAGTCATACTGTCATAGTGAATGGTTTCTGGGTGACGGGGAATGTTTTGACTTTTGATCATTTTGACTATAGGTAAACAAGGTATAAAGGCATGATATACCATCCTTTTTGCATGCTGGTTGAATTCTTTTCTAAGTGTTCTTCACGTCGAATATGTATTAGCATAACTAAATTAACTAAAACTACAATTATGTGATTGATAAATATTATTTCAGTTAAAGTATACTTAGTCTTTTAAATATGTATTAGCATAACTAAATTAACTAAAACTACAATTATAAATATATAAATACATATAAAAAATAAGAACTAAAACTTGGGTTTTTTAATACCACCCATTTTTTTTATTATTTGTCATATTGTATTTTTACCATTTAAACCTTTGAACCATATTAAATATTTAATACTGTTTTTAGAATTCACTCATAAAAAATAAATTATCATTGTTTTTTTAAATATTTTAACAAAGATAGGTTTGGACTTTGTGATATTTAAAGACTTCAACATAAGACTGTGGGGTATTGGGGCTTGGGGGCGTGAGTTGGCTGAAAACGCCCAAGGGGCGGGAGTTTAAAGCCGGGCGTGGGGCGGGCTAGCGATCCTATGTGGCGGGCTCCTATTCACTTGGTGGCCATGTCATAGCGGGGTGTTTAAATTTTAAAATTTAAAATGTAACCGTTTGGCCAAACCAAGCGGTCACCCCAACCCATCAACATCACTATAAATATAGGGCTGGCATATCGTGTATACCCGTATACGATAAGACACGACACGAAACGCCATACACGAACACGATATACACGAAAATTACCTGTTAGTACCTGTTAACGAAGACTAGAATAATCACATATTTAGAACCTGTTTAGTGAAACAAAACTTGCCAAAAGTTCACAAACAGCTTAAATAATCCATTGTGAAAGACTTTCAACTTGTATGCACCTAATTTTTACTTGTACTATAATACCCTTTTCTGTTATGATTGACAACAAAACACATGATCTTATTACTTATCAACCTTACACAGATTCTTGTAAAATTGTGTAGTCTATTGAGCTCTGTGATGTAAAATTGCGTTTGCTGGGACTGCACCAACTTCAAAATGCTGCAACTGCCACATGTGCAGCACTCTGCCTTCGTCATCAAGGTTCTTCAACCGTAACAAAGAAGTGCACCTGCAAGTAATTCTCTTGCAAATGCTTGATGGTCTTTGTCACTTGCCATAGCAACCACAAAAACTAGTTTTGCATCTGGATATGTTAGCTGAATCATGTCAGCCAAAGCCTTGGCAGATTCTTTGGTATGAGCTGAAATGCAAGATACCAAAATGATTAAGTAAAAACTCAGTGTTTTTGGTCAACAATTAAGAACACATATGCATGAATCTGTGAAAGCATAAATTGGTTAAACCTCCATCCAGCAGTATTGTAGCACCAGGTAGTCCTAATGACTCAGCTTCTACTAAAGTTAAAAATTGACTTCTTCCCAGCACTTGTGTACTTTCTAGACCGGTACGAATGGATTCATCTGATATTCTCCATCCTGTAACACAAGTTGAATTTACTAACAAAATAACCACAAAGGTATCATTACAAGAATACAAGTTTTGCAGCCATATTTAACACATAAATATATATATAATTTTAAAAAGAAAGGATCGACAAAGTGTACTGGCCGCAAAACCCAACCAATCCATCTTAACCTGCAGTTAAAGGTTACTGCTTTTGACGTGAACCCGTTTTAACCTGTTACCCAACCCACCATTTTTCCATCTCTATTAGAGATATTGAATGGGTGTACAGTCGGACAAAGCAGGGATTACGGTTGAAGAACCTTGATGACGAAGGCAGAGTGCTGCACATGTGGCAGTTGCAGCATTTTGAAGTTGGTGCAGTCCCAGCAAACGCAATTTTACATCACAATTGCTCTAACTCAAGTTAAAAAATATGCATCAAATTCATAACATAAACTATAAAATTAGGCAGATTTGTTCTTATGTAAAGCCATATATAGTTTGAGTAATTAACAACAGAAGCATATATAGTTCGAATCTGCTTGATTTGAGTAAAGCATGAGTAATTAACAATAGTTTTAGTAAAGCCATATATACTTCGAATCTGGTGCGGTGGAGGCCGATGGATGCCGGCGAAGATAGGGGAGGCCGGCGAAGACAGGGGATTGCTGGATTCCGGTGCGGTGGAGCGATGGATTCCGGTGCGGTGGAGCTTGTCGATGTCGGCTGTAACTTGAGAGAGTTGAGAGAGATCTGATTAGGTCATTTGGGTTTTCTATTTTTTGATCTAAAGAAGATTCTGACCGTAGCATATATGATATATGATATATATTTTATTTAATTAAAAATTTAAAATTAAAACCTTATCATGTCTTAACAGGTATATAACAGGTAACCAGGTATCTGACCTGTTTAGACACGAAAATTAACAGGTAGTTTCGTGTCTACCTGTTTAGTACACGATACCTGTTAAGGTCATACACGATACCTGTTAAGGTCGTGTAGGTTCGTGTCGTGTATTCGTGTAAAAATTGCCAGCCCTATATAAATATAACCCTAACCCCACCGGCTACCCCAACCCAAACAATCGCTGTCCACGGCTACCCCAACCAAACCCCACTTGATCGAACCCGCTACCCCAACCCACTTGACCGATGGCCTCTTGGACACACGAAGAAGAGCTAGGTCTCGTCACGAGCCGTTGACGTTATGAAGGGGCGACAACCCGGTCAACCCCGATATTGGCCGGAAGCCTTTGCAAGCTACCGACATAACGTCGGACACGACCGGCACAACTTAAACGCGTGCCAACATAAATGGCGCGAGCTACGGCCCAAACTTGATCGTTTCAAAGCCTACTACGAAGCCGTTTCGAGCGGTGAGTTAAGCCATGAGGACCGAGTGGCGGTGGCGAATATTGAATTTCGGGGCAAGGAGCGAAAGCCGTTCGACAAGCTCGCGCTTTTTGAAATTTACCTAACGCTATAGGTTTTTTTTTTTTTTTTTTTTTTTTTTTGTAATTTTTAGGGTTTTTTTTATTTTATAATCATTTTTAGGTTTTTTTTTATTTTGTAATCGTTTTAAGAATTTAATAAAATTTTAGGCTTTTTTTTTTAATGTTGTGTGTATTTTTTAAATTTTTTGTATTTTTTTTGTATAAACTGCCAAGCCACGCGGTTCACGCGGTTCACCCACGCCCCGCCATACCCCACGGACACGTCACTCGGTGGTGGGGTGGGGGGGGGGGGGGGCTCGAACTCCACGTGTCAACTCATGTCCCCAACCCCCGCCCCATCATACCCCACGGTCTAAGCTTTTAAGTACAAAACTAAAATTATTCAGAAATTTTTATTGAAATATGTAAATTTTTATCGATTATGTCGGAGTCCACTTGATAATAAGATAGCATAATAGAAACAAGATATGTAATAAATATTTATAATACAAAATAATTTTGTCAAAATTGATAAGTAAAGTCATAAATTATAATTATTTATAATTAGCTTTATAATATATTCATTTGGTTAATACTATAATAGCTATCTTTTTTTTTGTAAGGTACTATAATAACTATCTATAATTAAATAATAATTATCTGAAATTTACTTTATATTAAATATCTAAAAATATATTTTTAAGTTTTAATAATGTTTAATATAATTATTTAATAGGCGAAAGTAAAAAAAAAAAAAAATACAAGTTGATAAGACCTTGAATAATAACACATGTGTCATTTATAATTTTTATTAAACTATATATATTAGTGACTTCAAGATTCTCTTTTGTTGCATTAGACTTGTCAAAGCCTATCATACATATAATGGTTCATCTCAAATTTAATACATTTTCTTGTAGTTGATATATCATAAATAAATATATACTTATAAAATTAATAAATGCTTACCTATTATCATAGAAGGGTGGGGTTCGGCTACAAAGTCCAAATTTTCTAAAAAGTGTAAAAAATCATAAAACACTATAGTTTCAGCCATAAAACACACCTAAAACCCAAAAATAATAAAGTGAATATTACTAAAACACCATATTCAAACCATAATAGTCCATAAAAATTTCAAACACACCATCGTAGAATTATGAATATATAACACAACATGCTAATCAACATAAAACACAGTAATATTTGTTATTCCATAATTATAGCCTTATTATCCAAAACACAACACAAAACCCACATATATAATGTTTTAGTAGGGTGGAGATACAATAGGAAGTTAATTTGGCTAGGAAGTGATCTTGACCATCCATTTAGTTAATCAAGGGCTAAGATTAAATCAGGGAAATTGAAAAGAAGAAAAGAGGCGCGTGAGTTTGTTCAAGGGCGTTCTAGTCAATCCAAGCCAATAGTTTCTCTCTCCTCCAATTCCCCCCATTTTTTAAACGTTAATAACTCTTTCATACGACATTATTTTTTTATAAAAATTGCACAAAAAAACGAGCGTTTTTTTATCTTTAAAACGAGTATACTATTGCTATATTTAAAAAAAAATTTAAACCCAGTTGTGTAAAACGCAACAGAAAAACAACTAGTTACGTAAAACGCAATGAAAAAAAAACCTAAAAAATGACATTTTTCTAAAACGCAATGCACAAAAAACACAAAGAAATGACTTATTTGTAAAATGCAATGGCCAGAAAACACAAAGAAATGTCTTATTTCTAAAACGCAATAGACTGAAAACACATAAAAAAAGTGTTTTACCTAAATCGCAATGCACAAAAAACACAAAGAAATGTCTTATTTGTAAAACGCAATGGCCAGAAAACACAAAGAAATGTTTTATTTGTAAAACGCAATGGCCAGAAAACACTTAAAAATGTCTCATTTCTAAAACGCAATGACCTAAAAAAACAAAAGAAAGTGTTCTCTGTAAAACGCAATGGACTGAAAACACCTAAAAATGTGTTTTACCTTAAACGCAATGACTAAAAACACTTCAAAAATGTGTTTTACCTAAAACGCAATGACTAAAGATACTTAAAAATGTGTTTTTTTCTAAAACGCAATAGCCAGAAAACACATAAAACTCTCTTATTTCTAAAACGCAATGGACACATAAAGCTGTTTCTGAACTGTTTATGAATTGTCTGTTAACTGTCTGAATTGTCTACGAATTACTGTCTTCGAAATGAGCCAATTTCTGGAAAATTAAATAATGATTCGTCTGAGTCTTTCAGACAAAGAGGGCTTCAAATTCAAGAAACTCCGGATTTGGAAATGGATGAAGATGATTTTAACTGGATGATGATCCTTTCAATCTTGGGCCTTGGCATGTTCAAGGTAAGGGTTTGGATGAGGTTATGATTAATTCAATTAGGGTAAGCAAGTATCAAAAAGGAAGTGGATTGATTTCGGGGACGGATTGCCCGGTTTGTTTAGGAGAATTTCAAGAAGATGAGAAGCTTAGGCTTTTTCGATTAAATTGCTGTACTAAAAACGCATCAGAAAAATTAATTTTCCAGAAATTGGCTCATTTCGAAGACAGTAATTCGTAGACAATTCAGACAGTTAACAGACAATTCATAAACAGTTCAGAAACAGCTTTATGTGTCCATTGCGTTTTAGAAATAAGAGAGTTTTATGTGTTTTCTGGCTATCGCGTTTTAGAAAAAAACACATTTTTAAGTATCTTTAGTCATTGCGTTTTAGGTAAAACACATTTTTGAAGTGTTTTTAGTCATTGCGTTTAAGGTAAAACACATTTTTAGGTGTTTTCAGTCCATTGCGTTTTACAGAGAACACTTTCTTTTGTTTTTTTAGGTCATTGCGTTTTAGAAATGAGACATTTTTAAGTGTTTTCTGGCCATTGCGTTTTACAAATAAAACATTTCTTTGTGTTTTCTGGCCATTGCGTTTTACAAATAAGACATTTCTTTGTGTTTTTTGTGCATTGCGATTTAGGTAAAACACTTTTTTTATGTGTTTTCAGTCTATTGCGTTTTAGAAATAAGACATTTCTTTGTGTTTTCTGGCCATTGCATTTTACAAATAAGTCATTTCTTTGTGTTTTTTGTGCATTGCGTTTTAGAAAAATGTCATTTTTTAGGTTTTTTTTTCATTGCGTTTTACGTAACTAGTTGTTTTTCTGTTGCGTTTTACACAACTGGGTTTAAATTTTTTTTTAAATATAGCAATAGTATACTCGTTTTAAAGATAAAAAAACGCTCGTTTTTTTGTGCAATTTTTATAAAAAAATAATGTCGTATGAAAGAGTTATTAACGTTTAAAAAATGGGGGGGGGGGAATTGGAGGAGAGAGAAACTATTGGCTTGGATTGACTAGAATGCCCTTGAACAAACTCACGCGCCTCTTTTCTTCTTTTCAATTTCCCTGATTTAATCTTAGCCCTTGATTAACTAAATGGATGGTCAAGATCACTTCCTAGCCTTCCTAACCAAATTAACTTCCTATTGTATCTCCACCCTCGGAAATTAATGTCTCTAATCATAAACAAAAAAGTTTGATGCACACTTAAGAAAGAATTGTTATTGTTTGGAGCACTTACTCTTGCATTATATTTTTATACGTAAGCTCTAGATTGTGTAGGTAACATCTAATATTAAAAAATAACGTAATAAATGAGCTATATGATCGGAGTGTCGCGCTCCGGTCAAAGATAATATTTATATGCCCAAATTACCCTTAACAAATAGTTAGTGGTAGTAAGGGGTCGAACTACAAAGAGTATGTGGTTTACGAATGGACTTTGAATGATTTATAGAAGTTGTCACTTTTATGAAGCTTGCTAAAATATTTTTATGTTTTTTTTGTTTGTTGAAAATATGTTGGACAATTTAACTAGATTGATTGAATTTTGAGTGAAAAAGATTCAAAATGTTCAAGTCTGCAAGATGGAGGAGTGATAAAAGCAAGATCAAAGCTGTGTTTAAGTTGCAGTTTCATGCAACCCAGGTGATTTTTATCAATTTATCCTCATTAAAGTAAAGTTTATGTGGAAATGCATATGGGAAACATTGATTGCATAATTGCACATAATAGGTGGTGAGATGTGTTGTGCATTATATACTATATAATTTGCAACATTTTGTTGCGTTAGAGCTTGTACATCAAGCTTTGTAGACATTTTGTTGCATCAAAGCTTTGTACTTCAAGCTTTTCAGATGTATTATGCATTTTATGGTTGTACCTAATGTGGGTTTACAACTTTGAGCCACAAGAAAGTACGCGTGATTATTGCGTAGGGTGCTCTATGATAATGCGTGAGTCTGTAGCAAGCATAAGACCATGTGTAGTGGGGCTTGAACTTCAAGCTCCTTCCATTTGGTTCCTAGTATAGATATAATTTGTAACACTTGTATTCATTAAACTATTGTACATCATCATTTACAGTTTAACCTCACAACTTTTTTACTTTCAATTTTGTTCCCCCATACTTTTCATTTTTCGCAAAATTTTCGCTTTATGTTCCGTTCTAAATTTTGCGAGTTAACACGGCGCAACGTGCGTGTGTTGGTTAAACATTTTTACGTTGTCTATTTTTTTCCGTTTGACAGGTTCATCGTAACGCGCGAGTCCTAGATCGACTTAGTTATTCTTTTATATGTTCTACGTTTCGGTTTAATTTCTTCGTATTAACACGCCACAACTTTGGTGTTGGTGGCCGTTGGCAGTAGTGTGACATTGATGTTCGCCCCCGCCGCAACACGGTGCTTAATCCTAGTTATTATTATTAATAAACAAACATTTGCAAGTTGGGTGAACAATGACTTACAGCTTATACTATAAATTATAAATGTGACTTACCCTTTCTTTCTTTCTTTCTTTCTTTCTTTCATTTTTTTTTTCTCTTTTCTTTTAAGGTTGAGTCTCACACTTTATACTATAAATTAAACGTATTTAACCCAATATTTTATTTTTCTGTTATACCTTTCGTGTGTTATCTTTTTTTTTTAACTAAATATGTGTGAGTTCGTTTATTTTTTTTTTCTTAGCATTCGATATAAGTTGTACTGAAAACAGAGTTGTATTCGAAATAGCAGTACGGTGACGAACCGAGCCCGTATCGACATAACATCGATATCGACACAACATCGATATCGACACCGGTATTCATTTTTATGGTTTTCAATCGATATAAAACATGACTTTATTTTTTGAGTTACATCATAAAACTTTTTGTGTAACAAAACCAATGTAAATAAACTTTTCTTGTATTCGCCAACCGAGCCTTACAAATTTTAGCATCCCCGCCGTGCGCGTGGTTAGTCAAATGACAAGGCAAAGGTGAGTGATTCGTAAGTTTAAATGGGAAGACATATGTTCAATCTTATTATTAACGCAAATAGCTTTGCTTTTGCTTGGTTGCGTGGGTGAAGCTCTTAAGGGGCTAGGGGTGTCTTCCCTCGTTGTAATTAAATAATAAATAGAGACAGAGAGATAGAAATGGGACAACTGTTGAATACGTCAAATTAGGTGTACGTATATAAGCATTTCATTTAGCTAATTATAGAGCAGCCGGTGATAATAATAATAATAATATAAAACCATCCAAGACTCCAAGTGGTCTTTATAATTAACTTGTTTAATCCTTGTATTAACATGTGGGCCTATGATAACAATATTTACCTGTCCAATTACGTAAGCAATGAGCTGGACTTGAACCCGATGGTAACGCTTGAACTACTACCAGTTCATTTATTAGAATAAACTAATCACAAATGGTTTAGAAAAAACACCTTTTCAATAGCGGGTGTAAATTAAACAAGCCTAGAAACTTAAGAGCTACTCGTTATCGGCTCGGTTAAAAGCTTGAACGAGCCGAACTTTAATGAGCTCGGGCCTAAAATAGAGCTCGTTTAGTTATCCAGCCCGAGCTCGAGCCTGAAATACAAAGCTCGTTTAGGCTCGCGAGGCTAAATAAGCCCAGATAAAATTTTTATTTTTTATATATAATATAACACTAATGATGATAACATTGGCGAGTTGAGCTTTGGCTTGTTTAAGCGATATTGAAGCGAGCTCGATCTGGACTTTTAACTCGTTTGAGCTTGTTCTTAAAATAGCTCGAGCCGATCTCGAGCTTTGGGTTTTACTCGCGAGCCGAGCTCGAGCTCAAATAAGTAGGCTCGAACCGAGCCGCATGATAAAAACATGACGAGGAGGCGCTTATTTACCTTCAAATACCAGTCCGTACCGATACGGGTAGCAAACCGAGTATTTTTGGTACCAGTACCTGGTACCTATTTTTTGAAATTTTCTCACGGTTGGTACCGAAGTCATACCTACTCAAAAGTTATCTAGAAAAGAAAAAAAAAAAAGAAATGCTAATTATTTAGTCAAATCTTTTGGCTAAAGAAATGCTTTTAAAAAAGAAATAAAAAAAGAATTCTTTTGTCTAATATCCAATCCTTGCAATAATGCAGAGCAAGTAGTTGGTGATTGGTGGATTGACTTTTCCATTTCATCACTTTCTTGCTTTTTTTTTTCCGAACATTCAGTTCTTGAATTACTATCAATCTATCAATCTTTGAGCGGCATACATAAACTTAAGATTCTTTCATTTTGAAATAGTAATAATGGGAGATGCGGCTGTTTCGGCCCTTGTGAGGGAGGTGGTGGGGAGACTGACTTCTTTAGCTATCCAAGAGTTTTCTTTACTTAGGGGACTCGAAGGCGATATTTTGAGTCTCAAGAATGATTTCGAGCAGATCCAAGCTGTTCTTCAAGACGCAGAAGAGAAACGTGTCAAGAATAACGCTGTAGAGGTATGGCTTAAGCGTCTCAGATCAGCATCCTTGGAGGTAGAAAATGTGTTGGCCGATATCTCAACCGAAGCGTTGCTACAAAGACATAAAAAGTAAGTTGGATGTCATAAATTCCGAGAGATTTATGTTAGATTTGACCCCTTCAGTTCCCACAAGTCATGTTGACGATACTGAAGTTGTAGGTCAGATGCCAGATAGGGAAACAAGCTCGGTTATACACGATACTTCAGTTATCATGGGAAGAAATGAAGAAAGGGATATGGTAATAGGAAGTATATGTAACAAAGATATAGGGAAACATGAGAATGGGGAGGTTCGGGTGTACGGTATATGGGGTATGGGAGGTTTGGGAAAGACTACTCTGGCTCAGTTAGTCTATAACCATGAAACGGTGAATCAATATTTCGACTTAAAATGTTGGGTCTACGTCTCTGAAAACTTCCAAGTTAAAGAGATAATGAAAAAAATTATTAAATCAATAGATGAAAAGGGGTGTACAAATACACAACTAGAGACGTTGCAAGAGTTGCAAGAGTACCTGCAAAGCAAATTAAGGAGGAGGAAATTTCTAATTGTACTGGATGACGTTTGGGCTGAAGAGAAAGCAAATTAAGTTATGATACCTTGCTTCCACATATAAAGAGATGTTTTGCTTATTGTTGTTTGTTTCCTAAAGGCCATGAGATGGAGAAGGATGTACTGATTTCAGTGTGGGCGTCAAACGGTTTAATTCCACCTAGAGGAGAAATAGACTTGTATGTGCTTGGGGAAGAAATTTTAAATTATTTGGTTTGGAGATCCTTCTTCCAGGTTGACACATTATCTAATCGATATAAAATGCATGATCTGATGCACGACCTGGCAGAGCATGTGATGGGAGATGATTGTTTAGTTATGTTGGTAATCGAACATGCGAATCACAGGTTAGAATATAAAGAATTGAGAATCAAAGAACAATAAACTTGCTTGTATTGAATGAAAAAGTGATGATTACAATTGACATACATGAACCCTATATATACTATACGAATAGATGCGATTGAACAGTTGCGTCTCCTCTTGAATCGATGTGCCTCTTGCTTGAAACGTCATGTCTTTTGCTTCCTCCTTTGTTGGCGCTGATTCTGAACAGGTACGTCTCCTGGAGATGTCGCTTGATTAAGTTTGTAGGTTACAAACTTTCATCTTGTCGCTTCCGGTCCTCGCACTTACTAACTAATCTAATTACAACATAAAAGTAACTAACTACTAATTACATAACGACCCCTATACCTATATTTAGTTTAAAACACCAATACTCCCCCGTAAACTAAATATAGTTTAACAAAGGTCTTCAACTTGCTTGACTTGCAGTAGCATTGGTTCCTCTTCCAATGCGAGGTTGGCTTCTTGTTGCGTGTCTTTCTCCTTTTCCTTCCACTTGGTGCAATCTTTTGCAAAATGACCAAGTTGTCCTCAATCATAACATCTGAACTTGCTCTTGTCTTGGTTTCTTGGACCCATTTCTTTTCCACGTCCTCTTCCATTGAAACAACTGTTTCCCAAAGACTATATGCCTTCAAGATTGTTTCCATCATAACTGCCCATTGGGTGTAATTCGTCTCTTTCAATTTTGGGCATTGAAGAGACACATCCCCTTGCTCGTGGAATGACGTTGATGCACTTCCTTCTTTTTTTGTCATGTCTCCTTTCTTTCTCGCCTTGCTTTTTCTTGCCTATCTTGCTTGTGATCGGATGATCCTTTTTTTTGACCGTGTAGATCAAATTTCTTACTTAGTACTTGCGTCTGGCCAACTTGCTGATCGGATTCTTGCTAACTTGCTATTGCGAGTGATAAAAAATATCCAACCAACTTGCTAATTGGACTTAATTTGATCGACCCGCTGTACTTGCTTTTTTCTTGCTTTGACCAAGAATAGTCGTTTCTTGCTAGACTGAATCCTGATGATTCGACGTGCTACTTGCTATTTTGAACTAAACGATCCGGAACTTGCTATTTGAACCAAGAATCGGTTTGACTTGCTAGAACCGATACGGGTTCGATTTCTTGCTATACGTATCGTT
This sequence comes from Helianthus tuberosus, assembly GCA_030545235.1. NCBI lineage: Eukaryota > Viridiplantae > Streptophyta > Magnoliopsida > Asterales > Asteraceae > Helianthus > Helianthus tuberosus. The sequence continues at coordinate 9,290,000 of CM060381.1, read as the reverse complement.
TATGATTCAAAAATTGACTTGCTTTATTTTAAAAAACATGCTAATGATCCCTTTTTCAATGTACAAAAAAACTTGATTTCTTTTTTTTCTTTTGAAATATAAAACTTTATTTCTTTCAAAAAAACATGAACTGATGGGAACCAAATTTCCTTCTTTTAATACCAAAATAAGACTTATGGTTTCTTTAAATTCTTTGAGTATTGAAAAAAAAACAAACAGAATGTTGTTTTGACTTTTGCCTTTAATCTCGAAGAATTCAAAACTTTAATTTTTGGGAAGAATAAAACCTAACCAAAAGACTTATTTTGAAAAAATTGATTCCTTTCTTGTGGTTCGACTGAATCAAAAGAAAAAAACGTACTTACGAAATCGAAACACGTCGCCCGGTTCTCTGATTCTCTGATTCGATCGGCAAACCCAGATTATCGTTTCTTGCTCGTAATCTTGCACTGAGATTTTTCTTTCTTGCTTCCTGGATCGATTAACGTGGTGCTCTGATACCACTGTTGGTAATCGAACATGCGAATCACAGGTTAGAATATAAAGAATTGAGAATCAAAGAACAATAAACTTGCTTGTATTGAATGAAAAAGTGATGATTACAATTGACATACATGAACCCTATATATACTATACGAATAGATGCGATTGAACAGTTGCGTCTCCTCTTGAATCGATGTGCCTCTTGCTTGAAACGTCATGTCTTTTGCTTCCTCCTTTGTTGGCGCTGATTCTGAACAGGTACGTCTCCTGGAGATGTCGCTTGATTAAGTTTGTAGGTTACAAACTTTCATCTTGTCGCTTCCGGTCCTCGCACTTACTAACTAATCTAATTACAACATAAAAGTAACTAACTACTAATTACATAACGACCCCTATACCTATATTTAGTTTAAAACACCAATAAGTTATACAGCCTGGTAGGGAGGTTAGAATCACAAATGAGGTACTTCATGTGAGCTCGTCATGTCCGGATGAAAAGTTTCAATTTTCGTCTGAGGATTTAGAAAAGTTAAAGTCATTAAAGTCTATATTCATGTTTGGGTATAGATATGAATGGGACATTCCCCAAATTTGCAACCACATGTATCTAAGGGTATTATACTTGTGTGAGATAGGGTTAAATGAATTGCCCGAATCAATTTGCAAACTCAAACATCTGAGATACTTGGATTTATCTGGTTCGAGCCTAGATGAATTACCAAAGTCAATTATGTATCTCCAAAACTTGCAATACTTGATATTATCACGCACATATATAGAAGCTTTACCAGAGTCGATTGTTTATCTCCAAAACTTGCAAGTGTTGATTTTGCGTAATTGTGGTTGGTTGCATAAATTGCCTAAAGGCCTCAGATACATGAGTTCTCTTCAACATTTGGACATCCGTGAGTCTGTTTCACTCGAGCATTTGCCATCAGGAGTCCAAGAACTAACTAGTCTCAAATGGCTTCCATGGTTTCCTGTTGGTAACGAGAGCGGGGCCAAAATAGGGGAATTGGGGGATCTAAATCTTCTTGAGGAGAGGCTGCAGATAACACACCTTGAGAAAGTTGGAGGTTTAAGTGAGGCCAAGAGTGCCAACCTCAAATGCAAATCAAATCTGTCTGTTTTGCATTTAGAATGGTTTGAATCTCGTAAGAGTTCTCGTAAGACTAAACGCAATGCTGAAGAGGTTCTTGAGGGACTAGAACCAAATCCATGTCTCAAGGAATTGGTTATAAAATTTTACAGGGGAATGAATATTTCTCCAAGTTGGATGGTCAATTTAAATAATTTGTTTAGAATTTCTTTTTATAAATGTCGCAACTGTGAGTGTATTCGAGCACTTGGGAGATTACCCAGTCATAGGAGCATCACGTTGAGGTACATGGATTCTTTAAAGTGTTTCCATGATGAAAACACAAACAAGTCAGGAGACACCACCACTATGTTTCCTTCTTTACAAAATCTGAACATTTTTTATTGTCCGTGTTTGGAATCCTTACCAAGTAACTTTCCAAAGCTCAAGGTTTTAAAATTAGAAGAGTGCGATGATTTAGTTTCTCTACCGGATGAGATTCAAAGTTTCAAGGACCTGAATGAACTTCAGATAACGGAATGTGTACAGCTAAATCATAGGTATGAAAAAGAGAAGGGTGTGGATTGGCCTAAAATTTCTCACATTCCGAATATCAATATGTATATCGAACCTCGAAGGTAGTGTTATTTTTCTCCCTCTCAAACTTTTATACTTAGTGAACCAGACAGAACTTTTCAAAAGAGTAGAACTGGAAGTTTCTAAACTTTATAAACGAATGATTAAAGTATTTGGTTTTCTCATCCTGTTATTTAATTTCGTTTTCTTTTTCATCAATTTTCATAAATATCATTATTGTCGTAGAGTTGAAGAAAATGTTCAAATTTTGCTACCATAATAATATTTTTTTAAAATAACTAATTCGGTATATAATATAATAATTATAAAATATTATGTTTGTTTCATTATGCTTATAGATAACGAAAGTTCATTTAATCTATTTTTATTTTTATTTCGTGACTTTATATTTAGACGATGGTAATAAAGAAGATGAAGATAAGATTGATGGGATTAAAGAGACCAACGAATGATGGCAATTGGTGACTTAACTTGAGAATGGTGTTTAACCTCATGATTATGGTATTTGCGTCTTGCTCGATCATGCCGTGCACAAGGTAACCTCTGGTGGCTAGATTTTATGTTTTGGTTTACTTTTGTTGAATTTACTTACTTAAATTTGCGGTATAAACGCTGGTACGTTTTGAAGCTGGGTAATTACACACTATGTGGTTCCTAGTTATCTTTGTAATTTTCGTTTGAAGCTTTCCAATTAAATAATGTGTGTGATTGATTTATGATTTGGAACACCTTTTTATTCCAGTTTTATGTACATATATGTCATTAGAGACCAACCATGTTACGTTGATGAATAACTTGAGACCAATTTTGTAGTTTCAAATAAATATGTATCAAAGTTGTAATATAAACATACCACAGAGAGCCTAATTGTGTAACTAATCCTAGTCTAAAGTTTTTATTTACTAAGCCGGTCCAAATTCTTTATTCAGACTTTAAAAGTCCATTCCAAAACTTTTAGAGTCTAGCCTATTTAAAAAGTAGTCCAAAAGCCCAGCAACTCTAAGACTGGAAGGTATGGAGGAGGCAAGTCCTCCAAGGATGGGCCGCCAAGTAATCGCCACGTAGGAGTGGCTTGGAGGGGATGGACCTAGGGGGGTGGAGGATAGGGCTAAATATATATATATATATGCATGTATGTATAGGTTGGTGTGTGTGGAGATAGGCCCGTCGAGATCGGCGAGGAGTTGCTGCTGAGGAAGGGTGGGATGGAGGGGGGCGGTGTGGGGGACCGGGGCCGGTCCTTGCCGGGCCTCAGCCGGCCCCCACTCCTTCTAGTCTAAGGGGCTTGTATACAAATTTACAAATTTGAAAATATAATCCATAAATCAAAGGAATGCACCAATTTACATAATAATTTTGACACAATTTGTAAATGAATTTGACAACATACAGCAACACAAATTTACAACTTATTCGTCTTAACAGGTCCCATTTCCTTGGCTTTAGCCCTTAGCAAGTGTTTTTGAACCTTCCCTGTAGCTGTTTTCGGCAACAAACCAAACACAGTCGATTTCAGGACCCAATGCCCCAGCATGTTCTCGCGACAAAACTTCATTATGTCCTTCGTGACTTTACCTTCATTCGCTTTGTCTACCCCGGTTTTTAATGTCACAAAAGCACACGGGGATTCACCCCATCTCTCATCTGGTCGAGCCACCACCGATGCTTCAACTATTAATGGGTGTTGATATAAAGTATTCTCGACTTTAACTCTACTTATATTTTCACCACTCGATATTATAATATCCTTTGACCGGTCTTTTATTTCAATATAACCATCCGGGTGTTTCACGGCTAAGTCACCCAAGTGGAACCACCCGTGTGCGAAAGCCTCAGAGTTGGCTTTCGGGCTCTTTAAGTAACCTTTCATAACAACATTCCCACGAAACACGATCTCACCCACGGTGGTCCTGTTGGGTGGGACCGGTTTCATGGTTTGGGTGTCCACAACAACCAGGTGCTCGAGTGTGGTGTAGGGTACACCTTGGCGGGCGTTTAGCTTGGCTAACGTTTCCGGAGGGAGGTAGTCCCATTCGGGCTTCCATGTACAAATTGTTGATGGCCAGAAAGTTTCTGAGAGCCCGTATGTGTGGGCCACACAAAATCCAATTTGGGACATTTTGAAGAGGACTGCTGGTGGCGGGGCGACTCCGGCAGTCATGACGTGGACTGGACAAGGCGGAGGAATGGAAGGATGGCGTCGTTTCGTTGGGCGTTTACTATCGACTTGAGGACTACCAGGGTGAACAAAAATGTGTACCTCCTAGATTGGCTATTGTCGAGTAAACACCTTCAGCCATCACCTAGACAAAAAATTAGAGTAAAAATACGTTCATGTTGAATCAGGTCATTTTTAGTTTGAGTTTGGTTGACATGTGACCACTTTTTTTTTCCACTTTTCTTACAAGGTAGTAAATGATAGTAGGTTAACTAGTGATCTTTCGGCAGGTGCTGCTATCATGCCAAACTATACCGAAACCAACTTAACAACATATATATTGGTATCTGTATTTATTTTTATTGTTTTTGCTTTCGATAAACTGACACTTTATCGCTATCATACCATACCGGACCAAACCGAACAATATCGGTACTTGTATGTATTCATTTTATTGGTTTTATGTTTAATAACGGATATCATGCTACTACCGTAGTGAACTAAATGAACAACGTTGGTTTGGGTAACACTAATTATTTTATTGTTATTCTTTCGATAAACTGACATCGTATCGCTACCGTACTGAACAACACGCACGCATATCAATACTTGTACAGATAAACTGACACCGTAACACTAATTTTTTATTGTTATTTTTATGGTTTTCGAATTTTAAAAAGAACATCACTTATACAACTCTAACTACAACAATAAATAAATAGGGCTGTAAACGAACCGAACGTTCAGCGAACAGTTTGTGAACCGTTCGGCGGGAAGTTCGTTTATGTTCGTTCGATAGCTTAACGAACGAACACGAACAAAAAATTTCGTTCATTTAGCTTAGCGAACGAACACGAACACATGTCTCGTTCGTTCGACTACGTTCGTGAATGTTCGGTAATATGTTTATTTACGTTCGTTCGTTTTTGTTTGATTATATCAAAAAAAAAAAAAATAATAATAAATAATAAACCTTTTATCTAAACATATAGAAAACTTGAAACCCTATTTTTTCTAAGTAGCTAAAATTTAGACATTCTAAGACATTTTTGGTGGTCTAGTAGACTTCTTGTGTTTTGATTTATCATTTGATGGTTATATTTAACTATTTATACTCAATGCTTAAGGATAACGATGTTTTTATTTTTTTTATTTTCAAGTTAAATGTTCGTTTGCATTTGTTTTTATTTGCTTGCGTTCGTTTGTGTTCGAGACAGTGTTCACGAACTGTTCGTGAACAACTGAATTTTCTTAACGAACGAACACGAACATAAGTTTATGTTCGGTATGCGTTCGTGAACAGTTCGCGAACATGTTAATATCCTTAACGAACAAACACGAACATGGCCTTGTTCGTGTTCGTTCGGTTCGTTTACAGCCCTATAAATAAATATTGGTACAAGTGTCGTCATAATCTGAATCACTCGATCCATCCGTGTCGGTACCATTGTTCGCCTTTATCGTTTTCGGATAATATAAATCACGTATTGATTTCTATACCAAATACATATATCGTAACGGTACTCTAACGAACCAAATCCATACAATGCATGCGGTAATGTACAGTCACAATGCACGGCCAAGTAACTTGCAATGTTAAAAAAGTAAATAAACATAGATATGAATTTTAATTTTTAAAAAAGTTAAGTTATTACTAAAAAATCAAATAGAATATAAATAATAAAAATTAAAAAAAATACTTCTTAAATATTATCAGCCACTATTTATACAAATAATAATAATAATAATAATAAAGATTATTACTAAAAAACAAATAATAAAAAAATATAAATTACTATTCATGAAAAAATTATAAATTACTATTCATCATGAGTTTCTTTTAATATGTATAAAATTATGAATAAATAAACAATGTTACAACAATAATAATATTAATCTATGATAAGACGTTTCGGAGGTTATAAAAACTTTCAACCTGTTTGACCTGTTAACCTTTTAGCTATTTTTTTATTTGACGCGTTCGAGATTAAACACCTATGTAAAGCGAAGAGATATTTGTCTTAGGCAAATGTTGGTCCCACAGATGGCGGCAAGCGTCCAAGTAAAACACCAACCATTGCAGTGGAACATAGGCAAAGTCCACAACTATACAACTTCATCCGGCAAACTCCATATCACAAAAGTGATATTTTCTTGATTGGGTACAAGATGATAAGGCATGGAGCTAAAAACAAATAAGGTTGGGTACAAGATGATAAGGCATGGAGCTAAAAAGCCTGTGAAAGTTGCAATACCTTGCTTGTTTAATAAGGTTTCAGTTGGAAATTTTTTAATTGTCTCTACCTTTGTAATAAAAGATAACTAGGTTGCCTTTAGACCATGTGTAGTGGGTTGGCGCCCACTACACGTTCACTCCACGTGTCTCCGTTTGAGTGGATTAAAACGTCTGCAACTTTTCTTCATGCTTAACGTTCGTTATTCTACTCATGCTCTTGCTCTTGCCCTTGGCACCCCTGCGGTGCGGTGTTTGGTTCCCATTTGGGGTGATGTGGCTAGTGGCGCTAACCCAATACACACGATCTAACAATGTAGGACTTTTTTATTCCTACTGTGGTTTTCCATATAAGTTTATATCATTAGTTATCCGTCACAAATATAGTATACGTATTCTTAAACCACTTTGAACAAGGAAGATCCATAGCTTAAACCAACTACATGTTGAACAATAGGATGCAATCATTTATCAATGATAGTTAACAACTTAACATTACTATGGATCAAATAATTCTTTCTAAGATATTTTTTTAGCAATCACAACTTCCTTACCCTTAAATGGAATTTGTGATTGCGTCAAGAAACAATCTCCTATAAAAACATACTAACATTTAAAAAAAAACTGCAACATATATAATTTTTAATATTTGGTTGGTTTGGGTTTTTAGATTTTCACAACCCACGAGTTTCGGTTATAGACGGTTTGGATAATTTGGTTATTGGATAGATGGTTCGGTTAACCGCCGATCTTGGGCATGTGTTGGATTCAAACTAATTTCCAAAAATATAATTAGCTATATTTTGATGAAATAAAATACTGTCAATACTTTTAAATGTATAAAAATGAATAAACGACAACTAATGTGTTACTTATAGAAAACTGTAACAATTTTTTTTCCGGATACATGACATATGATTTGTAAAATATACAAAAATTGAAGGTTGGTTTTACATTGGTTAATTCACTTATTTATAAACATATAGCCACAACTGAACCCAAAATACTACATCAGTTTCTCAACCGGTTTAGTTATTAGAGTTTTATACACACCCATAGGTCCTAAAATTTAATATGGCATTTATCAAATAAAACTAAAGTTGTAAGAATCAAGCAAACTAAATGCACTAAAAACGTGACTAATATTATATGGGTCCATCTTAATATTTAAATAGTGAGTGTTATGTAAAAGATTTACATAACACTCACTATTAAGTGTCAAGATAATTGGAGGTGGAATGGTGATAAGGAGGGGTGTTTTTCGGTTGCTGCTATTAGAAGATGGTTAGCCGGTGATCACGAGGTTAATCAAGGTGAGATCTTTGAATGGTGTAAATGGATACCAAATAAATGTAATATTTTCATGTGGAGAGCGTTGTTAGATCGGATTCCTACTAAAGTGGCTCTTAGGAGGAGGAGTATTCATACAGAAGATACGCATTGTGTGCTTTGCGGTGACGGGGAGGAAACGGTGGATCATTTGTTTTCCGGTTGTGGACTATCGATGGGGGTCTGGGATAGTGTGTCGAAGTGGTGCGATATTCCAAACTGTTTCGCCTTTAGCCTTAAAGATGTGATGGAGCTTCATAAAGTGCACGGTATGTCTACGCTTCGCAAAGAGATCGTTAGAGGGGTGGTTATAGTTTGTTGTTGGAGGTTATGGAAAGCTAGAAACGAATCGGTATTTGAGAACAAAGTGGTCAAAGTCGTGGAGATAGTTGCGGATATCAAGGCCCTAATTTACTTATGGTTTAGTAATAGACATAGTAAAGGATTGGATCGGAAGTCTTGGTGTTATTTGTATATGATGTAATTTGTTTGGCGGCCTCTACTCTCCGTCTTGGAGAGTAGAGTAAAAGATGCTAACATTCAATTTGGTGGAATCTTATAGACTTCTAACACATTAAAATTTGTTGGAATGCTATAGATTTCTAACACATTGTGTTTAATGATATATCTATTTCAAAATTTAGCATGTTTATAAAAAAAGAGGAGTAGATATCACACCTTACGTGACTCTATTAGACCATGTGTAGTGGTGAAACAAAATAATGCCCGCACCATGGGGCATTATTCGACACGTGGCAGTCCAGTCAGCATGGGGCGTTATTGCAAAAGTGGCGTAGTGGGAATAGTGCCCAAATAATGCCCCTTCCAATCATTAAAAAGGATTAAAAAAAAAGAAACTTACACTTGGACCACTAATGCCCCTTCCCATTGGTCAGTCAAACATGTCATACTTGGACCACTTGTTTGTTGAGCGTTTTATTTAAAACGCTGCTCAACTTTTTTTTCAAAAAAATTGCATAATAACGCCCTATGTAATGGGGGGAAGACGTTTTTGGGCGTTTTTTTTGAAATTTAAAAAAAAAAAAAACGCCCCACTACGGGTGGTCTTAGGAAAGAAGAATAAAGCAAGAAATGTCCTCCGTTAAAGTTAGAATGAAATATTAGGAAGTAGAAAAACGTAGATATTGAGGAAGGGGTAGTTGAAAATCTGATTGCTTACACAAAACCGATGCTATAATAAGTTTCATAAATTTTATGTCTGTTTTCTAACACAAAATTATACCCCAAAAGGTTCAAATAGAGCCATGGTTTTTTTTTAAATTAAGAAACATTAATTATGTTTTGTTTCTCTTTTGGTACCGAGTGATGAGTTTGACGATAAAAGGGATACTACAACAACAACCAACAACAACCATACCCAATAAACCCCATCAATAGCGATGCTATAATAAAAGGGATACTGGATTTTAATAATCCTAACTTTCATACGTTAGCCGACATTAATCGGTTGCAGGTTTGGTTGGTGGGTTAGTCATGGTGCTAGCTAGAGGCACATGGGGTTGTTTATTTAACCATGATAAGGCGATTGTGAGAGGTGTAGGGAATGCAATTTTGTGGATGTAACTATTGGTTAGGGTGAAAATGAGTGTTTGAGGACGTTTAGCTTATGTTAATTAGAAGAGTTATGGTTTATATTCATGTTTTGTTGCTTAATTTATAGCTTTGTTTGGTTATTTTATGGTCATGATTTACATGGGTAGCGTTTAAATGGTTGTTAAAATTGATTGCAGATTTTAGGGTTGTTCTGACACTCTTAACATACACTAGTTTGGTCATGGTTTTTTATTTTTTTATTATTTTTTTAACATACACTAGTTTGGACTTCATGATTTTAGGGTGTCTCTGGTAGACAACTGAAGCTTATACCATTTTAACCTATTCGTTCGATTTGCGTTCAGCTAAAAAAGGGGATTTCGGTTAGTTGAAAACCGTGGTAGTTAGCTACTAAATAAAATTCCATTTCCATTGGTCTGTTTTCCGGCCCTTTCTTCATGTTAGTTAAGCAAAATAAGAAGTTCGCTTGCTTGCTTTGATGCTGAGTTATATTTTACATTTGTAGGTTCAGATAATACATTAAAACCAAAATCAAAATTCCAAAAGCTAATACATCAAAAGTCAAAACCTAAATCAATTAAACTTCATTTTTTAGTATATTGATATGATGTTGGATTATTCTGCCATGTATCCATCTTTTGCAATCTGCATATATTAGATTCATTAGTTATACTACTCAAAGATGTTAACTTCAGCATAAAATCAACGTTTAGGTATATCAGTTTGAAGTCGGGGATGGCGATAAGCGAAGAGAAGATTAAAATACTGAACGTTGCAGAAGTTGGCGGGAATATTTTCAAACCAACAATTTACAACACAAATCAATAATTTTGATGTTGAATATCAGATTTATGGGCTTGATGCTAAAATGGTGTTTACATCAGTTAGTGGACATCTTAAAATGGTCTTCCCAGATCATGTTAAGAGTTTTGAATCTTGTGACCCTATTACACTATTTGATATAGATATTGAAAAGTCACGAGGACCAGAAATTTGTAATAAACAATTTATGTGATGAAGCCAAAACTTGCAAGTACCTCATTTTGTGGCTAGATTGCGAAATTGAAGGGGAAAATATTGCTAACGAAGTTACAGAAGTCTATATAGAAGTGAATCCTTATCTCGAAATTCGTAGAGCTCATTTCTCATCCATATATGATACGTATGTGGATTGATACACTATTTATTTTTCCGCTCTAGAATATATTGGTTTTACAAATTGTTGTTTTTATCGATAGGCACATTCATAATGCTGCTAGAGATGCTGGATGGATTAATTACATGTTTTCTGATGCTGCTGAGTTCGGGAGAGTAAGTACCACCAATCGAAAGTTCGGTTTTCTGATGCTGCTGAGTTTGGATGGGGACCTCTAGTACATCTTTTGTCTACCCTGTCAGGATGTGCTCCCCTAAAGGAAGTATATGCAATAGAGGCCATACCTTGTGTACTATAAATATTGATTTTGAATATCAGATTTATGGGCTTGATGCTAAAATGGTATTTACATCAGTTAGTGGACATCTTAAAAAGATGGTCTTCCCAGATCATGTTAAGAGTTTTGAATCTTGTGACCCTGTTACACTTTTTGATATAGATATTGATAAGTCACGAGGACCAGAAATTCGTAATAAACAATTTATGTGATGAAGTAAAAACGTGCAAGTACCTCATTCTGTGGCTAGACTGCGATATTGAAAGGGAATATATTGCTAACGAAGTTGCAGAAGTCTGTAGAGAAGTGAATCCTTATCTCGAAATTCGTAGAACTCGTTTCTCATCCATATATGATACGTATGTGGATTGATACACTATTTTTTCCGCTCTAGAATATATTGGTTTTACAAATTGTTGTTTTTATCGATAGACACATTTATAATGTTGCTAGAGATGCTGGATGGATTAATTACATGTTTTATGATGCTGCTGCTGAGTTCAGGAGAGTAAGTACCACCAACCCAAAGTTCGGTTATCGGTTTTTGAAAATCGTTCGGATGGGGACAAAACATAGGTGTAAGGATGGGGACCACTAGTACATCTTTTGTCTGCCCATGTCAGGATGTGCCCCCTTAAAGGAAGTATATGCAATTGAGACAATACCTTATGTACTATGAATTGTACCTTGCCAGCTATAAATTACTCCTCTTCTTGTTTGTTCTTTTTTGTTTTTTAAAGGATGTTGCGAATTTCTTCAACAAAGATATGTTTGTTGCTCTTTAATATTTATGATAATTAAAGATACAAAGAGATGCGACGAAACGACTGTTTTTTGAATCTGTATTTTCATATGAAAGAGCAGTTCTCAATCATGAACGATCATATATATATATATATGTATGTATATATATATATAAATTAAAGGAAAAACTAAATCTGGAATTTCAGATCGAGAATCGTGAGTAAACTAAAAAAAGAAACAAATCTGAAAGGTGGAGTGGAGAAGAAACGAGTTGTGATTCTTGAATCTAGATTTTGATATGGTGGGCGCTGATGAAGAAACACGGAGTCATCACTGGGGTGATTTGAACCGCTTTCTCTGAGAGGATGGAAAATCACAACTTGCTTCTTCTCTTTGAATCCAGATCTGCAAAAAAAAAGTGGAAATGTAGAGACGGACGGTAGGGAAAGAATTCCCTTTTTCCAGCTACAAAAAGTGTGTTGCCCCATATCTCTTGCCCTAATAATGAGGTGAAGACCTCCTTATATAGGAGACATGGGCAACCCTAACCTCAATGGGCCAGGCCCAGTTAGGGGTTGTCTCTACAAGCCCACAACCTAGTGTAGTGTAAACTACATCGCGTTGGGCTTCACGGGTTAGTACGTAATAATAAATAACAAAATAATAAAAGGCAATAAGTAACGGAAATGTCCGATCGTTTGGGTCGGGTCCAATACCATACCCCATCAAGATTTTAGCAACGGTTCTGTTCGGTTTTTCTGTTTTTGAAACAAATTACGTAAGATTCAAAAATAAAAAGGTATAATTCAAAGTTTAAGAATCTTTCTTGAGTTAATTACACAGCTTATCGTTTATTAATACACAAAATTTCACTCTATCCTTTGTCTTTAAAATGTTCACTGCATGTTATTTATATACCAATTTTGCACACTCTTTATCTTTTTCTCTAACTACCATCCAACACCTCCGTTAAATGCTATCTCGTGAAGGGTAAAAACGTCAATTTGACATGTGTCTTCATTTAAAACACATAGTCTTCATTTCATTCAGCTTTCAAACACATCACATATCAAAATTACACAAGTTAGGGTTTCTTCAAAGCATTGAATTCAGATTTCAACAAATCATGGTATACTAGCAGATGTGGACCAGAAAGGCAACAATCATTGAGTGATGGGGGTTTGGTGTTGGTGGGTGCTATTGAGAGATAAACTTGGTAATGAGTTGTATTATTATTAATGATCATAATAGGTATACAACAGGGTCCTATATATGTAACACTCCAAAAACAGGTTTGGTAATCAAACCACGTTAATAGTAAAGACGGGTAAGAGTACCGTTAGTGGTAAAAATTAACCCGGTAAATAGTGAGATCGAAATAAATAAACTTTGTGTTAATTAAAAAGGAGAATAAATACTTTGAGAAAACAAAGTATATAGAAGGCCCCAGTTAACGGGACTTAAAATAAAACGGGGTATAACTTCCCGAACCCACTAAGTAACTAGGAATAACAACCTAGTTAGTTAAGTGTTATAAGATGTCAAAGAAACTTGGTTAATAACACTTTTACAACACTTTGTTAGTTAAGGGGCTAAAGTTAGCTAAAGTGAAAGAGGTTTTATTTAATAAAAATAAAACACCAAAACACACACGCAAGTGTGTGTTCTGGTCGTGAGTTCTAACATGAGAAAAAGGGATTTCTCTAATGAACCCTAAAATACACAAAATCAACCAAATCAAGAGGGCAAATCAAGACTAAATCGAAAACCAAGCTAAGATTAGTGATCACTCGGGCTAGAGGATCACAAGGTATGTCGAATTCCATCTTTTGGTGATGTTTTGAATTCATGGTGAATTATCATAAACGAAATTATTGCTTGCATGTTTGATGTAAGAGTGAAATTAGGATAAATCCATGTCTAGGAACAAACCCTAGTGAGGATTTGATGAATTAATGATGAAAAATTGTGAAATAGGTTATTACCCATATATGTGTAAGTGGGTTTTTATATGATTGTGATGAACACTTGAATTAGGGTGTTAAATTGATGAATATTGATGCTATGATACAAGTTCTAGATGTAGTTCATAAACACTAGATATAGAGGTTTGAATTTTGATGTTAACCTTGGTAAAAATAACTAGTTATGAACTAGTTTGTAAATGTGTAAAAGTATGCCCATTAGGTGTTTGTTAAAATGCCTAAATGAAAGTTAAAATGTTGAAATTTCGAGTGAAATGCACATTTGAATGATATGGCAAATTATGCGAAGTATGAAACGATAAGAGTTCTAAATATCATGTTGATTTAGACTTAATTGTGTAAACCATGTAATCAAAAGTAGTTAACTTATGATGATCTAAGCTAACTAATGATGAAGTCGAATAGTAGTTTCGACATAGAAAATAAGTAAGGTGGAATAGTCGTGATTGTTAATGACTAATCTAACCGCCTTGTAAATGTTGACAATAGTTCGATGCTTAACGAGCTAGGTGGAGGCTTGGGAAAGAAGCGGTCAAACGAATCAAGTACGAGAAGAAAAGCGTAAACCGGATGAGAGGTACGTGAAACTTACACACTTATGTAGAATACTTGTTTATTTTATACGTTATAAATGCGATAACGATAACATCAAAAAATACGGATTTCCGTTAAGAATATCTTGTAGTGTAATCTAATAATGAGGAAAAGGGTAAAAATGGAAATTAGTCAAGTGTTGACTAATGTAAATCGAAGTTAAAAGGATACCCATGGCGTAAGCCGAAATGGGTTGAATTTGTGAGAAAAGGATTTAAGAGAAAAAGGATTTGGTAATAAAATCCGGGATGGGATGGATGTATGAATTGGAAATCAAAAACCATGTTTTGATTAAATAGGTAACGTTCGGCATATAGGCCAAACGGGTCGAATGGTGATGATAACACCATTTGACAATATCGACTAATGTGATTGTCAAGTCTTATGTTAACAGGGGCGATTAGTAAATCGGATAATTGTGTCGCCATAGATTGTGTGATAATTAAAGCGAGGTATAAATCGGTTCTATTTGTTGACCCGGGCAGGTACGCTTATATGACTTTATAGTTAAAAGTGCAAGTAAGGTCGAATATTTAGTGAAGTCTTTCATCACAAAAATGAAGGATTAAATGACCATAAAGCCCTTGATGGGTAACCGGGTAAAACAAGCTTTAGAGGTTGTTTAGAAATTATTATTATGATTTTATAATCCTTAGATGCGTATAAAATTTGAATGCATAAACTTTCAAGAGTTGAATGCCCTAAATGTGTCTTGCCGTAAAACAACACATTTGAGAGGTAAAAACTCGGAATAAATAGTCTATTACTTTAAATCCACCACAATCGTAGTTGTGGTGGAAGACCAATCAATATGAATGGTTGAAATTATTAGGCATACGAGAATTGGGTGTGATTTATGCTTAAAAGGACATAAATACCCTTAATGGGTCACAGTAAGATTATAAGTAAAATGGGTAAATAATGCGTAGGAACCCGTGACTGGAACCTTATATGATAGACAATGTTGGAGATAAAGGGCTTGTGAAAAATGGGGGTCGAACAAACATGTTTGTTTGATAAACACATAGACGGGCCAAAATTTAGTAAAAAGATAATAAGTCGAAGGCTAAAAAATCTCAAATTTATTTAATCCGGATGTCGGATTTTAATTCCATGCGATGGAGAATTAAATTACGATCACATAGGAAAAGAATCGTGTAAATCGGATCAATAACGAAAGAGTTATGCTCGTTTTCGTAAAATCAAGCTTGGCTGGTAATATGCAGCAACTGATGCAAACATTCTGTCAAAATGAGGCTGTGGCGTCGCGCCACGGCCAGAAGGGTTTGCCGTCGCGCGTGGCGACGGACTAAATTCTTGAAATTCTTGTTTATTTTGTTTATTTTGATTATTTGACCCAATTACCTTGTTGTACTTGTTATTTAACTATCAAAACTGACTTCTAAGTTGGTTTTGATCATAGGTGAATGTCGAGAGTCCCGGGTGAAGATCAAGCGACGAGCAAGAACCGAACACACGTTAAATGAAGCTTCCGCGTCATTCTTGATTTGTTTAGTTATAAGTGAATTATGTAAACACTTATAAATATGTTTTTGAAATGTTGTAAACATGTGGGAATGTTAGTATGACAAGTTTTTGTAAAGTCACATTTTAGCATTAAAATGTGTATTTTATTATTAAAATCTTGAATAATTCAGTCGGGCGTTACAATATATAGACTATACATAGCATCATTAGGGCCGACTATTAGTGTCTAGGGCTAGGCCTACACTATACAAAGATATCGACTAATACTCCCCCTAAAGCTAAGGCCGGGACCGACTCTTAGCTTGGACTTTAAAACAAGAAAGCGATCTTGTCACACCCCAACCGATGGCGGAAACATTGGATTGAGACGAAAACGAGATTGCAAGAGACTTCATAATACTATTTGTGACAAATATTTACATAACGATAGTTCATTTCATTACTAAATCAAAGTACATTGTTTGGAACAAATACGAAAAGGAACATGAAACAAAATTACAACAACAATACAAAAATGAAAATGGGTTTCTATTTCATCCTACTAGATTTTGTTCATTATCATCGTCATCAAATTCCTGCAACACATATTAAAGTAT
The DNA here is from genome assembly GCA_030545235.1 of Helianthus tuberosus. Taxonomy (NCBI): domain Eukaryota; kingdom Viridiplantae; phylum Streptophyta; class Magnoliopsida; order Asterales; family Asteraceae; genus Helianthus; species Helianthus tuberosus. Next base: position 9,273,707 of record CM060381.1, on the reverse strand, counting down.
AGTTCAACACAAAAGTATTGGTGAGTATACAAGTTTGATTACTAGCATAAGTATAAAAGTTTAAATGAATCCACATGGCATAATTGTTAACTTAAAACTAACATACAATACTAGCATACAACTATACATGTCAACCCAAAGATTCCCACTATAACACAATCTAATCATAGCAATGAATAGACCGTTTTGTTTACTTAACATGACCTCAAGAATACAAGAGGTGCGTTAATTCTATAGTGCTATACATGTTAAGGGAGGCTTGTACGAAGTTAATGACAAGTATAAAGCATAAGAATAGTCTAGCATATACGAATTTAAGCATAACGTATTAAACATGTATATTGGATTGTTTGTTTGTTTTTTAAGCCTTAAGTATGTGATTGTGTGAGTTTGATAATGCATACGTATTGCACCCAAAAGCGTTAAAATAAAAAGGATCATGTACACTCACAGTTTTGCTAGCTTTTCGATTAATCCGTGAGTTTGAAGAATGTGGGAGTTGGAACACCAATGTTACCCTACAATGGGGAAATGAAGGTGTATGAGAATTCAGATTTTGACGAAGGATTCGGATTTGAATTCAAGTACAAAAAGTATGTATACACAAAAAAATATATATGTCTAAGTACTCGTTTTGACACTAAGTTTTTATGTGATTTCATGGGTCCTAAATTGCCCATTAGAATCATAAACGAGAAGTTTAGAACAAAGATAAAATAACCTAAGTTCATAATACCTAACCATAAACCGGTTAGTATCATGAATTCGGACTAGATCGAGTCTTGCCTAATTCCCTATAGTTATGGCTCTGATACCAATCTGTCACACCCCAACCGATGGCGGAATCATCGGGGTGCGGCACTGAGCGAAATAGATTGTCCAGAAGTTTCCATAACAACTATATTTACCAAATATTTAAAGCAACATGTCCCATACCATGTCGTATAAGATAATACAAATTATTACAGAAAGATCTAGTCAAATTGTTCTGTTCCGACAACTCAGATTTTTTGTATTACAAACAATTGTTTATTGTTGACCTAGGTCTTTCCCAGCCTCGATTTCACACCACAGAAAGCAAATAAGCATCCTAAGCACATGTCACATACGTTAAAGTAAAAGTCAATACACATAGTGTAAAGGTGAGCATACAAGTTTGATAATAACATATAGAGTTCGAAAGCGTTACGCATAACCATCACGTACACAGTGTGAAATGAGGCATGTTAGTTATCGACATGAACCTATCGATACCAATGACTGTGGGTTGACTGCCCAAGGCAGTTCGCAATACACACTCACCACTGTGAGCCATGTAGGTAATTGTCCTTAACAACCTCCGAGTGAACGGGTGCTGAGTCTAAACTAATAGTACTATCGTTGCTAAGGCAGGTAGACAGCATTCCATGTGTAAACATAACAAACAAGCATACATTAAGTCACGTATAACATGTGGTAACGGTTAGCGTTTAAAGTATTACGTAGTGTGTTTGATGTGATTTAGTATAAGTAACGTATGTAACACCCAAAAGTGCGTAAAGCAAAAAGGGATCGAGTATACTCGCAGCGATTGATGGATTGAAGGGAGCGCTAGAGAGTAGGGTTAGCCTGAACAGTTCGATAGCATAACGTTAAGTGACGCGCAAAACGATGCAAAGTACAAGTGAGTCGGGCAACAGTTTGATCGGATGGTAGTCCGATCGGACAGCCAGTCGTGCGAGAGGTAGTCCGTTCAGAGGGTCGTCCGGTCGGATGGCTGTTCGAGTGGATTGTTTCTTCCTTTGAGAAGGATGTGTTTGTGTATGATGGCTTGACTTTTGAATTTTTTGTTGTAGTATTTTGAAAACATGGGAGTATCTCTACCTTCCAGGTCGGTCGATCGGACGGTCGTTCGATCGGACGACAACCTGATTGGTTGGACATTTTAGCAGGTTGTCACTCGATCGGACGGTGGTTCGATCGGGTGGCATCCCTGGTGCGTTGAATATGTTGAAAATTGTTTAAGTGTGGAAGTCCAAATGTCTCATGATTCGAATGGCAGTTCGATCGGGTGGTAGTCCGATCTGTCAACAATTCGTTCAACACCCAGACTTCAAGTGTTGGCAAAAATGGTTAAGTGTGGGACCCAAGGTGCAAGTCGTTCGGATTGGCCAGTCGTTCGGATTGGCTGTCCGTTCGGACAGCAGTCCGATCGGACGATACCTCGCCTTGGTCGTCATGTTCGTCTTACACTTGGTTGTTTTGATTGTTTGTCGTTTTATCGAGACGTTTTGATAACGTGGTAACCAACAGAACCCCATCCTAAGATTTTGTCATAGCCCCTGATCCCACCCTGGGAGCGGGGGCCGTGGGCCAGTTTCGGTGGTATTCTGTTTATCTTATTTGGCAGCGGAATTTACATCAGGACCGTAGTTATGAAATATTTTATCAGAGTAAAATACCACATTTTTACAACATTAAACACATGGGTAAAACCCAAGTTTTCAGTATACACACTTTCTTAGGGATACACCCTATTTTATTTAATAAAACATCTATTTATTTTTAGGTAACTTTATTGCCACTTTTCCAAGCCTTCAGTGCTGTCCAGCTGGCTTCTATTTGGCTTTTACTTCTTGTTACCTGAAACTCGTTTTAAAAACATTTTGTCAGTGGGAAATACTGGTGAGTGAATCCCAGTTCAATCAAGTTTAATAAAAACCATTGTACAGTATTGAGGGCGATCTCGCAATTACATTTGTTTCCAAGTCATACCAATTATCACCCGTGGTACTGTCATACTCAACTTGTGGAAATGTTACTCCTTGACCAGGTGGTAACAAATTTTGTATACAAAACCCCAACATACCCACAATAATTGTATCCTTACAAATACTCAATAACTGCTTAATATATAATTTATCATGTGAGGTTTTGTAAAAACAGTTAACAAAAAGAGGATTACTCACATTGTTGTCTTAGATTATCCGTAAGGGTTTCTTGGTGACAATCTGTCACACCCCGATTTCCACGTGTCACCGGTGGGCCCGGTGGGGGAGTATCGTGACGTGGTTGGCAACATAATAGTCAAACAACACAATATTTAATAATGCACAGGGGAAGCAATTGAAAATGTAATACAACCGGATTTATTATTGTAATATCAAATGTCACAATATTCGGAAGTTTATCCACAGAAGGATCGAACATAAAATGGAAACAATAGTTCAACAGACTTTAGGCATCTTAAGCTTGCGAGACTTCTATTGATGCTAAGGAGAATATATCCAGCCAATTTCGTATAGTACCTGCATTTAGCCTTTTTGGAAAATACGTCAGTTTACACTGGTAAATACATTCAACTGACTCATTTTGAAAATGGTTTAAGAAAATTGGTTTGGATGCACGTGGCATAAATGTTTTATAATTTGATTAAAATGCACAGAGGCAAGATTAATCTTTTTAACTTGGGAGAATTATTTAATATTATAATCTTGTGAACGAATTACATGTTACTTATGCGTTCAGTAGCCCAGATCTTGTCCGGGTTAAAGATCAATAGACACACCACATCATTGAGTTATACACTGATAGGTGTACGCCTACACCCCGTGCTCAGGTCGTGGCCATCTCGTAAGATGATGCCAAGGATATCCGGGACATGGTCATTAACCCCCCAAAGGCTGTAAAGTAAACAAGACTGTTTAAACGAGCTGATCAAATTATTCAACTACCCACTTTAACGGTGGAGATTTGATGCCCGATCAAGCGGTATGCTATATACCGTAACCCAAGCCCGTATAGGGAAAATAAGTTAAAAGTATTTACCTGAGCTAAATATAAATTCAATCCCAGCCGTATACCAAATCAGCAAGTACAGATAGCTTTTACTGGGCTCCTAATCTGGAACGAAGGTTTTTAATAACCTATTAGAATCCTAACGGGTCTTTAATTAAGCTTAAGCTTAGACCGGCTAGTTTCAAAGATACGGTTCGTACGCACGATTAAGCGAAGACCGGATAGAATGTGATTTAGACCCGACAAGTTCAGAGACTTGTTTAATATGGGTCCTTCATGCACATTCTGGATTTTGAGATAAAACCGATAAGGTTTGACCCGTTTCGGCTATTTTATGTAAACTTGTTACATAAACCGAACCGAACGCGTAATAAGCGTAACGAGTATCTGAAAGAGCCATATACAGGTTTCCTTTGCTTCAAATATGTTGTGACATCAGTAGGATGTCTTTCATTATGCCCGAAACGTGTTTAAACACAAACTAGGCCCCGTGGGGGTAGTTTGGTTATTTAAAAGTTTATAAAAGAGTTTACGTGACAACCTGAGTTACAGGCCTGATGAAATCAGCAAATATACTCAATTTGCTAAGTTATATCAGTAGGTTAAAGCATGTATGTGAAATTTATCATTTTTAACCAACTATGCCCCGTAGGGGTATTTTGGTAATTTCACATAAGCCGGAAAAGCTCAAAACTGAAGTCTGAGTTTATCAACCTTTGCTTACTGTTAAAATATAATAATTTGCCTCTTATATCAGTAGGTATCAACCCGGGTATGTCCAATATGATTTTAAAACATACTATGCGTTAAAAACGCTAATTAAGGCGATTAAAGGCCATTTCCGGGTTCGATACTTAAATCTGATATTTTTATATTTCCAGAAGGCTTAAAATAATTTATTTATCATATGTGATCAGTAGCAAAAGGTTTGGAGTCGTTTAGATATGTAAAACTCATTTTATGGCCCGTAAGGGCAAAACCGACATTTACCGAATTAAGCCTACGACTATGAGTTATGCTCAGCCTAAACTTAATTAAAAATATTTAAAAATCCCAAAATAATATATTACATCAGTGGGTAAAGGTTTGATATCAAAAAGTATGTTTAAGTAGGCTATACGCTAATAGCGCCATTTCATTAACATAAAGCATTCATTTAGCGATAATGAGCATAACTCTTAATCTATAATTCAAACTGATGTCAAACTTTGCATACAAGTTTATATATCAGTAATTTAAGTTTCTACTCCTTTACATTTCCAAAAATCACGTTTTAAGGTAATAAGGGCATAATGGTCAACATACGAGCAATTAACGGTAACATGCATATTAATTGGATAACTAATGAACCAAGGTGTATAATCACAGAGGGTTGTTCTAATATGTAACCTAATCCAATTAAAGCTCTGAGGCATTTCTAAAACATGCCTAAACGGGTCAGAACTGAAAGTCAAAGTGAAAGTCAAACTATGTGACTCTCGGTTCCGAACCGGGTCTAAACAGGAAATTATCGGGTTGAACATGTTTAGAAATGTTCTTACACTTATTACTAAGTTATAACAATGATCCAATAGGTTGTATATGATCTACAATGTTAATTATGCATAAATGGCATTTTAGACTTCCTGTTGACTTTTTAAGTAAAGGTTTGACCCGACTTTTGACCTGGTTAGAGTGATGATCAGGGGAAACCCTTTTGAGGTTTTATTACCCACATAAATACCATCTTATATCTACCTTTGATTCGAGAATTGACTGAGCCATTATTGACTAATCTTGAAGTCAAACCGTAATTACGACGGTTTGACTTTTAGCCTAAATACTAAGCTAAACTCAATTAAAGAAGGACTAGTAGACTTACAAGAGTCCTATGCACGAGATAAGATCAGTTGAGGCTGCTTGGGAGCTCCAGAATTGATCCAAATGGGCAGATGAAGGTGTGAGGAATGAATTGAAAGTCATGGCCTTTATATAGTGAAATTTTCACCACAAGAACTTGACACACAACTCTATAATCGACCACAACCATCCAACATGTGTCTCTAGGGTCTAGGAACATTTTAGGGGTCGCCCATGAGTGAAAAATACCAACAAGATCGGTCAGAATTGTGCAAAACGGGCTGTAGCAGGTTTTTCTGCATCTGGGCTCCTGAGGCGGCCCGCCTCCCACTTAACAAAACCGTACGCGGGCCGCATGAGCCTGCGTTTCAGATTTTTATTTTTTTATTGTTTTGTATCTTGACCTTTGGCTTCACGAAGGGGCAACTAAGATTATTTCTTGCAATTTGACCCCCTTATCTTTACCCACAAGGGCTTTAGGACTTACACCCACTTTGCCAAGTCCCTGAACACTTCCGGTTAACCCGAAAAGTCTTAACTTTCAATGTTTTCACTTTAACCCCTCGCATACGAATTTGGTCATAACTTTCTCATACGATAACGAAACTTAATGAAATTTTAATCGTGCATTCAAGTGAGTATAATTAACATTTACAAAGCTTCGGGTTTGTCAAAAGGTCATTCAGAGGTATATCTTTAAACATGTTGACACATTTAACCCCTGTAGTTTGTAATCTCTCACTTTTAGCTTCGTATGATCCATGATTTATTCGTTTGATGTTATAAACATCATGTAGGGTTATTATGACGTATATTTATTCACAGTTGACACTTAGAATACGTACATTCACATACTTTCCATGTTTGTCAACTTTAGTCCTTTTATAACATTCTTTCACACGTTTCAAACTTTATGACACGTGTCAACACATTATAGGACGTGAATTTTCGAGGTGTTACACAATCTATAAATTACACAAATGCACGCGTGTTAGTATAATAACCCATTTTAACATTAGTAATACCCTCCCCGAGACGGCATTCCAACGACTACGTCGGGCAGAACCACGACAGCCGTTACGGAACCCTAGATCAATCGGGCAGAGTATCTAATACGTCTCCAGGGGTTATGATACTTACATCGGAGCAGAACCTCGCTATTTAAGGGGGTATAATACCCGTGTATAATACCTACTATCAGAATTTTGAGAGAGAAATGAAAAGTTTGAGCGAATTCGAATGAAATCCGATGGCCTGCTTATATAGTTGCTGAGTCTGGTTCTCTCGCGGCCCGCGTAACACAAGAGCAGGGCCTACGCGGCCCGTGTTGACTCCAGGTCAACGTGTAGCCCTTCTGGATCATCCACTAGACTCGACATGTGTTGGGCCACGTGGCCGCACCGGGCTGTGCCACCTTTTGGATCTCTCGCGGCCCGCGTAAATGTAAGCAAAGGCTTACGCGGCCGCCTAAGCCCCAAAAATCAGTTTTTTATTTATTTTTAATAATATTTAAGGTATTCGGGGCCCGTTTTCGTGTATGGGGTGTTTTTAGGGACATATTAGGATATTTTAAATATTTTTAGGGTGTCGGAAAATATTCGAGGGTGTCGGTTTACGTTAGGGTTGTAATAGCTTTAGTGACCCGACTGAACAGGAACCACCCAAGTTCAGTCAGTCCACCGGTTTAAGACGATTGTTCTTGGTTAACCCGGAATCGATAATCTCGTGGATAGAATACGGATCTTGAACCAACACAACCACAAGAATGAGTAGTAAGTCGGCACAAGCTCCGATTCTACCGGTTTTGAGTGCATTGAGTGTAAAAGAGTTGAAAGAAAGTTGGAAAACCATCTTTCAATCCTTTTTATTGTGAACATGTTTAGATCTATGAAAGATCTTTGTTTTTTTATGTGGAAATCGGTTTGATCTAATTTGTTCTTGGTGGATTGAGGCCAAAACATGAAGTTCTTCGAGAACACATGATGACATCATCCTAGAACACCTTGAATCTTGATGATTTCACTGTTAAAAGTTAAGATTCAAAAGGTAGAAAGGTGTAGGAGTGCGTGTAGATTAAGGAAGTACAATATTTATGACGAGATCTTACCGGAATCGCGAGAAATCTGAAGAAAAGTGGGGAGAACGAGTTGGTCGGACGTCAGTTGCCAAAAGTAGAAAGTATGAAAGTGACAAGGGGTATTTATAGGGTTACCCAAAGTGGAAAGGAGTGGAGAGGGGCTGGTCGAACGGTTAGGCAGCTCGATCGAATAGCCTGTCCGATCGGACGACAGTCCGTTCGAACGGCTGGTCGATCGGCTGGTCGCCTGATCGATCAGTCGCTTGGCTCGAGTGTCCGGTGCGACGAGATTTTCCGTTTTGATTTTGAGCGTTTCGATGCGATAGAGTTTCTTAGTCAAATTACTTTTAATCCCAACTACTCATATCTTGCACTATCTCTTCTCCACCAATTATCATACCATTTCGTTTGCGATTGAGTTCGATTGCATTTCGATTGGTTACCACACATAACATAAATATAGATGCACAAGTAACACATAAGGCACACACACACACGTATAATAATAACCAAAATGCGAAATTCGAGTTGCGAGCAATGTTTTAAAAACCGGACCGGACCGGGCCGGCCGGTCGGACCGGTCCGGTCGGGACCCGTCACCTTCTCCGGGCCGGTTCAGCCCCAAAACCGCTATCAACATCGAGCCGCCTATCGGGCCGGTAGCCGGCGGTCGGGCCGGCGGGTCTGCACTGTCATCGGGCCGGTTGTTTTTTTTTTTAAATAATGCCATTTATTAGAAAACCTAATCTAAACTCCAAAGAAAACAAACACCCCTCCATCCTGGTTCGGTTCGCTGTGCTCTCTTCCTGTCTTCTCTGCTCATTGTTCAAGTGCATCTTCTCCATCTTCAATTCAAGTTTAAACTTTCAGGTTTGAATGTTTGATTTACATTCATCTTCATCTTCAGTTTAAACTTTGGGTGTTATATGTGAGGTGGGGATGGTGGTGATGTGCGGGTGTGTGTGGGGGGATGGTGGTGGTGCGGTGGGGATGGTGGTGGTGCGATAAGGATGGTGATGGTGGTGCTGTGTTGTGAAGATGGAGAGAAAGAAAGAAAAACACAGCAGGTGTGTTTTGTGTGTGTACTTGTGTGGTTAGTGTGTGTAAGGAGAAAAAAGAAACTTTATAACCTAACCTGTCTCGTGAATGCAAAAAAGGCATGGCATTTCCCATAAAGTTTTTAAGTTCCCAATGTATAATCAATAAAAAGTCCAGCTAATATTTCTAAAACAAGTTATACATTTAAATATTTCAGTCATTTATATCTAATGTGAATCCGGTTCTTAAATCCGGTCGAACCGGTCCGACCTTTGACCCCGTAAGGCGACCGGGTCGACCTCCGGTCCGGTTCTGAAAACATTGGTTGCGAGTTGCGAATGCGATTGCGATAGCGATAAGGCGATTAAACATGCGATAAATAGCGATTACCGTGCGATTATTAATAGATACTCCACATAATACAACTAAAGCGAAAATAAAATAGACTAATCTACAAGTCAAAGAAGTCAGAACAGGAATTGAGCAAGGAGAGACAGATCGAATTTAGCAATCTTTTCTTCCTTTGACTTCAATCTTGACTTTGACTTTGAGTTCGAAACACGAGGTGTTACATGAAAAGATGGTTCGGTTAACTGCCAGTCTTGGGCGTGGGTTGGATTCAAACTAATTTCCAAAAATAACTTCAGTTATATTTTTTGACGAAATAAACTATTGTCAATTATTTAAATATATAAAAATGAATAAACAACAACTAATATGTTACTTATAGAAAACCTTCACAAATTTTTTTTCGGATACATAACATATTGTTTGTAAAATATACAAAGAATAAGGATGGTTTTACATTGGTTAATTCAGTTATTTATAAACATATCCACCTAAAATACTTCATCTGTTTCTCAACCAATTAAGTTATTAAGGTTTTATACACACACATAGGTCCTAAAATTTAATATGGTATTTATCAAATAAAACTAACTGAATTAACATGTTGTGCAAACACCATATTTTGAATTATAATCAGACAAACCAGATGAATTAAAGTTGTAAGGCCGGTAGGTGTGGCTTAACGCCACCCCGTCACCTCAGCCATCATAGCGTCCTGGGGCGCCATCGACCATATCGCCGGAATTAAAGGGGGGTGCCATCGTGTCCTCCCCATTGTGTTAATGAGCATAATTGAGGGGATGAAGGCTGAGATTGGTTAGAGGGGGGCGCTATAGCTAAAGAGGGGGGGGGGGTGATGTGTGCGAGTGTGTATATAAGTTTAAGTATATTTTAACCCCTTTTTACACGTTAGTCAAGTTTTAAATTTATAAAACATGATATTTTACTAACACTAAACACACATATGGGCAAGTGCACCCATCGTGAGCGTAGTATAGTGTTGGCAAGATACCGAGGTCGTCCAATGACACAAGAGCTTTTAGTACCGGTTTATCCTCAACGTCTAATCAAATCAAAAGTTTAGAAAAAAAAAGTTTTAAACTAGAAAAATAAAAACTAACTAAAATGCTGAAAATAAAAATAAAAGTAAAAACAGATAGACAAGATGAATCACTTGGCTCCGACTAGTGTTTAGTGTAACCTTTGATTATTTCCGCACTTTTGCACTATTTAAGAGATTATCTTAGTTATTGTAGTAGGCCCCTCTTTTGAAGGTGACGTTACCCTCAACCCAGTAGTTTGAGTCAGGAATGATACAATCCTAAAGGGTCGGATTATTGAAAGATAATTAATTAAGTTATTAATGCGTATTGTGGTAGGCCCCTCTTTTGAAGGTGACGTTACCCTCGGCTAAGTAGTCTGAGTCAGCAGGGATACAGTCCTAAGTAGCCGGGTTAAAGTATTAATAGTAGTTTACATATGAGGGGATCAAAGAGTTTGGACCCCCGCCATCTAATACCGGTGGGTATTGAAGGAGGTCCTACTAAATTTGACCCAGGTCCTTGCAGGATCTATACACTGAACAAGGCAAGACTCTTACCAAACTGTTCCCTTAACCCCCGACCAGGTAGCCAACATACCTCCATATAGACCGTGGAGATATGAATGATGAAAATCTTTTATTTTATATAGACAGTAAAATAATGACAAGACACCACGGACAAACAATAAGGAAGAATCACCTTCAACATAAGAAACTAGTTATTAAAGTCATTAATATATAACCAAGTAAAAAGTGCGAAAAGATTAAAAATAAAAAGTAATACACTAGACACTTGTCTTCACCAAGTGATGTAAGAGACTTAGGCAAACATGGCCTTTGATTGTCAAGAACTCTTACGATCAATCTTGGATCCTGAGACGACTCACACACTCTATGATGGACAATGGATGATGGTGGTGGATGATGGTGTTGTGATGGTGGTGGGTGGTGGGTGAAGTGTGAGAGAGGTGGTGTGCCAAGGGATGGTTTGCAAATGAGCCAAGCACCCCTATTTATAGCCTGAACAGTAGCTCGGGCACGGCCCCGTGTCCATCCTCCTTCTCTGTCTTCATTAATTGCTCTTGTCTGCATTAGTTGACCACGGCCCCGTGTCCGCTGGGCACGACCCCGTGTACAGAAGCGTATCTGTACTATCAAGATTTGCCTAGATTCTGCGAATCTTATAGTTGACCACGGCCCCATGTCCGCTGAGCATGGCCCCGTGGTGGGCAATAGAAGCTTCTACAGCTTTGTCTTTTATGCTGACACTTGGGCACGCCCCCGTGTTCACTGAGCACGGGGCGTGTTCAGGCTTCTGTTCTCTTGTTTTGCTTGAGAAGATGCTTTCGGGGAGGTCGGGCATGCCACGTTTGTTCCTTTTCTTGTATTTATGTTAGATTTAGCTGCCTTTTTGCTTCTTTTGTTAATTTGAGCTCATTTAATCCTGAAAATACAAAAGGAAGACAAAAGCACACTTTTTCCAACATTAGTACTAAAAAAAGGTTAGTTTTATGCCACAATTGATGTAATTTATATGTTGCATTTTGCACACATCAAATACCCCCACACTTGAATCTTTGCCTGTCCTCAAGCAAAACTCTTTTATAATGTTGCTTTACACTCCCAAATGGAATGGGTAGAAGAGAAGGTTTTTTTGGGCTTGTCATAGAGTGTCGGGATTTCCAAGATTCTTTATTAAGTTTATTTTTATTTATTTACAATCCTATTCGTCATGAGTTATTTAAAACTTTTCATAAGATAATTTACTTATTAGGGCATAACATGCCTTTTTAAAATTCCATTTATATACAAGTTCATATACCTCACGGGGGATCACTCAACACTCGGCCGAAGATGTATTTTAGTGAATCACTCAAGAGCGGCATGGAACTTACTCCTACCATAGGCTTGCCAAACAATCAATCCTCCACCTTTTTAACTATAAACCTTTGTATATATCAAGAGGACTTTTGGGTGAAGGGTTAGGCTTGGGTTAAAGGTAGGTGGTTGGGTTAGTTGTTAGTAGAAAATGGCGAAAAGCGTAAAAAGTATCGGTTTTCGTAAGACTTTTTATTTTTACACTTTTTATTTTGATGAAGCTATTATTCAAACAAAGTTATTTTTGATGAACTTGCTTGTTTATTTCTTTTGCTTCATCATCAACATTTTTCTTTTTCTCTTTTTTTTTTTTTTTTGAAAAGTCATACGAAAAACCGAGCTCGTTACTAAAACAAAGGGTTAAAAATAAAAAGGGTTTTGGTGGGTGAAAGGGTGTTTGGGTTAAGAAATGAAAAGGTTTAGGCTCAAAGGGGTTAACTAGGGGGATTTTGGGTAGGTGGTAAAAAATAGAAAAATAATGGTGTAGAAATAAAAAGGGTTAGTCCTAATGCCTCCATCATTTACTTACTCGGGTTTAAGTTGGTAAGGACCGGGAATGTATCGTCGTGGCAAGTTCTAGAGTTGTAAGAACCAAACGGCTATTCACACAAGAAACGAAAATGAGCATTTAGTTTAAAGATATGTATTTGTATACTCAATAAAGGCTCAAAACTCACTTTTGTGGGAATGGGTTTTTATGTGATCAAGTATATATAATCAAATTTTAACTAAGCTTGTCATGCCTTTTCATAATTTTCTTATATTGGTTCTTTTTATCACGACGCTATCGGTTGTAAATTTGTAAAAATATAACATTTTTAGAACTTGAAATTCCCAAGTTAAACCTAGACAAGTAAAAAAAATGAAAATTTTTGAAAAAAATTTGGGGTGATTAGCATTTCCAATAGAGTTTTGTGTAAGGCTTGTGATTAGGACTTGCGAGATTCAAAGCTTTAGCATCCCCCACACTTAAATTACACATTGTCCTCAATGTGTCCCAAAAATAGGTTTTTAGGTTGATTGATTGTGTAAAAAGGTGTGAAAAAGCAAAAATTTGTGTTACTGGGCAACTGGACACGGCCCCGTGTCTGATGGACACGACCCCGTGTTCAGGTGCCAGTAACGAAAACTTACAGAAGGTGGCCACGGGGGCGTGTCTTCTGGGCACGACCCCGTGTCTGTCAAAAGTCTGCACAATTTAAACAAACAGCAGGTCTGTGGTAGTGGGCACGGGGGCATGTCGGCTGGACACGACCCCGTGTAGACAATCTGCATAGTTGAAAAACAGGTTTCTGGCTCTGGTTTTCCTGTCCCGGCTTTAGTAGCACTAATGTTTAGTGCTCTAAGCCTCGTATATACCTAGGGATGGCAAAAAAGCCCAAGCCCGACGGGTATACCCGAAACATACGGGTCGGGTATACCCAAACCCAATGGATATGGGTCGGGTACGGGCTTAAAAAAAGAAAAAAATCGGGTACGGGTACGGGTATGGGATTTAGTGATACCCGCCCGATACCCGGCCCATTTACCCGAATAATACCCGAAATTATTATATTATAGATTTCCATATATAAACTAAGTACATATACTTATTACCTTCTCTATAGTCATATGTGGATATGTATTTGACAGGTGCTTAGTGAACAAATAACTTATTTCTGAGCATGTATATTGGATAGGGAAGCTATCACCCTTTATTATGTGGATGTTAATGCAATTAGGTGGTCCTAATACAATTACTTAACTAAGTAATCGTTTTGATTTAGTTTGGTATATATGGTCTGAATATGATATGTAAGTTATTAACCATATTTTCCTTTGTTATAGTCATTAAAATAGTAAATTATATAAACATCAAAGTAAAAATTGCACATTTGTCCCAACGGGTATTTTTATGAAATTAACGGGTATACCCGATACCCGATGGTTAATTACCCGACAAATACCCGACGGGTAACGGGCCGGGTATGGGACAAAGAATTACAACCGGGTACGGGCCTGGGATTACCAATACCCGGCCCAAGCCCGGCCCATTGCCATTCCTATATGTACCTGTTTTATCAATAAACACTACACCAAGCCATAGCAAACATCCTAAATTACCAAGTTCAACATCCACGTTACAAAGTTAAAAAGAAAAACAAATGCAGAAAGTAAAAAGAGTTAAAGGAAAGTAAATTGTTCAACACACGGCACACAGACCGGAAATTGTTCAAGATAAAGGGGGTTAACCTGTGGGATCTCCAACCATATGCTCCTACCTCTTCTCCTCCCGCCTAGTCCATGTCCTCGTCCTCATCGTCATCACCTCCTCCTCCGTGCCCCACCATGTACTCCCGGATGCTCCCAATGTCATCCTGAATGTCGGATATGTTTCTCTCGATAGCTCCGACCCGGGTGTACGTGTTGCTCGCCATGTGGTAGGTGTTCCTGGTGCACATGAGGTTTTCCTGCAACAAATTATGTAAACTTTGGAAGTTAGGAAAACCGCCTCCTTGTGAGGAGGATTGGCTCGGATCACCGTGGGGCTGGTACTGGTAGTGAGGAGGGTGTTGAAACTGTGGAGTGTGAAGGACAAGTGCCTCTTGTGGGTTCCATGCATGCCCCTGCATCCTTTGGAAGCTAACTGACCCGTCTTCAGCCTCGTAAATTAGGTTCATGGAGCGGCAAATGTGTACATCCACTCTTCCCGACCATGGGCTCCTTTCGAAGGACCTTGGTATGTTTGCGAAGTGCTTAAGAGACGGTATATCCACCCCCCGAAGAATATAGGGGTTGGTGAAGTAGCAAGCCGGTTCAAATGCATGTTTCGGAGCAGGAGGTACGGAACATCGAGGTGTCTGCGGGTATGAATGCAGTGAAGGACTATCAAATCTCTCAACCCAACAACGCCACCGTTATCATGCCTTTGGCTAAGAGAGTAATCGAGGACCCTATGGATGTATCGGAATAGTGGGTCCCTCAACTTAGTGCTCTTAGTGCTGCTCGGGTTGTAGTGCCCTTCACCAATCTGAGCCCACGCGGCTTGGCGTTCGTTCTCATCCAACTCTCGCACCCCTCCGGTGTTTTCTTCATTACCCGCATCTTCCTCCGCATACAGCCCAACTATCGACCCAAATTGTGCCATCGAAATCGAGTACCTAGTTCCACCACACGGGAATGACAACCCGTCATTGTCGAAAGGGTCGCACCTAGAATTGAACATGAAGGTGCTATAGAATTCCATAGTGCACTCGTGGACTGAGCGAAGTCGAGTGGTTAGGGCGACTCTTAGTGGACTGGTAACGAGGTTGTTAAACCGGTTAAGTTGGTTCACCATGGCTAAAAGATCCGTGCACACTTGTCTCGGGTATTCTTCCGGTCTTGTTTGAAGTACTTCGTATCTTGCCTAGCATCGAGCTCATTTGCGTTGAACCTCGTGAATTTTTTTGACATCTGAAAGAATACACCAAAAGTTAGCACGAAACAATGGAAATTTCAGACAAAACTGCAAACAGCAAGCTGGACACGACCCTGTGTTCAGCGGACACGAACCCGTGTCCAAGCGTCTGTTACTCAAAAATTTCATTTTTCGACCCGGTCCCGAAAACTTGAAAATTTTTGGTCCAATAGGTGCGGTTTCCCCCGAAAATGAAATCCCAAGTGTCGTTTTTCCCAAAACAAACTGTTTACCCCTTCAATTTTATCTTTTTCGGTTAAAAAACAAGGGTTTGGGGTTTTTGTGAGAAATCGGGTAAATCTATGAACAATACAAGTGAGTTTACTTCCTATAACATTAATCTAACTAAATGCTAACAGATTTATGCAAAAATTTGAGGTTTGATCCGGATGAAGTTCAAGAACCCTATATTTTTCCCCAAATTTTTGATGTTTTGACTACATAGAAATGCTTAATCTAACTACTAATAGTGATAGAATTATACCTTGATGTTGTTAGAATTAGAGGAGACGTCGAAAATCTGCGGAAAATCGCCTTGAACCAGAGCGTTTTTGGGGAAACGGGGCGTGTGGAATGGTGTAACTGTTATGAAAAAGGGGATTTATCCCGACAGTCGTGCGGACACGGCCCCGTGTCTAGCGGATACGGCCTCGTGCCGAGCGAAGTTTTTTTTTCAAACGTGCTCGTGTGAGTGCCCTTGTTTTCCTAAAAACTTGGTTAGAAAACTTACCAATTTAGATATCATCCCATTGATTTGTAACTTACCAGGTATGATGTTGTTGCTTTTACTCTTCGACTGTTTGAAGCGAGATTTCTTCCTCTTCATCCTCAATAAATCCTTGATAGAGTTTCAGCCGTTGGCCATTGACTTTGAATGGAATTCCATTCCGAGATTTAATTTCTACTGCACCGTGTGGGAAAATATGAGTGATGGAAAAAGGTCCTGACCACCTAGACTTTAATTTGCCAGGAAACAATCGAAGTCGTGAATTAAACAAAAGAACTTGATTTCCTACTCGAAATTCGTTAGGTTTAATATGTTTGTCATGCAAGTTTTTCATTATTTCCTTATAAATTTATGAGTTTGAGTATGCATAATTCCTAAGTTCGTCTAATTCATTTAACTGACAAAATCGATTTCTACCGGCAAATTCAAAATCTAAGTTTACATTTTTAATTGTCCAGTAGGCTTTGTGTGCAATTTCTACTGGCAAATGACAGCTTTTTCCATAGACTAGCTTATATGGGGTTGTACCTATTGTTGTTTTATAAGCAGTTCGAAAAGCCCATAAAGCATCATCTAATTTATCGGCCCATTCCTTTTTATTTAAACCTACGGTTTTTTCGAGTATTCGTTTTAAACCTCTATTAGTCACTTCGGCTTATCCATTTGTTTGAGGGTGATATGCTCTTGAGACCCTGTGATAGACCCCATATCTTGTTAGAATTTTTTCAAGTTGATGGTTACAAAAATGGGTACCTCTATCACTTATTAATGCTTTAGGTGTTCCAAAACGAGAGAATAATTTTTTCAGAAATCTTACCACGACTCTTCCATCATTAGTTGGAAGTGCCTCGGCCTCGGCCCATTTAGACAAGTAATCTACTGCCCCAAGTATATATTTGTTTCCTTTTGACGGTGGGAAAGGTCCCATAAAGTCGAGTCCCCACACATCAAAAATTTCACAAACAAGAATGCCATTTTGGGGCATTTCGTTTTTGGAAGAAATATTACCTGTTCTTTGGCAAGCATCACATGTTTTGACAAGACTTTGAGCGTCTTTGTAAATGGTTGGCCAATAAAATCCTGAATCAAATACCTTTCGTGCGGTACTAGCGGCACCATGATGTCCTCCGTATGGACCTTCATGACAATGGCGGAGAATTCTTCTTGCTTCGCTACCATGTACGCATCGTCGGATGAGTTGGTCGGCACACATTTTGAAAAGATATGGATCCTCCCAAAAATAATGCTTCACATTAGCAAAGAATTTCTTTCTTTGATGATGTGGCCAACCTTTTGCGACTATACCGCTAGCTAGGTAGTTAGCATAGTCGGCGTACCATGGTTCTTCTTTGTACTCCACCATTTCTAGGGACTCCGTTGGAAATTTTTCGTTGATTTGCTCGTCCCTGGTTGCCTCCAAAGCTGGGTCTTCTAAGCATGAAAGATGATCTGCCGTGGTGTTTTCTGCTCCTCTTTTGTCTTTGATTTCAATATCAAATTCTTAGAGGAGTAAAATCCACCGAATCAAACGTGGTTTTGCGTCCTGCTTTTTGAAGAGATATCGAATGGCTGCATGATCTGTATAGACTATAGTTTTAGAAAGAACAAGATAAGAACGAAATTTATCAAAAGCAAATACCACATCTAGTAATTCTTTTTCAGTTGTTGTGTAATTTTCTTGTGCATCGTTAAGTGTTTTACTAGCATAATAAATTGGGTGAAAATGCTTTTCTTTTCTTTGTCCCAAGACAGCTCCAACTGCAAAGTCACTTGCATCACACATGATTTCGAAAGGAAATTTCCAATCAGGCGCTATCATGATAGGTGCATTGACTAGCATTTCCTTTAGGGTTAGAAATTCTTGATTGTAATCCTTGTCAAAGATGAAAGGAGCATCTTTTTCAAGTAATTTTGTTAGAGGCCTTGAAATTTTAGAAAAGTCTTTGATAAACAACCTATAAAATCCGGCATGCCCTAAGAAACTTCTGATAGCTCTAACGGAGGATGGTGGTGGTAATCGAGAAATAGTGTCTATTTTGGCTCGATCAACCTCCATTCCTTCGCTTGAGATTTTATGACCGAGTACTATTCCCTCCGTTACCATGAAATGGCATTTTTCCTAGTTAAGGGCGAGGTTAGTTTCCTCACATCGGGTTAGCATTCGTTCAAGGTTATCGAGGCATTGGTCGTATGAATCCCCAAAGATAGAAAAGTCGTCCATAAAGACTTCCATTGTCTTTTCTATCATGTCATGGAAGATGGCTATCATGCAACGTTGGAATGTTGCGGTAGCATTACATAGACCAAATGGCATGTGTCGATAAGCAAAAGTTCCATAGGGACATGTGAAGGTTGTCTTTTCTTGGTCTTCGGGTGCTATCGGGATTTGAAACTAACCTGAAAAACCATCCAAGAAACAGTAAAATTTATGACTGGATAACCTTTCTAACATTTGATCAATGAAGAGCAAGGGAAAGTGATCATTCCTTGTTGCTTCATTTAATCGTCTATAATCTATACATACTCTCCATCCTGTGACGGTTCTCGTTGGTATTAATTCATTCTTTTCGTTAGTTATTACCGT
The DNA here is from genome assembly GCA_030545235.1 of Helianthus tuberosus. Classification (NCBI taxonomy): domain Eukaryota; kingdom Viridiplantae; phylum Streptophyta; class Magnoliopsida; order Asterales; family Asteraceae; genus Helianthus; species Helianthus tuberosus. Next base: position 9,254,958 of record CM060381.1, on the reverse strand, counting down.
CATACCTCCTTTCTTTGGAACTACTTGGATGGGACTTACCCAAGGACTATCAGAGATAGGATAAATAAGTCCAGCGTCAAGTAATTTGATGACTTCGTTTTTAACCACTTCTTGAACATTTGGATTTACTCGACGTTGTGCTTGTATTACCGATTTGTAGTCATCATTCATTAAAATTTTGTGCGTGCACATGGAAGGGTTTATTCCTTTAATATCTACAAGCTTCCAAGCAATCGCATTTTTGTGTTTTTTCAAAAGGTTAATTAGTTTTTCTTTTTCTAAACTATCTAACTTAGACGAAATAATTACAGGTGATTTACCATCTTTGTCTAGAAAAGCATATTCCAAACCTTTTTGGAAGTTCTTTGAGTTCAAGAGGTGGGTCTTTAGGAGACTCCTTATTTGGTTGCTCAATTTGATCAAGAACTTTAAAAGTTTGCTCTATGGCGACCTCTTCTTCAACAAAGTGGTCAAACTTTTCACTTGTATCGGGTGGTTCATCTTCATCTTCAATTAGGGGGTCATTATTGCCGAATGGATATTTCATTGACCGCTCAAGATCGACACTCTTTTTAAATGCCCCTAATTGAAAAGGTAGATTGTTGAACTTCCGGTTTTTCAACGCTTCGTGAGTTTTTACAAAGGGTCGTCCCAACACTAGAGGAGCGTCATCGAGGATGACAAAGTCGGTTGGGATTACCATTTGATTTGTATAAACCAAGACATCCTCAACTACACCGATTGATTTTATTACTTTCCGATTAGATAGAAAAATGGGTATTTGAAGTGGAGAAAAATCACTAATACTTAATTTTTTGAAAATGTAGTTGGGCATTATGTTAACACAAAGATCTTTATCAATTGTGACATTACTAATAAATGAATTTTGAAAAAAAACATGGAACCGGTGTGATGTTAATTTCAAATGGATCTTCTTTTATTAGCGTGGTTTGATCATTAGTTAACTTAACACTTATCGTTTCGTCAATTTTAGTGTTAGTGTTTAACTCTTTTAAAAACTTAGCATGAGTGGGTACTAAACAATGATTTCCAAAAGAAGGTGACAAGAGATTAATTTCTTCAAAATTAGACTCTTCTTGAATTTTAACGTTGTAGGACTCACCTTTTTTGTTGTTTAACTCATGTATCGGTTCTTCACTTATTTGTTCTTCCATTTTTACACGTTTAGTTATCTCTTCTTTATTTAATTCTTCTCTTGCGCGGGACTCCTCTTCCCTTGCGCGAGATTCTTTTATATAGCGCTCGATAACTTTAAGGTGTTCTAATATCCTATCGGTTACTTCGGTGACAGAAAAAGGATCGGGATTTTCAAAGCTCGAATCCGGTTGTTCGATCCTTTGTTCCTCATAATACCCATATGAAGTAGATGGTTCACACCATTGTTCTTCATTGTAAGCATATGTTGGATAAGGGTCGTAATTTTGTTCTTCATAATACTCATATGAGGTGGGTTGTTCACGCCATGGTTCCTCATAGTAAGCATATGAAGGTGGTGGCTCATATCTTGGTTCCTCAAAGTATGAGTAAGAAGGCTCATACCTTGGTTCATCAAAATATGAGTATGAGGGAGAAGGTTCATACCTTTGGTCTTCATAGGATGTGTATGAAGTTGATGGCTCGTACCCGGGCTCCTCATAGTAGGTGTATGAAGTGGATGGTTGATATAAGTTACAATATTGGACCGAGTGCGGGTCACCACGATTAGTGCAATAATTATTCCTATAATCATCCTCCTCATAGGTGTAGTTGCAACCTCCAGAGTATTGATCCATAAGAATCACTCAGTAGACCACAACCAAGTCTCGAGACCAGAAAACAAAAATAAAAACAGAAACAGAGGCTGGACACAGCCCCTTGTTCAGTGGACACGGCCCCGTGTTCAGGTTCTATATCTGGGCGTTTTAATTAAAGTTACTGATTTCGTTGAGCACGGGGGCGTGTTCAGTAAGCACGGCCCCGTGTTCAAGCTACTGTATCTGGGTGTTTTATGAAAAATATGCAGCACGGCCCGTGTTCAGCGAGCACGGCCCGTGTTCAGCCTATTGTAAATGCAAAACTAAACTAAAATGCATAAAAATGTGCGCGCGTTTTAAAAAGGTTTTGAAAAACTGATTAGGCCGTCGATTTTAACCCTTCTTAAAATCCTTGTGTCCCCGGCAACGGCGCCAAAAACTTGATGTGTGCGAGTGTGTATATAAGTTTAAGTATATTTTAACCCCTTTTTACACGTTAGTCAAGTTTTAAATTTATAAAACACGATATTTTACTAACACTAAACACACATATGGGCAAGTGCACCAATCGTGAGCGTAGTATAGTGTTGGCAAGATACCGAGGTCGTCCAAGGACACAAGAGCTTTTAGTACCGGTTTATCCTCAACGTCTAATCAAATCAAAAGTTTAGAAAAAAAAGTTTTAAACTAGAAAAATAAAAACTAACTAAAATGCTGAAAATAAAAATAAAAGTAAAAACAGATAAAAAAGATGAATCACTTGGCTCCGACTTGTGTTTAGTGTAACCTTTGATTATTTCCGCACTTTTGCACTATTTAAGAGATTATCTTAGTTATTGTAGTAGGCCCCTCTTTTGAAGGTGACGTTACCCTCAACCTAGTAGTTTGAGTCAGCAAGGATACAATCCTAAAGGGTCGGATTATTGAAAGATAATTAATTAAGTTATTAATGCGTATTGTGGTAGGCCCCTCTTTTGAATGTGACGTTACCCTCGGCTAAGTAGTCTGAGTCAGCAGGGATACAGTCTTAAGTAGCCGGGTTAAAGTATTAATAGTAGTTTACATATGAGTGGATCAAAGAGTTTGGACCCCCGCCATCCAATACCGGTGGGTATTGAAGGAGGTTCTACTAAATTTAACCCAGGTCCTTGCAGGATCTATACACTGAACAAGGCAAGACTCTTACCAAACAGTTCCCTTAACCCCTGACCAGGTAGCCAACATACCTCCATATAGACCGTGGAGATATGAATGGTGAAAATCTTTTATTTTATATAGACAGTAAAATAATGCCAAGACACCACGGACAAACGATAAGGAAGAATCACTTTCAACATAAGAAACTAGTTATTAAAGTCATTAATACATAACTAAGTAAAAAGTGCGAAAAGATTAAAAATAAAAAGTATTACACTAGACACTTGTCTTCACCAAGTGATGTAAGAGACTTAGGCAAACATGGCCTTTGATTGTCAAGAACTCTTACGATCAATCTTGGATCCCGAGACGACTCACACACTTTATGATGGACAATGGATGATGGTGGTGGATGATGGTGTTGTGATGGTGGTGGGTGGTGGGTGAAGTGTGAGAGAGGTGGTGTGCCAAGGGATGGTTTGCAAATGAGCCAAGCACCCCTATTTATAGCCTGAACAGTAGCTCGGGCACAGCCCCGTGTCCAGTGGGCACGGCCCCGTGTCCATCCTCCTTCTCTGTCTTCATTAATTGCTCTTGTCTGCATTTGTTGACCACGACCCCGTGTCCGCTGGGCACGACCCCGCGTGCAGAAGCGTATCTGTACTATCAAGATTTGCCTGGATTGTGCGAATCTTATAGTTGACCACGGCCCCGTGTCCGCTGAGCACGGCCCCGTGGTGGGCAATAGAAGCTTCTAATAGCTTTGTCTTTTATGCTGACACTTGGGTACGCCCCCGTGTTCACTGAGCACGGAGCGTGTTCAGCCTTCTGTTCTCTTGTTTTGCTTGGGAAGATGCTTTCGGGGAGGTCGGGCATGCCACGTTTGTTCCTTTTCTTGTATTTATGTTAGATTTAGCTGCCTTTTTGCTTCTTTTGTTAATTTGAGCTCATTTAATCCTGAAAATACAAAAGGAAGACAAAAGCACACTTTTTCCAACATTAGTACTAAAAAAGGGTTAGTTTTATGCCACAATTGATGTAATTTATATGTTGCATTTTGCACACATCAGGGGGCTTTAAACAAATTAAAGGAATGGGCTTTAAAGCCCCCTATGTGACGTGGCGTTGACATGACGCTAAGGTAGCGTGATAAAGCCTATAAAGGCTTTATACCACACCCTTAACCCTCTAGCCTAAGAATCAAGCAAACTAAATGCACTAAAAACGTAATTAATATTATATGGGTACATCCTAATCTTTAAATAGTGAGTGCTATCTAAAAGATGCCAACACTCAATATGGTGGAATCTTATATATTTCTAACTAGGGTGAGCGAACACCGAATCATAACCGAAAACTGAACCGTTAATTGAAAAATTAATCGAAATTAACTGAAAGTGTCTAAACCAAACGGTTATGGTTAGGTGAATATGATTAACCGGCCTTTCAGTTACGACTACGCTTAAGGTATCTTTGTAAACCGAATTTAACCGAACTGAACCTTTTTTATATTTATTTGTAATTCTTTTTTATATTTACGTTTAAAGTTAAATATTTAGTACGCATTAGATTTAATTTTTTTTTATCATTTTCCTCTTAGTTTCTTGTCTCTATTTATTTGTCACTTTTTTTATTTATTGTGTTAGTAAACTAAATATCTATATCCAAAATATGGTTATATTAATTATTATATAACTGAGTTAGAGGACAGTGTCGAATCCACAGTCAGGGGGTGTTTTTTTTTATGAAAAACACTTCAGAACCTCTTATGTCTGCCCCACGTAGACCACGCGCAGACGTTTGAGTCTGTAGCGTGTTTGTTTTTTGGAAGTGATTTTATTAAAAAACCACTTCCAACCTTTTCCTCGCACAGACCATGACCTTGCCTCAAGCAGTGTTGCAAAAATCGCGACTAGTCGCTAGTCGGCCTCCTACTGAATAATTTTTCACTATTCAGTTAAAAAATCGCTAGTCGGTCAAAGCCGGTGCTAGTCGTGTGACAACCGGTAATTAACGGCTTCTAATTACGCGGTTAACAAACGTTTAGGCGATAATAAGTAGTGTTCAAGGCACGAATAAGGTTAATTAGGCCTTTGGAGTGCCTAGGAACGTCAAACCGACTTTACAGTGCGCGTATGACGATCCGCGGAGAGACTGCAGAATATTAAACGATAACGCGCTGAAACCGAATGAAATACTGACAACGCCGACAAGTACAAATTTTATACGCACAACTTATATATGTGAATGTGGTTTTACGAAGATATCATGCTTTCGAACGTCGTAAAACGCATACGTGAACGAAAAACCCGACTGTAGATACGCACCGACAACGAAACGGAAGCAGCGGATGCTTATATTTCCTTCAAAACTGAAATATTATGACGTATTTAGCATTGAAATCGAATTTTATTATTCGTAGTTGAATTCAGATCGAAAAACGGATTAACGATAACAAAATAAATCTTTACGCGATTTTTAACACAGGGACGATCGTATGCATGATGCATCAAACGTCAACTACCGATAGCATTTCGCATGTTTTAAGCTTTAAATGGTGTTTTGCGGCGATCCATTAAACTCGAGAGCGCAAACGGGCCCTGAAAACGTTAACGGGACAGCAAAATTCATGATACACGTTAATGGGCCTTTAGGCCTAACCCACTTTATCAAACCCTAGACATATATAGATGTATCAAACCCTTATCCATTCATTCTTTGTTTTTGAAAGGGGAACATACACGCACACCATGCTCCCCTATTTCTTCTACCACCCTAAGACAAAACACAGACAATACACCTGAAGACTCAAAACCAGTTGGTGCGACCTGGTCAGAGTAGAGCTTCAGATGACCTAGCAAGAAACCTGCAAGATCACAAGAGAACAAACACACCGTTAGCCTCGTCACAGGGAGGGGGGCCTCTCTGTGACCAAGCTCGGGCGTGAGAACAAGTATTTGTGAGGAGGAAATAGGTCAGGGAGAGAGAGAGGAGAGTTTAGAGAGAGAAAGTAGCGATTACCCCTTGCTGGAAGTCTTGGCGGGGTATTTATAGCTTTTGGGTGTGCTGACGTGGCAAGTTAGTTAGGGTCGGACCAGTCGCTATCATGGCAGTTATGGAGGTGGGACCCAGTTAGTTATGCCGCACCAGCGTATCTGTTCGGTTCGTCTTATGATGCAAGGTCCGGTCCGACCTTAGTGTGCCATGATTCGGTTCTATTTATGGCGGTGATTCGGTCCGGTCAGGGACGTATCCTCATCAAGTCCCCCTAGTTCGTAGCGTTTCTTAGATAACAGCTTCGAACTATGACGGCGCAATTTTGGCAGTCTAAATCTCTGATTTGTCGTTTTGTGAAGTTTTTTGAATTTTAAATTTCTAGGCGGTGACCTTAGTTGGGTAACCGACAGTCACTTTATGTTTCCCGCCTGATGTGACGGTTGGTGTGCGTCAGCTGTCATGACGTGTCACCATCTGATTGGTAGTTTTAAGGCGGTTCCATATCCCTATAAAAAAGGGGAAAAAACAATCTTCCGATTTCACTTTTCATCTTCTTCACTCCTTTTTCTTTGAAAACAAACGATCTGCAAAACAGGTTAGTTTCCTCCTTATATAATGGCAAAAAACAACTTGTCCGGTTGTTTTAACGTTTTGAATAAAAATGGTTTAGCCTGGTACGTTGAAAGATATGCAATCCCTGCATCTCTGCACCCCGTTCTCCCAAAAAAGAACACGCCTATTTATCCGTTTCCTTCGGGGAAGATAGGGGTTTACACTCGTTTATTCGATTATTGTAACTATCGTCTTCCTCTGACGAAGTTCTTGATCGGAGTTCTTACGTTTCACGAGGTTCACATTTCTCAAATGAACCCCTTCGGCCTTGCCAAGGTGTGTCATTTTGAGTTGGCTTGTCGTAGTTTGGGATCCGACCCGGACTTGGATGTGTTCCGGGCTTTTTACAAATTGAATCGGTCCGGCAACTGGTACACTTTTGAGGTCAGAGATAAAAATTCCTGCTGCTATACATGGATTACTACTAGCATAAAGGACTGGAAGGAACGATTTTTCTATGTTGATGACCGGTGCGTTCCGGAGTTTATGGTATGGAGGAACAAAAAGATGAAGCTCCCGTCTTCTCTTCCTGAAGACTTTGAATTTAATAGGGACTTATACGCGAACTTGATTAAGGAGGCAGGCCGCATACAAAGTTATCCGGAACACATTCTTGTTATGGGGCGGATCAGCACGATTTGGGCCGAACCGGAGTGGTATCCTACCCTTAGGTGGAACGGAGAGGGTTAGTCTTGCCTTTTACTTTTGATACGGTGCTCGTCGTGTCGCTCGTATAATTATTTTTTTTTACTTTTATCTTATCTTTCATTATACCGGACTTCGGATACTACTTGCTTACTTTTTTGTAGCTATGGGTTTGAGAGAAGCTTTAAGATTGAAGTCCTTCGACTCCAAGGAGCTTGAGATCCGAGCCACAAGGACACCGAAAGGTGACCCTCCGTATCTAAACGTGGTGCAGGAGAATCTTTATCAGATCCGAGAGCCGGAAGTTCCGGATGACCAAGGAGGTTTAGCCGGTCAAGGAGGTTCAGGCTCAATTCCTGCGGCACAGGCAGCGGATGTTGCTCCGGCTCAGACTGTGATGGTGACCGGCAGTGGTAAGGGTAAGGGTAAGGAAACTGGTTCGATCGGGTCGAAAGGGTCCGGTTCCAAGTTTGTGATCGAAGATGAAGGTGTCCATCTATCTGTCGGGGATGAAGAAGAACGCGCTGAAAGTTTAAAGGAGGGTGGTGACGATGATGATGAGGAAGAGGAAAACGAAGAGGAGCAACCTCAGATTAGCTTGAAGAGGAAAAGAGCTCCGTCTAAGTTTGGTCCCAAACCTAGGCAAAAGAAGATGAAGACGGATCTTAAGACTATTACTCTAGATGACGATGATGACCAAGTTACTGAATTTTCTGCTGCTGGAGGCGTGTTAGCGAATTTAGACGCTCATCTTCATGGGGGTCGTACCCCAAGGGACCACCCGTTAATCATTCCGTCAAGCCCATTATCCTTTGGGGGAGGGGCTACCAAGGTTGTTGCTGATGTTCTCATGTCCGATCCCAAGAAGACCGAACCTTCTCCTTCGGGTAAGTTCACCACGAGGGTTGCTTCTAATGTGTCAAGGCCAAGCCCCAAGCCCGTTGATGGTGGGGACAGTGCCTCTTCGTCCCCTTTATGGTATAATACTGAAGCTGTTTTCTTATCACGGGAGTTAGGTTCGGGTGGCATTGAGGATATGGATTCAACTAGAGCATTGGAGAAGTATGCTCCGGAGTGGTCGCTGACGAACAAGGACATGATAGTGGATGCTCTGTCGGCGAAAATGGCATTATTTCATTTGGGGACTCCAGCTGAGCACTCTCATTATCGGAAGATGAGCGGCCCGGAGCTTGGGAATGCCCTTATGATAAATCAAGCTCAATCTAATTCATTGGTGGTGGAGTCGTACAAACGTTGGATTGAATCAGAATCAACCTGTAACAAGCTCTGACGCGAAATTGCCAACTTGAAAAATGAAGATAATGTTCGATCGAAGACGAAACAAGAACTGAGCTCTCTTCGATCTCAGATTAACCGTTTAAAGGAGCAAAACTTAGAGGCAAAAGAGGTTAACAAATCGACCCAGGCTTCGGCTGCGGCCGCTTATGAGGCTCGAGACAAAGCTCTTCAAGATTTGGAAATTTTAAGTCAAAATTCACTGACTTGGAGAAAAAATTATCTGGTGCGGAGAAGAAGCATGCGGCCGAACTGAAGGAAATGCAGACATCTCACGATCAACTTCTGGCCGATTATCACCGCCTAGTTGATGGTATGTTCATAATCCATTCATCTTTTATTGCTTCCCTTTCTTGCTCATTGAATCTTGTTTCTCTGTAGTTAAAGACGAATTAGAGAGAGCTCGTGACAGGGAGATTGAGTCACATAAAACAACGATCGATGAGGCAAAGGGGATGTTGATTCGCTGTGAGCGTGATATGATTGAATCGTATGCCCAATTGTCGGAGCTTAAGCTCACCAAGCAATGGTTCTTAACAGACGGGATCGCGTGGGTTGTCAAACTGGTGCATCAAAGCCCGGAACTGGAGAAAGTTGTTGCGGATTTGGTGAACAGTGTTAACGCGGTTGGAGCGAACAAAGGTATTAAGTACGGCTTTGAGGCCGCTAAGGGCCCTGCTCGATCCTTCGAGGAAGTTCCCGGGTATGACGGAGATGCTCAAGACAAATTAAATACTGTGGTAAAAGCTTTTGAAGATTTCAACATCTCTGTACTTGGGAAAGTTGCTGATTTGGTGGACGAACCTTTATCCGTTATCAAGCAACAAAGTGAACTTCCCATAGTGAAAGAAAACTTTGAAGCTTGAAACTCGATCTTTCTCGCCATATAACTTTTAGCTTTTATTCGTTACTGTAACCGTACAATTTTAAACATCTAATTCCTTTGGCATGTAACCAGTACAACTTTTGCTTGAAATATTCAACTGACATGTTTTATGCGGAATCAGACCTTGTTATTTGGTTATTCATTCCTGGCTACTTAGTTTTCAGTTTGCGTCCAAACTTCACTGCTCGACCAGGTTTTTGGTTCGGTCATCTTAGGTGACCGAAGCCTAATAAGAAATCCTTTGACTTCTTTTTTCTTAACTGATTGATTGTAATCGGACCGTTTTAAGTACGGACCGTTTTGCTTAATAGATTTTGTTATTTTTTGAACTATTTAAGCCTTCTCGATCGGCGCGAGGCATGGGTCGAGGCCCGTTTGTGCACGTTTAAAAAATTGTTCGAACTTATACATATGCTGTTTTATACTTATAAAAGTATAGATCGCTTTATTCATTGACTTGCTAAATCATTGGTCCGGGGAAAAACCCTCCCGGTTACAAAGAAAATGGAAAAATATCGGGGCATTACCCTCCCGAATTACACGTGGAAATTGGAAATAAGAAACAAAAAATAGCGATCTTTCTTAGCCGTAGCAGGCTATTCACATGAAGCATTTCTTTAAATGCACCCCGTTCCACGTCCGGGGCACAGGAGTTCCATCAATCTTCTCCAACACATACGAGCCCTTATCGCTAGCTTCTTTGACTCGGTACGGTCCCTCCCACTTAGGGGTTAGCTTGCCGGGAGCTTCAATGCGGCTCGCATCGTTGTTTCAGAGTACGTAATCTCCGACTTTGAACTTGTAGAGTTTAGCCCGGGCGTTATAGTACTTCTCAATCTTCTTCTTGTATCGGGCTTCTTTGATTGCCGCGATGTTCCGGCGCTCTTCTAACAAGTCAAGGTTGGACCGGAGTTCATGCTCATTTTCCTCCCAATTCTTGCACCTCTGGTTTGGGAGTCCGATCTCAGCGGGAATCACTGCCTCGGTACCGTAAGTAAGACTAAACGGTGTTTCTCCGTTGCTAGTCTTGTGCAGTGTTCGGTGCGCCCATAAAACGTTCGGCAACTCGTCCGCCCAGCCTTTTCCCTCGTAACCAAGCCTCCTCTTTATCCCATCGACGATTCGTCGATTTATCTGTTCGACCTGTCCGTTACCCTGGGGGTGGGCAACCGAGGAAAGGACTTGGTTAATTTTTAGATTTTCACACCAGCGCTTGAATGGGTTTTCTGCAAACTGCTTTGCATTGTCGCTTATGATGTAGAGTGGAAGACCGAATCGGCATACTATTTGTTCCCAGAAGAAACGTGTTACGTTGTAGCCGGAGATGACTGTAAACGGTCGAGCTTCCACCCATTTGGTGAAATAATCCACCGCGACTAGCAAGTACTGAGCGCTTCCGCTTGATCTTGGAAAAGGCCCGACGATATCAACGCCCCACTTTTGGAAGGGCCATGCAGCAGTTACCGGTATCATTTCATTCTTGGCTCGGAGGCTGATTGGTGCGTGCTTTTGGCACTCGTCACACTGTTGGAGCTCTTTTACTGCACTTTCATGCATCCCGGGCCAGTAATACCTTGCGTTTTTTACTTTCGTCACAGTCATCTTTGGTCCGGCATGAATGCCACAGATGCCATAGTGTATTTCCCTGATGATATAACCGGCTTGCTCCGGGTCCAGACACTTTAGCAGGGGTCCGAGAAAAGTCTTTCGGTATAAGCCTCCTTCTTGCATCTGGTATTGAAGAGAGTTGATTTGGACCTTTCTTGCTTCCGCTTTGTCGATCGGAAAAACGTCATGCACCAAGTAGTTAATTATTGGCGTCATCCACGTTTGCGACGGTGCTTGCATGACCTGCGGAGCTGCAATTGAAGGTGTAGTTAAAACTTCTACTCTTACTTCTTTGGCTAGGTGACTGAATGACACTGATGCCAACTTGCTCAGTGCATCGGCTTTCTTGTTCTTGCTACGGGGAATATGCTCGACTTTACATGCTTCGAATGACGACATAGCTTGCTTCACCTGTTCGAGATACTCGATCATATTTGCTTCCCTTGCTTCATACTCTCCGTTTACCTGATTTGCTACGAGCAGCGAATCTACATGAGCTACAACATTTTTAGCTCCGACTTTCAGCGCTAGATGTAGGCCAGCTAAAAGGGCCTCGTACTCGGCTTCGTTGTTTGAACTCTTAAACTCTAGCCGGAGCGCGTATGTTATATCCGTTCCATCTGGGTCGGTGAGAATTAGGCCCGCCCCTGCTCCTTCAGAACTAGAGGCTCCGTCGGTATACAAGGACCAAGGCTTCTCTGGAGCTTTTTCAACTTCTTCCCTTCCTTTATCTTCCGGAATTTCTACTAGGAAATCGGCTATTACCTGCCCTTTCAACAGACCCTTGGTTCGGAAAGTAATGTTGAATGCCCCCAACTCGATTGCCCATTTTGCCATTCGACCTGAAACTTCGGGTCGACGGAGAACGTGCTGGATTCTCTGATCCGTTCGTACCTCGATTGGGTGGGCTTGAAAGTATCGGCGAAGTCTTCTTGAAGCATGGACTAGTGCCAGGGCCAGTTTTTCCAAGTTTGAGTATCTTGTTTCGTAATCTTTTAATGTTCGGCTTACGTAATAAATGGGGATTTGCTTCCCAGTACGGTGAGCAACTAATACTGCACTGATAGCTCCGAATGACGCGGCTAAGTATACCGTTAATACCTCATCTTCTTCCGGTACGGTGAGAGTTGGCAAAGTGCCCAGACAGGTTTTAAGCTCTTCGAAAGCTCGTGCGGCTTCTTCCGTCCATTTAAACTCCGATCTAAAGCTTTTTCTGAGAACATCCATGAACGGGAGCGACCGGTCTGCTGCTTTTGACAAGAACCGATGGAGAGCAGCCAACCGTCCATTTAAGGACTGAATCTCTTTAACCGACATCGGAGGCTTCATTGTAAGAACAACATTAATCTTGTCTGGATTGGCCCGCAAGCCTCTTGACCCAACCATGACTCCCAGAAACTTACCTTCTTCTACCCCGAACGTACATTTTTTGGGGTTTAGCTTCATGTTGATGCTTCGGAGTCGGGTAAACGTTTCAAGTATGTCTTTTAGCATGGTGGCCTCATCGTGACTTTTGATCACGATATCATCAACATATACTTCTACGTTTTGCTCGATCTGATCTAAAGGCTTTGCTCATCAAACGCTGGTACGTAGCGCCGACGTTTTTCAAACCGAACGGCATCTTAGTAAAACAATACACTCCTTCATTGGTGACAAAGGCTGTCTTATCCTCATCTTCGACCGCCATTTGTATTTGATGGTATCCCTTGTAAGCATCCAAAAAACATTTCAACCTGAACGTAGCAACGGAGTCAATCTTCTCATCAATCTCCGGTAGAGGAAAACAATCTTTCGGGCACGCATCATTTAAATCGGTGAAATCAATGCACATTCTCCATGAATTATCTTTCTTCCGTACCAGAACGGGATTTGACACCCATGTTTGATACCGAACCTCTCGAATGATTCCTGCGTCTAGGAGGCTTTTAACATCTTTTGCAATGGCTTTGGCTCGATCCGGCGCCATGTGCCTCTTCCTTTGCGCTATTGGTTTGATTGATTCTTTTACGTTCAGGTGATGTTGTGCCATAGATCTGGGGACTCCTTGCATATCGGAGTGCTTCCACGCGAAGACGTCTATCGAGTTGCTTAACAATTCCCACAAGAGCTTCTTTGTTCGTTTTGGGAGCTGAGCACCAATAGCTACTTGTTGTTCAGGAAAATCCGGGTTGATTGCCCAAAGTTCCGTAGGTACTTCGGACTTTTTGGAGCTCGTTTCCACTGCATGTCTCACTTCGGCGACAAACGAATTTGACTCTGAGAAAATAGTAGCAACTCCGGCCTCGGTAGGGAATTTAATAGCTCCATGTATTGTTGAACTGATCGCCCCGAGGGCTCTCAATCCAGGCCGTCCGAGTATTATGTTATGCGATGAATGAGTGCCAACAACCAAGAAGGTTAGTTGGACAGTCCTGCTTTTATCACCCTCTTTGAATGTAGTCGGAAGGGTAATCTGTCCTATTGGACGGACCACCTCCCCGGAGAAACTAATCAGAGGGGTGGAGACTTCAATCAACCTCTTTTTTACTTGGGGGTTCAACTGCTGGAAACATTGTAAATACATGATCTCGAAAGCGCTTCCTCCGTCCACGTAAATTCGTCGGACCAGGTGTCCGGCGATGACAGCCGAGATTGTAATTGGTCCGTTCCGAGCATCATCGGGGTCGATCGGAGGGAAGTACGTTGGCTGATGCATCCATGCTGCCATATGTTGGTTCGACCGCTTTACCCCTCTTGGTTCGGCTGACCGGATCATATTGATTCCGGGCTCGGTGTTCGGATTATCAATTGCTGTTGCTGACTTCTTCCCATCTTTCACTTCTTTCACAAGGTGCGAGAGTTTACTGGATCGTACAGCCTTCTCGATTTCTTGCTTCAGAGCCCAACATTCATCAGTCGTATGACCCTTGTCTCGGTGATATTCACAATATTTCTTGGAGTGCCTGTCCGAGCTGGGTCGTTGCTTCGACGGCGTAGGGAACCGAGTAGTCTCCGTACTGAGAATTTCGCTTGGTGATTTGGTGAGCTCAGAAAAGGTGTTGAAACGCACATTTCCTGTTCGGAAACTGCTTCGATCCGACTTCTGATATGGGCCACGATTTCTATTCCAACCGCTGCTTCTATCTTTTGGTGGCGACGCATTGCGTTTCCACGAAGTGGTCCGAGCCTTGGCGTTTCTAGCTGTAGTTTCATTCGGTTGACCGCAGGCACTCTTTCCCCGAACGAATGCCCGAGCTCTCTCCATAAGCGTCTCCATAGTTTTTGGGAGATCTTCATGGAGTTTCTCCACAAGCTGATTGTTCCGAACTCCGTGGCAGAACCCAGAGACTCGGAGCTGGTCAACCGCTCCACTTATCTGCATACTTTCTCGATTGAAGCGATAGATAAAATCTTCTACAGACTCTCCGTCGCGGCGCTTTATATGGTGAACCTCAATAATATCTTTCTTGCAGCGTCGTTGCTGACAGAAATTTTGCAAGAAAATACGTCGGAAATCCTCAAAGTGGTCGATCGACCCCTCTGGCAACCCATCAAACCAAACCCTTGCCGATCCGGTGAGAGTTTGGGCGAACATAAGACACCAAGCCGGCATAGGACACTGCTCGACCTTAGCCGCTCTGGCAAACGCGAACATATGGTCGTCCGGATCAGACGTACCATCGTAAAACTTCAACGTGGGAGGCATCTTCAGCTTAGCTGGGAGTGGGGCATTGACGATCCGTAACGTAAACTTTGATTGGGAAGTCATAGACGTGGGGTGGTATGGCATGAGCAGCTCTTGATCTTGGGGGTTTAAACCCATAGATCCCTGGAGAAACAGGTCGTTTAGACCGTTATTCATCGGAGCACTTGTAACCGAAGAAAATTGTGTAATATGTGTTATAGGAGTGGAGATCATAGAACTTACCATAGATCCAGGAGCGAAGGTTCCAACAGAGACGGGATTTCCCCCTGGATAGACGTTGTTAAACAAGTTTGCTCGGAGACTTTGCAGCATCTCATCTCACTGTTGCTGCTGCTGTAACTGACGCAACAGATCGGCATTCCTAAAAAGGAAAGCGTTATCGAAGGTAGGTAATGGCGTGACAACCGGGGCAGTAACAGACAGCGTGGTGACAGAACTTCCGCCTACAGGATTTGCAGCTGGAGGAGCCGACGCAGATCCTATCGAAGCTGCTGAGGCGACAACTGCTGCTGAAGCAGTTGTGGAATTAGCGTTTCCTTCCCATATATCATTGTAAGATGGGAAAGTGCTGGTGGAGACTGCTGTCGTCGATTATGCCATGACTTTAAATGAACGAGAACAAAGAAACGAATTATGTGAATTCGAGGGGATGGCGCCACTGAAGACTCAAAACCAGTTGGTGCGACCTGGTCAGAGTAGAGCTTCAGATGACCTAGCAAGAAACCTGCAAGATCACAAGAGAACAAACACACCGTTAGCCTCGTCACAGGGAGGGGGGCCTCTCTGTGACCAAGCTCGGGCATGAGAACAAGTATTTGTGAGGAGGAAATAGGTCAGGGAGAGAGAGAGGAGAGTTTAGAGAGAGAAAGTAGTGATTACCCCTTGCTGGAAGTCTTGGCGGGGTATTTATAGCTTTTGGGTGTGCTGACGTGGTAAGTTAGTTAGGGTCGGACCAGTCGCTATCATGGCAGTTATGGAGGTGGGACCCAGTTAGTTATGCCGCACCAGCATATCTGTCCGGTTCGTCTTATGATGCAAGGTCCGGTCCGACCTTAGTGTGCCATGATTCGGTTCTATTTATGGCGGTGATTCGGTCCGGTCAGGGACGTATCCTCATCAACACCCAAAAGCCTGCTACCTCACTCATCTCTCTCTCTGATCGGTGAAGAACCGGCGACCAGAGCCGGAGATGATGACCGAGCTCCGGCGCCCCTTAGATCTGGCCACTCACGCATCTTCTTCTTGTGTTTCCAGCACCCCCACACACCCTAAACCTCCTGTTGCATCTGAAACACCACACGACACCCCCCTCGATTAGCATGACGAACCACCACCCCCGGCGTCTGGTGGTGGTGCGACGAAGAGACGGAAAGAGAGAGAGAGGCGGAGATAGACGGCGGAGCCGCCGCTGCGGCGGCGGTGGTGCCTTGGTTATTCCGACAAGTTTTTTTTCTTTTCTGGTAAACCCTCCTTCCCAACTCTCTTTTCTCTTAAAAATCTTTCCAAGTTCAGTGATAATCGACATGAGTTTTGGGATTTGTTTTTAGTTTTGGCTTCGGGTTGGTCTGTTTCGACGGAGCTACGGAACAGAACCGCCGGCGGCAGCGGTGCGACCGACCGGAGGCAACAACAAAGATGATATTGATGATGATGTTCGAGTTATGTTCGCTCAGACTCAGATTCGTGTTCCGGGATTCTGAGATGGTTCGAGTTTGGTTCAGATCTGGTTCAGACTAGTGTTTGGGATATTTCGGGTCAAGTCTCGGGTTTAGTCAACTTCGGTCAACATGTGGCTCGGTTTAGTCTCGTTTCGGGTTCGGGGCGACGTCAGTCCAACAGTAGGCTCGAGTTAACGGTCAGATTCAGTTTTTGGTGTGGTTCGGGTCGACTCGGGCAAACCGAGTCAACTCGATCAAACCTGGTCAACTCAGTCAACGTGAGTCAACCCAGTTGACTCTGTCAACTCGGTCAAACACGGTCAACCCGAGTCAACCGAGTCAACTCAGTTGACTCGGTCAACTTAGCTGGTCAACTTGCAACGAAAGCGGCGCGAAGACTCGGTAAAGAATTTAGGACACGTACATTAATTACGTTAATTATTCCGTATTTTATTACGTGATAACGAGCTCGAACTGATTCGTATTGATTATAGTTTGCGTTTTTGGAAATATTTAGCAAATTTGATATATTATAATTGAATCTTGTTGAAATTTTGAAAACATAACGACAACTTGTGTTGCCGGGGGCGTCCAAAAACAGAGAGAACTCTTCCCGTTTTTCGAGAAAATCCGTAAACACAAAACACGTTTTATTATAAAACAAAGTTATCGGATTCTTTTTAGTTCTGGAATTACCCTGATATTTCCAGACACTACCCAAAGATGTTTTAAAATCAATATCCCCAGTCCCAGTAATGTCAAGCATTTTATCGTTAGCAAGCCTCTCCTTACCAAAATTGCCCTGTCTGAGATTCTTTATCTTTCTCGAACTTGAGATAGCATCAAACGATGCTCCTGAGTCCATAATCCAAGACTCTACTGTATCTTCAACACAACAAATTAAATCATCATCTGAATCAGAGGCAGTGGCAGAATGTATCTCTTTTTGGTCTAATGGATGATTTAGTGCATTGACTTCTAAAGTGTCCGTTTTCATTACAGTTCCAACACTTTATATCTGGCCTCTCCTTCGTTGGTTTAGAATTCCCTCTTTTGCCTTTGGATTTAGATCTGCCACGATTACTGCCCCGTTCTTTCTTTCTACCTCTTCCCTCAGTGCTAAGCAAAGAACTGGATGATTCACCTGTGAGTTTGGTTGTTCCAATTGAACTACTAACGGCAGTGACAGATCCTGACCAACTCTCCGGTAAAGAGGATAAAAGTAGTAAAGCTTGTTCTTTATCATCAAATTTAATGTCAACAGATGTTAAACGGGAAATAATGGTATTAAACTCATTAACATGGGCAGTAACAGACGAATCTACCCGCATATGGGTTTTAACCAACTGTCTAATCAGAAATACCTTGATAGACGCGGAAGGTTTCTCGTACATGTTAGACAAGGCTTTCACAATGTTGAAGGCAACACTCTTAGCTAGAGTGAACCTGATAACAGCAAGGGCTTTCCTATCTATGTTCATCCACTCATCATCTTTTATCTTCTCAGGCTTATCACCAGTCAGAACCTGCAATAGATCCTTCTAACATAGCATGTCCTCGACTTTGCATCTTCCACCAGGCAAAGTCTTGCCCATCAAACTTTTCAATACGAGTCTTAGCGTCTTCGGACATCATCTTGAGACACGAAGGTTGAACAAACTGTTCAAAGAACCTGATTGGCTGCAATCAACCGGAATAGTGGGCGCCGGCAGACGACGTCGGTGTGGACGACTGCCGGCGGTCTGGTTGGCGACGGTGGCGTAGGGCAAAAGAAAACTAGTTGTGGGGTGTGAGGTTTCTAATCAGTGTGCAAAAAAAAAAAAAAAAAACAACTAGAACCAAATTGGCTTTGATACCAGTTGTTAGAATTATTTTCACACACACACACGATTAAACATGAACAAGAGATTTACGTGGTTCGGTCCATGTGACCTACGTCCACGGGCTGCAACTAGGGTTAGGATTTTATTTCTGGGGTGATAAAAATTACAAAAGGACCTATCAACTATTTACAATACCCAAATTAGGGTTTACAACTTGCTGACCAAGAAAACGGTAAAATAGAAAACTTAACAAATTTAGCGTATCTGCTCCATAATAGCGCATCCCACATATTAGAGCATCTGTTAGGACATCTAATTAAAACATCTAGTACTAGAGCATCTATTTGACATCTTTATTTTCGACTACTGCTAAGAGTATTGATACTAGGGGCGGCAATTCTTGACACGACCCGTTAACCCGACCCGAACCCGACACGAAAAAAACAGGTTTGGGTCGACTAACACGACCCGTTAAAAAAACGGTCCGGGTTCGGGTTGACCCGTATAAAAACGGGTTGACCCATTAACCCGTTTAACTATTTAGATAAAAAAATCTTTTATATTTTTGTTTTTGTTTTTTCAGATTCTAATTTACATGGTAAGTTATAATATTGTTAATTTTGACACATTATATTATTTATTATTTATCACACCATACTCATAATTAAACATGTTATCGATAACCCACTTAAAACCGAACAACTCGTTTATAAATCGTTAACTTATATCACTTATTTAAAAAGATTGGTTAAACGGTTCGGGTTCACCCGAATTAATATGGGTCGGGTTAGGGTTGAAATCTTTGATCTGAATAATAGTATGGGTCGGGTTTGGGTTGAACATTTCAACCCACCAACCCGCCAACCCGTAACATGTCAACCCGCCAACCCGACACGATTGCCACCCCTAATTGATACAACAGTAAAAATTGATGTTGCTGGACATAGCTTTACCGCTTCGGGCACCCATGTTCTTGAAGTGAGTTATTATTTTATCTTTTGAGTTTTTTTTTTGTTTATTTAAAGAAAAATATCTTTTTTGTCATATGTTTTTTTTTCTCAGTGGTGTCATGTTCAAGGAAGGTTATTTAGAAGTTTACAAGTATGGATATCCAGGATCTCCAATTCCAAACACGTATGCGGTTGGAAATCAGGTATTATTTACTACAAGTTATTCAATTTTATTTGTAACGCCGTAATAATATTTAGATGAATAACAAAACTATTTTATTGGTGCACGCAGTTCATTCCAACATGCAAGTAAAGTTTACAGAGCCGCAAGTATCTCAATATGAGCTACTTAATTTAATGAAAAAGGTGAGGAACATCAATGTTTGTTTATTTTTATTAGCGGAAGAATTTCCCCCTATATTATTGTATTTTTGGTAAGTATTTATGATTATTCTCAATCCCTGATTCTATGGGATTTAGTTAGGTTTTATGTGCTATATATTTCTACTTTCAGATCAATAGAAATCAATATTATCATTTAATCATATTTTTTTTCCTTTTATGTTAATCAAATAGTGGAGATTAGTGTCACTTACTCCATTTTCTTTTTCTTGTATTTTTAGGGAGGAATCGGAACATCATCGACGGTGCATCTACATATAAGTACGCTGGTTGAAAAGGGCTATGCCATGAGTGATAGGATCAATTTGAGGCCAACTATACTTATACAATATTTATTTGTTATCTATCTGTTTTCTTTAACTTTTTTAAAAATCTATTTTAACTATAAATTTGAGTAAATAGGGTAAGGCATTAATTGAAGGCTACAAAATCGACGGGGTAAGACATTTTCTTATTATTGCACTTCGTTAAGTTGTTTTTATCATTCTTTTGCTAGATGTTTGTGACAATAAATTAAACTCATGGTATAATTTCAGTTTTGAACTGTGGAAGCCAAGACACGAAAAGAATTGAATGACGCCGTAAAAGCAATTAGTGTTGGCGAGATGACGCTTTGAACGAGTGGAATGACAGAATGCAGGGCCACTTCCGACATGTATGTTGATAGGGTAGATTTCAAATAAAATAAAATTTGAACTTTCATTGTTATACTAAACTGCTTAAAATGATATATTATTTAAAGTAAAATAACTAGTTTTTTTTTGCTATTGTGTGCGTGTCCTGAGTTTATATGCTCTTAACCTGGAGGCACACTTGTTCATCTTTGATGTCAGTTAATTTACTTGACCTGACACATTTTGCAGGTCGAAAAAGAAAAAAACAAGCTTTCAGGCGTCTTTGGTGAATGTTATGAGAAAAAAAGTACAACTGGAAAGCGAAGACGTGAAGAAGATAAAGATCCAAGAACTGATGCAAAGTACAAAGGGTAGGTTGTTCTTCGTGTCAGATAACTAATACTAGTTACTCCTTAGTATTTCGATTTGGAAACATGATTTCAAAATTAACGTTTGCTCATTTGATAAGCTTTGGATTCGATTTAGGAAGAGATCTGCTGTTTTTTTTAGTAAATTGCTCAAATCGTCCTTGAGGTTTGGGAATGTTTGCCAGTTTCTTGCAAATCAACTTTTTTTTGTACCATGTCGCCCTTCAATTTTGGGATTTTTTGCATTTTCATCCAAACTTCTTAACTTTTTTGCCAAAATGGTGTCGGAAATTTGGGTTTTTTTTTGCCATTTTCATCCAAATTTTGACATAAAAAAGACTTTTGTATGAAAATTGCAAAAAAATTCTCAAAAGTGATATAAAGATCAATTTTTTTTTTCTGAATAAACATTAGCAAGACCCCGGTTTTTTGTATGAATGGAACTTTTTCTATAAATCTCTATCTCAAAAAAAATGTCTAAAAGAAATATCCAGAAATCTAAATATAGAAATAAAATAACTAACAGAAATCACACGAATAAATAAATTCTATTTGACTGCCTCTTCAAGTGACTCAATAAGATAGACTGACCCGTTCCAACTTCCCAAAAAGATTCAATCCATAAAGAATCATTACAGGGCAATATGGTACAAAAAAGTTGTTTTGTATGAAATTTGCAAACAAGCCCAAACCTTAGTGACGATTTTGGCAATTTACTCTTTTCTTTGAGTTGGTTATCTTAATATGGCCTTTAAACAGTTCATAATTTGTGGTGGTTATTACGAATGACATTAAGAAAAGGTCTAGAATCTTGAAATTATTAGACGACTACAACCTTAGAGAAGATCTAAGATCACAACATAACCTCTTAATGTTGCCCTTAAGGTGTTTGATCTTGCTTTTGAAGTTTATTAATCGACTAATTTGTAAATGTTGTGACAGTTTTAAGGTGTGTTAGTGTTGTCATGAATTACATTCTGTTGAGCTTTGGTTGGGGACTGAATCTTAAACAAGAAAGAACTGAGATGGAATTTGTGCAAAACCTTAAACCAGACTACCTTGTTTTGTAATGTAGCATACAAGTAATACTTCTAACTAGTAGCCGGTTTAGATACATTGTGATTCATAACATCTTGCTAATTGCTAAAGTAAAGTTTGATCTAGCTTGATAGTAGCCGGTTTAGATACATGGTGATTCATAACATCTTGCTAATTGCTAAAGTAAAGTTTGATCTAGCTTGATTCTCGTGATTTTTGCATAACACAACAAATGAATTTAGAAAACCTAAATCACAAACTTTCTGTATGATTTTGTTTGTTTTGTCTGTTCAACATATTAGTTTGTAGGTTTTGTGAGTTCTAGTTAATATGAACCGGTATGAATGAAATTCAAGATTTGATCATGCGATCGATGGAATAAGGGTATGAAATAGCCCTGGCAATTCCAACCCAAACAACATAAATTGGGTTCATCTGGGCTTTAAATATTACACCATGGGTTATTTTGGGTAATAGATTATTTCCAAGGTGGTTTAAATAGGTATAGTTGAAAATTTTAAAAAGAAGGTTAAGGGTCAAGATGGGCTGGGCTGAAAGAAAAAGGGTTGTGGGTCAGGATGGGTTCTCTCTTTGTTTACCTGTGCTGAGTTCAGGAGAGTAAGTACCACCAACCGAAAGTTCGGTTTTCGGTTTTTGAAAATCGTTCGGATAGGGACAAAACATAGGTGTAAGGATGGGGACCACTAGTACATCTTTTGTCTGCCCATGTCAGGATGTGCCCCCTTAAAGGAAGTATATGCAATTGAGACCATACCTTGTGTACTATGAATTGTACCTTGCCAGCTATAAATTACTCCTTTTCTTGTTTGTTCATTTCTGTTTTTTAAAAGGATGGTGTACGAATTTCTTCAACAAAGATATTTTTGCTGCTCTTTAATATTTATGATAATTAAAGATACAAAGAGATGCGATGAAACGACTGTTTTTTTGAATCTATATTTTCATATGAAAGAGCAGTTCTCAATCATGAACGATCATATATATATATATATATAAAGGAAATACTAGATCTAGAGTTTCAGATCGAGAATCGTGAGTAAACTAAAGAAAGAAACAAATCTGAAAGGTGAAGTGGAGAAGAAACGAGTTGTGATTCTTGAATCTAGATTTTGATACGGTGGGCGCCGCTGAAGAAACACGGAGTCATCACTGGGGTGATTTGAACCGCTTTCTCTGAGAGGATGGAGAATCACAACTTGCTTCTTCTCTTCGAGTCCAGATCTGCAAAAAAAAAAAAAAGTGGGAATGTAGAGACGGCTGGTAGGGAAATAATTCCCTTTTTCCATGAACAGAAAGTGTGTTGCCCATATCTCTTGCCCTAATAATGAGGTGAAGACCTCCTTATATAGGCAACATGAGCAACCCTAACCTCAATGGGCCAGGCCTAGTTAGGGGTTGTCTTTACAAGCCCACAACCTAGTGTAGTGTAAACTACATCGCGTTGGGCTTCGCGGGTTAGTACGTAATAATAAATAACAAAACAATAAAAGGCAATAAGTAACGAAAATGTCCGATCGTTTGGGTCGGGCCCAATACCATACCCCATCACGATTTTAGCAACAGTTTGGTTCGGTTTTTCTGTTTTTGAAACAAATTACGTAAGATTCAAAAATAAAAAGGTATAATTCAAAGTTTAAGAATCTTTCTTGAGTTAATTACACAGCTTGTCGTTTATTAATACACAAAATTTCACTCTATCCTTTGTCTTTAAAATGTCACTTCATGTTCTTTATATACCAATTTTGCACACTCTTTATCCTTTTCTCTAACTACCATCCAACACCTCCCTTAAATGCTATCTCGTGAGGGGTAAAAAATCAAATTGACATGTGTCTTCATTTAAAACACCTAGTCTTCATTTCATTCAGCCTTCAAACACCTCGCATATCAAAATTACCCAAGTTAGGGTTTCTTCAAAGCATTGAATTCAGATTTCAACAAATCATGGTATACTAGCAGACGTGGACCAGAAAGGCAACAATCATTGAGTGATGGGGGTTTGGTGTTGGTGGGTGCTATTGAGGGATAAACTTGGTAATGAGTTGTATTATTATTAATGATCGTAATAGGTATACAACAGGGTCCTATATATAGATTATACATAGCATCATTAGGGCCGACTGTCACACCCCAACTAATGGCGGAATCATCGGAGTGGGACTAGTTCGAGATTGCAAGAGACTTCATAATACTATTTGTGACAATATTTAATTCAACCATTTTCATTCATAATCAAAATTGTCAAATATTACAAGAAATTCAAATAACAACATTGTTCAAAACATAACATAACAAAATTTGATACAACACTTTAAACCTAAACGTCTAAGTGAGTATCTAGGCATCATTGCTAATCCATTTCATAGCATCATCAATCCTCAACCTGTAACATGTTTAAAATACAATTCAATGCAAAAGCAAAGGCGAGTATACAAGTTTATGAATAAGTATAAGTATAAGTTTAAAAGTTTAAAAACGAATCCACACGGCAACTAGTTTATATAAGAGCATCATACAAGGCATGCAATATTTCTAGTCAACCCTCTGTTTACGCAAAATGATATAATTCAACATGGCCTCTCGTTCACGAGTAGTGCGTTACTCCTATAGCGCTATACATGTTAAATGGAGGCTAGTATTAAGCTAATGACTATTGTATCACATAAGAATCACCCAAGTATAAGCATCAAATATAACAAACATAGCATTCATGTATAAGGATTGTTTTCGTGCATTTGCATAAAGAATAAGTTTAAGTGTGATTTAATAATTTAACATGTTACACCCCAAAAGTGGTAAACGTAAAAAGGGGGTTGCGAGTATACTCACGGTTTTGCAAGTCTTCACCTGTGAATCCGCGAGTTAGTTGTTGTTGGAGGTAGAAACACCAAGTCCTTCTACACGAAGAAACTGTAACGCCATGCTTCTTTGTACTTTCCATATTTAGCAAGTCTTGTTTGTATTTCTATTTTTGGAAACCTTGTGTTCTTGCAATCGTTCTTTCTTTGTAACCGTTGTAAAATTCGAGACTTGAATCATAAATAAAACTCGTATTCTGTTAATTACATGTTATACATACTTTATACATGCTCATACATTCAATTTCGTGAAACAATTGATGCTTATTCGTAATTCTTGGAAACTATGTGCTAAACTTGTAAATACATGAAACTTGTGCATAAAACGTATTATGAACGTATACAAAACTTAAATACGACATTCATATGCTTAATTATACTTTGATTATGTTCCTCATACTTGATTTGCCCTTAAACTATGCTTTTATGGCGAAATTAGTCCCTAAAACACCCTAAATGCCCTAAATAACAAACTAGACGGGCCTAAGTGTAATAAATTGAAACTTCAGCAAATTCCCTCCATGCTGGCCACGTAAGCTTACCCTGGGGGCTACGCTGGCCGTGTAAGACCTCCCAGATCAGTCTCCTTGTTTCCTTCGCGAATTTGAGCGGGATTTGGTTGTTTTTGAGTTCAAAATCGGGTTTTTGGCATTAATTACACACCTAAACCAACCCTAATTCATTCCCTATATAAACCCACACTAGTCCAAGCCATTTGCACTTTAGCAACACTCTCACAGCTCTCTCAAGCTCCCAAAAACGTAGCTGCAAGTGCAAGTTCGGACAGAAGTACCAAGCTCCACTAAAGTGAGCATAACTTCTTCATTTCTCATCCGTTTTAGCTCATTCTTTTTCTAGAACACTTGGATCGACCTTAGCTTCGATTCCATGGGTATTTCACAGAGAATAAGACCCTGGAACTCCGAAGAAACAAAGTCCTTCTACACAAAGAAACTAAGTGTATGAGTTGCGGAGATTAACAGTAGATTAAGGATTTAGGAATTTAAACCATAAGAACTTAAACATATGAAAATAATCATCCTTAACATATGATGTTTGGATGATAAACTTACTACTTGACAATGTCCATTTGTTCATCATCAAAGGTTCGGTTTGTTAAATATATTACATATATTATATACATATTATTATCTCCACTAATTCAAGCATGAGGTAGAAGATTAAGATCTTCATTTAGGTACCTCTAAGTATCATGGAAATCATGTAGGAGGTAGGAAGAACACGCTTTCATTTAGGTACATCTAAGTGTTCACCACTACACTTGATGTAAGAACATTCAAGGAGGGTCATGAACTATAAGTAATACAAGAATATTAAACACTAATCTAATAGAAATCATCAAGTAATGTGAGAATTTTATGTAGGATAACCCAAGTTAATCCTCAATCACACCTTCATCAAGCTTGAAGCTTGAACATCACTTGTGGGTTAAACACCCTAAACAAAACAGAATGTATATGACGTTTGACGGGTGGTCCGTAGGACAACCCTTAAGTACCTTAAAAAGATTAAAATCCCATGCTTTACACGTTTAATTGTTTGAACTTGGTAACTACTAGTTGTTTGGACGTGCAGGTGTAAATGGAGCTTAAAAGGGAAGGAATTTGGAGCATCAATAAAAAATAAAATATTGGAATTGAAGAACTAAGAATATCACATGATAGAGGATGAAATTACGAGAACGTGGGCGAAAACGGCGAAGAAAACGGAGTTGAAACGAGAAAGTTATGAAGAAAACAAGAAAACTAAATCTGGTGCCGCCGTAACCTACGGCTCCTGGCCGTAGGTTACGGCCCTCACTGTGTTTTCTGGTCCACCGTAGCTCAGTTCTGGCCCACCGTATGAGTTTTATTGACCGTAACCTACGGCGGAGGGCCGTAGGTTACGGCTCTGACCTGCGTAAAAGTTGTAACTGCCCTATTTATTGACATTTTATGATGTCTTTTGAGTACCAATGATTCCCATTCGGTTACATACACTTGAGAGACGAATTTTGGGTGTTCTTGAGGGCTTGAAACAATTTCTAAACATCTGGTTAGTGTTTTTCATCCATATGAACATTGAACTAATTGTGAAGATGGTTGTTCTAGCCATGAATGGCTAAACTCTTTATGGTCATCTTTAGTTGAAGGTTTGTAGAGAAAATTGTGCTTGATTTCATATTTCTAGAATGGTAAAGTGAATTTATGTTTTATTTATCATGGTGTGTTCTTATTTGCATGTAAATTGTTGATGCTTATGATTATTCTATTTTGAAACCATACGTTCTTGGTGCCGTTGGCAATCGAGATATCATGGGTAGAACTAGGATCGGGTAAGGGTCAATTGGTCATCGGGTAACAACCTCACGTTCTAGGAATCTGAGTACTTAGTTCCCTTTTATCACAACAAGTAATTGCACATGAACTATGTCTATGTAGTTCTTTCTAGTGAATGATAGCACAAATGTTGAAGCAAACCGGAAACTAAAGATGGTCACTCGTCTCTAATTTGTTTACAACCAAAACACTTCCATTTTGCAATTAGAATAGTAGTCTTAGTTTTAAAAATCAACCAATCAAACCCACTCTTGAATTTATTTTATTTGCAATTAGATTAATTTAGTCAAGTTAGATATACACTTAGATAACATACATTCCACAAACTCACTGTGTTCGATACCCACTTACCACTATCTATTTAGTAGTAATTGGATTAAATTTGATTGTGACCACGACATCACGTCAAATTTTGGCGTCGTTGCCGGGGAGTAGTGCGCAATGTGTGTTATCTTGTGTATTAGTTAAAAAAAACTAAAAAAAAAACAAAAAGATTTCTTTTATGTTCATGATTTACACTTGGTAGTTGAGTTGTGTTGTGCAGGATGACAGGGCATTACACAAATTTCAGCTTATTTACGTGTAGATTGTGCGGGGGTCTACGACATCCATGTATTGGTTGCCACGAGGCTCACTACAGGAGGGCGCATGGAAAACCGGTGTCTTATGTTTCACAGCTTCCACCTCCATCATACGTTGACGATTATGAATCAGAAATGGAGGATAACTATTATTCATATGGATACGATCGGGATGAGGACGTTTATTATGAGGCAAGGATGGATGGTCTATGTTTTTGTTGCGGTCGCGATCACACTTATGATTATGATGTGTGCCCGGTGTATTCGGAAAACCCGAAGTATTGGGATAAAAAGATGATGGATGCGCGCATCTATAGACCGTATCAGGGATATCGACAATATCATCTCGAAGAATATTCTGAGCCCGATGGTGTTTATGTTTATGAGACCGAGGAGGAGAAAGAGCTTGTTGTATTGGAAGTAACTTTGTCCAAACTCGAGCAATATTTTGCAACACCCAACCTGTCCGATGAAGACCGAATCATCTGCTTAGTTTCTAAGTGTCATACTTTAAAATTGAAGATAGAGATAGAAGAAAGCCTCTCACCATTACCTGACGATATTAGAGATTGTTCTCACATGAAGGAGGAGGTTGTGGAGGATAATACCACACCAATGAGTCCTTTATCTGATGAAGAGTCACTTGTAGATCAGATGATGTGTGCATATTATGAGGTAGAGCAGGCTGATGAGATGGATATGTGTACCGAACCTCTTCCCATATCAATGATTCAAATTAACAAGTGTGGGGAAGAGGGTTCGAGGAACAAGATGAGAAGGGTGAAACTACCAGACATTAAGGTATATGTCATGAAGTGGACTAGCAAAGCCCGCAGGAGCAGCTTTAACATGCCAAATATACTGACAAATCTATGGAGATGGCATGTAAATTTCCGGGTATTTGTTGGAAATGCTGCGGGTAAGTGTGCATTAAGACCACCATAACGCATATCAGGTATGGTCTGGCCGAAGACCTTTAAACTTAGCGCTCTCGGGAGGCAGTCCTAGGATGTAGAGTATTGTATTTGTGTTTTGTTTTGTTTTGCTTTGTTTGGTTTTGTTTTGGTGTTGTGTTTGTGTTTTTGCAGGTTACTATGTTTCAATCCTCGAGGATGCAATGATTCAAGTGTGGGGATGTTTGGCAACATCCCCGTTGAGATATCGGCGAATCCAAGAGATGTTTATGAACCGGTCCGATTACCGCAGCTGCATCACTACCAACACTGCTGATTTACTAATCAGGTTGTGTCTTGTTCTCATTTTGTGCACCTTTGTATATATTCATGTTTAAGTTTACGGTTGGGCGGTCGGGTGGTGTTTTGATGTGTTTAGTTTATGGGTTGTGAAGGATTGGTGGTGTTTCTAATAATTAGAATAAAAAAAAGAAATTAAAAAAAATACAAAAAGAAATTTGGGATTTGAAAGTATTAGCGAAAGCTAATGTTGTTGGTTAAAAGCGATCTTTCCCTCAAAACCATACATTGGGACAATGTATCCCAAGTGTGGGGATGTGACGGAATTTTTGAGAATTTTAAAATTTTTTGTGAAGCCAAGCGAAAATTGTCAAAATTTGAAAACTTGATATTGTTCCACTTGACACACCGACACCCATTTCTAGTCCTTTCTTGGTGAGAGTTTGAGCCACATATAATTATAGAATACTTCTTTGTTTTGAGTGGCGGTGTGTGTATTGTGTTAATAGAACTTGTGTACGAATTCTTGTTAAATCCTAGAATTAGCATGCTTTTGAAAATGATAGGGGACTTTTAGGTAGCCTCGTCTAGATGTGTGAGAGTGTGGGAATTGGGGGTTGGACCTCATACGTTACATATATGAGCTTGGTATTGTGAGGGGTGGGGGTTTGGTCTTTAGAAAGCCATGTTTGAGCCTTATACCATTCGGTTGTGACCCAAACCTACTTCTTACAAAAACTTTACCTATTGAGATGACTCGGTTTAGGAATTTAGTTTGTGATTGTTGATGTTCTTGTATATATTTTTGAGTTCTATGTTTAAAAAAAAAAGAGAGAAAAAAAATATGAGAAAAAGTGCAAAAAAAAAAAAAAGAAAGATTTAGTTGCAATAGTAGTTGAAAATGTTGATGAAGTTGTGTATATAGTTGATGTTTGCTTTGTTTAGTAGTAGAAATAAAAACCGGGTCGAATCAATGAGCTACTTTCACATTCCCACTATTTCCTACCTTTACACACAGCCCCGTTACAACCCGAATGTCCTTTTGATTCATAAGCATGCTAAATATTTGATAGGAGGAGATTTGATTTGTATACAAGCTTATTGACGCACAATCACACACGTGCATTGAGTGTTTTAGCATAATGTGCTAATATTTCTTGTCACCGAGAGTTGTTGTGAGGGGTGTGTCTTGTGGTGTGATAAAAAGTTAGTAAAAGGACGATACATTTTAGCTTGGTTTGCATATTGATCGCTTGTAGTTTTGAAATGGTTTTTGAATGGGTTGCTTGGGACAAGCAACGGGTAAGTGTGGGGATGTGACGGGTGTTCCGTAGGACAACCCTTAAGTACCTTAAAAAGATTAAAATCCCATGCTTTACACGTTTAATTGTTTGAACTTGGTAACTACTAGTTGTTTGGACGTGCAGGTGTAAATGGAGCTTAAAAGGGAAGGAATTTGGAGCATCAATAAAAAATAAAATATTGGAATTGAAGAACTAAGAATATCACATGATAGAGGATGAAATTACGAGAACGTGGGCGAAAACGGCGAAGAAGACGGAGTTGAAACGAGAAAGTTATGAAGAAAACAAGAAAACTAAATCTGGTGCCGCCGTAACCTACGGCTCCTGGCCGTAGGTTACGGCCCTCACTGTGTTTTCTGGTCCACCGTAGCTCAGTTCTGGCCCACCGTAAGAGTTTTATTGACCGTAACCTACGGCGGAGGGCCGTAGGTTACGGCTCTGACCTGCGTAAAAGTTGTAACTGCCCTATTTATTGGCATTTTATGATGTCTTTTGAGTACCAATGATTCCCATTCGGTTACATACACTTGAGAGACGAATTTTGGGTGTTCTTGAGGGCTTGAAACAATTTCTAAACATCTGGTTAGTGTTTTTAATCCATATGAACATTGAACTAATTGTGAAGATGGTTGTTCTAGCCATGAATGGCTAAACTCTTTATGGTCATCTTTAGTTGAAGGTTTGTAGAGAAAATTGTGCTTGATTTCATATTTCTAGAATGGTAAAGTAATTTATGTTTTATTTATCATGGTGTGTTCTTATTTGCATGTAAATTGTTGATGCTTATGATTATTCTATTTTGAAACCATACGTTCTTGGTGCCGTTGGCAATCGAGATATCATGGGTAGAACTAGGATCGGGTAAGGGTCAATTGGTCATCGGGTAACAACCTCACGTTCTAGGAATCTGAGTACTTAGTTCCCTTTTATCACAACAAGTAATTGCACATGAACTATGTCTATGTAGTTCTTTCTAGTGAATGATAGCACAAATGTTGAAGCAAACCGGAAACTAAAGATGGTCACTCGTCTCTAATTTGTTTACAACCAAAACACTTCCATTTTACAATTAGAATAGTAGTCTTAGTTTTAAAAATCAACCAATCAAACCCACTCTTGAATATATTTTATTTGCAATTAGATTAATTTAGTCAAGTTAGATATACACTTAGATAACATACATTCCACAAACTCCCTGTGTTCGATACCCACTTACCACTATCTATTTAGTAGTAATTGGATTAAATTTGATTGTGACCACGACATCACGTCAACGTTTAACCTCTGATTTTGTATGTCTCAGCCCCGTTTTTAAGCCCAACTAACCATACAAGTGGTTATGCGCATAAGGACGTGGGTTTGAGTTGAGTTTGACAAGTATTAGTAAAGATTAATGAAATCAGATTCAAACAGTGAACTTTGGAGCCTTTTTGGCGGAGTTCCAGGGACTTATTTACTGTGAATCACCCATGGAATCGAAGCTAAGGAAAATCCAAGCACATAGGAAAAAGAATGAGCTAAAATGGACAAGAAACGAGTGAGTTATGCTCACTTTAGTGAAGGGCAGTGCTTCTGTCCGAACTTGAACTTGCAGCTACGATTTTGAGAGTTTGAGAGAGTTGTGAGGATGTTTGTAAAGTGAAAGTAGCTTGGGTAAGCTTGGGTTTATATAGGGAAGGATTAGGGTGGGTGTTAGTTGTGTATTTAATGCCCAAAACCCGTTTAAACTCAAAACAAACTCAAATCCCGCTCAAATTCGCGAGCTGAAATGAAGGGTCTGTTCTGGGGGTTTGCTCGCGGCCAGCGAAGACTTTTAAGGGTGTCTTCGTGGCTGGAAACAAGGAGCAGGGGTCAAGTTTCAGTTAATTACAAATTGGCCCCTGAAGTTTATAAATTTGGGGTTTTAGGTGTTTTAAGGACTATTTTCGCCATATAAGCATAGTTTAAGGACAAAATAAGTATGGAGAACATAGACCAAGTATAATTAAGCATATGAAGGTTGTATTTAAGTATCATTTACGATCAAAACACGTTTTATGCATAAGTTTCACATATTTGCAAGTTTAGCACATAGTTTCCAAGAATTACGAATAAGCATCAATTGTTTCATGAAATTGAATGTATGAACATGTATAAAGTATGTACAACATGAATTTAACAAAATACGAGTTTTATTTATGATCCAAGTCTCGGATTTTACAACGGTTACAGAGAAAGAACGATTACAAGAACACAAGACTTCCAAAAATAGAAATACAAGCAAGACCTTCTAAATATGGAAAGTTCAAAGAAGCAGGGCGTTACACCGACTATTAGTGTCTAGGGCTACGCCTACACTATACAAAGATATCGAGTAATACTCCCCCTAAAGCTAAGGTCGGGGACCGACTCATAGCTTGGACTTTAAAAAGAGAAAGCGATCTTGTCACATCCCGACCGATGGCGGAAACATCGTAGTGAGACAAAAACGAGATTGCAAGAGACTTCATAATACTATTTGTAACAAATATTTAAATAAGGATATTTCATTTCATTACTAAATCAAAGTACATTGTTTAGAACAAATACGAAAAGGAACATGAAACAAAATTACAACAACAATACAAAAATTAAAATGGGTTTCTATTTCATCCTACTAGATTTCGTTCATTATCATCGTCATCAAATTCCTTCAACACGTATTAAAGTATAGTTCAACACAAAATTATTGACGAGTATACAAGTTTGATTACTAGCAAAAGTATAAAAGTTTAAACGAATCCACATGGCATAATTGTTAACTTAAAACTAACATACAATACTAGCAAGCAACTATACATGTCAACCCAAAGATTCCCACTATAGCATAATCTAATCATAGCAATGAATAGACCGTTTTGTTGATTTAACATTACCTCAAGAATAGGGGCGGTGCGTTAATCCTATAGCGCTATACATGTTAAGGGAGACTTGTACGAAGTTAATGACAAGTATAAAGCATAAGAATAGTCTAGCGTATACGAATTTAAGCATAACGTATTAAGCATGTATATTGGATTGTTTGTTTGATTTTTAAGCATAAATTATGTGATTGTGTGAGTTTGATAATGCATACGTATTGCACCCAAAAGTGTTAAAATAAAAAGGGTCATGTACACTCACAATTTTGCTAGTTTTCTGATTAATCCGTGAGTTTGACGAATGTGGGAGTTGGAACACCGATGTTACCCTACAATGGGGGAAACGAAGGTGTGTGAGAATTCGGATTTTGACGAAGGATTCGGATTTGGAATTCAAGTACAAAAAGTATGCATACACAAAAATATATATCTGTCTAACAGTCTAAGTACTCGTTTTGACACTAAGTTTTTATGTGATTTCATGGGTCCTAACTTGCCCATAGAATCATCAACGAGAAGTTTAGAACAAAGATAAAATAACCTAACTTCATAATACCTAAGCATAAATCGGTTAGTATCATGAATTCGGCCAAAATATATATTTTTTATGTCATATATTATATAATATTATTGTATTTGGTCCATCATGTATTATCATAGATGTCATGCAAGTCAAACATGGAGGTATGTATACCTCTTTATATGAATTCACCAAAGCACAAAGTTTATCAACATTGTTGATAAACTCAGTTGGTCATGAATAAGAATAACATAAACTAACTAATTTTGCCAAGTAGCCAAGTAAGATCAACCCGGGTGTTCCATACCCATCATGGTAAATGTTGGAGGTGCGGTAAAGTTGTGTAACTTTTGAGTCTTGGAAGCTACTTGGATGTTCATACACAAGTCCATAAGTGAGATAGTGGAACTAGTTTGGAAAGCCAAGGATCCCATGGTTCACACTTCTACCAAAACACAAGTTCATCCATATTAAAGATGGTGAATTTTGGATGGTTTCAACACTTGGAACATGTATGAGCATATTGAACTTGTTTCTTGGTGGAAATCAACCACAATACAAACCCACAACTATGAACTTAGTTGTGAGCTTGGTGGGTATAAGATTCCACCAAGTTTTTATCAAGAAATGTAATGTATAAAAACATGAATGAAAACATAATTTTAGTTCCACTTTGGACCTCAAATGTGGTGAGGTTTCACCTTAGTTTGCCATGGCAAACTTGTGAAGACCTTCCTATAGGTTGTCCAAGAAGAATGATTGAAGAAAACATGAAGAACTAAGAAGATAAGTGAGCTAAAACTCACTTAGAATACTTGTAACTTTCTGCCCAAAGTTTGTAAATTTATAGAGATTATGAGGATCTAGGAGAGATTTAAGTGTTTGGAAAGTGTTTAGGAGTGAAACAGGGCTCTTATTTATAGGATGGGATTAGGGTTTAAGTCATTGATGAAGTAGGAAGTGATTGGGTGTTGTATAAAGGTGAAAAAGTAGGTAAAACATGGCTGTTTGCGTTTTTTGCCGTAACCCGCTGCCAGCTCCGTTCGTGCGGATGAAGGTGGTTCGTGCAAAGGAGTGCTAGTTCGTGCGAAGGTGGTCATCTTCGCATAAAGGAAGGTTGGTTCGCACAAAGGAAGGTTGGTTCGTGCGAGAGTGGGATGGTTCGCACGAAAGAGGGTACGTCCGCACAAAGGGCTTCATCCGTTCGAGAGCGTTAGTTCGCACGAGGCAGGAAAACCATGATTTGTCTTACAAACTGGAACAAAGTCAAATTCAGGAACATTTAAAGATGCAATATGTAACATCCGTTAAAATGGATTCCCGAAATCCGACCCGTTTTGAATGATCTGGATCCTAACCTTTGAAACCACATAAATTTTTCGCGAAATGGTTAATCGTTGAAAGATCTTTTATCCTTAATTCGTTATAAATATAGTTATTTATTATTTAATTAATTAAATTAAGGAAAACTTACAAGTTTTGTCCTTTATCTTTATACCACTTTTCAGGCGGTGTCCTTTTTAACGAATGTTGACAGGCGGTGTCCTTTACTAAGTATTTTGTTGCAAGTTTAGTCCTTTACACCCAACCCAGTTAAAAAACCCTGTTAATCGTTGACATGCGGTGTCCTTTACTAGGTATTTTGTTGCAAGTTTAGTCCTTTACCTAGGTATTTTGTTGCAAGTTTAGTCCTTTACACCCAACAATTAACAGGGTTTTTTAACTGGGTTGGGTGTAAAGGACTAAACTTGCAACAAAATACCTAGTAAAGGACACCGCCTGTCAACATTCGTTAAAAAGGACACCGCCTGAAAAGTGGTATAAAGATAAAGGACAAAACTTGTAATTTTTCCTTAAATTAATTTATTTTACAATTTAAAAGTTTATTCTTTTTATAAAAATAATCTAGTTAGCCTCGTTAGATTTTAAAGTTAGTTTAAAGGCAAAACAAGTTAACCTAGTTAATTCACTTAGTTAATTTTGTTAAGGATTCAAGTGAGATTTAAGGCTTTATAACTTAACCAGGTTAACATTTCAGTTAGACAAGTTTTAATAGTCAAGGGTGTTTTCTTGTAATATTACATAATTCATTTCAAAACAAAAAAAATGATGTAGACGGGGATCGATCCCAGGTCTCCACCGAAACAAACAACTCGCACAAACCGTACAACCCCGACCTTGACATCGATTAGATTTGGAAACATTCTGTATTTATAACCTTGTTACATTCGAGTTTCGTTTTTCTTTCTTTTTGCCGCCAAGTTTGCCCACCATGTTACAATTTCCTTTCCTTTTTCTTTTGATTAGCTAACTAACCGGGAGTATTATCGTTCCGCGTTTTCCTTTTGAAATCGCCTCCAAACAGTAAACATCGAACAATCAGCCACCTTGTTTCCTTTTCTTCGTTTCGCTGAATTATCGATGATTAAGACAGTTTCACATTTCCAACTTTAAACCAATCATGAATCTGAGGGGCTGTTTGGTAGCCTCTTAATGACCATTCATATGCTACCTCTTAATGATTTAAAACCTCTGAATGAATAAGAGGTAACCTCAAGTCTGAATGGTTAAGATGTAACCTCTGAATAGTAAATCATCACATGTCACATTCTTCTACATTCTCATTGGTAAAATTCTTAATGGTTCCATTAAGAAGTAGCCTCTTAATGACCATTCAGAGGCTACCAAACAACCCCTAAACCACAAACCAAGAATCATTCACCTTTTCTGTTTTCGGAAACTTCAACTTGTTTCCATAACTTACGAATCGTGCAAAGGCTACAAAGAACGAGACCTTCATCACCGAGTTACCCGTATACAACCTCAACGTCTCACATCCTCTCTCTCAACACCACCCTCTTACCCTCTATGTTTCGAGAACCACAGCCTTGCCGGAGATCGGGGAATGCACGTCGGAGACGCCGGAGTAAACCGAACGCGCCGGAACAACATCACGAGTTCGTCATCTCGTTTCGGTATCGATTCTTTTATTCTCTTCGTTTCAATGTGTATTATTATTTTGTTTTTGGTAAAACTGTCGAACACATATTAACATACTAACAGTGGTGTTCGGTTCTTTTCCTTTGTAATGAAGAACATGAACTGAACATTTTCAACTACTACAAAAAGAAGTGTGGCCACCGACAGGGCAATAGTTGTGGTCCTTCATTGGGCAAAATGGGCGGCAGACTAATAGTGCCAGACAACTGCCTGACACTCCCCTATTGGCCAACAAATTTACTATTTTATCCTACTTTAAAATTACGATTTTGCCATTAGTTAAAAATTATGGTTTTGCCCCCGCTTAAAAATAAAGTTACGTTTTTACTCCCAGCTAAATATTTCAATTTTGCCCCCGGTTCAAAATTACGATTTTGCCCCGTTTCAATTTACAGTTTTGCCATTAGTTTTTTTCTCTTAAAATTACGATTTCCCCATCAGGTCAAAGTTATGTTTTTACCACCACTTAAAAATAAATTTACGCTTTTGCTCCCAACTAAAAATTCCACTTTTGCCCTTGGTTCAAAATTACGATTTTGGCCCGTATAAATTTATAATTTTGCCATTAGTTTTTTTCCTCACACCCAAGTTATGATTTTGCCCTCAACTTAAATTTACATTTTCCCTATCGTTTTTGTTTGTTTTCATGTTGAAATTATAATTTTGCCCCCCAGCGTAAAATTACAGTTGTGCCGGCAGCTTCCTAGCACTCCCCCGTTGGTCCATTTAATTTACGATTTATCCCCGAATTAAAATTATGATTTCGCCCTCAGTTAAAAATTACGTTTTTCCAATCATTTTAGTTTTTTTAGCAAAACTATAAAGTTTTTTTTTTAATTGGTTTACTAGATTTAATTTTTTTTTCATGTCAAGGAGCTGCCTAACACTCGCTCATTAGTCCTGAAAAATTACAGTTTTCCCCTGAGGCAAAAATTACGGTCTTATCATCGTTTTTATTTTTTTTTCCTAGAAAAATTATAGTAGTCTTTTTTTATTTGATTGAGAATTATTCGGCCATCGCCCCACAACGCGGGCGGGGCACCTAACTAGTTTAAAACAAATACATATATATATATTCAGTTTGACATGTTGTTTATAAAATGAAGAATGATAACTGTTAATCCTTTTTTTTTAGAGTTAAATGCTTGGTTGGTCCCTGTGGTTTTCAAAAATTGCAGACTTGGTCCTAGTGGTTTACTAATTACACGCGTGGTCCCAAAACTTGTCAAAAATGAACTCGGTTGGTCCCTAGCCCTAACATAAGTTAAATTTCTCAGTTAAGTCCATGTTAAATGACCAAAATACCCTTACTTATTAACAAAACCCACTGCATCATCTTCATCACCATCATCATCTGCATCATCTTCATCATCATCCAGCTCTGAGTTTATGCATCAGATTATCTAATTGCCTAACTAATTATTTGATTCTTACAAAACACCTGATAGAAATCAATTTGGACAATCAAGTTCTTCAATCGCAAGTATCACTTACTAAACACCTAATTGAAATGTCACTAGTTTTATGATCAATTCCCAAATAATACAACACAAAACATCCTCCATGTCTATATTTCACATCCTCTACTTATTAGAAACCCTAAAATCCATATGCATAAACACAACCCCCAAAATAACAAACACTAATCCAAAATCCTTATTCGTATATCAGTTTTAATAATCAATTCATCTCCGTTCTCTATTCACACAACACAAAATCCTCTTTCTAGTTTCCCTATTTTCCGATCAGTTCCAATCATAACAAAAAAAAAAAAAAAAAAACAGATAAAAATAGGATAATATTAAAACCTAATCAGCTAACTCGATCAGAACCCAGAAGCAGTAAATTAAGCGATGATAATGAAATCGATTAAAAAAAACCTAGAATAATCATTATATTATTGTATGAAAAGGAAAGGAGGAATGAATGATGTATACCAGAAAGAGATCGATGAGAATATGTTCAGGGAGAAAAGAGAGATCTGAGATGATGTGGAGATTAAAAATTGCTGCGTCAATGGACAGTGAAAGCAGGGAAGGTGGGCTGCTCATTCATTCACATTCACATTCATCGATCGATAGATGCTGATGATGGTGATGAAGATGATGGTGAGTTTTGTTAATAAGCAAGGGTATTTTGGTCATTTAATATGGACTTAACTGAGAAATTTAACTTATGTTAGGGCTGGGGACCAACCGAGTTCATTTTTGACAAGTTTTGGGACCACGTGTATAATTAGTAAACCACTAGGACCAAGTCTGCAATTTTTGAAAACCACAGGGACCAACCAAGCATTTAACTCTTTTTTTTTACATAAAATAAAAAGTCAAACTTTTTTTTCTGTTCTTTGAAAAAAAATTATAACTTTGGAATTGGAATTTTGTTTTAGGAAGTTCTGTCGTTTTTCCTTTTTTTTTTTTGTGAGAAGAAGACTTAGGTTCTGTTTGTTTTTTCTGCAAGAAAAGGTCTGCAGTCTGCGGACCACATCTGCAGGCATCTGCAGGAGAAGAGGTGGTCCAAATGTCTGCAGCCTGCAAAGAGAAGAGTGTTTGTTTTACATATAACCCTTCTCTTATTTCTCTTCTCACACACAAACACACACAGGTCACACAACACCTCATCTCTCTCTCTGTCTTTCATCTACCACCACCACAACCACCGCCACCACCCCATCTACCATCACCACCACCACCTCATCTACCACCACCACCGAACAACCATCCTCGTCGAACCACAGCCTCAACAACAACCCCTTTCCCCTGTCTTGTTTCCCATCCGAACACCCATCCTCGTCGCACCAGAGCCTCGGCAAAGCCGTTTTTCCGGCAACCGTTTGCCGGTGACGGTGATGCTGAAGATGTTGATGATGCCGACGATGCTGAAGACGGTGGTGGTTCTTGATTCGAGCTCGCAGCAGCGGCGCTGCAGTGGTGGTGCGAGTGGTGTCGGAATCTTCAGGTTAGGGTTTATGTGTTTATTATGTTGATTTGGGGATTTTTCGTTTGTTAAGAGATTTGGGGATTTTTTTTGGTTCAGATGAGGGTGTGGTGTCGGAGTGGAGGTGGTGGCAGAGTGGAGGGGCGGCAGTTGAGGGTGGGAGGTGGTGGCGGAGTGGAGTGGAGGGAGAACAGTGAGAAGAGGTTGTGAAGACATGGGTTCATGTCTGTTTGAAGAAGAGGTCTCGCAGACCTTTTTTAATGAAAAGTCTGCGAGAAAACAAACAAGTTGCAGACCCTTATGTCTGCGCGTGGTCTGCGCGGCACAGACATAGGAGGTTCTGAAGTGCTTCTAGCAAAAAACAAACACCACCTTAGAGTTCTGCTCAAAGAAAATAAATCCAAATAAATCTCACAAATTGGTAGGCTTCTGTTCTTTTAAAACTTTAAAACTCCTAACATTTAGCAATTATGTTTTTTTTTATTATTTTATCTCATTTCTATATAAACACTAAATAATTAATAACTAACGTTTATTTAGAATTCCTTTATAGGGTGGAGATACAATAGGAAGTTTATTTGTCTTGGAAGGCTAGGAAGTGATCTTGACCATCATCCATTTAGTTAATCAAGGGCTAAGATTAAAAGAATGAAATTGAAGCAAAAAAAAAAAGAGGCGCGTGGGTTTGTTAGGGGCATTCTAGTCAATCCAGCACAATAGTTTCTCTCTCCTCCACTTCCCCCCCATTTTTTAAACGTTAATAACTTTTTCATACGACATTATTTTTTTTATAAAAATTGCAACAAAAAAACGAGCTTTTTTATCTTTAAAACGAGTATACTATTACTATATTTTCGATTTTTTTTTGAAAACCCAGTTGCGTAAAACGCAATGGAGAAAACCCAGTTGCGTAAAACGCAATGAAAAAAAACGTAAAAAATGACTTTTTCTAAAACGCAACGCGTCAAAAACACAAAGAAATGTCTTATTTCTAAAACGCAATGACCAGAAAACACAAATAAATGTCTTATTTCTAAAACGCAATAGCCTAAAAACACAAAAGAATGTGTTTTACCTAAAACGCAATGCACCCAAAACACTTAAAAATGTCTTATTTCTAAAACGCAATGGCCAGAAAACACTTAAAAATGTCTTATTTCTAAAACGCAATGTCTAGAAAACACATAAAAATGTCTTATTTCTAAAACGCAATGGCCTAAAAACACAAAAGAAACTGTTCTCTCTAAAACGCAATGAACTGAATACACATAAAAATGTGTTTACCTAAAACGCAATGAGTAAAAACACTTCAAAAATGTTTTATTTCTAAAACGCAATGACCAGAAACTGTTGTTCACAGAACCAGAAACTGTCTAAAACGCAATGACCAGAAACCGTTGTTCACAGAACCAGAATCTAACTAAACGCAATGACCAGAACTTGTTGTTTACAGAACCAGAAACACTGTCTACGAATACAGTTTTCCAGAGGCAATTTACAGAAAATTAATTTTTCTGATGCATTTTTATTGCAGCTCAACCCCAGCCAGGGGCTGCCGCCCCTGGGACCCCGCTACCAGGGGCGCTGCCCCCGGACCCCCGCCAAGATCGTAAAACGCAATGAATAAATTAAAAACCCAGATCGTAAAAATGAAATTAAAGAATTTCTTACATGGATCGAAGTGAGTTCTTCAACAATTGACGAAGTTTGAATGATTGAAACACTTATCAGCGCTCGAATCGAACGAATCGAGTGATTATCTCCAAAATCACCAGAAAAAACGAGATTTTTTTTATGAAATTAAACTGGGTTTTATTCAAAAAAAACTGAAGAACACGTTGATCGGGTGTTTGAATCATTGATTGGTGATGAAAATCGCACTATAATGTAGTGATTATTGAGATAGAAAGTGAAGAAATGGTTGAAGATGGTGGGTTTTGAAAATGGTGGGTTTTGAAAATGGTGGGTTTTGAAGTTACTGGGTTTTGAAAAGGAAGAAGAAAGGGTTGGATTGACTAAAATACCCTTTTTCTTTATTTTAAATGTTGCCACATGTCCTAATCCTATTGCTTCCTACACTTCCTAGCCAAAATAAACTTCCTATTTGATCTTTTCCCTTCCTTTATAACGTTAAACATTGAGGAGGTAAATTTTAACATCTAAATAATTTATTTAAACAATAAATATTAGGATTGTTTATTTGGACCAATAAATAATAACGAGTTCGTTATGTGCCATTTAAACATCTAGGATAAACCGTTCGTTCGTTCTCTTGGATTGTTCCAATCTTTACTCGTGCGTTTACAAGAAATCGTAACGCAACCAATGTGAGTATACTTGATCCCATTTTTATTTTATCACTTTTGGGTGCAACATGTATTCTATACAAAAACACGCAACGCTTGAAACTTGTTATATGCACACTCTATCCATATTTAAACATGAAACAATTTGATGCTTGTCAATCTCGTATGCTATGTAAACTTTTTGTGTCTATATGCTCATTAACCTGGCTAAACTTATTAAAATTCTTAGACTTCTGAGACTTGCTAGACTTCTTATACTTATTAAACTCCTACGCTATAGGAGTACGCACCGCCCTTGAGTCTTGGTGTGTTTGCGTTGGAAACTTGGGTTTGACATATAGTGACACCGTTTCAGCATATTAGTAACTTGTATTATGTTGTTCATGTTGGATATAAGTACTTAAACTTTTTATTCTACTTTATGCTATGTATCAAACTTGTATACTCGCCAGCATTTTTATTGATGTTATTTTAATACATGTTGCAGGTTAATATACAAGATGATGAAGAAGCAAGTTAGGGTGTGACACAATACGGATGTTCAACGTCTTACGCCGATATAAACGAACTCGAATCGCAGATTGAAAACTTACACAACGAGCTGTAACACCCCAAAACCCGAATGTTTATATTGTCATATGTTCCTATAGGACATATCATGAAATAAGCAACTAGGCTATTTAACCTAGTTAAATGGGTAGTCAAAAATACTAAATAACGAAAGTTTGTGCCAATTATGTTTAAATAACAAACACGAGGGACTAAAGTGGGTTAAACCGAAAGTTGAAATATTAAAAGTAAATATGACACACACATTCGTGTGTGTGTTCTGGATCGTTCAGGAGCTCCCCAAAGGAGCCAAACCCTAGCTCAATCTTAAATGATCAATTGAAGGGTAAATTGAAGCTCACATTCATGAATAAACGTGGATTAATGATCACCATCACAAGGGGATCATAAGGTATGTCTCAAAACTAAGATTGGTGATCTTGTATGAAGTGGGTTATGTTTTAATCCGTGAATTGGGATGAAATTGAGTATGAGTATGTGTTAATATCATGATATAGAGCCAAGATTATACATAGATTGGGCTAATTTGATGATTAGAGGTGAAACCCATTTGTTTTGGTAAGAATGATGACTTGAATGATCATCCATGTTTAATTAA
This sequence comes from Helianthus tuberosus, assembly GCA_030545235.1. NCBI lineage: Eukaryota > Viridiplantae > Streptophyta > Magnoliopsida > Asterales > Asteraceae > Helianthus > Helianthus tuberosus. Next base: position 9,212,376 of record CM060381.1, on the reverse strand, counting down.
TCATGATTATTGATGTATTATGATGGATATGATGGATTCTTGTTAGAGGAATTGAAAGAAATATGATGATAATATGTTTGAATGTTTATGTGTGAATGATATGTTTATTAGTAGGAGGATTTGATGAATTATGCATGAAATTAGGAGATTGTGCATGAATTAGTGGTACCTTATGTTTAGAAGGTTGTACACACACCAAGGGTATGATGAAATTAGAGATAATTGAGCTTAGATCATTAGTAAGTGATTACCAATGTAGTTATGAAGTGGGTTTTGTATAATATGATGATATGTTATTGTTAATGATGTTTGAAATCACATACATGTGTATATGTTTAAAGGATTTTGGCTAGGATTTGATAGATTAGTATGTTTTGAGTTTGAATGATAATTTCTGAAACAAGATCCGTGTGATGAATGATGAACAAGCTAACTATCTTAAGAATGATATATGATAGTTGATGCTTGATAAGCGACATGGAAGCTTGGCAAAGAAGTGGGTCATGTGACAACTGGCACCAAACCGGTAATTTCTGTACACTTTAATTATTGTTTAATGACTGCAATTATATGCTTAATTGTCAGCAATGTCTGAACACATGCTAAACAAGTGAATTCATGCACGTTGTATACTACAAAATATTGCTTTATGCATAAACGAGAGCGTTGCGTCAAGAATACTAGTAAACTCACCGGTAAGACACACTGTGTCAACAATACTGCAGAAAGCAGTCAAACAATAAAATTGGAGCCTAGGTGTAGGTCCAACAACAAGAACACATTAAAACCCAAGAGTATATACAAGGGTTTAATATATAGACATTACGGAAGCAAAATAAGCACTAAAAAGCACCAGAAACGCACTTTAAGTGCAGAATTTTAGTAAATTCAGCTCTAATCAGCATTTAAACATATGAATATTATGCAGAAATTACGTTTTATTACTTCCCCAAGTGTTGGGAATTGAAAATGATACAAAAAGGTACTTAAAAGACACTAAAAAGTGTAATTTAGCACTTTAACGAACCGGTGTCTAACCGAACAACCGGGTAATACCCGGAACACCAAAATAATGCTAGAAGCATTGTTTTTATTTTTCTAAGCTAGTTAGGGCCCCCGAACACCCTAACACACTATATATTACTTAACACACATATATCACTAATTAAATCACCTAAACTTCTAACTAGTTTAAGTAACTAGCAAATTAGAATCCAACCAATACACCCCCCCCCCCTAATCGGTTAGGGACATGGGATCCCATCCATGGATTTCTTTTAAATAAATTAATAGATGTGCTTGAAGATTTAGGGACATATTACCCATTATGTAAAGCTTTGTTGGATGAACATTACTTAAAGACCATAAAATCTTCATAACTCCCATTCTACACAAACACTAAACATCACCACCACCTCTCCACCCCTTACTCTCGGCCTCAACCTACCCACACACCACCACCATTTTTCGAACATCAACAACCTTTCTAAGGTGATTCTAAGGTGCAAGGAGCTCGATTAAGAAGCTTGGTAGCGACGGAACTCGAAGGACCTCTCTCTAGTGCTTTTATCCACCTCATTTATACTCTTGAACTTCCCTAGCCTTGTGTTAGTAGTAAGTGCTTCAAATCTTCATCTTGTTCTTGTTTTTGGTGGTTAATAGTTGATTTAATGGTTAAAAATTAAGAACACTAAAGAACATAACCTAAAGTCTTGAACATAAGATGAATAAGGTGGATAAAGGAAAGATGTGTGTGTAAATCATGTAGATCTTGTGTTGTTATAATTATTTGATGATGTTTGTTGGTAGAAGTAGGATGGATCATCATCTAGACATACTAGTTCATGTTTAAGAACATGAACTAGTAAGATGTAAATGTTAGAGTTTTAAAGGATGATGAAACCATCCATACATGAACTTGAACTTGAATAAACATGAGTTTTCTTGTAAAATGAAATTGTAAACTTGTAGATCTAAAGATCTACAAGTGGTTTTTCGGAAGAACCAAGTGGAAAATACTAGATTGTTTAAAAACCCGGATCTTGTATGAACTAAAATCATTCTTAGTAAGTAAACAAGTGTATGAACTTGTGTCACAAAAAAATTCCACAAAGAATTATTTTGGAAAATGAGACTAAAAGATGTGAAAATGCACTTTCTTTAAAAATAAAGTTTTTAAGAAACTAAACTTATTTTTAAAGATAACAAGACCTACTAAACATGTTAGTAACTTAGTACATATTTTCACAAACTTTCAAGTTCATAAATTTGTGGCGTATGCTTGTTTTGACAAGTTTGGTAAATAAAGATTTTGTTGTTGATTTAAAAGAAAATAAACACATGTTTCGAAAACATGGGAAACCTCCATTTTTAGGGGAAACTCTGTTATAAATTTTGACACTTAGAAAAATATAAGTTTTTGAGAAACTTATTCCCTAAAAATGTATTTAAAAATATTACCAAGGTTTCCCTAATTTTTGGTGATAAGAAATGAGGATTTCTTCAAGAATAAAAATGGATATTAAGTATGTATATATTTTTGAGAAAATATATATATTATTTGATCACCAACTTTTGTGCTAAGTGTATATAGTATGTGTTATACGTGCTAGTGTATTAAGACTTAAAAATACACTAAATACTCATGAGAAGTATAAACACAAAAATACACATACAACATACAAGATACATAATTCGGGTGCAAAGTGCAAACACGAGATACTTATATTAATTTTTGAGAAAATAATATAAGTAAGATACTTAGTTAAAAATATAAAATATTTTTAACACAACAATACAAATACAAAAGAGAGTGACTGTACTTGTGCGACGCAAGTCTAGTGACTAACGTTAAGAAAACGCGTATAGGTCATGACGTTAATTAAGCAAATCCGGTGAAGTTTACGACGCAAGGAACGTAAAGTTGTGAGTTCATGCTTCCCCCTTTTCTTTAACTGTTTTCAATTTTATAACTTCGGGGGTGAAATACATGTACAAATATTACTATGTTTACAAATGGTATGATAACAAGAAGCACACTTGGTGAGGACGAGTGTAACAACCCTCGGTAAAACCAACACTCTCATAATATGTTTGACACCCTATTATATTATAAAATGTCCCAATATGTTTTATATTATACCCCGTATGTGAAAACCAAGCCCTAGTTATGTTATAGTATATAAAATAAAATAAAAATCTGAATTATAAGCTGAGGCGGGCCGCATAAGACCTCACCTCAACTTCACGCGGGCCGTATCAAACCAGACTTTGACTTTGCTGACTTCTTAAGCTAAAGCGGGCCGCGTAATAGATTTCATTAAGTTCATGCGGGCCGCGCGCGTTCAAACTTGTGGCGCATCCCTGAGCCGACACGTGTCGATATCGTGTCGAACCTAGTTGATGACCCAGCTAAGCTACTGAGTTGACTAGAGTCAACGCGGGCCGCGTAAGGCTTAGCCTTACCTTACGCGGGCCGCCTGAAAGTCATATTTCACAACTATAAATAGCAGGCATCAGTTTACGATTTCCGTCGCTCATTCACACTTCTCAATCTCGAATTCTGAAAGTATAGGCATAATATTTTGGGTATTATACCCCTAATTAGCGAGGTTCTACTCCGTTGTAAGTATTATAACCCCAGTTTCATAATAGTTACGCTGCCCGATTGATTTAGGGTTCCGTAACAACTGTCGTGGTTCTGCCCGACGTAGTTGTTGGAATGCCGTCTCGGGGAGGGTATTATTAATAATTTCAAAGGGTTATGATACTAACCAATGTACATTTGTATAAATTATAGATTATACCCAGGAAATCCTTACGAAAAGCCTAAGACAGCAATGTGAGTTTATCCTCTTTTTGTTAACCTTTTTGGAATAATTTACAAAACCTTAATTGTTTTACAATGTGATTAAGCGGTGATTGAGTCTTTGTAGTTCTTCAATTACTGCCGGTATTATGGGGTTTTGTATACAAAATTTACTACGAGTAGTAGTAAGTCTGAATGACAGTGCATTACCATTGGACGATGAGTGAGCCAATGGGTAATTTGACCATAGCCATAGATCCGGTCGAGTGGCAAATACTGAATGAGTAATTGTGTAGAAATAAACAATGTGATCGCTCTCAATACTGTTTTAATTGATAAAATGTTTCTTGATTAAACTGGGATTCACTCACCAGTATTTCCGACTGGCAAATGTTTTTAAAACGCGTTACAGGTAACACAATGTGAACAACCAATTAGTGAAAAGCCAACTGGAGAGCACTGAAGGCTTGGGAAAAATGTGGCTATAAAAGTTACCTAATAAACGATGTTTTAAATCCAATAAAATAGGGTTTGTCCCTATAAATGTATTGTAATAAGAAACTTGGGTTTTGCCCATGTGTTTATTAATATCAAGAATGGTGGTTTTACTCTGATAAATATTTCCTAACTACGGTCCTGATGTAAATTCCGCTGCGAGACTAAACAAACTGATACCACCAAACTCTGTGATCACGTCCGCCCGTTTCCAAGGATCAGGGATCGGGGGTTGTGACAGAAGGTGGTATCAGAGCCTAGCCACTGGTCTGAGCCAAAGAAGTGTTCTGCTGACACTTAAATTCTAAATTTTGTGTTAGGAAATAATTACGGAAATACGTGCATAACTGTATTTATTGGTTATGTGTTATTTGACTATCTGTTAGTTTTCAGTATGAGTGATCAAGGACCATCAGACGTGAATCGTCAGTTAGCTGATTCACTTAGGAGTGAAGGTACATCATCACAGCCTGCCCTCTCTGGGTATACTGCTGATCAGGAAGACGGAATATTTGCCTTTAGAGCTCAATCTGAAGATCCATTTCCTACTAAGAAACGAGGATGGTTCAGTAAAGAAGCTTTTGCTCGTAGGAAGAGAATGCGAAAATTGCAACAACAAAGGGCTTTAGCAGCTATTAAGAGAGAGACAGATGCTCATACTCAAGATATGCTAAATAGAAGCCTAGCAAATTTCCATATTTTAGCTACAACTGCTGCTGAACCAGGTCTGGAACAACTAGTAGCCCCACAACCACAAAACCCAGAACAGCCCATGGAAATAGAAAATCAGGAAAACCAAGTGGAGATGCACAACTTTAACCCAGAAGAAATCCCTAGAGTGCCTGCACCAAACCCCATAGACCCGAATTATGACCCCTGGTGGGACGACAATAGAGACTTTGTGCAACGTTACCCTATTCAGGATTATCCACCCATACAGAACATAGAAGCTTACCCAGGTATGGACCCTTTAGATCCCTATTACCAAGATGATTATATTAGGGAGATATTAGAGGATCCTTACCAATTTCATGAACTGTCACCCCTATATCAGGAAAATGCACCCCAGATTCCAAACCCAGTCCGAGAACCTGCACCCCCAATGAGTGCAGAAAACGTTCAAGAACTTAGGACTTTCGGGGAGGAAATTTTAGAAAGCAGTGATAGGATGCGTCAGGTGGGAGAGCGTCTCGTATGGAAATACGATGAGCGCAATATGGATTTTTGGATAAATCCATATCCGTGAATGTTAAGATGAAGGAAACGGTAGTAGTAATAATAATATAATAATATAAAATAATAAAATAAAATATGTGTGTATGGATGCATACTACTATTTTATTTCTGTTTGTATTGTAATCTTTATTTCTGTACTAGTGTGTAATAGACGCATAAGTATATGAAAATAGTAAAGTAGCAATGATCTACGCTTTTGGCAAAACTGCGTGTCGTGTGATTAATTATATTAAGATATTATTTGTGATATTAATATGGGGTAAATGTTTAAAATTCAGATGGCCGACCAAGAAAATCAAGTCAATTTGGATAATAATCCGGAAATTCAGAATGATAATATTTAGAATGACGATAATCTGAATAATGAGAACCCAAACAACAATAACAATGGAAACCAAATGGACAATAGTGCTATTCAACATATAGTGGCACAGGGAATTATAGATGCTATGCCATTTATACTTCAAACTGTTAAGGATGCGGAGAATAAAAGTAAACATAGCAGCAAGCGACCTGTTGAACCAGAAAACAGTGTGAACAATGGACCGGTACTTCAAATGCCTATTCCTAAAAGAAGAAGAACTGTGCCTAACGGTTGTTCTTATAAAGAATTCCGGTCTTGTAAACCAATGGAATTCTCGGGCAATGAAGGGGCCATTGCAACTTTACGCTGGATAGAAAAGACTGAGGCAGTCTTAAGGATAAGTAAGTGTGCTGAAGAAGATAAGATATTGTTTGCTTCTAATCTGTTTAAGAATGCAGCACTAGAATGGTGGAACACTATCCTCCAGACAAGAGGAAGTGATCAAACCTATAATATGGAATGGGAAGAATTTAAAAACAAGGTAGAAAGGAAATTCTGCCCACCCAATGAGAAAGAACAGATAGCAAACAAATTCCTAAACCTTAGGATGACTGGTGTGGATAGCAAGGGGTACACAAAATTATTTTTCGAATATGATAGGATAGTGCCAACTCTTGCTTCACCAGAACCAGTGTTAATTTTCCGTTATATTTGGGGATTAATTGGGGAAATTAGACATGTAGTCAAGGCAGCTAGACCACAAACCATAGAAGAAGCTGTAGAATTAGCCAATACCTTGACTGATGAATTAGTCCGTACTCGAGAAGAGGATCAAAGAAGGAGCCTAACCCAAAAGTTGACCCAAGAATTTCGTTCTGGAAATTCTAACCGTGGGAAAAATCTAGGTTCTACCTCTGCACCTTACTGTAGGTACTGCAACAGAAAACATTCTGTGAGATGTTCCATATACTGTAACTTTTGCAAAATGTCGGGACACAAGGAAGAAAACTGCAGAAAGAAAGCTAACAGCAGGGTATGTTACAATTGCGGAGAACCAGGTCATACCAAGCTAAATTGCCCAAAATTAGCTCCAGCTCCAGATAACAAGAATACTAAAAATGCTAGAGCATTTGTTCTGACTGCAAAAGAAGCCAAGATGATTCCAGATGTCATAGCTGGTACGTTTTTAGTTAATGATGTCTTTGCTAAAGTATTATTTGACTCTGGTGCAAACCAAAGTTTTATTAATACATCGTTTTGCAAAATTTTAAATCCGTCATTAACTAAACTACCACATGAATGCTTAGTAGAAACAACCAATGGAGAAACCATTAGGATTTCTGAAATCCTGCAGGGTGCAAGCATAGAAATTTTAAATCAAAAGTTTATTGCAAACCTGTATCCCATGAATCTGGCAGGATTTGATGTTGTTTTAGGAATGGATTGGTTAATAGCCAATAAAGCTAGTATTTTATGTGATCAAAAGTTAATTCAAATAAATTCACCCAAAGGTAAAAAGATCACAATTAAAGGAGATAAGTTCTCTAGATCCACAAAATTCATATCTGTGATGAAAACTGCAAGTTGTATAAGAAAAGGTTCTGTAGTGTATTTGATTTCTATAATCACTAACACTAAAGGAAAAGAACTAAAAGATATTCCAGTAGTATCTCAGTTTTCAGATGTCTTTCCAGAAGAATTACCAGGACTACCTCCGGATAGAGAAGTTGAATTCAGAATCCATTTAATACTAGGAACGTCACCAATTGCCAAAGCACCTTACCGTTTGGCACCTACAGAAATGCAAGAATTGAAGAAACAACTAGACGAATTGTTAGAAAAAGGATTTATACAACCAAGTTCGTCGCCATGGGGAGCGCCGATATTATTTGTTAAAAAGAAGGACGGATCAATGCGTATGTGCATTGATTATCGTGAATTAAACAAGGTCACGATTAAGAATCGGTACCCATTACCGAGAATCGATGATCTGTTTGATCAACTGCAAGGAGCTCGATTTTTCTCTAAGATCGATTTAAGGTCAGGATATCATCAATTAAAGGTACAGGAAGAGGACATTCCTAAGACCGCATTCAGAACAAGGTATGGTCATTATGAATTTACTGTCATGACCTTTGGTTTAACCAATGCCCCAGCTGCATTTATGGACATGATGAACCGAATATGTAAGCCATATTTGGATAAATTCATAATTGTTTTTATAGATGATATTCTAATTTACTCTAAGAATAAAGAGGATCATGCAAGGCATTTGCACGCACTTTTAAGTTTATTAAGAAAAGAAAAGCTTTATGCTAAGTTTTCAAAGTGTGAATTTTGGTTAGAACAGGTACAATTCCTTGGACACTTAGTCAATCATGAAGGAATTCATGTAGATCCAACAAAGATTGAAGCAATTACAAAATGGAAAACCCCTGAATCACCAACTGAGGTTAGAAGTTTCTTAGGATTGGCTGGTTATTATAGAAGATTTATTAAAGATTTTTCTAGAATAGCCATTCCCTTAACTAAGCTAACCTGTAAATCTGTTAAGTTTGAATGGGGAATAAAACAAGAAGAAGCATTTAGAATTCTTAAGCAAAGATTAACCCATGCACCTATATTAGCATTACCAGAAGGAACTGAAGACTTTGTAGTCTATTGTGATGCTTCTAGATTAGGTTATGGATGTGTGTTGATGCAACGACAAAAGGTTATAGCTTATGCATCTAGACAACTTAAGAATCATGAAGAGAATTATTCAACTCATGATTTAGAGTTAGGAGCTATAATTTTTGCTCTTAAGATTTGGAGACATTACCTTTATGGTAATAAGTTTACCATATTCACAGATCATAAGAGTTTAAGGTATGTATTCAGGCAAAAGGAGTTGAATATGAGACAAAGACGCTGGATGGAACTTCTTAGTGACTATGATTGTGATATCCAGTATCATGAAGGAAAAGCAAATATAGTGGCAGATGCTTTAAGTCGAAAATATCATGAAAAGCCACAAAGGGTACGTTCTCTTAAATTAAATCTGCAAGTAGATTTAAATGATCAAATAAGAGAAGCACAGGAATCAGTAATCAAGGATGATTCTGAAAAATTAAAAGGTATGCTAAAAGAATTGGAACAAGGAACAGATGGAATTTGGAGGTTCCATAAAAAGAGAATGTGGATACCTAAATTAGGAAACCTGCGTAATCGTATATTAGAAGAAGCTCATAAGTCTAAATATACGATGCATCCAGGAAGTGATAAAATGTACCAGGATTTAAGGAAAAATTTCTGGTGGATAGGAATGAAAAAGGACATAGCAACCTATGTTTCTAAATGTTTAACTTGTTCACAAGTTAAAGCTGAACATCAGAAACCCTCAGGTTTATTACAGCAATTAGAAATGCCAGTCTGGAAATGGGAATTTATAACAATGGATTTTGTTACTAAATTACCCAAAACTAAGAAAGGAAATAATACAATCTGGGTGATTGTAGATAAGCTAACCAAGTCAGCTCATTTTCTACCAATGAAAGAAACCATTAGTATGGAACAATTAGCCAAATTATATGTAAATAAAATTGTTTCTTTACATGGTATTCCTTTATCAATTGTTTCTGATAGGGATAGTCGATTTACCTCTCGTTTTTGGTCAAGTTTCCAAAAGGCAATGGGAACCAAATTAAGGTTAAGCACAGCTTATCATCCTCAAACAGATGGACAAAGTGAAAGGACAATTCAGACAATGGAGGACATGCTTAGAGCTTGTGTAATTGATTTTGGAGGTAATTGGGATGATCACTTACCTTTAATAGAATTTTCTTATAATAATAGTTATCACACAAGTATCAATGCTGCACCATTCGAAGCACTTTATGGAAGAAAGTGTCGAACCCTAGTCTGTTGGGCAGAAATTGGGGAACAGCAACTATCTGGACCTGAAATTGTACAAGAAACAACCGACAAGATTATTCAAGTCAAGGAACGACTGAAAGCTGCACGTGATCGACAAAAGAGTTATGCTGATAACCGATGTAAGCCATTGGAATTTCAGGTAGGAGATAAAGTATTGTTAAAAGTCTCTCCTTGGAAATGAGTGGTAAGATTCATCAAAAGAGGAAAGCTAAGTCCCAGGTATGTTGGACCTTTCAAGATTGTTAGAAAAATAGGGCCTGTAGCCTATCAGTTACAACTGCCAGAGGAAATGGCAGGAATACATGATGTGTTTCATGTATCTAATCTCAAAAAGTGTTTAGCTGATGAATCACTGATAGTTCCTCTTAAGGATATAGAGGTAAATGAACAGCTTAAATTTGTAGAAAGACCTCTACAGATTGAAGATATGAAAGTCAAGAATCTAAAACATAAGAGACTAGTTCTAGTCAAAGTAAAGTGGGACTCCAAAAGAGGACCTGAATACACGTGGGAGCTCGAGTCAGAAATGAAAAGGAAATATCCGCATTTATTTCAGTAGATCTCGAGGACGAGCTCTAAAGTAAGGTGGGGAGAATGTAAAAACCCTCGGTAAAACCAACACTCTCATAATATGTTTGACACCCTATTATATTATAAAATGTCCCAATATGTTTTATATTATACCCCGTATGTGAAAACCAAGCCCTAGTTATGTTATAGTATATAAAATAAAATAAAAATCTGAATTATAAGCTGAGGCGGGCCGCATAAGACCTCACCTCAACTTCACGCGGGCCGTATCAAACCAGACTTTGACTTTGCTGACTTCTTAAGCTAAAGCGGGCCGCGTAATAGATTTCATTAAGTTCATGCGGGCCGCGCGCGTTCCAACTGGTGGCGCATCCCTGAGCCGACACGTGTCGATATCGTGTCGAACCTAGTTGATGACCCAGCTAAGCTACTGAGTTGACTAGAGTCAACGCGGGCCGCGTAAGGCTTAGCCTTACCTTACGCGGGCCGCCTGAAAGTCATATTTCACAACTATAAATAGCAGGCATCCGTTTACGATTTCCGTCGCTCATTCACACTTCTCAATGTCGAATTCTGAAAGTATAGGCATAATATTTTGGGTATTATACCCCTAATTAGCGAGGTTCTGCTCCGTTGTAAGTATTATAACCCCGGTTTCATAATAGTTACGCTGCCCGATTGATTTAGGGTTCCTAACAACTGTCGTGGTTCTGCCCGACGTAGTTGTTGGAATGCCGTCTCGGGGAGGGTATTATTAATAATTTCAAAGGGTTATGATACTAACCAATGTACATTTGTATAAATTATAGATTATACCCAGGAAATCCTTACGAAAAGCCTAAGACAGCAATGTGATTTTATCCTCTTTTTGTTAACCTTTTTGGAATAATTTACAAAACCTTAATTGTTTTACAATGTGATTAAGCGGTGATTGAGTCTTTGTAGTTCTTCAATTACTGCCGGTATTATGGGGTTTTGTATACAAAATTTACTACGAGTAGTAGTAAGTCTGAATGCCAGTGCATTACCATTGGACGACGAGTGAGCCAATGGGTAATTTGACCATAGCCATAGATCCGGTCGAGTGGCAAATACTGAATGAGTAATTGTGTAGAAATAAACAATGTGATCGCTCTCAATACTGTTTTAATTGATAAAATGTTTCTTGATTAAACTGGGATTCACTCACCAGTATTTCCGACTGACAAATGTTTTTAAAACGCGTTACAGGTAACACAACGTGAACAGCCAATTAGTGAAAAGCCAGCTGGAGAGCACTGAAGGCTTGGGAAAAATGTGGCTATAAAAGTTACCTAATAAACGATGTTTTAAATTAAATAAAATAGGGTTTGTCCCTATAAATGTATTGTAATAAGAAACTTGGGTTTTGCCCATGTGTTTATTAATATCAAGAATGGTGGTTTTACTCTGATAAATATTTCCTAACTACAGTCCTGATGTAAATTCCGCTGCGAGACTAAATAACCTGATACCACCAAACTCTGTGATCACGTCCGCCCGTTTCCGGGGATCAGGGATCGGGGGTTGTGACAACGAGTACCAAGTGTGATGAGATATAAGAATACAAGAAGCGCACTTGGTGAGGACGAGTACCAAGTATGATGCGTTATGAGAAATGATACGAGAAATCGTGTCACGAATAGGGCACATAAGCACCATTAATCAACAATATACCTAGACCGCAGAACAAAAGGTTAGATCTAATGGGTGCCGGGCAGCCACACTCTTGGTGAGGACGAGTACCGAGTAGTGCTTTTGTGTCTCAGAGTATGCCAACTAGAAAAATGCCTAAGGTTTGGTGACTTCCTATGTCGTGTCACATGTTAATGGCCTTGCAACCCATTAACAATCCTGATACTTCAGGAATACTTTATTTACATAAGATTCATACCATATTAAAACTTGATTTATACTTGAGTACGTGGGGTACACAAGTAAACTTGAATTATACATGAGTACGTGGGGTACACATGTAAACTTGATTTATATATGAAAACCTGATTTATACATGACACAAACTATGTTTTCATACAAAGTATACAAACGTGAAATACAAAAACTGCATGAATTCACACCAACATTATGTTGACGTTTTTCCAAAACTTACATGTATTTCAGGTAACTAGAAGTGGATGTGCGCGCGGTCTTACCCATGCTCATGGATGTCGCGTATGTTTATCTTTAAATAAAGTGTAAACTTTTTAAGACAATGTTTTATGTTATCGTGCGATGTAAACGCTAAACTTATGTTTTCAAATTATGGTATTTGAAGTTATTTTCATGAGCATGTAGCATGTTTACCTTTCGTATGCAATGAGAACCTTTCATGATCATACCTCGTGCTTCCACCGCAGAAAGGGGTGTGACAGATTGGTATCAGAGTTGCGATTGTAGTGAACCAGGATTCCTTCTCGAGTCTAGTCTATAATCTCTAGGATCCTTTCACGAAAACAATTTTTCAAAAGTTTTCATTGCATAAAACGTCCCGCGACATCCACTACCTGAAAATGTTTACAAAGAGTCTAGAAAAGACACTACGAGACTTTGGGTGCACAGAAGTAGCACTTATCTGAGATTAAGAATTACTTGCAATTATGTGTAATAATTGATATTTACATATACTAGAAGTAGAATGTCACAAGTATACGTGACTTTATCTGAAAGCAATGGCCTATCTGAAGGAAGAAATACGCGGATGAAACGAACTGTGCGGACTGGGCAAGGAGTTACGTAATTATGGATGCATACATAATTATGGATGCATACATAATTATGGAATTCAGTGCACAGAAACCACAGCAAGTCTTGGCACGTATAGATTCCCTCAGTGCTAGCCTACTAAGTACTCTGCTAGAGTAATAATTGTTTGATGTCACTTATGTGGTATATACCTGTGAATATATATACTACTACTGTCTAGTATGACGACATCAAACAAATGTCTAACCCTGTTGTGTTATGTTCTGTCAGAACATGGCACCCAGGAAAACTGTGAATGCTCGCAATGACGATCAACCTCCTCCTCCCCCACTGCCAAGAACTGCTGAAGAGCTGAATGCTCTACTGGAAGAAAGGATCTCCGCTGCTATCGCCCAGTACGAGGTGAACCGTACTCAAGACAGTGGAGGACCAAGCAATGCTAGACGTAACGGGCATGGAGATTCATCTGGAGGAAACGCAGCTCAAGGTTGCACTTTCAAGCAGTTCCTCGACTGCAAGCCGATGAACTATGACGGCACAGGAGGTGCAGTAGCATTTGTACGCTGGACGGAGAAGACTGAAGCTACTATCCGCATGAGCAAGTGTACCGCGGATCAACAAGTCACTTTTGCTACTGGATTGTTTGTCGATGAAGCTCTGACTTGGTGGAACCTGCAAGCCCAAACTTTGGGCGATGATGCCGCTTATGGCCTAACTTGGGAGGAACTGAAGGAAAGAATGAGAGAGAAGTACTGCTCTCGTGCTGAACTCCAAAGGCTGGAAACGGAGTTCTGGCACTTGACCATGGAAGGTGCTGACATTAATGGTTATACTCGAAGGTTCCACGATCTGTCTAGAGTGCTTCCCTACATGGTGACTCCCGAATTCAAGCGCGTTGAACGCTACATTTGGGGACTGGCCCCAGAGTTTCGTGGCATGGTAACGTCGGCCAAACCACAAACAATCACCGAGGCTGTAACTCTGGCTGTCAGCCTTACTGAAGATTGTGTTCGTATGAAGAAGTTATCGTTGAACCCAACAGAGAAGACCGAGACGCATGCTGAGTCGTCCGGTGACAAGAAAAGGAAGCATTCGAATCTGAATCAAGCAACTCGCAACAACAAGGGTTTCAGCAAGAAGCGCGACACTAACCCGCCTCAGGAGGCGAAAACCCTTGCAACCAAAGGATACCAAGGCACCATGCCTAAATTCCAAAAATGTAAGTTTCATCATGAAGGAGCTTGTCGCATTCCAAGGTGCGACAAATGTGGAAGGTTGGGTCATCAAACAGAAGACTGTTGGGGAAAAGGAAAGAACCGGAATGGAAATGGTGCTGGTAACAAGAATGGTAACGGGAAAGGGCGGAACCAAGGATGCTTCATTTGTGGAAGCAATGATCATTTCATGAAGGACTTCCCAAAGGGAAACAATGCTCAGGCTCGAGCATTTGTGATTGGAGCAAAGGACGCACGCGAGGACCCTAATGTGGTCACCGGTACGTTTCTCATTAACAATCACTTTGCATCCATATTATTTGACACTGGCGCCGATTATAGCTTCATGTCTATGGAATTTAAACGCATACTTGGAATGGAATCTAGTAGATTAGAAATTCGTTATTCCATAGAACTAGCCAACGGTAAACTTGTTGAATCGGGCGAAGTTGTTAGAGGCTGCACATTAGAACTTGGTGAACGAAGATTTAGCATCGACCTCTTACCTATTCAATTGGGTAGCTTCGATGTAGTAGTCAGAATGGCCTGGTTGTCCAAGAACAAAGCTGAGGTTATTTGTCATGAGAAAATCATTCGCATCCCTTTGGCAAATGATGAAACTCTCATCGTACATGGAGAAAGACGAAACGCGCCTCTACGAATCATCAGTTGTATGAAGGCACAGAAGTGCTTAAGGAAAGGATGTGTCGCTTTCCTAGCACACGTTATAGACAAGAAGGTTGTGGATCCAAAACTCGAAGACATTCCTGTGGTGAAGGAATTCCCTGATGTTTTTCCCGAAGATCTGCCAGGACTACCTCCGCAACGACAAGTCGAATTTCATATAGACTTGGTTCCAGGAGCCGGTCCTGTGGCCAAGGCTCCCTATCGACTTGTGCCATCCGAAATGCAGGAATTATCTACACAACTCCAGGAGTTGTTGGATAAAGGATTCATAAGGCCAAGCTTCTCACCCTGGGGAGCTCCAGTATTATTCGTGAAGAAGAAGGATGGAACACTGCGGATGTATATCGATTACAGAGACCTGAACAAGCTCACGATCAAGAATCGGTATCCACTACCGAGGATTGATGACTTATTTGATCAATTGCAAGGATCAAGCTACTATTCCAAGATCGACCTTCGATCTGGATACCATCAGCTAAGAATCCAAGAAGAAAGCGTGCCAAAGACTGCTTTCAGAACGCGATATGGGCATTACGAATTTCTTGTGATGCCATTCGGACTGACGAATGCACCAGCTGTCTTTATGGATCTGATGAACCGTGTATGCAAACCATATCTCGATAAATTCGTGATTGTATTTATCGATGATATCCTGATTTACTCCCGAACGAAAGAAGAGCACGAGAAACATCTCAGAACCATCTTGGAGCTACTGAAGAAAGAGAAACTTTATGCGAAGTTCTCGAAATGCGAATTATGGATTCGTGAAGTACAATTTCTTGGTCACATTGTGAATGAGAAGGGCATTCATGTAGACCCATCCAAGATCGAAGCAATAAAGAATTGGGAAGCCCCCAAAACCCCAACTGAAGTTCGTCAATTTTTAGGCTTAGCGGGCTATTATCGGCGATTCATCGAGAATTTCTCAAAGATAGCCCAACCGCTAACGACCCTTACTTAGAAAGACAAGAAGTACGACTGGGGTGTTAAACAAGAAGAAGCCTTCCAACTACTCAAGAACAAGCTATGCGATGCACCAATACTATCATTACCCGAAGGCACAGAAGACTTCGTGGTTTACTGCGACGCTTCACGACAAGGCTTGGGCTGCGTGCTTATGCAGCGCCAAAAAGTCATCGCTTACGCTTCAAGACAATTGAAGGTTCATGAAAGAAACTATACCACTCACGACCTGGATCTGGGAGCGGTGGTATTCGCCTTGAAGATCTGGCGACACTATTTATATGGTACTCGATGTACAATCTTCACAGATCACAAAAGTCTACAACACATATTTAATCAGAAAGAATTAAACATGCGACAACGACGATGGGTCGAGCTGCTGAATGATTACGACTGTGAGATCAAGTACCATCCTGGAAAGGCAAACATTGTAGCAGACGCGCTAAGTCGAAAGGAAAGGGTTAAGACCCTAAGGGTTCGAGCGTTAGAAATGACGATTCGAACGAACCTCACTGCACGTATTCGTAACGCACAACAAGAAGCTCTTAAGGGAGAAAACCGTAAAGCTGAATACCTCCGGGGTATGTTGAAATATATGGTGCCTAATGAAGAGGGAGCCTTATACTTTAAGAAGTGTATTTGGGTTCCGCTCTATGGCGGCATACGAGAAGTCATTCTTGACGAAGCGCACAAATCAAGATACTCGATCCATCCAGGATCAGATAAAATGTATCAAGATTTGAAAGAATACTATTGGTGGCCGAGACTCAAGAGCGATGTTGCTGTTTATGTTGGAAAATGCCTAACCTGTGCTAAGGTTAAGGCCGAATATCAGAAACCGTCCGGCCTACTACAACAACCAGAGATACCCATGTGGAAGTGGGAGCAAATCTCAATGGACTTCATAAAGAAATTACCCAAGACCCATAGAGGGCATGATATGATATGGGTGATAGTCGATCGGTTAACGAAGTCTGCGCACTTCCTACCGATCCGAGAAAAAGATAGCACGGGAAAGCTTGCTGAGATATACTTAAGAGAAATTGTGGCACGACATGGAGTGCCATTCTCAATTATTTCAGACAGAGATGGAAGCTTTGTCTCAAGAATCTGGCAATCATTTCAGGAAGCCTTTGGATCCCAGTTAGATCTAAGCACGGCATTCCATCCTCAAACAGACGGCCAGAGCGAACGGACTATACAAACGTTAGAAGATATGCTTCGCGCATGTGTCATGGATCTAGGCGGCAGCTGGGATACTCACCTACCTTTAGTTGAGTTTTCCTACAATAACAGTTATCATACAAGCATAAAGGCCACACCATTCGAAGCTCTGTATGGACGCAAGTGCCGATCGCCCTTATGTTGGGAAGACGCTGGAGATAATGGTATGGTTGGTCCTGAACTTGTGCAAGAGACAACCGACAAGATTATGCAGATCCGAGAGCGCATTAAGACGGCCCGAGATTGACAAAAGAGCTACGCTGATCTAAAACGAAAACCATTAGAATTCTAGGTGGGAGACAAAGTGTTGTTAAAAGTCTCACCTTGGAAGGGCGTAGTAAGATTTGGAAAACGTGGAAAGCTGAATCCACGATACATCGGACCATTCAAGATTCTAGAAAGAATTGGTACCGTGGCATACAAGTTGGAGTTACCGGAAGAACTTAATGGAGTACATGATACGTTTCATGTATCCAACCTCAAGAAGAGTCCAACACAAGAAGACATGATCATCCCGGTGGATGAAGTACATATTGATGACGCCCTCCGATTTACAGAACAACCCGTTGAGGTTACCGACTGGAAAGTCAACAAGACCAGGAGGAGCACTGTTAAACTTGTCAAAGTACGTTGGGACTCTAAGCACAGACCCGAGTACACATGGGAACGTGAAGACCAGTTCAAAGAAAAGTATCCCCACCTATTCAAGAAGACTCCTGCGAGAGTTAGTTCAACCTGAATTTCGGGACGAAATTCTTTTAACGGGGGGAGACTGTGACAACTGGCACCAAACCGGTAATTTTCGTACACTTTAATTATTGTTTAATGACTGCAATTATATGCTTAATTGTCAGCAATGTCTGAACACATGCTAAACAGGTGAATTCATGCACGTTGTATACTACAAAATATTGGTTTATGCATAAACGAGAGCGTTGCGTCAAGAATACTAGTAAACTCACCGGTAAGACACACTGTGTCAACAATACTGCAGAAAGCAGTCAAACAATAAAATTGGAGCCTAGGTGTAGGTCCAACAACAAGAATACATTAAAACCCAAGAGTATATACAAGGGTTTAATATATAGACATTACGGAAGCAAAATAAGCACTAAAAAGCACCCGAAACGCACTTTAAGTGCAGAATTTTAGTAAATTCAGCTCTAATCAGCATTTAAACATATGAATATTATGCAGAAATTACGTTTTATTATCCAAAATACTTCCCCAAGTGTTGGGAATTGAAAAGATTACAAAAAGGTACTTAAAAGACACTAAAAAGTGTAATTTAGCACTTTAACGAACCGGTGTCTAACCGAACAACCGGGTAATACCCGAAACACCAAAATAATGCTAGAAGCATTGTTTTTATTTTTCTAAGCTAGTTAGGGCTCCCGAACACCCTAACACACTATATATTACTTAACACACTTATATCACTAATTAAATCACCTAAACTTCTAACTAGTTTAAGTAAGTAGCAAATTAGAATCCAACCAATACACCCCCCCCCCCCCATAATCGGTTAGGGACATGGGATCCCATCCATGGATTTCTTTTAAATAAATTAATAGATGTGCTTGAAGATTTAGGGACATATTACCCATTATGTAAAGCTTTGTTGGATGAATATTACTTAAAGACCATAAGATCTTCATAACTCCCATTCTACACAAACACTAAACATCACCACCACCACCTCTCCACCCCTTACTCTCGGCCTCAACCTACCCACACACCACCACCATTTTTCGAACATCAACAACCTTTCTAAGGTGATTCTAAGGTGCTAGGAGCTCGATTAAGAAGCTTGGTAGCGACGGAACTCGAAGGACCTCTCTCTAGTGCTTTTATCCACCTCATTTATACTCTTGAACTTCCCTAGCCTTGTGCTAGTAGTAAGTGCTTCAAATCTTCATCTTGTTCTTGTTTTTGGTGGTTAATAGTTGATTTAATAGTTAAAAATTAAGAACACTAAAGAACATAACCTAAAGTCTTGAACATAAGATGAATAAGGTGGATAAAGGAAAGATGTGTGTGTAAATCATGTAGATCTTGTGTTGTTATAATTATTTGATGATGTTTGTTGGTAGAAGTAGGATGGATCATCATCTAGACATACTAGTTCATGTTTAAGAACATGAACTAGTAAGATGTAAATCTTAGAGTTTTAAAGGATGATGAAACCATCCATACATGAACTTGAACTTGAATAAACATGAGTTTTCTTGTAAAATAAAGTTGTAAACTTGTAGATCTAAAGATCTACAAGTGGTTTTTCAGAAGAACCAAGTGGAAAATACTAGATTGTTTAAAAACCCGGATCTTGTATGAACTAAAATCATTCTTAGTAAGTAAACAAGTGTATGAACACTTGTGTAACAAAAAAATTCCACAAAGAATTATTTTTGGAAAATGAGACTAGAAGATGTGAAAATGCACTTTCTTTAAAAATAAAGTTTTTAAGAAACTAAACTTATTTTTAAAGATTACAAGACCTACTAAACATGTTAGTAACTTACTACATATTTTCACAAACTTTCAAGTTCATAAATTTGTGGCGTATGCTTGTTTTGACAAGTTTGGTAAATAAAGATTTTGTTGCTGATATTGTTGTTGATTTAAAAGAAAATAAACACATGTTTCGAAAACATGGGAAACCTCCATTTTTAGGGGAAACTCTGTCAAAATTTTTATAAATTTTGAGAAAAATATAAGTTTTTGAGAAACTTATTCCCTAAAAATGTATTTAAAAATATTACCAAGGTTTCCCTAATTTTTGGTGATAAGAAATGAGGATTTCTTCAAAAATAAAAATGGATATTAAGTATGTATATATTTTTGAGAAAATATATATATTATTTGATCACCAACTTTTATGCTAAGTGTATATAGTATGTGTTATACGTGCTAGTGTATTAAGACTTAAAAATACACTAAATACTCATGAGAAGTATAAACACAAAAATACACATACAACATACAAGATACATAATTCGGGTGCAAAGTGCAAAACACGAGATACTTATATTAATTTTTGAGAAAATAATATAAGTAAGATACTTAGTTAAAAATAATTTTTTTTTAACACAACAATGCAAATACAAAAGAGAGTGACTGTACTTGTGCGACGCAAGTCTAGTGACTAACGTTAAGAAAACGCGTATAGGTCATGACGTTATTTAAGCAAATCCGGTGAAGTTTACGACGCAAGGAACGCAAAGTTGTGAGTTCATGCTTCCCCCTTTTCTTTAACTGTTTTCAGTTTTATAACTTCGGGGGTGAAATACATGTACAAATATTACTATGTTTACAAATGGTATGATAACAAGAAGCACACTTGGTGAGGACGAGTACCAAGTGTGATGAGATATAAGAATACAAGAAGCGCACGTTGTGAGGACGAGTACCAAGTATGATGCGTTATGAGAAATGATACGAGAAATCGTGTCACGAATAGGGTACATAAGCACCATTAATCAACAATATACCTAGACCGCAGAACAAAAGGTTAGATCTAACGGGTGCCGGGCAGCCACACTCTTGGTGAGGAAGAGTACTGAGTAGTGCTTTTGTGTCTCAGAATATGCCAACTAGAAAAATGTCTAAGGTTTGGTGACTTCCTATGTCGTGTCACATGTTAATGGCCTTACAACCCATTAACAATCCTGATACTTCAGGAATACTTTATTTACATAAGATTCATACCATATTAAAACTTGATTTATACTTGAGTACGTGGGGTACACAAGTAAACTTGAATTATACATGAGTACGTGGGGTACACATGTAAACTTGATTTATATATGAAAACTTGATTTATACATGACACAAACTATGTTTTCATACAAAGTATACAAACGTGAAATACAAAAACTGCATGAATTCACACCAACATTATGTTGACGTTTTTTCCAAAACTTACATGTATTTCAGGTAACTAGAAGTGGATGTGCGCGCGGTCTTACCCATGCTCGTGGATGTCGCGTATGTTTATCTTTAAATAAAGTGTAAACTTTTTAAGACAATGTTTTATGTTATCGTGCGATGTAAACGCTAAACTTATGTTTTCAAATTACGGTATTTGAAGTTATTTTCATGAGCATGTAGCATGTTTACCGTTCGTATGCAATGAGAACCTTTCATGATCACACCTCGTGCTTCCGCCGCAGAAAGGGGTGTGACAGGTCAAACGGGACTTATGTGCACGGGAAGCATATTTAGATGAGAGGTAAGTAAGCTTACACCCCTTTTTGTAGAATATCTATTCGTTGTATTGATTACGAACATGGTAAGTAAATATGTGAAGTATGACGTTCCGACAAGTATTTGATACAGGTCGGAATATGTGGGTATGATAAGAAATTAAAGTTGATGTTTAAAAAGGGTAAAATGGACATTTGGAACTAACGGGTGGCGGCGCAACTTGTTGCCCGACTACCTGCCATTGCTTTGTAACTGCCCTTTTTCGTGTGGAATGATATTGACGAATCGAGGAATTTGAAGAAAAAAAACTAATGAATGGTTTTGTCAAGTATTATGAAATCACAGATTGAATAGCGAAAGGATCTCGTTGTTATCATCTAACAATTTGGTGGATGAAGTATTAAACGGATCTTAGCTTTGATCCGAGCAAGGTATGTGTGTTTAGAGTTGTAGTTAAGTGATAGGGTTGGTTGAATGTGCAATGAAGTCCTTTGTTATAAAGGATGGAATGAAGTTGACAAAAATACCCTTGATAGGTATATCGGGCAAACGACTTTAAAAGGTTGTTTAGAAACAAGCCATTAGATTAAATGATTACTTTGGACATTTATGAAAGCGAAAAGTATGATCTTTGCGAGTCAAAGTCATTAAAAATGCGTAAATACCCTTAACGGGTCAAAATAACATTTAAGTGGAAATGGGTTGGGATGTTGTAAGAAACCCGTGATTGGAACCTTATATGATAGACGACGTTGAAATTATAAGGTTCATGAGGAATTTAGGTCAAACAAACAGGTTATTTTGATAAATGCATGAACGGGTCAAAACTTAGTAAAAAAGCGATAAGTCGATAGCTTAAAAGTCTAGAATTTTGTTAATCCGGATGTCGAATGTTAACTCCATGTGATGGAGAATTAAATTACGATCACGTAGGAAAAAGAATCGGGTAAAACGGATCAAAAACGAGAAAGTTATGCTCGTTTCCGTAAAACTGAGTTATGCTGGGAATATGCAGCAACAGCTGCGAACATTCTGTCCATATCAGACGGTGGCGCGACGCGACGGCGAAGGCCATAGGCCGTCGCGCGACGCCATGGGCTCCAGATTTATGAAAAATTTGTATTTTAATTGTTTATGCAATGCGAACCCGTTTAGACTGTTTTTAAACGCTTATAAGCTAAGAATGACTAATTTATTCCTTGTTTTAAGAAATGAAGGTATGTATGTATGTATGTATGTATGTGTGTGTGTGTGTATGTATGTATGTATGTGTGTATGTATGTATGTATGTGTGTATGTATAAATATAAGTTGTATGTGTGAATGAATGTATGTTTGAATTTATGCAATTAGGTATATATGAGCGTATGCACGTATGTAGGCATGTGTGAAGATACGAATGTATGTGTGTATGTAGGTAGTATGTGTATGTATATGTATGCAAGTGAGTATGTACGAATGTACGCACGTACATAGGTTTGTGTGAAGGCATGTAATAGGTATGTATGTATGTAGGCATGTATGTATGTATGTAGGTATGCACGTATGTAGGCACGTACGTTTGTCTGTAGGTACGTATGTATGTAAGTAGTTATGTGTGAACGTAGGCATATTTATAAGTATGTATGAAAGTATGTACATATACATACAATGAAATTGAGTACTAACGTCAATAATAGCGTGCCTGGTGAATGAAGTGTAACGCAGGAATAGCACAGAAGTCTCATCACGGTTGTATGATCAGATGAAAAGCTGGGATGTAAAGAGTTAACGGAATGAAAAGTAAATGTGAATAAATCTTGTATGTTTATAATGCTTACTAATGTTATGAATTTTATGTGGTGAGCGCAGGTAGTACGAGACACAAGGAACATCAAGGAATAGAGATCGAGTACCGAGTCACAAGACAGATTGTACGGGAACGTTGGTGTATGTAATGTAGTACACTCATGTTATGTTTTTAATTGTAAATGAGTCGATTGTTGACTTTCTGCGAAAGAGTTGTGTTAAAATCAAATTTTAAGTAAGTCAAGATATTTATATGGAAAAAAAAATTTATGGCATGAACTTCCGCTGCGACTTTTTGTCAAATACGAACTAGGGTCTTACACGAGCTCAAACTGAAATCCAAAGAGTTATCAGAATCGACTCTTGCGGTTAAATAATTGGAAACACAAATCAAGAATTTGGAAGAAGAAATCGGTAAACAAGCTGACGGGTTTTGAGGCGGATATGGAAGAGTTAATATGCGCAAAAGTCGAGCAAGAACAAAGAGCGATTCATGCAGAGGAGAATTTAAGAAAAACAAACTTCAAAACGCTAATACTGCTGGCAAACTTCAAGAGGAATTCAGAAAATTGTCAATAGAAATGGCGCCAAATTTTTGAGAAAATGAAAATGCAGCGATGAAAGCCATTGATGAACCAAATCGACTCAGGGTAGAGAAAACATCATGAAGAGACGATTAAGAAAGCCAAAAAAAAGTTTGACCATTATACGTAGACAAATTGGCTAACAAACCAAATAACTCCAAAGTTGAAACAATTGGAGGAGATGGAGAAACAGATCGAAAACTTATCTCGTGGTCTTACACATCAAAAAACTAGTTATAACGCCATGATTGAGGATCTTGATGGTGAAATAAATGACCGTAACATCGAGATCCGTTTGGTGAAGGTGGATCTCGAGAGTTTAGAAAACGAGCTTAGGGATTAGAAAAATGCTAAAAATGATAAGGATAATGAAGTCAAAAGGATGCAATCGGAGATAGAGCGGTTGAAATCCAGATGTAACGACATGAAACAGTTCTGTAAAGAGAATGAATCGGAGAAAGAAAATTTGAAAAACAGGTGTCTCAACTAAAAGGTGATCTCAAGAAGAAAGATGAAGCGATTAGTAGTATTGAGAAAAAGCTCAAGGAGGGAAGCAAACCGCCTCCAAGAAACAATAAAACCTTCCTTGTGGCTCAGCCCGAAAGAGGTCAACAATATGAAAGAAAAAGTCAAACAACTCGAGGTGCGTTTTCTTACTTATGTCCAACACTTACTTGTCCGTTTCCAAAAATATAATTGCAAAAATATTGTAGCATTTACTAAGTTGGTTATAACTGAAAAACTAACAGCACAATGATAATCTAAATCTTTGAGGTTTGGCCACCTTTGCGACTTTTATACAAAGGTTTGTCTTTCCGCATATAGGTCCTCGTGGTTTCAAAATCTTGCCATTTTCGGCCCTAAGGTTTGGCAATTTATTGCAACTTTCGTCCCTCGAGGTTTGGCTCTCAAGGACGAATATGACAAGATTTTGAAACCACGAGGACGCATATGCGAAAAACAAACCTTTGGATAAAAGTCGCAAAAGGGGCCAAACCCTAGGGACGAAAATGGCAATTTACTCTATTTTAAATTTGATTCTTTTAAGATACAACATAACTTCAGACCAACCTATTCATAAATGGGTTGAATTGCCACCTCTAGTTGACACATGTTTGGGCGATAATGCGATATCACATTTGTTAAATAGTCAAATACTTTCTAGTCAAAAGTTTCAATTTTTATAAACTAAAGGGACTAAATTTCCCCCTTTTTCATGTTGGATAGAGACGGTATTGTGTATGCTTGTGCTAATTTTGAAATTTTATTATAATCAAGGCCAAATAAATCTCAAGAAAATCGCATTAAGCAAAACAGGAAGAGGAAGGATAGAATTTAGAGAGGAGATTTGGAACAATTTTCTGCATATCATTAATCAAAAAAGAAACTCCCTTATAAAGGGTACAAAGTGCAACTACCACTACTTCCACTTTCCTACTAAATTGGAACATGCAAACATGGAGAACCAAACATTACTCACGATCCCCTTTATTTCCCCACATTCTAGAAAATAACAAACCAGCTAAAAGACAAAACTAACTACTAATAATAATACTTCATGCATGCATGGCTTGCTCAAGTGTGACTAGGACTAGTAGACGTGTAACAAGTGTTCTCACCATTTTGCCACAATTGACTAATGAGTCATCGTTTCTAGAGCTAAAGGCAAAAGATGGGGGCCTCCAGCTGTTGACAGCTTTGGGCTACTTCAGCATGGTTGCTTCGTTAAGATTCCGTTATTTATTGGGAAATTATCAAACTGGACTCGACTGCATGTGTCCTATTGACGTAACTCAGCAAGGATTTTACACCAGACATATTGCCACTCACATCGTAACCATCTATCATTATGGCTTTGCTAATCTTATGTTGGGGAGCTACGTAGAGGCCATACGTGAATTCAACAAAATTCTCAAGACTAAACAGCAGCCTCAACAGAAAGAGCAGCAAATACTAAACAAGATGTATGCTCTGTGGCAGTCTGCCTCTCACTTTGTCCTGAGGCTCAACTCCAACTTATTGATGAAAATGTCAGCTCTCAACTTATGGAAAAATATGGTGAAAAAATGTCCAGAATGCAAAGATATGATGATGATGATGATGTCGATGCCCTTTATCGGGAGCTTCTCTCACATGCATGGCTCAGATTCACCACACCCTTTGCACCAAGCTCTGGTGACCCGTGTGAAGTTTTCAGCATGGTACGAATCTTTCCCTCAAATGAATTGCTGGCAATACTGGTTTTGTGAGGTTTTTTTTAATGTATCATTCAGGAAGAACTTGACCCTGATGGTGATGAGCTTTTGGCAATTGTATTTCCCGGATTTTTCGGACCCTCTGTCCCAAGCTCAAATGAATTGGATTTATATATTCGTCAGGAGTCAATCTGTTTGGTTGATTTGGCTTTTATTTTAAAAGAAAATGGGGCATTTTTATTTAAAAAACACCAACACTTTGATATTAATATTGATTTTGTTGTCACATTAAAACATTTATAATGAAAAAAAGGGCACACAATGGACAAAAGAGTACTAAAAACGGTGTCGGTTTGACATCTCTCATGTAATGATTGTTGGAAAGACTTGCTAATCTGCGTTATAAGTTATACGGTGATTACTTTTTGCGTCAAATTGTTAAGGTAACATCTCTATTCGTTACTCCGCTCACTGATGGTTTTTTTTCGTTAGTGGTTGCGAATATGTTGAAATCAAAACGGAAATAATTTTTGTTTCTTAATGTTTTGGGTCTAATGTCTGGAGAACATTATGCACTGGATTGGATGGATTGTTAATAGGTTTCTTAGCCGGTGTTTTGGGCTGTTTAATGTTGCTATTAGTGTTCATTTCAAGGATTAATTGGGCTGAGGAAGCCCATAAGGCACAAAGACTTGCTGCTCCAGATTCTGTTAAAGATGAGAACATTACCCAAACATAAGCAAAATGTGAAAAAATTCATCAACGTTGTACATTAAAGATTGTAGTATTTTTCTTGTTATTTTCCAGTTTCAAAATCGAACCCGACCCTAAAAGCAGAAACAAACCACACCGAAATGAATAAGAGATTAGGAACACTAATCATAATAGGAATGCATTAGCATATACTTATGTTACAAAGAAATCATTAACAATAGATATGCATAAAGTTGGGCCCAGATTGCTCATTACTACTAGTCTACAACTTGGGCTTTTAAAAGTTAGAAAATTGTGTCTTCCTAGTAGAGATGAGCAAGTCAGGTCTTTTTAATACCCGGAACCGGTTTCTAAACGTATCCGATTCTTGAATGAGTGTGAATGGAACCGATTATTGTAGGAACCGGTTCCAGTTCCTACCCGGTTTTAAACCAAAAATACTGGAACCGATACTAACCGGTTCCTTGCAGGAACCAAGGAACCGGTTCTTTCGGGTAATTTACAGAAAAAGCTGTTGCATCTGTTGGAATTGATTCCAACGGCTATAATGTCGTTAGAAATCGATTTATGGCCATTTAAATCGGTTTCAAGTATATATATACATATCACCTTCAAACATAACTTACTCTTACTCAAAAAATACATAAAACGGTTTCAAGTTACACCTTCTAATCTATATCTTCAAAGCTCGTTATGGCGTGGAACGATGAAGTAGTCATGGTTTTGGAAACCAAAAGAAACCCCCAAGTTTGGAAGCACTTTGATTTGTGCTTAATGAGCGATAGCCATGAGATGGCACGGTGCAAAGCTTGCGGCAAGATCATGAAGGCTACGGCCAACTCGGCGCTAAAAAAACACACCGATCGTCATTGTCTTGTTACAAAGGTGAAGGAAAATGAAGCCGGTGAAGCATCCGGAACCTGTTCTTCGAATGTTGGATTTATAGGATTTAGTGTGTTTTATGTTAAATAAATGTTTAGTGTTATAATGTAATGTAACCGATTTTAATAAAAACTGTGTTGTATGAAAAGCTTGGTTGAAACGGCTAGGAATCGATTCCACCGTAACATCGTCTAGAATTTAATGCATCACGTCTCAATTGGTTACGGAGGAACCGGTTCCGGGTAGGAACCGGGCACATATCAATTTTTTTTATAAAAAGTGGAACCGGGTAAGAACCTACGAGTTTTTTTAACCCGGAACCGGTTCTTCAGTAAGGCGGGTAGGAACTGGAACCGGTTCCAGGTCGGGTCTATTGGATCGGGTTTGGAACCGGTTATTATGCCCATATCTACTTCCTAGCTCAAAATATCTATCATCACAATAAAATACGTTTGAACAAAGAAACAAGAAACGAAAATAAGTATGAATAGTTTGACACAAAAATAAAACTGGTTGGGGTAAGCTTGCCCTAACTCAGGTTTAATGATTGCTGTAATCTGGTTAAATTGAGTAGTTGACTAGACCCAGATTTCTCAACAGATTAAGGGGGTGTTTTGAATGTGTCAATGTGATTATAAGATATTAAATAATGAGAATAAGATTATCATGCACCTGTGCGGTGATAGGAGTTCTTGGAGTTGTAGGATAAAGTTTAGAAATTTTAGGATTTCTCTTAGCTATGTCTAGGCGATTCGTGCCTATTTTTGTCATCCTCTTTTCTTTCTTATTTTACTACTAGTATGTATTTTATGTTTTCTTATTTTCTTCAAAAGGCTTTGTTGAGTCGTGGATCTTAATGGGCGCAGCCTCTCTATATGATAAGTATTCACACAAGATTACAATACGAAAACTAAAGAACACGGGGATTTAACGTGGTTTGGTCTAAGTTTACCCACTCCCACGGGCTACAACTAGGATCTTTTTATTTCTTTTAGAGGTGATACGAATTACAAATGCTCTACCCATCTATTTATAATAATACAAAATTAGGGTGTATAACTTAGGGAACAAGAAATGCGTAAATTAAGCCATGTGCCCTGTGGTTTTGGCCGAAGACTCCACATAACCCAACACTTTACTGGGTATGTTTGTTTGTAATAAAGATTATAGGGGTTCCAAAGGAGCACCGCTCTAGTAAGATTCAGGGTGGCGCCCCGATGGGCTGAGCCCATGGTAGGTTTGCTTCAGATTTGCATGATTAGTTAAAAGTTGGAAGAAAAATTATATGTAGTAGCAACTTATCATCAATAGTGAGTTGCAACTAATCATAAGTGGTGACTAAAAAATAGTGGCAACT
The DNA here is from genome assembly GCA_030545235.1 of Helianthus tuberosus. NCBI lineage: Eukaryota > Viridiplantae > Streptophyta > Magnoliopsida > Asterales > Asteraceae > Helianthus > Helianthus tuberosus. The sequence goes on along the minus strand of CM060381.1, from coordinate 9,183,553 downwards.
TAGACCAACAATGACAATGAAGCTTAGTAGTAAGTTACCACTAGGGGTGTTCAAAATTATCTGTATTCGAAAATCCGATCCGAATTATCCGATATCCGAATCCAAAATATCTGAAAATTTGGATATCCGAAATTTCGGATATCTGAAAGTCGGATATCCGGATTTTCGGATTCGGATAGTGATTTTAAAAATTCTCGGATATTTCGGATATCCGAAATATCCAAAAATTTAATTTATATTTTTTTCGGATATCCGAATATCAAAAAATATCTGAAAATGTATATTTGGATATCCGAAACTATCCGAAATATCCGGTTCTGAATATAAAAATAATAATAATAAAATAAAAAATTAAATAAAAATCGGATATTCGGATATCCGAAATTTTCGGATATCCGAATATCCGAAATTCGGATATCCGGTTTTGAACACCCCTAGTTACCACTAAGCATTAGGAGTTATGTTATACGTTGTATTTTGCCGGGAAGTAGTAACTTAACTCAACAGTAGCTATGCCAAGTAGTAAATGCGAGCAGTGGTAACTACTAAGGCTGGAGGGTGTGGTATAAAGCCCCTAGGGGCTTTATCACGCCACGTCAGATCCACCTAGGCGCCACGTCATATGGAGGCTTTAAAGCCCCTCCCTTTAACTTGCATGGTGTGGTATAAAACCCTCTATTAAACAAAATTAAAAAAAAGATTTTGTTGGTTGAAATTAGGTGGGCCCCACCAGCACACACCCTTAAAGCTCGTTAACACACTGGCGAGCACATCATAGCCCCCCCTACTTTGCTCGGTGTGGTCTTTGGCGCCCCGGGGCGCTATAAAGGCTGAATTGGCGGGGTGGCGTTAAGCCACACCCCCTTGCCTAAGTAGCAACATATTTCCATTAAAAGTAGGGTAAATTACACTTTTCGTCCTTTATGTTTGTAATGAATTGCAGTGGATAGCCTTTAACTTCAATAATTACAGTCACAATCCTTTATTTGAAAAATTCATTACACATTTCGTCATTTAGCACTAACCAGGTTAAAATTTTCAGTTAAGTATAAATGTGCCTTGCACATGAGGGTAGGTTAGTCATTTGGTCCTTTTATTTAAAATATATTTATAATAAAGCTTAAAAATCTCTGTCTCACCCCTTTTTTCGAGTCTCATTTAACAGGGGAGGGAAAATGAGGGAAAAGAGATGAAAATATGAAAAAACCATGTTCCCGAGTTTCATTTAACAGGAGGAGGGGAGGGAAAAGGAGGGAAAGGGGAAGAAAATCTGACCATATATTCATTCTCCCAAATTGGAGAGATTAGGAGAGAAAATTTTCCTTCCCCTCCCCCTGTTAAATGAGACTCGGGAACATAGTGTTAACCTACCATCTAAAACCACCTCTGCTCCCACTGCCACCACCACCACACAATCCGACCACCACCACCACCTTCATCGGAACCCTAGGTGGGTCGCCGGAACAAGTGTTAAGTCTCGGTTCTTTGTCGCCGACCACCGCAACCACTTCACCACAATCCCGTCACAATCTCCAACCCCAACCGCTGTACCACCCCCACACCGCCGAAACCTTCACACCACCTCCACTGCCGCGACATCGACGAACAGAATCGGCGACAAACGAACTACCCACTAGCAGCGACATCGACGAGCAGAAGTATTGAAACAAAAAATTAACAATCCCAGGAAACCCTCAATAGAATTTGAAAATTAAAGCCTAAATATGATGGTTTCGATGGAGTAACATGATACATTGAAGCTGGGGTGTACTAACTTAAGAGAAGAAATTGATACTAGGCTTTTGAAAGAGAAGGAACAGATGAAACGAAGATAGAGAGAGATGGGTTTATGTTTTAAATCTGATTTGTTTTATTATTTAAACTATGTTAGAACCCCGTGTATTACACGGGTTGGATAAATGTAATTTTATATAGAGAAAAATGCAATTTGCGTCCCTGTGGTATGTGCCAAACATCAACCTGAGCCCCTAAATTCATTTTTTGGTTTTTTGAGCCCCTGACCTTATAAATTCATAACACTCTGAGTCCTTTCATCTGAGTTCCTTCTGTTTGACTATTGTGAAATGTCCTTTATACCCTTAATGATACATACATATAATCCCTTATCCCCTAAATTGATCAAACTGATTCATAAGACCACTGATCTGATACGAACCCTAACCCCAATTCCCAAATCGATCGATACAGTCTTAAACTATTGTGAAGATGTCTCAAAAATCAGCTGCAAGCTCCAACAAGGTGTCAAAGACGGAAGCTTCTCAATTCCTGTGTTCTTGTGGTGCAGCTACTTGGTACAAGGTGTCAAAGACGGAAGCTAATCCAAATCGACGCTTCTTATGCTGTGTAAGTTAATTATAGAAGAAAGATTGAAGTTAATTATATGGCTATTTCCTGATTGATGTGTTTTTACAGAAGAAAGATTGTGGATTTATACGGTGGGCTGATACACCTTCATCTCCACCTTCAAATTCATGCTCTGGTTGTGAGAAGGTAATACCCATATTGTTAAGGAGCATGGAAAAGAAAGATGATTTGGCAATTAAGAAAGTTAAGGAAGTGATGTTTTTGAAGATGTGTTTATTGTTTAGTTGGTTAATGATTGTGGTGGTTTATGTGTATTTTTAGTTTAATGTAATGAATGTTGGTTATGTGTCTTGTTTTGGTTAATGTATGAATGAACATTGAACAAGTTTAGTATCAGTTTAATGCTATGAATGTTGCCGTTGATGTGTAGAATAACGAATTGGTTGAGGAAGTGGCTGACAATGAGTTGGACTTAGTGCCGTCTGTGCTGAAGGAGGAGTGGTTTGATGACTATGATGCTGTGATAGAAGTGTTGAAAGCAGAGTATGAAGCGTCTCTTCCAGATCCAGCAGCGGACTACGTCTCAGAAGAGTTGGAATGGGCTAGGTGGGAATGTGCAGTTCAACCACCGGAGGAATTTTGGTATCATGATCCGTACCCAGGGGAGCATTCTTCTGACTCCGAATGGTCAAATGATGATGCTCATTGGAAGTAGATTGTTAGGGTTTTAAATGTTTGTATTGACCGATTGGATGAGACTCGGCATGTGTTTGATACGTTTAATGAAATTTAGTTGTGGTTGAGACTCAATGTGTATGATACATTAACTGCATAAATTGCAGTTGAACTGCATTACCAAGATCAGCATAACATAAACTGCATTACAAACATAAACTGCAGTTACAAAACATAAATTGCATTACAAACATAAACTGCAGTTGAACTACATTACAAAACATAAACTGCATAGTTGAACTGCATAAACAAGTCTTGAAGTGGGCCACTACATAAACAGGTCTTAAACCATACATAAACAAGTCTTAAACCATTGAAATCAACCTAACTAAGCTTCACTCGAACTTGGTGCACCTTGTGTTGCAGTTTGAGATTCTTGAACATTCTCCCCTCCCTGGCCCTTGCATGTCCTACTGTTGTGACCCAAGGTTCCACACTTGCCACACTTGCCCTTCCTGGTTTTGTTTTCTCCACCTGCAACTTGATCCTCACTTGGTGCATGTACAACATTCTCCCCACCCTGCCCCTTGCATGTCCTACTGTTGTGTCCCAAATTTCCACACTTGCTGCACTTGGTTGTATTGCCCTTCCTGGTCATTTTTCCCTCACTATCAAAATGAGCTTCAACTTCCGCCTCACCAACTGATTTATTTCTCTTCTTTTGTGGCCTCCCAACCTGCTTATAGTGTTTGGGAGGCAGAAGTTTGGTGGGACATTGTGAGGGTATCCAATTCTCAGGCCTGGGAATTGGATTAATCACATTCTCATAAACCTTCTTCCATGTGGATAACCAATACACTTCATCAACCAATTCTTCGGGCACCCCTATCCTAATATCATTCCTGGCCATATCATTGATAGCAACCACTGCATGTTTACATGGCATGCTAGTTAAATCCCACTTTCTGCCCCTCACCAGAACCCAAAGTAGGATTAGTCCCAAGTCAAATAACTCTGAACCTCAACTTATCATTTTTTAATATATAAATCTGCCTTCTACTCTTAACATCATATGTCTTAACCATGTCATTCAATTGTTTTTTATCTGGTATTAATTGACCAATTGAAAATGGGAGGTATGAGTCACTAACATTACCTGTATTTTTTCTCTTCTTCCTTACCTTCTTCGCAACCTTGTCCAGCAGTGTACAGTTATCATCTTTATCACTAAAATCCTCATGATCACAAGTTATATCTTCCTGCCTAAGTTCTTCTTCAGTATTCTCATTTCTAGCATCCTTAATTGTCTCATTGACTTCATCAGGATCACAAATCTACTAACTTGCATCCTTTTCTAAGTTGGTCATACACATAATCTAACTCATCATCATCATCTGTAAAGTGTCTAAGACCAAAATCCAAACACACATTAGGATCTTTAACAAAATATTTGAACACGTCATCTATAGAGTAACCTATATCTTTCAGCATTTCACGAAGAACAGCAACACTTAAGTTTTCAAACTCAACCCAGTCAATGTAACTAACCTTACCGTTGACATACTCCCTTCCTGGATAATCAGTAAACTCACCTCCATGGTTAATCTTTATCGAAAATAGTCTGGGTTCATTCCCTGTTAACACAAATGATCAAAACTTCAAACTCATTCTCAACAAACCGAAAACAGACTATACCCCTGAGGAAGAAGACACAATCAACTTCCCATATATATCTTCAGGATCGTAGTATTCACCTTGAGGACGAAGTCGCCATGTGAACACCATCGATTTGGGGTTTCTCTCTTGCACAATCAACTGTCTTTGTGTTTTGGCGGGAGTAAATTAGGGCTTAATAGTGAATTTTGGGGTTTTTAGAAGGGAAATAAATCAAAAAGACGGTCTTACCCCTGGCTCAAACAGTCAAACAAACGGCAGTGTGACAGAAGGACTCAGAGTGTTATGAATTTATAAGGTCATGGGCTCAAAAAACCAAAAAATGAATTTAAGGGCTCAGGTTGATGTTTGGCACATACCACAGGGACGCAAATTGCATTTTTCTCTTTTATATATTAAATAATAAAATGTTATATATTTATGAACCCCGTATATTGTACGGGTTAAATAAATGTAATTTTATATATCAAATAATAAAATAATTATATCTTTAAAAAGCCATGTGTATTACACATATTAAATAAATGTAATTTTGTATAGTAAATACTAAAAACGTCGTATCTTTAAAAAAAACCCGAGTATAATCGGGTTGAATAAATCTACCAAATAATAAAAAAAATTACATCCTTAAAAACCTCGTATATTACACGTGTTGAATAGATCTAAAAAAGAGTTATATCTTTAAAAACCATGTGTATTACATAGATTAAAGAGTTAAATGCTTGGTTGGTCCCTATGGTTTGCAAAAATTGCAGACTTGGTCCTAGTGGTTTACTAATTACACGCTTGGTCCTAAATGTTGTCAAAAATGCACTCGGTTGGTCCCCAGCCCTAACATCAGTTAAGTTTATCAGTTAAGTTTTCTAGTTAAGTACATGTTAAATGACCAAAATACCCTTGCTTATTAATAAAACCCATGCTCTTTATCTTTCACATTCAAAACATAATTTCTTCAACTCTTTCTATTCGATGAAGATCTATAACCATCTGCAACTAAGATTTAAATCTGAATTGTATAAGAACAACAGCCGCAAACTGTTTATTTCTTCTTCTTTCTACGAAACCAATCCAGTTCTGATTAAAAAAAAAAACTGCAACTCGATCTGCAATATCTCATATTCAAACAATCTTCGATCTAATTCTCAAAAACCAACAACTTCTACTCAAATTCAAAACATATCTGAAACTAAAAATCAAGTCTTTGACACTTAAAAACCCAAACCCCTGTTCAAACTGTTAAAACCCAAACGGTCAAATTCATTCAAATCTTCAATCTATTACCTAAGAATCAACTAAGTATTCATCTGGTTACTGATTGTTGTTCAAAAACAAAATATTTGAACAAGAAAAACAGTTAAAATTAGGGTTTCTAAACATGAACATTTTGAAGAGATTTGTTTCGATACCCATACATACACCTGTTACAAGTATGCATATGTCTCACAATGATATTATTAACATCAAATAAACATGAACAGACTTGAATATGTGGTTTATTAAACATTTGAGAATCAAAAAGGGTTTTCAACATTCATCGGTCAAAACAGAGGGTTTGTAAGATCTCGATTTCGATCCACTTTCTTACCTAGATGTAACATACAATAACAAACAATCGAAGTTGGTTTTGAGTCGGTTAGGGTTTTCAAAGAAGATGAACAGTTGAGGGTTTCGAAGAAGATGAACAGTTGAGGGTTATCACAAATCCAGTCGAAAAAGTGGAATGCGAGTACTTTTTCCCAGCAATTATTCACAAATTAATGAAGGTTGGTGGTGGGTTTTTAGAGAGAGGGGGAGGAAGAAGAAGAGTCTTCTTTATATATATATTTTTTATTTTTTTTAATTGTTCAGGGGTAATATAGTCATTTCACACATAGTTAACTAAGAAATTTAACTGATGTTAGGGTTGGGGACCAACCGAGTGCATTTTTGAAAACCATAGGGACCACGCGTGTAATTAGTAAACCATTGGGACCAAGTCTGCAATTTTTGCAAACCACAGGGACCAACCAAGCATTTAACTCTATATTAAATAAATGTAATTTTGTATATTAAATACTAAAACATCGTATGTTTAAAAAACCCATGTATAGTCTGGTTGAAAAATATACCAAATAATAAAAAATGGCAAATTGGAAAATAATAATCCCATCTTTCTGAAATTGGCCGATAATAATCCCAAGTCAGTTATTAGCCAATAATAATCCGACCTCGTCCAATTTTTTTTGTAAAATAGTCCGTCGTTACAATAGCTTAACGGAGTTAAGTGTTTTCCGAATTACAAACCGATGTTTTAGCGCTTTTGATCAGACCGAGGATACGAGTCGATTGATGTAAAACTTACCTCAAAATACTGCCCCCAGCCCACGAAAACGGTGCTTCAATTCGGGTGTTTAACTTCCAATTAACAAAATTTAAGCCATTTCGAACACAATTTCGAGGTAAGTTTTACATTAATCGACTCGTATCCTCGTTCTGATCAAAAGCCCTAAAACATCGGTTTGTAATTCGGAAAAACACTTAACTCTGTTAAGCTTATTTTAACGGCGGACTATTTTACAAAAAAAATTGGACGAGGTCAGATTATTATTGGCTAATAACTGACTTGGGATTATTATCGGCCAATTTAAGAAAGATGGGATTATTATTTTCCAATTTGCATAAAAAAATTATATCCTTAAAAAATTATATATTAAATAATAAAATGTTATATATTTATGAACCCCGTATATTGTACGGGTTAAATAAATGTAATTTTATATATCAAATAATAAAATAATTATATCTTTAAAAAGCCATGTGTATTACACATATTAAATAAATGTAATTTTGTATAGTAAATACTAAAAACGTCGTATCTTTAAAAAAAACCCGAGTATAATCGGGTTGAATAAATCTACCAAATAATAAAAAAAAATTACATCCTTAAAAACCTCGTATATTACACGTGTTGAATAGATCTAAAAAAGAGTTATATCTTTAAAAACCATGTGTATTACACAGATTAAATAAATGTAATTTTGTATATTAAATACTAAAAACGTCGTATGTTTAAAAAACCCATGTATAGTCTGGTTGAAAAATCTACCAAATAATAAAAAAAATTTATCCTTAAAAAACCCCATGTATTACACATGTTGAATAAATCTAATTTTACATAGGAAATGATAAAAAGTTATATCTTTAAAAACTTCGTGAAAAATCTACCAAATAATAAAAAAATTATATCCTTAAAAAACCCCATGTATTACACATGTTAAATAAATCTAATTTTACATAGCAAATGATAAAAAGTTATATCTTTAAAAACTTCGTGTATTACACAGGTTATATAAATGTAACTTTGAATAGTTAATAATAAAAAAATTATTTTTACAAACCTCGCGTTTTACACGGGTTGAATAAATATAATTTTGTATACCAAATAATAAAAAAGTTATATTTTTAATAAATTAGGATAACATTTAATATTAATTTATTATTTATATATTTAATATAAGATAAGTAAGAAAGAGAGGTATTTGTATTAAAAAAATATTAAATTTACAATTTAGATTTGAGGATAATATTTTATTAAACTATGATAAGATTTAATATTAATTTATTATTTATTTATTTAGTTAATATAAGATAAGTATAAATTTGAGGATACCTTCAATGAATGACATGTGTCCAAAAATTGGTTTATTTTATTATAGTAGATAGATTTATTTTAGAAATTACTAATCTACCCTCATGTGTAAAGCACATGCTATAATTAACTAAAAAAATTTAACCAGGTTAGTTCCCATGTGGTTGGTTGGACCGGTTTCCTCCTTGTGAGGTTGCCGGTTCGACTCCCGACTGCGGCTATTTGGGGGAGGGGACGTCCCAATGATGGATCGTATCTTACCGAGGCATGGTGCGGTCCTGAGGGCAACCCGGTTTTACCCAGCTGTTACCCTGCGAGGTTCTCGTGTGGGGGGCAGTATGGTTTCCGGCCGAAGGTTAGTTTGCGCGACAGCCGGGGCCTGATAGAACATCGCGTCCGTAAGGCGGGACTGACGGGGATTGTCTTTGACAAGAACCCGGTGACTACTTGGTCCTGTACATAGAAAGTCACCCTTAAAAAAAAAGAGTTAAAGGACGTAGAGTGTAATGAGTTTTACGAATAAAGGATCGTGACTGTAATTATTAAAGTTAAAGGGTATCCATTGCAATCTAATACAAACATAAAGGACGAAAAGTGTAATTTATCCTTAAAAGTAATTTAACCGCTAACTATTGTACCCTTTCACAAAGAGTTGCAACCCCTATATATAGATTTTCATTTTGTTTGTTTAACACACAAAATTAGAACTTCGTTTTTCATATAGAAATTGATTTGCATGATTGTTTTTATATCTTATCCAAGTATCGAGAAAAACACTTTGAAAACAACCCAACTTAATATTCGGGTACATTACTTTTTGAGTCCCTGTGTTTTATGTGTTTTAACTAGTTGAGTCCAAAAGCAAAAAGTTTAACGACCTGAGTCCCTATAAGCAATTTCTTTAACCATTTGAGTCCATTTTTAACCATTCTGTTAACTCTGCTGTTAAGTCCCCCCACGTGCAGTCCACGTGAGGGGTATTTTCGTCCATTTAACCTTCCCTGCCTTAATTCCACCTTCATTAATGCCACCAACCTCAATTAAAACCCTATTATCACCCCCAAATCATTCACTCGCTCTCACAATTCCACCTGATAACTTCAAATCATCCTGTCGATCATCATCCACATGAACGAAGAACAATGGCGCATCTTCACGACATCTCAACGTGGTGTATTTGTGGTTATGGACAACATTTCGATCCATATGAGGAGTATGGTAAGTAACTAATAACCTAAATCTCATCTCTGTTTTAACATGAATCCTTTTACAGTAATCTCAACTTTGTTTTACTTCATTTCAGTTGGTGAGCCTACAATGTTCAGCATTCACATTTTCCAAGGTGGGGAGTTTGTTGTTAAACCTGTGTTGAAGTATGTTAAAGGTAAAAGCAACCATATTGATTACATAGATGCTGATGAATTCTCTGTTATTGAGTTTACCACGATGTTTAAGATGCTGCATTATCCGGAGGATGAAGTTGTGGATTACCATTATAGGATTCCGGATAAAAGTTTGGTTGAAGGGATTAGGGCTTTAGGGACTGATCAGGATGTGATAGATATGTGTCAATATGTTGGTAGGATTAGAGAGATTGAGGTTTATGTTGAACATTGGACGACAAAACTTGACACATATTTCCTGTCACCACCTAAATCCACATCAAATGTGGTAATTGAAGAAATTGCTGAAGATGCACCATCAGTTGGGAATGTTCCTGTTAGAGTTAGAGCTAAACCTAGAGGTTGTGTTAGAAGACTTGAAATTGGGTGGTTGGATGATAGTGGCCCATCAGGTGTGAATGATGTAAATGAATCAGGTGTGAATGATGTAAATGAATCAGGTGTGAATGATGTAAATGAATCAGGTGTGAATGATGTATATGAACCAGGTGTGAATGATGTAAATGAATCAGGTGTGAATGATGTAAATGAATCAGGTGTGAATGATGACTTAGAAGGTGGTATTAACTTAGGAGATGACATAGAAGATGGAAATGACTTAGGTTTGAATGGTGTAAATAATGACTTAGGTGCAAAAGATAGTGAACAAGTAGATGTGCAGGATAATGTAAATGCAAGTGCTGATACTCATTCATCATCTTTGAAGTTTACTGATGATGAAGAGGATTCCGATGATCTGGATTACAGGATGGAACATGAGCCACCTGATTCAGATGAGGATGATGACCAAAGAGAGCATGAAGGTAAAAAGGTTGGTAAAAACAATAATGATGATGGTGATGAGTTAGATTACAATATTGATAAACACAATATGATTCAAGTACTTGAAGTGGATATGGATACATTTAGAACAGTTGTTGAAACAGAAGGTAATGACCAAGAAAATCAAGATGATGAAGAAAATCAGAATGATGAACAAGAAAATGAACAGGAAACCACTGAGATTGACCTTGAAGACTTTGCAAGTGCTGATGAAAATGACCCTCCCTTAAAGAAGGGCCTGAAGAAGATGAGAAAGAGGAGAAAGGGGGTCAGGGGTGGAAGAGGGCCATTCTATGTTGGGCAGTTATTTAATAATAAAGAAGACTTGAAGCAGATGATTAAAAAACATGCATTGGACTCAAGAAGGCAGTTGGTAATAAGAAGGAATGATAATAGAAGATTTAGGGTGGTTTGTCATGGTGTGAATCCGGACGTACAAGGCATGCAACCACCACAAGGGCAGTTTGGGGATTTTGCAAATTTGAGTGGGCCCAGTAAAAAGGAAGGGGAATCTTCTTCAACAGGGGATGTTGATGTATTAAATACATCCAACCACCAAAAAAGAATGTTAAAAAGAAACCAAAAAGGGTTAGGTTTCCAAAGCCCACATGTGAATGGGTTCTTCATGTTTCCAGATCTCGAAATGAAGAGCCATGGTGTGTAAAAACTTTCCTTGATAATCATACTTGTTTGACCACAAGAAAGGTTAGGTTATACACTGTATCTGCTGTAGCAAGAGAAGTGGAGAGCATATTATCTTCCAACCCAGGAATTCCACTGTTGGCACTTCAAGATCAATTGGAGAAGAAGAACCAGATTCAGTTAAGTTTGCAGAAGACATTCAGGGCAAAGGTAATGGCTTTACACAGAATAGAAGGTGATTTCAAAGCTCAATATTCTATTTTAAGGGAATATTGTGAAGAGCTCATTAGATCCAATCCTGGCACAACAGTTAAGATAGATGTGGAAAGGGAGTGCAACCCTGCTAGTCCAACAAGACAGTTCAAGCGAATTTACATATGTTTGGGTGCTCTCAAAGAAGGGTTCAAGGTAAATGGGAGGGATATTTTAGGATTAGATGGGTGTTTCATGAAGGGCCCATTCCCTGGGCAAGTACTGACAGCTGTTGGAATTGATTCAAACAACGGGATATACCCTGTTGCATACTCAATAGTTGAGGCTGAAACTAAAAGCAGTTGGGAGTGGTTCTTAGGGAATCTTGGAGATGACTTATGTCACACCCCGATATTTCCACATATCACCGGTGGGCCCGGTGGGGAGTATCGTGACGTAGTTGATATCATCATGGTCAATCACACACAGAATAGCACAACGGAAGTCTTGGAATATAAAATATTATTACAAACTCAATGTTTGAAAATATCAAAGTATTTCTTATAGACGAGTCTGTAATATCAAATCCACAGGAGGATCATTACAGAATGTATAAAATGAAGCTTAGCAGACTTTATGGCATCTTTAAGGATTTGCAAGATCCTCTTTTTCGACACCGAGCAACTCCCAGCCTATTACGAGTAGTACCTGCCACTTAGCCTTTTGAAAATACGTCAGTTTTCACTGGTAAATACAATTTAACCGACTCATTTGAAAAGAGTTTATGAAAAATGATTTAAGTGCACAAGGCACAAACCATTTATAACTTGGGACAATCTTTAATAAAATCTTGTATACTGTTTCACATGTTTGTCATACAAATGGGGCCGGTTTGGAAGCCGGTCATGATTAACCGACTCACCACTTACAAAACCCACGAAGGAGTTATCCCCAGCATGTGGGTTATTTATATTTTAGCATTTGCATCTGTCGGGTGTATGCCTACACCCCGTGCATAGGTCGTGACCATTTTTTTTTTACTTTAATGAGCCGAGGATATCCAGGACACGGTCGTTAACCCCCAATGTTTATGTTATCAAACAATACAGATTAAAACGGGTTATGCAGATTTATTAAATCACAATCCGACTAAATGATCTCATACCCGACCAAGCGGTATTTTATGATACCGTATCCCAAGCCCGTATAAGGGAAAATAAGTTAAAAGTATTTACCTGAGCTAATACTTGATTCACAGCAAAATAACTCAGTCGTATCCAATCTATCTAAATGCAGGTAGCTTTTACCGGGTGGCTCTAGTCTGGAGTGATGGTAATATATAACCAAATTTAGAATGCTAATGGTCTTATTTAAGTCGTAGACTTAGACCGACTAGCTTAAAGTATCTAAAGCGGTACGATACACTAGATTAAGCGTTGACCGGAATAGAATATGATTTAGACCCGACAAGTTTGGATACTTGTATAATATGGGTAACTAAACACATTCTGGATTTTGAGGATTTAATGATAAGGTTAAACCCGTTTCGGCAAACATACATAAACTAGTTACATAAACCGATCCGAACGCGTAAATGCGTAACGGGCAACCAAATGAATCATATACCAGTCACATATGTTATTATGCTTAGAATATGTTAATACATCAGTAGGATGTTAACACATATGCCCAAAAAGTATTTAAAACCAAATTAAGTCCCGTAGGGGAATTTTGGTCATTTTACCCTTTATAAAAGAGGTTTTAAAACTGATGTGCTGAAAATGGGTTAATTAAAAACAACTAAAATTACCCTAAACTAGACTCTCTAAGTTTTAAATTTATAAAACTAAGACTCTCTAAACCCTAAACCACACGACCAGCAAGTGTACCGATCGATGCAGTATAGCCTAAGGAATTCCGAGTATCGAACCCAAGAGACTCTACTGATTACGCTAAGACTCTATCTAGACTAAGACTGACACGACTCAACTATTTGTTTATTGATGGGGGGGGGGGGGGGGGGGTTTCTAAAAATCCTAAGAATGCAAATAATGAATAACTAGATTAGCTAAATGACTAACACGAACTCTAACGAAGACTTTGACCAGTGGTGAATGAAGACTACCTAGGCTAGACGCAAGCTAAACTTAGAATGGATCTCTACTCGATGATTTTGTGGTGTGGAACCGGGATCTTTGGATACTAAACCTATTAAGACACCACTAAGCCCCTCAAACACTCTTAAGGCGATTCTTGTGGCACTACCTAGGATGTTACGCTCACCGGTTTTCTAGATTTCTTTTCCGTCCTCTAGTTTCTTGAAAGTGCCTATATAAGACGCTCTACCTTTCAGCGCGAACGTCTAAAGCGACAACGGGTTTTAATCTTGGCTTAATAGACAATGGAATGTTAAGTCCTTATGACCAAACTGAGACCTATTAATAACCTCGAGCCTCTCAGCGACAAGTTTAGCAGCACACTTGATTTTATTAAATTACCGGATATTACTTCTAAGGTTACTTACGCGGTTTTCACCCTAAAGGATTAATGACCTATTACGTGATATAGACCGTCACCTAAATCAAGAAACCCTAGCACAACCCTATTATGTGATAAAGACCGTCACCAAGGATCATACGAAGCAATAAACAATAATAAAATAATCGTCAAGCACACATACGCACCAAGTTAAATTCCCGAAGCTTTTACAACACAAGAAAAATCCACAACCACGCCAAAAATCGAGTAAAGATTCAAACTTTATTTAGATATAGTCATTAGCCTAGGTAGTTAATAAAATTTAGCCGCAAATCATGGTCAAGAACGTAATATAAATCAATGTATAAACTGAATTCATCATGTAACAAGGTTTAAACAAACGAAAACAAGAGAATAAGGATGATTAAACCCGAATCTTCACTCTCGAATGCTTCCAAGATGTTACCCGATGATTCCACGCGTCCCGAGCACTTCTACAGCCTTCAATCAGCCTCCAAAGCAGCCAAGAAACTCCAAAATTCGTCCAAAGTTCGTTGTTATGCGTCTGATGATCTCCGTTCTTTCAATTCGTGCAGCCCCTCGCCGCCTTATACTTCTATATTATGGATATATTCAATTCTTGTTTCAACACACGGGCTTGTCATCTTCTAGCCGCCCAACACTAAGCCAATAATGGGCCTCCATCTAATTAATACAGCCATACTTAAATTCTACAGTATGATGGACTTGGCTTAGAAAATAAAAGAAATATGGAACGGTGGCATATTTTGTAATTAAGTGGATTGTGAAATTGTCATTTAATTGTTGTTGATTATTGGCTCATCGTGCACTGACTTCCTCTTTTAATTCTTTGGTCCAGAATATATTGCCTTACAATAATAATAATATGGCAGCCTTTTACTTTTCTTGTTAAGAATATATAGATAGCGGGCTCGACCCAATCAAGGAAAATAGCGGCAATTTTACTTCGATCACTGGCGCCTCACTCTACTCAACTGGCTGGTTATTTATTTATTACTCGTTTTCGCTCCATTTGCACCGGGACCTGCCAAAACACAAGATAAAATAATATAATACTAAAAATAAATAAAAACAAATAAAAACTGTACAAAAATTATACAATTTACACGGGACAAATATATGTATTTTACCACTTATCAAATATCCCCACACTTAACATTTTTTCTTCCTCGAAAAAGAATTGTGCAAACGGAATCATAGTCGGAATAATCGTTCGGGACAAAAGACTTAAGTTACTTTATTAAAACCGAAACTCGTGTTAGCCGCGATTGCAAGTATACTTGTCCTCTTAAACCCAACCCGGTTCCAAGCCCTTATCATGCGATTTAGTTCAAGTTCGGTCAATCTACCTAGGGTCTCACACTAAGAATTGCAAGTCCACCTAATCCCCCCTCAAGCTTATAGGACTAAAGGAACGATCATTTGACCAATTCCCAACCGTCTTATATCAAAACCAAGAGAGTTTAAAATCAAATCTATTTTTCCATTTTTTTTTCTATTTTTTTTTTTCACTTTGCTTTTTTTTTTTTCTTCTTTCTTTTTTCTTTCGTGAGTCTAGACGACGCTTTCCCTAACCAAGAGGTATTCCGGCTGTAGAGTCGCGATCCCCAACCACAGATTACTTAGGTTTCGGTACTTTTATTCGGCAAGTCGATTTCACACATCCCAGAGGCATTCCGGCTGTAGAGTCGCTATCCCCAACTCGGATTACATAGACCTGTGTTACTTTCATTTAGTTTCTAGCTCACTTTTTATTCTATTTTTTTTTTTCGCAAGATCACAAACTCAAACGATTTTAACTTATAACGGTGCCCCTTATACTCTTATTGGCAGTTTCAGTTTCTCCACTCTCCCTAGATGAGAACCCACTAGTAGACCGACAATTATGTATATTTAAGATCAAAGGAACCCAGAACCGAACCGAGCCTACCCGCGCATCCCAAACTAGACACAAGCACGATTATTTTATCTAATATTATCATTATTTGAACCCGACCAAAAACCCGACTTTTCTATCATTTTCCGTTTTTATTTTGCAAACTTCTTATTTCAAAAGACATTTTCTAATTTTTTAATTTTTTTTGGATTTTTGAATTTTTCATTTTTTTTGTATTTTTCGACTTTTTATTTTTATGACTCGACTAACTATACTAACGACACTAAACGATAGTTTCCCATCCCCACACTTAAACTCTACATTGCCCTCAATGTAGGATGGAAATCGACTCAAAAATTAAAAATAAATAAGAAATAAAAGACACAAGGGCAAATCGGAAAGGACTTAGCTGGTAATATGACGCATAAGCTCCAAAACTCTCGTCCAATCCAGCTCGATCGTATAGCATTTCGTTCGCGATCGGCTTTGACACTAACTAGTACGCTCGATAAATGCCTGAAATTCGATAAGCAGCTCCAAAATCACCCGAATGGAGATTGAGTACGGGTGGTACATATTCAAACCTGCATAAACAAAAACAAGCAAAATACCAAAGCAGTACCGACTAAAAAAAATGACTCAAAAAACATAATTTAGACTCATATACAAAAACTAAGACTCTATACAAACTCTACAAAACCTCCCCACACTTGAATTTAATCAGGAGGTTTTTCTTTGATCTGGACCTTATCTAACCCGTTTAATTCCACCCGAACCTCAAAAATTTTCAAAAATAAATTGGTGGAATTATAAAATATTTTAAAAATTTGAAATGGGTCAGACCACCAAAATTTAAACTTACCTGGAAGAAACCGGATGTGCGGCATGTAGCGAGAAGACTGATCGTGTACCAACGGCTCCTTCTTGTACCAGCCTTCAATCCTCTTTCGTTTTCCATCTTTTCTTTTTCTTTTCTTTGCCTTCTCCCGTGGTTTTGATTTTTTAGTTTCATTTATCACTAATACCACAGGCCAGCTATGGTGTTCTTCCTCTTCCACCACTTCTTCTTCTTGTTTGATGTCCGTCATTGGGTTTCCTTCAAGTAAAGCTTCTAAGTAAGCAAGGTCTCCCTCCGGATCAAACTCCTTTACCTCTTCATCTACCGACAACCCATCTAGTTCTTCCTTAAATTCATTTTCCCAGGACATCTGATCTTCACTAGATGCCTGCTCAACTTCTTCCTCCTCTTCTCCTTCTCTTTCTATCCCCACTTTTTCTTCCTTACTCTCCACATATCCCCATATCGTCTCCCCATCAGCAAGCTCGGGGATCACTATCGCCTTGTAATATGAGCTTTGAACTGTAATCCACTCATCATCATAATCACCCCATTGTATTTGTTGCGTCCGTTCTCTACTTCCCCAACCCATTTCAAACCGAGCAGCGATCGCACATTCTTCATACCGGTGTGATCCACCACATTCTTCACACCTTGGATCCCTTTGCCGACTGAGGTCACACTCTATCATTGGGCCTATTTGCTCGATCATTCGATCAAGTAGACCGATCATTCTTGGTAACCTTGGATCCCCGTACTCCTGAAACTCTTTTATTACTCGCACACACTCCAAAATTAATTCCCTGAGCTCGAAAAAATTAGGAAACCTCTCCTTAGCATTTGCGGGATACCCCTGCAAAAAATATTGATGTGGCTGCACAAAGGGGTTAGTATCATAATCTGTAGAGGACCCCTCATACTGGGGACATTTAACTGTAAAGTGAGGTCCTCCACAAATTTCACACATATTTACAAGACTCAAGAAAAATAAAAGACACGGACAATTAGACTCCTACGACTCAAACAAAAGAACAAATAGCACGTATAATGTCAAACAAGTCCAAACAAAGTAATCAACGCAATCGCCAAAGAGTCCCCGGCAACGGCGCCAAAAACTTGATGTGCTGAAAATGGGTTAATTAAAAACAACTAAAATTACCCTAAACTAGACTCTCTAAGTTTTAAATTTATAAAACTAAGACTCTCTAAACCCTAAACCACACGACCAGCAAGTGTACCGATCGATGCAGTATAGCTTAAGGAATTCCGAGTATCGAACCCAAGAGACTCTACTGATTACGCTAAGACTCTATCTAGACTAAGACTGACACGACTCAACTATTTGTTTATTGATTGGGGGGGGGGGGGGGGGGCTTTTCTAAAAATCCTAAGAATGCAAATAATGAATAACTAGATTAGCTAAATGACTAACACGAACTCTAACGAAGACTTTGACCAGTGGTGAATGAAGACTACCTAGGCTAGACGCAAGCTAAACTCAGAATGGATCTCTACTCGATGATTTTGTGGTGTGGAACCGGGATCTTTGGATACTAAACCTATTAAGACACCACTAAGCCCCTCAAACACTCTTAAGGCGATTCTTGTGGCACTACCTAGGATGTTACGCTCACCGGTTTTCTAGATTTCTTTTCCGTCCTCTAGTTTCTTGAAAGTGCCTATATAAGGCACTCTACCTTTCAGCGCGAACGTCTAAAGCGACAACGGGTTTTAATCTTGGCTTAATAGACAATGGAATGTTAAGTCCTTATAACCAAACCGATACCTATTAATAACCTCGAGCCTCTCAGCGACAAGTTTAGCAGCACACTTGATTTTATTAAATTACCGGATATTACTTCTAAGGTTACTTACGCGGTTTTCACCCTAAAGGATTAATGACCTATTACGTGATATAGACCGTCACCTAAATCAAGAAACCCTAGCACAACCCTATTATGTGATAAAGACCGTCACCAAGGATCATACGAAGCAATAAACAATAATAAAATAATCGTCAAGCACACATACGCACCAAGTTAAATTCCCGAAGCTTTTACAACACAAGAAAAATCCACAACCACGCCAAAAATCGAGTAAAGATTCAAACTTTATTTAGATATAGTCATTAGCCTAGGTAGTTAATAAAATTTAGCCGCAAATCATGGTCAAGAACGTAATATAAATCAATGTATAAACTGAATTCATCATGTAACAAGGTTTAAACAAACGAAAACAAGAGAATAAGGATGATTAAACCCGAATCTTCACTCTCGAATGCTTCCAAGATGTTACCCGATGATTCCACGCGTCCCGAGCACTTCTACAGCCTTCAATCAGCCTCCAAAGCAGCCAAGAAACTCCAAAATTCGTCCAAAGTTCGTTGTTATGCGTCTGATGATCTCCGTTCTTTCAATTCGTGCAGCCCCTCGCCGCCTTATACTTCTATATTATGGATATATTCAATTCTTGTTTCAACACACGGGCTTGTCATCTTCTAGCCGCCCAACACTAAGCCAATAATGGGCCTCCATCTAATTAATACAGCCATACTCAAATTCTACAGTATGATGGACTTGGCCTAGAAAATAAAAGAAATATGGAACGGTGGCATATTTTGTAATTAAGTGGATTGTGAAATTGTCATTTAATTGTTGTTGATTATTGGCTCATCGTGCACTGACTTCCTCTTTTAATTCTTTGGTCCAGAATATATTGCCTTACAATAATAATAATATGGCAGCCTTTTACTTTTCTTGTTAAGAATATATAGATAGCGGGCTCGACCCAATCAAGGAAAATAGCGGCAATTTTACTTCGATCACTGGCGCCTCACTCTACTCAACTGGCTGGTTATTTATTTATTACTCGTTTTCGCTCCATTTGCACCGGGACCTGCCAAAACACAAGATAAAATAATATAATACTAAAACTAAATAAAAACAAATAAAAACTGTACAAAAATTATACAATTTACACGGGACAAATATATGTATTTTACCACTTATCAAAAACAAACCGAGGTTCTGGTCTTTGGTAATTAGTAAAAATATTTATTTTATCACATTACATCAGTAAGATATCATACATATGTGAGGTTTACCATTCATGGCTAAACTATGCCCCGAAAGGGTATTTTGGTCATTTCACATATGCTTTTACGGACATTTTTGGAAGTCTGAGTTCACGACTTATACCTACTGTAATAATATTTAAAATTTTAATTATAAATCAGTAGGTAACGAGTCTTAGATGTTAAATATGGTTTAAGAACCATACTATGCACCTAAGTAGCATAAAATCGCTAATTGACGATAATTAAAGGGTTTTATGGAAATCTGAGATTTTGATCAGTTTTGAATGTCCAAAATAATTTATTTAATATATGAAATCAGTAGGAAAAGGTTTGTCATTCAAATCATTTGTAAATTTCATTTTATGCTTGAAAAGGGTATTATCGTCCTTTACCGAATAATACGAGAACTCTATGATATGATCAGTTTATAATCTGATCAATAATTCCAACAATCCTTAAAAATAATATCTTAACAATAGGTAATGAGTTTTGGTTCAAAATTTAAGTTTAAACATGCCTTATGCAAGATATCGCAATTTACTTAATTAAAAGCTTCTAATTACGATATCGAGCATAACTCCTATTTGGGACCAAGAACTGATGTCAAATTTTCGGGACAAGCTTAAATATCAGTAACAAAGGTTTTTGTCCTCTTACATTTCTAATTATCTCATTCAAATGTCAAAAGGGCAAATTGGGCGTTTATAAGCATAATAACGGAAACTAGAGTATGATTCAAACTACTAAGGACCAGGTAATATAACCTTAGGGGGTTATACTACAACATAATACGGTCCTAATAGAAGCTTAAAACATGGAAGAATCAAGCTTAATCGGGTCAGAACTGAAAAGTCAAAGCAAAGTCAAGCTTTTGCGACTTTCGGTTGCGAACCGACCCTAAACTCAGAATTGTCGGGTTAAACATGCTTAGACATGTTTTAATAATTATTACTAAGTTATTAGAGTGTTAAAATATAATTTATAACCTCTGCATCTATGGTTTTAATTAATATGCACAAATCTGCCAAGTTTGACTTTTTACCTAAACGGTTTGACCCGACAATTAACTAAGCAAACGAAGGAATTAGGAGGTGCCCTTTCAGGGGTTAATCACCTACCTAACTATGGTCTTATACCCATTTTTAATTTGGTTAGTGTGAGAGTCTAATCCGAAAGTCAAAGTTTATTTACGATGCTTGACTTTTCGGTTTAATAAATTATGAAACTGAACAAGTGAGTGGACTAAGGCACTTACAAAGGGTCCATGCTAACTTTTCTACAAGAAAATAAGTTCCATTCAGTTCAAGAGCTCCAGGTTTGAGAGATGAGGAGGAAAGAATGAAAAATGAGCAAATGAAACAATGAATGGGCAAGCTATTTATACTTGTGGTGAAGAAATAAGATCAAGACATGTGTTTATTTGGCCATCAAGCAAGAAATATGAACCATACAAGTGTTAGGGACAGCTAGCATGACTTGGAGAAGTGTTAACTTGATGCCCACACAAAGAAAATTGCATAAAAGGCCCTCAAGAATCAAACTGCACCTGAAAATGAACTTGCTGTCAAAAAAACAGCGTCGCGTGGCGCGACAGTAGGGCCATCAGGCCGTCGCGCAGCGCGAGGGTTGGGCTGGAACTTTCAGAATTTGTCACGTTTAGTCCCTGCACACACTAACTTGCATATTTGACGTATTTGACCTCCGTTAAGCCATTTTCAAGGCTCTACAAGGACGTCAAAGTATAGGGGACATAAAACGTGCTCATGAATATGTCGGATGTCGGTTCGTTTGGTCGTACGGTCACGTTATTCGTCGAATTACGACGAAACAAAAACAGACGCGAAAAACGATCCAAATTACGCAACGAATGGAATTTTATCAAGCCAAACACTAAAATAAAATATTTTAGTGATTACATAAATTTTTGGATGTCCGAATATATTCAGAACGTAAGATATGCGCGAAAATGCAAACTTGTGCGCTTTTTGACACTTTTAGTCCCTGCTTGACTTAAAAGTTTATTTTTGCGCACCAAATACCTATAAGCCCATATCTAAGCTATGTAAAAGATATTTAGGGCATGTTTAACTCATGATCATATTCCGGAAGGTTCGGTACCCTACGAATAGGTATACTTTTGCAGTTTG
Organism: Helianthus tuberosus; assembly: GCA_030545235.1. Lineage (NCBI taxonomy): Eukaryota > Viridiplantae > Streptophyta > Magnoliopsida > Asterales > Asteraceae > Helianthus > Helianthus tuberosus. The sequence goes on along the minus strand of CM060381.1, from coordinate 9,161,735 downwards.
ATGCTTTTAGTCCTCTTAACGCGAAAACTTGCGCGTATTATTATTCAATAGCATCAAAGCCCTATGTAGCCCATATAAAGCATTGTCGAGAGTATGATTATACATCAAAATGCTTCGGGTTAGTTAAAAGTTCATTCAGAGGTATAATTAACATGTTGACACTTTTAACCCTTCGTTGTGTAAACTTCCACATAGTTACACAAACGGCTCCTCTCGTCCAACAAGTGGCTCATTTGAGAATACGGACATCGTATAAGGTCACTCAGAGGCATAGTTTAGGCATGTTGACATTTTCAGTCCTTCCATATTCAAAGTTTTCGATTTTGACGAAAATAGTCCCTCATAGTCAACGATTGACTTTATTAGGGTGCATTACACGTGTCAGCACATCATTGGACACGATTTTACGAGGTGTTACAACTTAGGTCTTCATCAACAATCCTACTTCACATTCATATCTGATAGACAAAAGGTTAGTTCTTTATGCAATTTCTTGATTATTTATGCAGTCTTGATTATTTATGCAGTCTTGAATTAACATTGTCATGTTTGCATAATAGGGATTAATACCAGCACTGGCAAAGATATTCCCATTGGCAGACCATAGGTTCTGTTTACGACACATCCACGAGAATACGAAACCAATATGGAGTGGCAATTTATTCAAGGAAATGTTATGGGATGCTGCATGTGCTACCACAATGTCACAGTTTAACAGAAAGATGAATGCCATAAGACTGCTTGACAGTGACTTGTTTGACTGGTTAAGCCAGATTCCACCAAAATCCTGGGCAAGATCACATTTCACAGGTTTGGTTTGTTTCATTACACACTAACAATTTTTTTGTTATGTTTTAAATATTCAATGTTCTGTTTGAATATTCTGTTTGACAGGTAGGGCCAAGAGTGATGTCTTATTGAATAACATGTGTGAGTCATTCAACAACCAGCTTGTAAAGAGGAGGGACAAACCAATAATCACCTGTCTTGAGTATATCAGAGAATAGCCGATGAAAAAAATTGTTGTGGTTCACAAAGTCATAGCTAAAAGTAATGGACCTTTGACTCCATATGCTACAAGTGTGTTTGATGAAATCAAGGCTGATGCAAGTCAGTATTCAGTGATGATGGCTGGTAGGGGTAGATTCCAGGTTACTAGTGGATATGCTGATCAGTGCAAGGTAGATGTTAATGAGAGAACCTGCACATGCAGAAAGTGGCAGTTAACAGGTATGCCATGTAAACATGGTGTAGCTGCCATATGGGATATGGCAAGGAATGGTATGAATGTAGGTGTTTTAGAGTCATGGGTTGATAAGGTTTATTGGCTTCAAACCTGGAATGATGTTTACATGCACACAATTGAACCTATCAGTGGGAGAGAGTACTGGACACCTTCACAATGCCCAACAACCCTTATCCCTCCAATTCATCATACTCCAATGGGAAGGCCCAAGAAGAAAAGGAAGAAGTCAGAGGTGGAGATTTCTGAGCTTTTGATAGACAAGAAGGGGAAAATGACAAGGCAAGGAGTGCCTAAAACTTGCAAGAAATGTGGGAATGTTGGGCATAATGAGAGGAGATGCAGCAACTCAAGCTCAGAGTCAAACAACAGCTCAACCTCAGGGTCAAACTGCAGGTCAAGGTGAGACTCAAACAACCAATGCTGGAAGAGGTGGGAGGGGTGGAACAGGGCCCAAGGCTGGAAGAGGTGGCAGGGGTGGACGAGGAGCCAAGGCTGATAGAGGTGGCAGGGGTGGAAGAGGAGCCAAGGCTAGTCAAACTGCTTCACAAAGTGCTGATCTTTAGAATGTTACCTTGTTAGACATATGATGCTTTTGTTATGTAGTGTTTGAAGTGTCTTTTGGTTTAGTATGTAATGTTATGCAAACTTTGGTAACTTAACTAAGATATTGTACTTTTGGATGCTACTTTATGTAATGTTTGAATGTTTGAAGTGTCTTTTGGTTTGGTAATGTGTGTTTTTGTTTAGGTCATCAGTTTTGTTTCCAGGTAACGTGTAGAGTGCATTGTAGAGTGCATAAACACAAGACAAAACGTAAGTTGTCCGATAGCGAAAACGTAACTTCTGGATAGGCGAAACATAACTTGTTTTCATTAGCATCATATTGGGTACAAAAGACATCCCCACTGACCATTTACAATAATGTTGACAAAAAAAGGTCAATGGGGGTAAGAAGGGTACAACTTTCATGCCAACAGCATATACATTACACACAAAACCCAGGTAACCCCTAACACAATCTTCAACCTTTTCACTTCGAGGTCCTTTTTTCTTGCTATTTCTTCATGACTGTTAATGGATCTTAGTAATCCAGGTATGATTTCCGTTGCTCGTGCACATAATGGAGGTTCAGCCCAGCTTACGAACCCACAATTAGTTCCCTGCAACACATAAAACACAAGAATTAGGGTTCTTTACCTGTGGATCTTTATATCGAATCAACTACCTCTCTTGCACAACAATGGAATCTCCTCCCTGGATTTGTTGCAGTCCACGAGGTTCGAATGATAGTTGCAGAGCCACATGCGCATACAACCTGATTGATCATGATGAAGATCTAGGGTTTTAATTTTGGGGAAGAAGATGAAAGGGAGAGATCATGTTGAAGAATTAGGGTTTTTAGTTTATGTGGAAGAAGATAAAAGGGAACAATTATAAAGAGACACAGGGGAGGTTAAATGGACGAAAATACCCCTCACGTGGACTGCACGTGGGGGGACTTAACAGCAGAGTTAACAGAATGGTTAAAAATGGACTCAAATGGTTAAGGAAATTGCTTATAGGGACTCAGGTCGTTAAACTTTTTGCTTTTGGACTCAACTAGTTAAAACACATAAAACACAGGGACTCAAAAAGTAATTTATATTTTTAATAAATTAGGATAACATTTAATATTAATTTATTATTTATATATTTAATATAAGATAAGTAAGAAACAGAGGTATTTGTATTAAAAAAATATTAAATTTACAATTTAGATTTGAGGATAATATTTTATTAAACTATGATAAGATTTAATATTAATTTATTATTTATTTATTTAGTTAATATAAGATAAGTATAAATTTGAGGATACCTTCAATGAATGACATGTGTCTAAAAATTGGTTTCTTTTATTATAGTAGATAGATTTATTTTAGAAATTACTAATCTACCCTCATGTGTAAAGCACATGTTATAATTAACTAAAAAAATTTAACCAGGTTAGTTCCCATGTGGTTGGTTGGACCGGTTTCCTCCTTGTGAGGTTGCCGGTTCGACTCCCGGCTGCGGCTATTTGGGGGAGGGGACGTCCCAATGATGGATCGTATCTTACCGAGGCATGGTGCAGTCCTGAGGGCAACCCGGTTTTACCCAGCTGTTACCCCAGCGAGGTTCTCGTGTGGGGGCAGTATGGTTTCCGGCCGAAGGTTACTTTGCGCGACAGCCGGGGCCTGATAGAACATCGCGTCCGTAAGGCGGGACTGACGGGGATTGTCTTTGACAAGAACCCGGTGACTGCTAGGTCTTGTACATAGAAAGTCACCCTTAAAAAAAAAAGAGTTAAAGGACGTAGAGTGTAATGAGTTTTACGAATAAAGGATCGTGACTGTAATTATTAAAGTTAAAGGGTATCCATTGCAATCTAATACAAACATAAAGGACGAAAAGTGTAATTTATCCTTAAAAGTAATTTAACCGCTAACTATTGTACCCTTTCACAAAGAGTTGCAACCCCTATATATAGATTTTCATTTTGTTTGTTTAACACACAAAATTAGAACTTCGTTTTTCATATAGAAATTGATTTGCATGATTGTTTTTATATCTTATCCAAGTATCGAGAAAAACACTTTGAAAACAACCCAACTTAATATTCAAATAAGTAACAATCACTAGTGCTCTAATAGTCATCTCGGGTATTTAAGTTTCACATTTGGTGGGTTCGGATGAATTTTTGTCTCCAGATCTCAAGTTCGAGTCTGGGTGATATGGGTTTCTCATTAAGGGGGGACGGGCTCGTCCGTTAATCTATCACGGAAGCCCAAATCAACGCGTTATTTCCACCGCCGGCCACTACTTCAACACGTTAATCTTTCCACGGAAACCGATTTTCGTGATGTATTCAACGCGTTATGGTTTATTTTTGTGAGGGTATTTGTTGGTTGGGGGGAAATTGTTGGGTGTGGTGGTGAGTGATGACCACCCCGCCTAAAAAATGTTGTGAGTGATGGAAAAATGGTTGCTGACATGGCGGAACTTGATTGGTGCTTGTGAGTGATAGAATCCATCACTAGTTAACCGCCCCGCCCCCCCTAAGAAGTTTAAATTGGGGATCTATTGTGCGAGGGGGTTCTCTAACGCAGACCTAATTAAGACAACGTATGCTAGACCTCCCGACATTCGTGAATAATTCACATCTTTTAAAAAAATCAAATAAGGGACGTGCACCCCACGTCGTGTTTAAAACATAACCCAAAGCACGGTTCAACTTAATATGTTTTTATTGATATTTATATTACATATAGATGCATTTGGCGCCAAACAACATGGACGCAAAAATTAAAAAAAAAAAAGCAGTTTATAAGGCCCGGTGGTTGACGTAAAACCCTAATCTGTGTGCAGCAGCAATCAATGGCCCAGGCCTGAAACAATTTATAAGTAAGGAAGGCCCGGTGGTTGGCGTGTTATCGGAAGGAAGGAAGGAAGGAACCCTAATCTATCTATCTGTAATCAATGGCGGCCATGGATATGGATGTGCTGAAGGAGCTTCACCGTAGTATCAATGAAGGAGACGAGAATAAGATGTGCAAGTTGTATCGGGAGCTAATGACGTCGGATTGTTTGCCTTCTCTTGAGGAAGTTGATCAGGCGGTGGGCAACAATTTCTTCTACACGCTGTACGCAGAGATCTGGTATCGCCACCCCGGATCATCTTCAATTCCAACTTTTCTCCAGAGGCTTGCATCTTGGCATAACTACCGCTGTCTCTTTAAGGTACTCGATCTCTTTTTTCTCTTTCCATACGGAATAATAATAATAATTCCATTATATGTGCTGCTGCAACTTTGGTTGGGTTTAAGTTAAGATAGATGATTGGTTTGGATTGGTCTAGAATTAATTACAACTGTTTGTTTGTTGGTAGGTAGTTAGTTAGTTTTAGGTCTCAAAACGGTATCTGAAGAACTCTGCTCTTAATTCGGGTTAATAAGCTATGAGTGTGTGTGTGTGTGTTTTCAGGTTCTCATACCTATGCTTTCGGATTCGCGGTTTCCTTACGAGTGGTTGTGGGACATGGTAGATGAGTTTGTGAATCAATTTCAGTCCTTCTCTGAGTTACGGGCCAAGGACCCGACGAAACTAAAAGAATATTACGAGGTTAGGCAGGCATTATTAGACAAGTAACTAAGTAGCAGTATGTATATGTGTATGGTGATATTAATGTTTTATTTTGGGCAGGATTGGAGTGTGCATGATGTTCTACTTCTTTTGGAACGGTTGGCGGAGCTGTTTCCAAAGCTAGAGGAAAAAGATGTGGCCGGAGAGCTGATGAGAGCAGCAGGTGGTGGTTGTGATTCTGAACATGTGTCAATAGCTATGGGCTACTTCAGCAAGGTTGCTTTGTTAAGAGTCCATTGTTTATTGGGAAATTATCAAACTGGACTCGACTGTATGCGTCCTATGGACATAACTCAGCGAGGATTTTACACCAGACATATTGCCACTCACATCACAACCATCTATTATTATGGCTTTGCTAATTTTATGTCGGGGAGCTACGTAGAGGCCATACGTGAATTCAACGAAATTCTCAAGACTGAGCAGCAGCAGCCTCAACAGAAAGAGCAGCGAATGCTAGACAAGATGCGTGATCTGCTTGCAGTCTGCCTCTCACTTTGTCCTGAGGTTCAACTCGAACTTGTTGATGAACGTCTCGGCTATCAACTAATGGAAAACCATGGTGAAAATATGATCAGAATGCAAAGCTATGATGATGCTGATGCCAAAGCCGTTTTTAAGGAGCTTCTCTCACATGCATGGCCCAGATTCACCACACCCTTTGCACCAAGCTCTGGTGACCCGCGTCAATTTTTTAGCATGGTACGAATCTTTCCCTCAAATGAATTGCTGGCAATACTCGTTTTGTGAGGGTTTTTTTTATGTATTGTTCAGGAAGAACTTGAAGAACTTGTCCCTGAAGGTGAGGATGAAGAGTTTTTGGCAAATGTATTTCCCGGTTTTTTCGGACCCTCTGACCCAAGCTATGTCTCGCCACTTGTAAATTACGAGCAGGTACAAAACTTTTGCTCAAATGAATCTGTTTGGTTGATTTGGCTTTTATTTTCAAAGAAAATGGGTCATTTTTATTTTAAAAGCACCAAAAACTTTTATATTAATATTGATTTTGTTTTCACATTAAAACGTTTATAATGTAAAAAAAGGCCACACAATGGACAAAAGAGTGTACTAAAAACGGTGTCGTTTTGACATCTCTCATGTAATGATTGTTGGAAGAACTTGCTAATCTTTGTTATAAGTTATATGGTGATTACTTTTTGCGTCAAATTGTTAAGGTAGCATCTCTATTCGTTACTCCGTTCAACGATGGTTTTTTTTCATTGCAGCTTGATGCAGTGATTGAGAATATGTTGAAATCAAAACGGTCCAAATCAACATCCCTTACCGAACCATCCGAGACCGATGCTCGTACTACTATTAATATAGACGACGAATTTGAACAACCGCAAGAGTTGCCACGACCAAAGGGTAGGGATATAAGTAAGGCAGTTGCACGAGCACGAGGCACGTCTTCTTCAACGCCATCGGATGGCCCGTCAAGGTTGGACGAGTTCGACAATAAACTCAACAAGCTTCTCTCGATGATGGAAAAGGAGCAAGAACTAAAAATGGAGAAACAAATCCAGAAAGACATGGAATTTCTCGCGAAAGACGTTTCACATCTAGCAGAGGAGGACCGAGTCATTTTGGAGGCTCGTAAGGCACAAATTCGAGCGAAATATATGTAGTTTTTTTTTCCAGTACTTTATTTTTTTAACTTTGCATTATTTAGGACTTTGTAATGTTTTATTTTATATTTTCTAGTTATTAAAATTGGCATATAAATTAAAAAAAGTAAAATATATAAATAAAAAAAATAATAAATAGGTAATAATGATGGGGGCTTCAAACCATTGCATGCAAGTTAAAGAAGGGGCTTTAAAGCCTCCTTTTTATGACGTGGCGGTGAGTGGCGTGATAAAGCCCCTAGGGGCTTTATACCACACCCTGTTGTCACACCCCGAAATTATCAGAGCTTGGCGTGACTGGACTGGTATCTTCATTGCACAGCGGAAGTAAATAAGCTAAGACTTTCTAGAAACTGAACGCCCACTAAGTACTCGAGTCTCCAATGGTTCTCCTATTCCAACCGTTCCATTGTTTGAAAAGTAACCTGAGAAAGAAACATGCGAAAAATCAACATAAAGTTGAGCGAGTTCATAGTTGTTTGTAAAAGATTTGAAATAAATCTTTTGAGTTATGAAAGATTTGAAATAAATCTTTTGAGTTGTGAAAGGTTTGAAATAAATCTTTGGAATAACCGGTTTTTGAAATAGTATTGAGAAAACGAATCAAAAGTCATTTTCTTGCCAAGTTATATGGAAACGTTGTGTTTGTAACACAGTATGTTCATAAAAACCATGTATTTGTAATGTTCGCATAACCGTCAATGCCCACCCTGACTTTGACTCCATACCCGCATAATCCTGTGCTTTGAATTTTGTATAAAACATGGTATTTAATTTTGTATGAACAAGTAGTTTCGTAAGTATATATGTCCCTGGTATGTAGCAAATAAGGAAATAAAGAGATCACCAATGGTTTGCAAGGCCATTGATATGTGTGAAGTGCAAATAGGAAGACTCAAACCTAGCGGATTTTGCGTTGGGCACAAAGTCACCCCGAGGTCCGTTCTGTTGGGCCTGGGGCTGGGCTCGCTACACCCAGATAGATCTACCGCTTACGTCCCTCGGTCCTACAATGAGGATTAATGGCCTCCAGTTCCCGCCTACCCACTCACATGATCTAAGTAGTAACCCTCCTTACGCTAACCATACCATGTATAAAAATGTCTGTAATCCTTTTGTAATATGTCCGCATGTATGAAAATCCCTGGTCTCCCCGACCCAATCCCTGGTCACCCTGACCGAATCCCTGGTCACCCTGACCGAAAATCATTCACATTTCAAAAATAAGCATTTGTTTTGTAAAAACCGATATGTTTAGTATAAACCTTTCGTAAATCATTTGTGTTCCTCGAAATCCCTTCGTAATATGATTTAGAAATACGAGTTTTGCGTTTGTTCAAAACTTTGTATGTTTTTGCAAAACGTGCATGTGTTTCCACCCCGAAAACATTTACAAAAATGTAAAACAGTAAAAAGTGGGGGTTATGAACTCGCCTGAATATTCCCTGTGCAAAGCTAGCTAATTACGACTCCGTGATGTCGTTTCCAAAATGAGACTCGCTAGCGTGCATTCTACAATATTCCTAACACGGAATATCTAATAAGTTTCTAAATAAAAGCGGTAACTAGTCTACGTGTCACCGAGCTCTACCGAATCGTTAGCCGAACGATTCGACAGTAAGTTGTTAACTTGAAAGAAGCGAAGAAGTTATGCTTGCGTAATTCGTTTATTCGTCGGTATTTAAGAAGTCTCGAAAAGACTTAGTTCTCGTGAGGTTCAAAATATATGAATATTTATATAAAAGTATATAAATATATTGATATAATCGCGTTAGTTGTCTCGAGAAATCGTACGTGTATGTACAAAAGTTTGTATGAAAATAACGTATAACCAATTCGTATCATATATACGTCTCGTATGATATTTATCAAAGTGTATGTCTATGCCATTTAGGCGTTTGACGTAAATATAAAAAGTCATATTCATGAAAGAATCGTCGGATTGTCGTGTTTGAAAATAAATATATAACTATATTTATTTTTATAAACGAATGTGTGTTCGGCGTTTGAAAAAAAAATATATAAAATATATTCATTTTATAAAAGAATTGTCGTTTTCGTATGTGATAAAGCGTCGTCGAAAGTGATATACACATTTATATTGGTTCTCATAAAAGTCGCTTTTCAATAAAACGTGTTTTGCTTTTACAGGTTTTCTCGAAAAACGGGCAGAGTTTCCTCTGTTTTTGGACGCCCCAACAACACAAGCTGTCGCTATTTTTATCAAAATTCAATCAATTCACGCAATATATATAGCTTTTCATCAAATATGCCAAATTAAAGTGTAAATAGTCGCTAAAAGTATCGGTCGAGCTCGTTCACGAAATAAATAAAATTATAAGAATAATGAAATGTATTGCGCCGTAAAATCTTTACCATCTTCTCGTGTCGAAAACCGAGCTGACCAAGTCAACTCACTGAGTTGACTGAGTTGGACCGAGTTGACTCGAACCGCTTCAAAATCTGACCCGAACACTGAGTCGAACCAACTGTTGACCTGATCCTGCTGACCCGAACACTGAGTCGACCCGTAAGCTGAGTTAACCGAGTCACTGAGTTGACTCGGTGACTGAGTCAACTGAACCGCCTGACCAAACCGAACCTGTTGACCCGATAAACCAAAGCTCGAACCCGCTGACCTCAATCCTGACCCGACTGTGTCTGACCCGAGACTCGAACCCGAACCGAGACGCCAACCAAACCCAAAACCCGTCTCGAACTGAATCACCTCTTGAAACCAAACCCAAGTTTGTAACCCGAGCCAAAACCCGAACCGACTGAGCCGCGAAAACTGGACCGAAACAGATCTAAAGAAAATGTCGATTAAAGTCTGTTTACCGGACAGAACCCGTCGGTTCTGCAACACTGATTTCCGCCACACCACGCCGTCACGCGCCGCCACGCGCCACCGTTTCTCTCTCTTCGACATCTCTCTCTCTCTCATCAGCCTCTCTCTCTCTCTCTTCGAACTCTGTCGAGTCGTCGCCGCCGCCATGGTGGCGGTGTTGTTACTGTTCAACCGAGGGGGGTGGGGCTGTGTGTGTACGACCGGAGAAGAAAGAGGAGCCGGCAACCGGCTCCGGTCACCGGTACCGGGAGAGGAAGGGGGTGGTGTCTTCGCCTGAAAGGACCACCGGCAGCCACCGGTTCCCTGTGGTTGTTCGTCGGACTGAAATCAGAGGGAGGGAGGGTGAGGTGACCGAGAGTTTGTTTGTTTGTTTGAAGTGTGATCGAGAGAGAGAGGGGAGTAAACAAAAAGATCTGTGCATTTTGTTTGTTGAGGGAAATGAAGGGGCCATACACCCTATATATAAAGATGTTTGAGATCTATATAGATCTTGTGTAGATTTAATAGGATTCTGCATATATTTTGTGTAGATTGAAAAGATATGAAGGGATTTGGGTAATATTTAGTAGAGACCTCATAAGATCTTGTCAGGATTTAATATAATAGGTGTAGGTTTAGGTTTGTGGTTTTTGGCTTGGGCCCAGGGCCCACAAGCTCAATCCCCGTGTGTAAGTGGCCCGTAAATCCTACGAGACCCGTTGTCAAAACCCTGAACTCCGTTTAACGTCAAGAATTAAAATACACAAAAAATACGGTCGGTAGTCGTTGTTTGCACGCCCGTTCGTCGATCACGGTAATAATCGCGAAAAATTGTATCGTTGTCGTCTTTAATCCGTTTTTCGATCCGATTCCGACTGTAGTCACTAAAATTAATTACGGAGCTAAATATAGCGTAAAATGTAAGTTTCGAAGGTGACAGGCGTCTCCGTCGCTTCCGTTTTGTTGCCGATGCGTTTCCTGCTATCGCGTTTTTAGTTCATGTTGCATTTGTGTCGCACGGAAGCCCAATAAATTCACAAAATTTATTTCATAAACATAAAATATTCGTGTAACATTCATGCTTGTCGGCGTTGTCAGTATTTTGTACGGTATCAGTTCGTTGTTACGTAGTATTCAGCAGATTTCTCCGTAAACCACCGTTCGCGCACTGTAAAGTCGTATAGACGTTCCTAGGCACTCCAAAGGCCTAATTAAGTTAATTTGCTCTGTAAACACTAATTATTATTGCGTTAATCATCTTCTAATTACGTAATTAAGAGCCGTAAATCACCGGTTGTTACATTCTCCCCCTGTTACAGAAATTTCGTCCTCGAAATTTAGACTATGTTATCTCCTCAAAATTGTGTTGTTCGCAGGTAAGTCCGAATAAATAACAAAGCGAATGACCGCGTAATCGAAACAAGATTTATTCGAATCATGTGAATTTAATGACATTCCTTCACAATAGGAATCCCAACGGTTTAAAAGAAACGTGTTTCAAAAGTTAATGTTAAAGGAAACAAGACGTATAGATACCGTCACTAACGTGACCAAGTCAACAGGGATCCATCAATCAACAGGAACTTCGACCAATCGAATTCCATATAACGTTTACAATGAGTTCTAGAAGCAATAACATCCACTGGATGAACTTAAAATCAACAATCTCAAATGTACTAGTTTGCATGATACGCTCGATCATGATCAGCACAAGCTGCAAGTTATACCGACGCCACAAAGTGCCGTAGTGAATGAAACAATTCAAATAAAGCGGTGATCGAACAAGTATCACCTGTGTTTTGTATGAAACGCTCAATCATGATTAGCCCAAGCTACAAGTTTGTACCAACACCACAAGGTGTCGTAGTGATTTAAATAATTCAATAATAGCGGTGATCAAACAAATTCACCGTGTTTGAAATCAAATGAAAGCGTAATAAAGTGAATCTGAAAGTTTGTTTCAAATGACATCATAGAATTTTCAATTGAAAATGGAACATCAATGAAACAATGTTTTCGATCGAAGGTGAAGAAGCAATGAATGTCGCAAAGCATTCGATCGATGTTGAAAGAACCGTTATGAGGTACACCGGAATATGAAATGAATTTGTGTACCATTGTCTTAACACACAATTGTATTGAGACTGTTGTAATGCGATAAATCAAAGCGGATTTAATCTGAATCAATAAATAAATAATTAAATCCGTGCATAAGATATGTAAATGAGTTTAGCGCAAGGTTCAAATAAGTGAAAATACCACCACATGGTGTCGAAATCAACAAACAATTTAACGGAGTCGAATGCCAAACAAGTTTACTTCGACTTGGAACAGATGAAACACTTGTTAAAACGAATTTTGAATATGATGCTCCCAATACATCATATGATGCTCTGAAGTGAATATGTGTAATGGACAAGTTCAAACAGTCGAACTTGGTTTTAGCGCAATCCGATAATAAACATATGTATCGACAAAAAAACTTTCGGCATGGTCACAACGAAAAACCATGTATGTAACTTGTAAAGAAATGATCGTGATACAATGACCCTTAAGAGGAGTAGAGATACGAAAATCTACTCAGTAAATGTAAAAGTCGAAACTTCAATAAAAGAAATTTTGAGGACTTTACCCGGGGTTGCGTGTGATATCCGGTTGTTAAGTGACATTACCATGGAATGTCGAACATAGCGTACTCGTCATTAATTAGGTGGGGGGGGGGGGGGGGAATGCGGAGACATTCGTCTTCTCCCTGGCGTGATTCGTGTCGTTGCAGGATCGCGTGACAAGTTGTCGTTTCCTGATCGTTAGTTCTCCTGCTGACAGGAATCTAGCGTCGTTATTGAATCGCGCCATCGTGTCTTTTCAAAGGCCTCGCCTCGATAGTTGTATGTGTCGTACTTCAACCTCCGTTGATGCATAGCTTAAGTTTCACGTATACTTGTGCACTAGCGTTGTGTTCCGCGTAGAATGCGATGTACCCCGACATCCATTGACGTAAAATTTAAGTCCCATGTATTCTCGTGCACTAGCGTTTTATTATGCGTAGGCTGCCTGCTCGGGGAGTCAAGATATCATAGACAATACGGATAACAATGTGTGCCCGAGTTAATAATCGCGGTTCCTACGTGATGACCTTTAATAAACACACACATGCACAAATAATCAATCATATAAATAAACATGTTAGTCACCAATAAGCAATCAAGTAATTCCCCTAGTCCCACTAGTCTATCCTCCCAGCCTCTCTGACTGAACTTCCTAGTCCCACTAGACTATCCTCCCAGCCTCTCAGACTGAATCTCCTAGTCCCACTAGACTATCCTCCCAGCCTCTCAGACTGAATCTCCTAGTCCCACTAGACTATCCTCCCAGCCTCTCAGACTGACTCCCTGGTCTCTCGACCAGATCCAGCCACCCGGCTGAATTCCCTGTTCCGAAGGTCATAAATGCATGTTTCCTAAACTCTCAGAGTGTTGTGTACTGTATGTAATTGTTTTGTGTACCGTGTATAAAACATCACAGTAGCGTATGTTTGAAAACAAAATTTTGACTGTTTGCTTTTCGGCAACGGTTGGAGACCATATTCGAGTACTAGGCGTTCTGTATGTATTCAACGACTTAATAGTCTAAGTCCCAGAGAAAAGTGAGGTTAGAGCCTAGGTATCTTTACAGAAAACCCTATTCGCTGTAACCTATAGCTCTGATACCAATCTGTCACACCCCGAAATTATCAGAGCTTGGCGTGACTGGACTGGTATCTTCATTGCACAGCGGAAGCAAATAAGCTAAGACTTTCTAGAAACTGAACGCCCACTAAGTACTCGAGTCTCCAATGGTTCTCCTATTCCAACTGTTCCATTGTTTGAAAAGTAACCTGAGAAAGAAACATGCGAAAAATCAACATAAAGTTGAGCGAGTTCATAGTTGTTTGTAAAAGATTTGAAATAAATCTTTTGAGTTATGAAAGATTTGAAATAAATCTTTTGAGTTGTGAAAGGTTTGAAATAAATCTTTGGAATAACCGGTTTTTGAAATAGTATTGAGAAAACGAATCAAAAGTCATTTTCTTGCCAAGTTATATGGAAACGTTGTGTTTGTAACACAGTATGTTCATAAAAACCATGTATTTGTAATGTTCGCATAACCGTCAATGCCCACCCTGACTTTGACTCCATACCCGCATAATCCCGTGCTTTGAATTTTGTATAAAACATGGTATTTAATTTTGTATGAACAAGTAGTTTCGTAAGTATATATGTCCCTGGTATGTAGCAAATAAGGAAATAAAGAGATCACCAATGGTTTGCAAGGCCATTGATATGTGTGAAGTGCAAGTAGGAAGACTCAAACCTAGCGGATTTTGCGTTGGGCACAAAGTCACCCCGAGGTCCGTTCTGTTGGGCCTGGGGCTGGGCTCGCTACACCCAGATAGATCTACCGCTTACATCCCTCGGTCCAACAATGAGGATTAATGGCCTCCAGTTCCCGCCTACCCACTCACATGATCTAAGTAGTAACCCTCCTTACGCTAACCATACCATGTATAAAAATGTCTGTAATCCTTTTGTAATATGTCCGCATGTATGAAAATCCCTGGTCTCCCCGACCCAATCCCTGGTCACCCTGACCGAATCCCTGGTCACCCTGACCGAAAATCCCTGGTCACCCTGACCGAAAATCATTCACATTTCAAAAATAAGCATTTGTTTTGTAAAAACCGGTATGTTTAGTATAAACCTTTCGTAAATCATTTGTGTTCCTCGAAATCCCTTCGTAATATGATTTAGAAATACGAGTTTTGCGTTTGTTCAAAACTTTGTATGTTTTTGCAAAACGTGCATGTCTTTCCACCCCGAAAACATTTACAAAAATGTAAAACAGTAAAAAGTGGGGGTTATGAACTCGCCTGAATATTCCCTGTGCAAAGCTAGCTAATTACGACTCCATGATGTCGTTTCCAAAATGAGACTCGCTAGCGTGCATTCTACAATATTCCTAACACGGAATATCTAATAAGTTTCTAAATAAAAGCGGTAACTAGTCTACGTGTCACCGAGCTCTACCGAATCGTTAGCCGAACGATTCGACAGTAAGTTGTTAACTTGAAAGAAGCGAAGAAGTTATGCTTGCGTAATTCGTTTATTTGTCGGTATTTAAGAAGTCTCGAAAAGATTTAGTTCTCGTGAGGTTCAAAATATATGAATATTTATATAAAAGTATATAAATATATTGATATAATCGCGTTAGTTGTCTCGAGAAATCGTACGTGTATGTACAAAAGTTTGTATGAAAATAACGTATAACCAATTCGTATCATATATACGTCTCGTATGATATTTATCAAAGTGTATGTCTATGCCATTTAGGCGTTTGACGTAAATATAAAAAGTCATATTCATGAAAGAATCGTCGGATTGTCGTGTTTGAAAATAAATATATAACTATATTTATTTTTATAAACAAATGTGTGTTCGGCGTTTGAAAAAAAAATATATAAATTATATTCATTTTATAAAAGAATTGTCGTTTTCGTATGTGATAAAGCGTCGTCGAAAGTGATATACACATTTATATTGGTTCTCATAAAAGTCGCTTTTCAATAAAACGTGTTTTGCTTTTACGGGTTTTCTCGAAAAACGGGCAGAGTTTCCTCTGTTTTTGGACGCCCCGAAAACACAAGCTGTCGCTATTTTTATCAAAATTCAATCAATTCACGCAATATATATAGCTTTTCATCAAATATGCCAAATTAAAGTGTAAATAGTCGCGAAAAGTATCGGTCGAGCTCGTTCACGAAATAAATAAAATTATAAGAATAATGAAATGTATTGCGCCGTAAAATCTTTACCATCTTCTCGTGTCGAAAACCGAGCTGACCGAGTCAACTCACTGAGTTGACTGAGTTGGACCGAGTTGACTCGAACCGCTTCAAAATCTGACCCGAACACTGAGTCGAACCAACTGTTGACCTGATCCTGCTGACCCGAACACTGAGTCGACCCGTAAGCTGAGTTAACCGAGTCACTGAGTTGACTCGGTGACTGAGTCAACTGAACCGCCTGACCAAACCGAACCTGTTGACCGGATAAACCAAAGCTCGAACCCGCTGACCTCAATCCTGACCCGACTGTGTCTGACCCGAGACTCGAACCCGAACCGAGACGCCAACCAAACCCAAAACCCGTCTCGAATTGAATCACCTCTTGAAACCAAACCCAAGTTTGTAACCCGAGCCAAAACCCGAACCGACTGAGCCGCGAAAACTGGACCGAAACAGATCTAAAGAAAATGTCGATTAAAGTCTGTTTACCGGACAGAACCCATCGGTTCTGCAACACCGATTTCCGCCACACCACGCCGTCACGCGCCGCCACGCGCCACCGTTTCTCTCTCTTCGACATTTCTCTCTCTCATCAGCCTCTCTCTCTCTTCGAACTCTGTCGAGTCGCCGCCGCCGCCATGGTGGCGGTGTTGTTACTGTTCAACCGAGGGGGGTGGGGCTGTGTGTGTACGACCGGAGAAGAAAGAGGAGCCGGCAACCGGCTCCGGTCACCGGTACCGGGAGAGGAAGGGGGTGGTGTCTTCGCCTGAAAGGACCATCGGCAGCCACCGGTTCCCTGTGGTTGTTCGTCGGACTGAAATCAGAGGGAGGGAGGGTGAGGTGACCGAGAGTTTGTTTGTTTGAAGTGTGATCGAGAGAGAGAGGGGAGTAAACAAAAAGATCTGTGCATTTTGTTTGTTGAGGGAAATGAAGGGGCCATACACCCTATATATAAAGATGTTTGAGATCTATATAGATCTTGTGTAGATTTAATAGGATTCTGCATATATTTTGTGTAGATTGAAAAGATATGAAGGGATTTGGGTAATATTTAGTAGAGACCTCATAAGATCTTGTCAGGATTTAATATAATAGGTGTAGGTTTAGGCTTGTGGTTTTTGGCTTGGGCCAGGGCCCACAAGCTCAATCCCCGTGTGTAAGTGGCCCGTAAATCCTACGAGACCCGTTGTCAAAACCCTGAACTCCGTTTAACGTCAAGAATTAAAATACACAAAAAATACGGTCGGTAGTCGTTGTTTGCACGCCCGTTCGTCGATCACGGTAATAATCGCGAAAAATTGTATCGTTGTCGTCTTTAATCCGTTTTTCGATCCGGTTCCGACTGTAGTCACTAAAATTAATTAAGGAGCTAAATATAGCGTAAAATGTAAGTTTCGAAGGTGACAGGCGTCTCCGTCGCTTCTGTTTTGTTGCCGATGCGTTTCCTGCTATCGCGTTTTTAGTTCATGTTGCATTTGTGTCGCACGGAAGCCCAATAAATTCACAAAATTTATTTCATAAACATAAAATATTCGTGTAACATTCATGCTTGTCAGCGTTGTCAGTATTTTGTACGGTATCAGTTCGTTGTTACGTAGTATTCAGCAGATTTCTCCGTAAACCACCGTTCGCGCACTGTAAAGTCGTATAGACGTTCCTAGGCACTCCAAAGGCCTAATTAAGTTAATTTGCTCTGTAAACACTAATTATTCTTGCGTTAATCATCTGCTAATTACGTAATTAAGAGCCGTAAATCACCGGTTGTTACACCTGTAGCCTAATGATTGTTAGAAGAACTTGCTAATCTTTGTTATAAGTTATATGATGATTACTTTTTGTGTCAAATTATTAAGGTAGCATCTCTATTCGTTACTCCGCCCACAGATGGTTTTATTTATTTATTTATTTTCGTTGCAGCTTGATGCAGTGATTGAGAATATGTTGAAATCAAAACGGAAATAATTTTTGTTTCTGAATGTTTTGGGTTTTATTGTTGTTTTATGGTAGGAATAGTCCCAGACTAGACCTCCAAGGATTGTTGATTAGAGGTGCAAAAATCGGTTAATTTTAATAACCGGTTCGGTTAACCGGTTATAGCGGTTAATTTGACCTTTTGACTTTAACCGGTTAATGCTTTAACCGGTTATTACTTTAACCGGTTATTTTTTTAACTGGTCCGGTTAATTACTTTAACCGGTTATTTTCGGTTACTAACCGGTTTTTTTGCCTTTTTTTTGAATTTTTCGGTTTTTTTTTTCGGTTAACCAGTCTACCGGTTAAAAAAACCGGTTAATGACCGGTTCCTAACTAAATACTTATAACCTGTTACTAACCTACGGTTACAAATAACCACTAATCGGTTATTCCTAAATCGGTTATTAACCGGTTACGGTTTCGGTTAATAACCGGTTACGGTTAATTAACTGGTTATTTTGTGCACCTCGTTGATAGGTTTCTTAGCGGATATTTTGGGCTGTTTAATGTTGCTATTAGTGTTCATTTCAAGGATTAATTGGGCGGAGGAAGCCCATAAGGCACAAAGACTTGCTGCTCCAGATTCTGTTAAAGATGAAAACATTACCCAAACATAAGCAAAATGTGAAAAAAAATCAACATTGTACATTAAAGATTGTAGTATTTTTCTTGTTATTTTCCAGTTTCAAAATCGAACCCGACCCTAAAAGCAGAAACAAACCACACCGTTTTTAATGCATCAGGTCTCAATTGGTTACGGAGGAACCGGTTCCGGGTAGGAACCGGGAACATATCAATTTTTTTTTATAAAAAGTGGAACCGGGTAAGAACCTACGAGTTTTTTTAACCCGGAACCGGTTCTTCAGTAAGGCGGGTAGGAACTGGAACCGGTTCCAGGCCGGGTCTATTGGATCGGGTTTGGAACCGGTTATTATGCCCATATCTACTTCCTAGCTCAAAATATCTATCATTACAATAAAATACGTTTGAACAAAGAAACAAGAAACGAAAATAACTATGAATAGTTTGACACAAAAATAAAACTGGTTGGGGTAGGCTTGCCCTAACTCAGGTTTAATGATTGTTGTAATCTTGTTAAGTTGAGTAGTTGACTAGACCCAGATTTGTCAACAGATTAAGGGGGTGTTTTGAATGTGATTATAAGATATTAAATAATCAGAATAAGATTATCATGCACCTGTGTGGTGATAGGAGTTCTTGGAGATGTAGGATAAAGTTTAGAAATTTTAGAATTTCTCTTAGCTATGTCTCGGCGATTCGTGCCTATTTTTGTCGTCCTCTTTTCTTTCTTATTTTACTACTAGTATGTATTTTATGTTTTCTTATTTTCTTTAAAAGGGTTAGTTGAGTCGCGGATCTTAATGGGCGCAGCCTCTCTATATGATAAGTATTCACACAAGATTACAATACGAAAACTAAAGAACACGGGGATTTAACGTGGTTTGGTCTAAGTTTACCCACTCCCACGGGCTACAACTAGGATCTTTTTATTTCTTTTAGAGGTGATACGAATTACAAATGCTCTACCCATCTATTTATAATAATACAAAATTAGGGTGTATAACTTTGGGAACAAGAAATGCGTAAATTAAGCCATGTGCCCTGTGGTTTTGGCCGAAGACTCCACATAACCCAACACTTTACTGGGTATGTTTGTTTGTAATAAAGATTATGGGGGTTCTAAAGGAGCACCGCTCTAGTAAGATTCAGGGTGGCGCCCCGATGGGCTGAGCCCATGGTAGGTTTGCTTCAGATTTGCATGATTAGTTAAAAGTTGCAAGAAAAATTATATGTAGTAGCAACTTATCATCAATAGTGACTTGCAACTAATCATAAGTGGTAACTAAAAATAGTGGCAATTTAGACCAACAATGGCAATGAAGCTTAGTAGTAAGTTACCACTAAGCATTAGGAGTTATGTTATCGGTAGGGGTGCAAACGAGCCGAGCTACTCGCGAGCTACTCGAGCTCGACTCGAAAAAAAGCTCGAACGAGCCGAGCTTAAACGAGCTCGAGCTTTCATATGTTAAACGGGCTCGAGCTCGAGCCCGGTCGAACTCGGGCTAGGCTCGGCTCGTTTGCACCCCTAGTTATCGGTTGTAATTTGCCGGGAAGTAGCAACTTAACTCAACAGTAGCTATGCCAAGTAGTAAATGCGAGCAGTGGTAACTACTAATTTTGCAACCGGAGGTGGGGGAGATGACGTCGGGTCAACCGGAGGTGGGGGAGGTGACGGAGATGTGGTGGTGGCGGAGGGGAGATGTGGTGTCAGCTGGGAGGAGCTAGGGTTTGTTGTGTTTTGAAAGGGCAGAGGAGAAGAAGAGGAGGAGAAGATCTTTGAAGAGGAGAGTCCAGGTCTGCTTGGAGAAGAGGTCTAGAAGACCTTTTTTAATGAAATCACTTCTAAAAAACAAACACTCTGCAGACTTAAACGTCTGCGCGTGGTCTGCGTGGGACAGACATAAGAGGTCCAGAAGTGCTTTTCACAAAAAAAACAAACACCCCCTAAGTAGCAACATATTTCCATTGAGACTTTTCATTGATACAATTGATAACTAAAAGTAATTTAACTGCTAACTATTGTACCCTTTCACAAAGAGTTGCATTGTCGAATACCCAAATCCCTGGATTACGTTCAAAGGGGTCTTCGCTGACGTCAAGATATCCCGGCCTTCGTAGCTACAAAAAAGTAAACCGTTAGCCTCGCCACGGCCCCCCCCCCCCCCACGGGGGCGGGGGGGTGGGGGGGGATCCGTGACCAAGCTCCGGCGTGAGAATAAGTAAACTTGCCGGAGAATTGGAGGAGCTTATTCCAATGAGTGTGATCACCGGAATGTTTCCTCTAAGGTGTGAATCTAATAAATGTGTGTGTTTAATGTACGAGGATGTTGGTCGGAATAAATGAGGGAAGAGTAAATGAGAGAGCTTTTAATGTGATACCTTCCGAGAGCCTGCCTTATGATCACTCCTTTCTTTCCTTATATAATCTCTAGCCCTTATCTTCCATGTGAGATATTTCAACGAGGTGATCCGACAGGTTCTAAGGGTCTTTGGGGGGCTCAGACACGTGTCTGACCCCCAACGGTAAGATGGCAGCCTCATTAAATGCTTCCGGCTAGGAAGTACAATTTCCAGCCAAAGATCCCTTTCTAATCGGACATTAAATGTAGTCTGCATCCTCTGATCCTAGTTTCCCGCTCGTTCCGTAAAAGGAGAGCCTTAGTGGGCAAGGTAAGCCATTGTTGGGGTTATGTCCTATTGGGCCCACGTGATAGTAGCCCAAGATGGGTAAATGGGGAAACTCATAGGCCCGTCGTCAAGTCATCTTTAATCCCTGGTTCTGAGACCCGAGGCTCATGATCCGGGGCTGAGTCATAACTGTGCAAGAAGGAGGTTAATTTTTTCGGGCTACGAATGTGGGCCCGTTTTTTAATAATTATTAACTGCCCTTTCTTCTCACTAGGCCCATCATTTCGCCGAATGCTAGTGGCGGGGGTTAATCCCCTAAATACACGTGTCACCCTTTTTAAATTTTGAAGGGACGAATGATGTGACGGTTTTCTGTGCGTTAGTTATTTTCTTTAAATACCCCCATTATCTTTCAAACTTCTTCTCAATTCCTTCTGGTTCTTTCTTTCTTTCTTTTTGTCATACCTCTCTGATCACAATTCGATCAGTCTTGACAGTGAAGGACTTGAAGTCCTTTGTCGAGACTTACAACATTCCTGGGCGTTTTTCTCCAACCGGCAGAATGCACTCCCGATAGGATTGCCCTTTATACTTTGGCATTCTCTTCCTGTGGAGTCCGGTATCCCCTTTCACCCTTCAAGATTGCCTTACTGTGTCACTTCGGAGTTCATTTCTCTCAATTGCATCCCCTAGGGTTTATGAGGGTAGTGCATTTTGAGTTGTCTAGTGCGGCCGTTTCCGGCGAGCCATCTGTTCCCTTATTCTGTATGTTTTATAAATTGATCTCTGATGGGGATTGGTTTACCTTTGCCAAACGGCAAAATACTGTGTCGAAACCCTGTTACACCTTTATGCCAACTTCCACTTACCCTAAAGAGTGGAAGAGTAGGTTTATCTTTGTTTCCGCTGCCATGATACCAGAGTCTCCACTGCCAAGAGATGTTGAGGCCGCTATTGAAGACAGTGTTCCCACCTTGTCTGCTAATGAAACCATCCAGTGGAAGCGTATGTGTGAAAACCTGACGAGGGCTTTTACTTTTTCTGAGGGGATCCTGGCCATGGGGGGGGGGTTGAGCCCTTCTTATTCAGTTCGTCTCAAAGCCTTTTTCGGTAAAAAAAGGTATCTCTTTACTCTAGACTTGCTGTTATCTGTTTTTGTTCCTTGGGGCTTGTTCAGTCATCTTTAGTGTTTCTTCTTATGCAGAGTTGACTCTGTGGAGACTGCTCCAAGGGGACTCTAAGGATGTTAAGTTTGTGGTTGGTGATGAGGTTGATCCGGGTTTAAACCGGAGTGTTGGGATGCAGGTTACCAGAGGGTCTGTTCAGGCTGGGGGCTCAGTTGCTGTGGAAGGAGGTGAGGGGACTTCATCTGATGGGGAGGAGAGTTCCCCTGATCTCCCTCCCGTTAAGCAATCTAGTCATGACGATGATGAAGATCTGGAGCTCCGTTTGGTTCATAAGAGGAAGGCTGTAAGCCCTAAACCAGCCCCTACTCCCCGTGACATCCGACAAAGGCTCCGGAGAGCTAGCGGGCATAAACCCCCTCCTTCAACAAAGGCTGCTTCCGAACTTCCCCTTGCCAGAGTTAAGGGTTCTTTGTCTAAGCACATGCGGTCCTCCAGCCTTGTGAGTGCACCTTTGTTGGTAAGTTTATTTTCTCTTTCACCTGTTGCCTTTCATTCGTTTTGCTTTGGGGAGGTTTTTGATGTTCCTTTTTTCTTTCTTTGTCTGAGTAGGGAAGTTCCCATGATCCAATAGAGATTCCTACCGGCCCTTCCTCTTCCCGTGTTCGGGACAAGACTCCAGAAGTAAGCATTGCCCGCGTTGCCTCAGCTTTTGAGGTTTCTCCTCATCATGCTACCGGGACCAGTAGACCTTCTCAATTCGAGGGTCTTACTCATCGATCCCATTTGGCTCCCCTGTTTGCTGATGCCCTCCCTTTCACCTATGTTCCCAAGTGGAAAATAACTCATTCTTCGGTGATAGGGACCCCTGAGTCTGCCAAGGATTTATTGAGTCATGTTGTTCCTCCCTCTCATAGGTTCATGAATTCTGCTTTGAGGGATGACCTTTTTGAGGATCAGTACAACATGTCACTCTGTGAGAGCTTTTTCAGGGGTGCTGGCATGTTGCAGCGGGTCGATGATTTAAGGAAGGCGAATGAAGAACTCAAAGGTGAACTCAAGGCTTCCCAGTCTGTTGCTGCCAAACTTCGATGTCAAGTGGTTGAGGCTGAGCAAAAAATGCAAGAGGAGAAGGTACATAGCCTTTCTCCCCCCCCCCCTTTTTTTCTTTTATATATATTTTCCAACTATTTTTGGATTCTCTCTGATGCCTTTTGCTCAGGGGGCTGGAGCTATGTTGGAGCGAAGGGAGATGGCTTGGGAGAGGGAGATGGCGGTGTTGGTAGAGGAGAAAGAGGAGTTAGTCGCGGAGCTGAAACATCTGAAGGAGGTCGGTTCCGTTTCTCAGGAGCAGCTAAACACCATGTATGCTGATTATGGGATAACTTCTGATGATAACCAACGACTGGCTAAGGAGAAGCATTGGCTGATTACTGAAGGCTTCGGGGCCTTTCTTACTGCCGTCTCTCAATCGGAGGAGTTCAAGAGCGGTCATGAGCAGGTGTATAGGGCGTACCGGGACGTTGGGTACCAGGCAGGGCTGAAGGATGGGTATACTTACTCTGCTCAGGGTCTGGGCAGGAAAGAAACTCCGCTTTACAATTCTAAAGCTAAAAAGCAGTTATCTAAGTTGGACAAGGAGTTTGGGGGTAAGACCCCAGCCATTCTTGAGAATATCCTGGAGCATCCCATGATATCTATAGATGAATTGAAGGCCTTGTTTTCCTCCGCTGGTCCCTCGTCTCCGAAGTCTTTATCTGAGGGTGGATCCCAGTGATTTCTGAACATTAACCTCTTTCGATATGGCTGTAACCCGAATATTTACTTACCCTAGGATACTTTAAACTTTTTGGTGTTTGGAAGGAGAACCTTTGTGTAGGGGTTCTTCAAGCACTTAATCATATAACCTATGACTGTATGTTGCTATCTTGTCTTTTGCTTATTTTCTGTTGTGTTTTTTCATTTTGCAGGAGCTTTTTCCAGGGATCAGGTCGGCACTTTCCTGAAGACTTTTGGGCTGTTTGCAAGAAATCGTGCTTTAGTCTGTTTGTTATGCTTGTTGGATTGTATGTTAGTTGTTCTTGTCAAAGCCAATAGGGCTTCCTATTGTACATTTGTTTTGCAATAACAACTTTTCTTTGTAGTTTGTTTACAAAAGTGTGTTGTATCTTTGGTTTGCTTTATAAACCAGGATTGTCTGTTCGAGGACAATCACTGGACAAATCTTATAATGTGAGATTATGTTTTTTGTTTGTTTGTCCATTTTCTTTGGGTTAGCTAGACCCTATTTTGCCCCACAGGTGGGTGTTTGGTATGTTTGGTATACCTTGTACACGTGTGTCTGTTTGTTTGTTAGGCTTATAGTCTTTCTGGGCACGTCCTGCCTTAGTATAATACCTGTTATTTTGTCAAAAGAGGACAAGTAGATTGTCCGTTTGTCATTCGTTTCTTGGGGACTAAGTTTCCCAGTACAAGTTTTTACAAAAGATTTTATCTTGGGGTAGGCGGTAGGCCCCTGACTAGTAGTTAAATATTACAAAAGTGGCTCCCTGGCCGTTTTTCCTGGGGGGGTAAACCCCTCATATGTGATACTTCCTGAGCTGCATGAGATTCCATGTCCTGGGGACCTCCTTGCCTTGAAGTGTTTCCAGCTTGCAACTTCCTTTGCCGTTTGCCCATGTGACCCGGTAAGGTCCTTCCCAATTGGGCCCTAGCTTTCCGGTGTTCTCTTGTAGGCTGGCTTCGTTTGATCTTAGGACCAAATCCCCTGGGACGAGGTTAAGCTTTTTCATTTTTGCATTGTAATAGCTTTCAACTGCTTCTTGTACTTAGCCTCCCTGACTGCTGCCACTTCTCTTCTTTCTTCAAGCAAGTTCAGGTTTATTCGGAGGTCTTGTTCGTTTTCGGCCGCCCTGAGCTTCATTCTGGCAGTTGGGGACCCTATTTCAGCCGGGATGACTGCCTCCGTCCCGTAAGTTAAACTGAAAGGAGTTTCTCCATTGCAGTCCTTAGGGGTGGTCCTGTATGCCCACAGCACAAATGGTAATTCATCCAGCCACCCTTTTTGTTTTCTCCCAAGTCTCCCCTTCATTCCTTTGATGACGCTTTGATTTGCCCTTTCCACTAGCCCGTTGCCCTGGGCATGGGTGATGGAAGTGAACACTTGGTGTATGTGCATTTGCTCACACCATGGTCTGAAGGGCTTTCCAGCAAATTGTACACCATTGTCACTCACGAGCTCCTTCGGGATGCCATATCTGCAGATAATGTTGTCTAGCATAAACCGTCTCATCTGCTCCCTGGTTATTTTTGCCAAGGGTCTTGCTTCTATCCACTTGGTAAAATAATCGATAGCAACCACCACATACTTGACCCCTCCTGGACCCTCTGGGAATGGCCCGATTATGTCGATCGCCCATTTCTGGAAGGGCCAAGACGTTGAGACGGGTATCATGGGGTGTTTGTGGTGATGAGTCATTGGTGCATGGATCTGGAAATTGTCGCATCTTTTGATCTCCTCTGATGCTGTCTCATACATTCGAGGCCAATAAAATCCCGCATTCATTGCCTTTGCCACCACTGTCCTTGGCCTCGAATGCATCCCACAAATCCCCTCATGTATTTCTCTAATCACATACTTGGCTTCTTCATTATTAACGCACTTCAGGGATGGGCCTAGGTATGACCTTCGGTAAAGTTCCCCATCGATCAGCTCATATTGCAAGGCTTTGACTCTTACTTTCCTGGCTGCCCAGTCTCCCTTGGGTAGTGTTCCGTCCTTGAGGAGCCTTATGATTGGTGTCATCCATGTTTCTTGTGTATTCTCAATCGTGGCCACTTCGGTTGTGTCAAGAGAGGGCGAAGTCAGGACTTCCACTTTGACTTCTCTTGCTAGGTGGTCAAATGCCACAGAAGCCAGCTTGCTGAGGGCGTCAGATTTTCTTTTCCTCCCGCGGGGGATGTATTCTAGCTTAAAGGTCTTGAAGGCCTCGGCTGTTTCTTTTACCTTTGCCACGTACCGAGCCATGGTGTTGTCTTTAGCCTCATACTCCCCTTGGTATTGTTTGACCACCAGCTGTGAGTCAGTGCTAGCTTCTACATGCTTTACTTTCATCTTTTTGGCTAGCCTCATCCCTGCTAAGAGGGCTTCATATTCCGCAGTGTTGTTGGTGTTTTCAAAGTCCAGTCTGATGGCGTAGGTTAGCTCAACCCCCTCATGACTGATCAGTGTAATGCCCGCCCCACTACCTTCTTCGCTGGAGGCCCCGTCTGTGAGCAACTTCCACACTGCCTCATGTTCCTTCTCTTTCTCTTCCTTTTCTAAAGCTTCCCACCTTAAAAGTTCCTTTTCTTCATCCTCAGGGACCTCTGTCAAGAAGTCAGCCAGTATTTACCCTTTCATGGCAGTTCTAGCTTTAAATTCCAAGGAGTGCTCTCCTAACTCGACTGCCCACTTGGCCAGTCGCCCCGACAACTCCGGTCTTCTTAGCACTTTTTGGAGGGGCTGATATGTCATTAGGGTAACCTTGTGTCCCTGGAAATACCTCCTGAGTCTCCTGGACGCGAAAACGAGAGCTAAAGCTAACTTTTCCAGGGGCATATAGCGTTCCTCAGGACCCTTGAGGGTCCTGCTAATGAAGTATATTGGTATCTGCTTCCCCTCCCGTTCTACCATCATAACCGCGCTTATGGTTGTTTTTTAGGCGGATAGATACAAGAATAGATGCTCCCCGGGTACTGGGGTGGCTAGGGTTGGGAGTTTGCAGATGTAGGCCTTCATCTCTTGAAAAGCGTTTTCTGCCTCAGAGGTCCATTTAAACCTGTCCATTTGAAGGCAGTCTTTCAGTACCTTCACGAAGGGAAGGGTCCTGTCGGCTACTTTTGACAAGAAGCGGTTCAGGGCAATCAACCTTCCATTCAGCTGTTGGATGTCCTCCAGGGACCTGGGGGATCGCATCTCGGCCACTGCTTGAGTTTTCTCCGGGTTAGCTTTGATTCCTCCCTTGGTAACCACTACCCCTAGGAATCTCCCTTCTTTTACCCCGAAGCAACACTTCCCGGGGTTCAGCTTCATGTTAACATCTTGCATGGTGCGAAGGGTTTCAGCCATGTCATCTATCATGGTCATCTCAGTCAGGCTTTTGATAACGATGTCATCAACATATACCTCCAGGTTTCGTCCCCGTTGTTCCCTGTAAAGGGCATTCATGAACCTTTGATAGGTGGCCCCAGCATTTTTGAGTCTGAAAGGCATTTTGGTATAGCAAAATGTCCCTTCGTCTGTGATGAAGGTCGTCTTTTCCTCGTCTTCATTGACATCTGTATCTGATGGTATCCTTTGTAGGCATCCAAGAAGCACTTCAGGGGATATTGGGATAAGGAGTCCACTTGGACGTCTATCTCTGGGAGGGGGTAGCAGTCCTTGGGACATGCTTTGTTCAAATATTGAAAATCAATGCACATCCTCCACCCTCCGTCTTTCTTCTGGACCATAACCGGGTTGGCAACCCAAGACAGATATTTCACTTCTCTTACTATTCCGGCTCTAAGCAGCTTCCTGGTTTCTTCACAAGCGGCCCTCCTCTTACTGGGGCCCATACTCCATTTCTTTTGCCTAACTGGCTTTGCCCAGGTGTACGTATTGAGCCGGTGTTCAGTCAGGCTCCTTGGAATTCTCGTCATGTCCCCATGTTGAAATGCAAACACATCTATGTTAAGAAGGAGCAGCTCCTTGAGAGCACTTTTACACTTGTCACTTAGGTGACTTCCCACTTTGATTGTCTGTTCTGGGAACCTGTCACAAAGGGCCCATTCTTCGATCCCGTCCCTTTGGGATTTCTCAGGTACCTCTCCCTCAGATACGGAAGAAACTACTTCATATGCAGACTTTACCCAAGCCAAGCCTTTTGGCGTTTGGAACACTAGAGCTCCGTGTGGGGTTGATGCCTGTGCTTGTAGATCTCCAATCCCAGGTCTCCCCAGAATTGCATTGTACTTTGAGGGTGCTCAGACCACTGTGAAAGTCAGGTTTATAGTTCAGACACGATCTCCTACCCCGACTGTGAATGGGAGTCTGATCTTCCCTAAGGGGTGTGACACACTGTTGTTGAAACCCACTAGGGGGATCGAGTCCTCCTCGAGCATATTTCTTACGTCCCTGTCAAATATGAGGAAACAGTGCTCATATATTACTTCTACCCCGGATCCCCCGTCCACATGTATCCTGGCCACCTTGTGGCCATCTATTATGGCCGAAATGTTAAGGGGGAGTCGTTGTACTTCGTTTTCCTCCAGGTGTGGCATCAAGATAGGAGCTTTCATGCGGTCCGGGGAGCCCAGAATTCTGGCCTTTACACTTCTGGTGTTATCAAATTCATTCCTCCTTCGAATCATATCTACGTCTGCCCTTCCAGGCTCCCTCGCATCTTTCCCTTTGCGGTCCCCCCCTCCTTCCTTAATTTCTTTAACCAAATGGGCCAGTTTACCCGTTTTTACCGCGGCCTCTATTTCCCTTTTTAGATACATGCAATCATCAGTTTTATGACCAAATCTGTAACAACTCTCAACAAAAGTCCTATTTATTTAATTAATTTGACCAATAGGAAACCCTAATTGAGAAACCCAAGTGATTCTGAACAAACCCTAAAATTTTCAGAATTTTCAGAATCAGGATTAGGGCCCCTAAAACTCAGGGGGGGATAAAACCTAGTTACGATTATCCACATAACTACCTGTAGAAATCGAATTTAAGAAATCCGTCAACTCAGCAAGCCTACTCCTACACGTGGCTACCCTATGAAAATAGGTTGGCAGTCGCGTAGCGCGACGACTAAGGGGGTAGGCAGTCGCGCTACGCGACTGGGTCAAAATTCCAGTATAAATAGAGGATGTTGGGACTTGAATTTGAGCGCTGGAACGACGAAAAAATTCCAATCCTACACGAAGTTATGCTCTGTTTACCACAATTAACACACACGGATCACTAATCGACGCCGCAATCAGGGTATTAGCTCAATCGCTGCTACGATTTATTGTCCGATCGATCAATGTATCCAACAATTGTTTAAGTGCCGCTCAAATTGAGTTATACTTTGTTATTCATCGTGATTTCGACTTGAATGTTTGAGTGTTGTTCGAACTCGGACTATACTCTGTCATTCGTTGTGAATCCGCTGAATTGTTAAGTATTGCACTTGTAAATCGTTGTGAAGGTTGATCTCGTGAGTTATCGTAAATGCTGTATTGATTACTAACCCAGAATTGTGTGCCTGTTATTAAATTTAGGTTAAAAAGGCTAATCAGTAGGCTAAACTCTGCTCAAATTAAATCTGCAAAGTGAGTCATTCTCTTTTTATCAACTATTTTACAATACCTCAAATTATTTTCAAGGTTATAATTACAGGGACTAAGTCGTGGATATCTTGAATTACTGGTTAGTGGGGTATTGTGCACATTACTAATTTTCTCCCAGTTAGGTTCATTGACCTACTCGGGATAATCACTGTTAGGTTCATTGACCTACAGGGATAATCATCACTATTTAGGTTCATTGATCTAATAGTGGTATGACCATCGTCACCATTGTGACTTGTCACCATTGTGACAGAGCGCCAGATAAAAATAAGATAGAAGCCATTGTAATCGCTCTTATGCTGTAATTAATAACTATGCATCATTATGCAAAATAGAATGATTCACTCAGTATTTCCCGCTGACAAAACCTTTTTCAAACATGTTTCAGGTGATCTGTTATGATCTAGGAAAAGTGTCATAAAGCACTACAAGCTCAAGGAAGTGGCTCAGTATAAAATAAAGAAACATGTTTTGTAAAAATAAAAGATTTCTTCGTGAAATCAAATGATTGTAAATTACCGGGTTTTATCCCTAGTTGTGAAATAAAATAATCGGGAAATATTTTTGAAATTAAAAAGATCCTGATGAAAACTTCCGCTGTCAAACTCAATTAATAAAATACCGCAGGATTTCTGTCCCGCGGCTCCTGAAACGGGTCAAACCGGGTTGGGGGCCGTGACAGAAAAAGGTGGTATCAGAGCCACTTATCGAGCCACTGATTTAAGCCAATTAAGTATTTAGAAATACTTAATAAAATTTTTTTTATTAATTGCTATTTTGTGATTTTTTGTTTTATTATCTGATTAATTTTGGTACAGTATGAGCAGATCTTCATATGCTAATCACTGTAGCAGTAAATACAAAATCTTTAAATATTCTGACTTCAAGTTTTAGCACTTTTATTATCTACAGTCTATAAACCTTATTCAGTAAATAAATAAATTTAAAAACCTAGTATGTTTTCATATTTGGCTGTTTCGTAGTACCCAATATACAATAATATTTAAAGGTTTTCTATAAAAATTTTTTATGATTTATTTTAACTTAGTAATTGTGTGTATTTTGCTAAACAGTATGAGTGACTTGTCTGACGCCCTTCAGAATTTAAATCTCTATCCAGTAAGAATAGAGGTTTCCAGAGATTTCAATAGGTATATTCCAGACATAGAAGAACTTATAGAATTCAACGTTTTACCTCTTGAGAAACCCAAGCCTAAGAAAATGGAAATTGGGGAAAGCTCTAGGCAAATTGAGGAGTTACCATCTCAGGAAGAGCTAGATTTTATAATGGCAAACTATGATACTATTAAGCCTGTTAATGAAAATGTTTTTATTCATTCTCTTGAAACACAACTACCAATAAATTTAGAACCAGCTATTCCAAACCCTTCAATCCACTCGCAAATAGACGAATGGTTGACTAATGAAATACAGTTACAAAACAATCCCTATAAGCTTTTTCCTCAGTTCAATCCAGAACCTTTACCAAATTCACTAATGAGTAACAAGAATATGGTTGAATTCCGCCACTTTGGCGAAGAATTCATAGATGCTGGGAATAGGATCCAAGAGATTGGGGGACAGATCTCCTGGAAATACGATGATAGGGAAAGCTGTGATTAGAATATCATCTGACAAAGGTTAGGGGATTTATGAAACTGTGGTTGTGTAATAGTAATAGTAAAATCAGTATGTGTAAAATAAATAGTAAAACGGGTGTATATAGAAGCATGATATAATCTATAAAACCAAGGAAATTTTAGAAAGTTACAATTCTGTTTGTATATTCGTTTACGTGATTATGTGCAATTAATTGTAACATTGGATTATTTCTTTACATTAATTATTTATCTATAAATTAGATATCAGATGGAAAACGTTAATAATGAACCAGTTAATAAGGTTAATCAATCTGAGCAACAACCGGGGGATCAATATATGACTAGGCAGGATATAGAAAATATCGTTGCTCAAGGGATAGCCAGTGCTATTCCAGCAATAGTTACTCAAGGGATAGCCAACGCTATTCCAGCAATCGTTGCTGCTGTTAGAAATCCAATCGAGCCTCAACAAATTGTTCCAAGCAAACGTATTTCTGAAGATAACTTCAGTAATAGCGTAAATGGAGGCAGTAATCATGTTAATCATGATAATGAACCACGGCAAGCTCCTCCTCCTAAGAAAATGAAAGCTGCAACGCCTGGTTGCACTTACAAAGAGTTTCTTGCTTGTAAACCCACTGAGTTTGCAGGCAATGAAGGAGCGACCGCGGCACTGCGTTGGTTAGAGAAAACCGAGGCAGTAATTGCCATAAGTAAATGTGCTCAGGATGATCAGGTCATGTACGCGTCAAACCTTTTCAAAGAAGTGGCGCTAGAATGGTGGAATACGGTGTTACAAGCAAACGGAAGAAGGATGGCATATGCTATGAATTGGGAAGAATTTAAGAGCTTTGTAGAAAGAAAATTCTGTCCCGAATATGAAAAAGATCAAATGGCAAATAAGTTTTCTAACCCACCGGATGGTGGATGTAGATTGTCGAGGGTATACTTCGACATTCTTCGAGTATGCTCGAGTGGTACCAACCCTGGCTTCGCCAGAGCCGGTACTTTTTTCTCGTTATATTTGGGGATTGATTTCCGAAATCCGTAATATCGTCAAGGCTGGGAAACCTCGCACGATTGATGATGCGGTAGATTTAGCCAATACTCTGACTGACGAACTAGTACGGACAAGAGAAGAAAATAGAAGGAAGGAAGTAGCCCAAAAGATTACCCAAGAATTCCGTCCGGGTAACCATAACAATTTCAAGAAAGGAGGGAATGGGCAATCTTCCACTAGCCCATTTTGCAATTTTTGCAAAAGGAAGCATTTTGGAAGATGCAAAGGATATTGCAATTTTTGCAAAATTCCGGGGCATCAAGAAGAAGACTGCAGGAGGAAGAAATTTTCAGTTTGCTACAAATGTGGAGAAGCTAGACATCTTAGGCCAGATTGTCCAAAACTGAACAAACCATCTGACAATAAAACCAAAGCTGCAGAAGAAGCAAAAAGGAATGTAAGAGCCTTTCAACTGACTACTCAAGAAGCTGAGATGATTCCAGATGTGATAGCCGGTACGTTTTAGTTTACAAACGTTTACACAAAAGTATTATTTGAATCTGGTGCAAACCAAAGTTTATAAATACTTCATTCTGCCAAACTCTTAACATATCTTTAACCAGCATTAGGCAGATTTCTACATTAGAAACGGCAGATGGGAATTCAGTTAAAATAAATAAGGTTATGCAAAACATAGAAATAAGTCATAAGTTTTCTGCAATCCTATTATCTATGAAATTAGTTGAATTTGATGTTGTGTTAGGAATGGATTTGTTAGTAAACAACCATGCTCGAATTATCTGTGATAAGAATTCCATAGAAATTTGTGCAACCACTGGAGAAGTAATAATAATTACAGAAGATACGCCATGTAAACCCATAAAATTCATATCAATAATGGAAATTGCTAAGTAAGAACGAAAACAAGAAATAGTATATATATGATTTCAGTAATCATTAATACTAAAGATAAAGAATTTAAGGAAATCTCTGTAGTTTCAGAATACCCAGAGGTGTTCACAGAAAAGTTACCCGGGTTACTACCAGAAAGGAAGGTAGAAATTAGAATTCATCTAATTCCAAAAATTATACCAATAGCCAAAGGTACTTTATCGGTTAGCACCCACAGAAATATTAGAATTGAAAAAGCAATTAGATGAATTACTAAGTAAAGGTTTCATACAAACTAGTTTAGCCCCATGGGGGGACATCAGTATTGTTTATTAAGAAAAAGAATGATTCAATGAGAATGTGCATTGATTATAGAGAATTGAATAAGGTTACAATTAAGAATTGATACCCATTACCTAGGATTGATGATCTATTCGATCAACTCCAGGGAGCTAGATATTTTTCCAAAATCAACTTACATTTCGGATATCATCAATTGAAAGTACAAGAGGAAGACAATACCTAAAACTGTTTTCAGAACTAGGTATGGTCATTACGAGTTTACAGTCATACCCTTCATATTAACGAATGCACCTGCAACATTCGTGGACATGATGAATAGGATCTGTAAACCGTATTTGGATAAATTTGTAATTGTCTTCATCAATGATATATTTATTTATTCCAAAAGTCAGGACGAACATTATCAGCACTTGCATGCACTCTTAACTTTGTTAAGAAAAGAGAAGTTTTACGCCAAATTCTCGAAGTGTGAATTTTGGCTGCCAGACATGCAATTTCTAGGCTATATGGTGAATCATGAAGGTATTCCCGTAGATCCTGCTAAGATAGAAGCAATTACTAATTGGAAGGTTCCACGATCCGCAATGGAAATTAGAAGTTTTACAGGTTTAGCTGGATATTATAGAAGGTTTATTAAGGATTTTTCCAAAATAGTTGTACCATTAACTAAGTTAACCTGTAAAGCCGTTAAGTTTGAATGGGGACCTAAACAAGAAGAAACCTTTAGGATATTGAAACAGAAGTTAACCAATGCTACAATCTTAGCCTTACCAGAAGGAACAGAAGATTTTAAGATATACGGTAATGCTTTAAAGCTAGAATTTGGATGTGTGTTAATACAACACAAAAAGGTAAATGTGTATGCATTAAGGCAATTGAAAAAGCACAAAGAAATTATACGACTCATGATTTAGAAATTAGGAGCCGTAATTTTTGCCCTTAAGATTTGAAGACATTATCTGTATGGAAGTAAATTTACTGTTTATACAGATCATAAGAATTTAAGATATATATTTGGGCAGAAAGAATTAAACATGAGGCAAAGGAGATGGATGAAAATCCTAAGTGACTACGACTGTGATATTCAGTATCACGATGGAAAGGCTGAAAACAGCTAGAGATCGTCAGAAAAGTTATACAGATAATAAATGAAAGTTGTTGGAGTTCGAGTTGGAGATAAAATGTTATTGAAAGTATCTTCTTGGAAAGAAATTGTTAGATTAGGTAAGAAAAGAAAGCTAAGTCCAAGGTACGTAGGATCATTTCCAGTAATCCAAAGTATAGAACCAGTTACTTATCGTTTACAGCTATCAGGAAAGTTAGCTGGAATACATGATGTATTTCATGTATACAATCTCAAGAAATGTCTATCAGACGAATCTTTAGTAGTACCTCTCCAAGATATAGAGGTAAACGAAAAGTTAAAATTTGTTGAGAAACCTCTTCAGATAGAAGACAGAAAAGTGAAGTTTCTCAATCACAAACAATTAGTGTTAGTTTAAGTAAAATGAGATTCAAAGATAGGACCCTAATACACTGGAATTAGAAGCAAAAGTATCCTCAATTATTCCAGTAAATCTCGAAGACGATATTTTTATTAAGGTGAGGAGAATGTAACAACTCTCAACAAAAGTCCTATTTATTTAATTAATTTGACCAATAGGAAACCCTAATTGAGAAACCCAAGTGATTCTGAACAAACCCTAAAATTTTCAGAATTTTCAGAATCAGGATTAGGGCCCCTAAAACTCAGGGGGGGATAAAACCTAGTTACGATTATCCACATAACTACTTGTAGAAATCGAATTTAAGAAATCCGTCAACTCAGCAAGCCTACTCCTACACGTGGCTACCCTATGAAAATAGGTTGGCAGTCGCGTAGTGCGACGACTAAGGGGGTAGGCAGTCGCGCTACGCGACTGGGTCAAAATTCCAGTATAAATAGAGGATGTTGGGACTTGAATTTGAGCGCTGGAACGATGAAAAAATTCCAATCCTACACGAAGTTATGCTCTGTTTACCATAATTAACACACACGGATCACTAATCGACGCCGCAATCAGGGTATTAGCTCAATCGCTGCTACGATTTATTGTCCGATCGATCAATGTATCCAACAATTGTTTAAGTGCCGCTCAAATTGAGTTATACTTTGTTATTCATCGTGATTTTGACTTGAATGTTTGAGTGTTGTTCGAACTCGGACTATACTCTGTCATTCGTTGTGAATCCGCTGAATTGTTAAGTATTGCACTTGTAAATCATTGTGAAGGTTGATCTCGTGAGTTATCGTAAATGTTGTATTGATTACTAACCCAGAATTGTGTGCCTGTTATTAAATTTAGGTTAAAAAGGCTAATCAGTAGGCTAAACTCTGCTCAAATTAAATCTGCAAAGTGAGTCATTCTCTTTTTATCAACTATTTTACAATACCTCAAATTATTTTCAAGGTTATAATTACAGGGACTAAGTCGTGGATATCTTGAATTACTGGTTAGTGGGGTATTGTGCACATTACTAATTTTCTCCCAATTAGGTTCATTGACCTACTCGGGATAATCACTGTTAGGTTCATTGACCTACAGGGATAATCATCACTATTTAGGTTCATTGATCTAATAGTGGTATGACCATCGTCACCATTGTGACTTGTCACCATTGTGACAGAGCGCCAGATAAAAATAAGATAGAAGCCATTGTAATCGCTCTTATGTTGTAATTAATAACTATGCATCATTATGCAAAATAGAATGATTCACTCAGTATTTCCCGCTGACAAAACCTTTTTCAAACATGTTTCAGGTGATCTGTTATGATCTAGGAAAAGTGTCATAAAGCACTACAAGCTCAAGGAAGTGGCTCAGTATAAAATAAAGAAACATGTTTTGTAAAAATAAAAGATTTCTTCGTGAAATCAAATGATTGTAAATTACTGGGTTTTATCCCTAGTTGTGAAATAAAATAATCTGGAAATATTTTTGAAATTAAAAAGATCCTGATGAAAACTTCCGCTGTCAAACTCAATTAATAAAATACCGCAGGATTTCTGTCCCACGGCTCCTGAAACGGGTCAAACCGGGTTGGGGGCCGTGACAAAATCCTTTGTGGAAATCACAATATTCATTCGGTTGTGCCTTTGGCCCGGGTTTTATGGGTGGCGGTCTTGGGAAGGAGTGCTTCACCCTCTCAGTGGCCAGTATTTCACTTGGGGTTTTGGTGAGGGGGTGAAGCTGTCAGAGTAGGGGGATGAGCCTCTCCCCCGGGGCCTGTATGGGGAATACGAGTGCCTCGTTCTATCTTGCAACATTCTATCAAAAGCTGGTTTTCTTGAGTAAGGTGTACCTTTTTCAGGAGGTTTTGTAGCTGGGTTGACCCTTCGGGGTGGGGTGTCCATCTCCTTAGCTTTGCTAACTGTGTCTTTGCCTCTAACAAAGGCTCTGACTCTGTCCATGAGGTTGTCAAATGAGTGTGGGAACTCCTCCCCCAACTTCTCACATAATTGTGCATGTTTCAGCCCGTTGATGAAACTGCTGATCTTCATTACCTCCGGGACGTCCTTGATGTTCATGCTTTCCTTGACAAACCTTTCCATGTATTGATCTATTCGCTCATTGTCCCTCTGTCTTATGTGTAGGATTTCGTTTGGGTTCTTGACCACTTTCCTTTGCTGACCAAAGTTCCTGAGGAACTTTTCACTTAGCTCTTCATAGCTGTCGATCCCTCCGGGGGGAAGGCTGTCAAACCAGAGCCTGGCTCCCTTCGTCAAGGTCTGCACAAACATGTGGCACCAAACCGGCATGGGCCACCGTCCCAACTGCCCTGCACCCCTGAAGGCATGGAGATGATCCTCGGGATCTCTAGTCCCGTCATACCTGTCGAAGTTTGGAGGTAGCTTTGTCTTTGGGGGCATGGGTGCTTCAGCGATTCTTCTAGTGAACTTTGAAATTTCAGCTAGGTCTCTAGGGAGGTAAGGTTGATCCAGACCATCACCGCCTTGATTTTCCTTCTCCTTTTCTTTTCCTTTTTGTCCCTTCCATGCAATGAGATCTTCCCTCTCTTCCGAGGACATCTGCCTAAGAGCCGTCATGAAAGTCTCTAGTGGGTCATTTCCACTGCTCTTATTTTGTGGGTCCACCCCTTCCTGGTTGGAAGGTGTGTCGAAGGAGAGTCTAGCCCTGATGTTATCAAGCTTTTCTTGCCTTTCTAAATCCTCGAGGCACTTTTTTAGTTTCTCCTTGTGCATGGCAATGAAATCTGGAGTGATGGCCTCCTCCCTTTCCAGAATTTCCGCTTGATTCTTGTTTTCTTCTTCGTGAGTTATATCTTCCACTGTGACCTTATCATGGTCATTCTGTACCGTCTGGATGGTACGTGAGCTGGGTGGAGTAGTCATGTTGCTTCTTGTAAAGCGGGTTATCTCGACGCCGGAGTTTCAGTGTGGGAACACTAGTCAGACTAGGGTCCCACGGATGACGCCAATGTCGAATACCCAAATCCCTGGATTACGTTCAAAGGGGTCTTCGCTGACGTCAAGATATCCCGGCCTTCGTAACTACAAAAAAAGTAAACCGTTAGCCTCGCCACCGGGGGGGGGGGGGGATCCGTGACAAAGCTCCGGCGTGAGAATAAGTAAACTTTCCGGAGAATTGGAGGAGCTTATTCCGATGAGTGTGATCACCGGAATGTTTCCTCTAAGGTGTGAATCTAATAAATGTGTGTGTTTAATGTACGAGGATGTTGGTCGGAATAAATGAGGGAAGAGTAAATGAGAGAGCTTTTAATGTGATACCTTCCGAGAGCCTGCCTTATGATCACTCCTTTCTTTCCTTATATAATCTCTAGCCCTTATCTTCCATGTGAGATATTTCAACGAGGTGATCCGACGGGTTCTAAGGGTCTTTGGGGGGCTGAGACACGTGTCTGACCCCCAACGGTAATATGGCAGCCTCATTAAATGCTTCCGGCTAGGAAGTACAATTTCCAGCCAAAGATCCCTTTCTAATCGGACATTAAATGTAGTCTGCATCATCTTATCCTAGTTTCCCGCTCGTTCCGTAAAAGGAGAGCCTTAGTGGGCAAGGTAAGCCATTGTTGGGCTTATGTCCTTTGGGCCCACGTGATAATAGCTCAAGATGGGTAAATGGGGCAACTCATAGGCCCGTCGTCATGCATTGCAACCCCTATATATATATTTTCATTTTGTTTGTTTAACACACAAAATTAGAACTTCGTTTTTCATATAGAAATTGATTTGCAATCTTGATTGTTTTTATATCTTATCCGAGTATTGGTTTTTCTCGATAGCTAGTGTTGATTCCCCTTATTTTATTATTATTATTATTATTATTATTATTATTATTATTATTATTATTATTATTATTATTATTATTATATCTTGAAGTTATCGAGAAAAACACTATCTTGAAGTTATCGAGAAAAAACACTTTGAAAACAAAACAACTTAATATTCAAATAAGGAACCATTACTGGTGCTCTAGTGGTGACCAAGGGTATTTAAAAAAAGGGTAGATGCACGGTACCCCTAACCGCGGAAGGGATCCCCCTTCCGCGGTGACCATTGGTATTTAAAAAAAGGGTAGATGCACGGTACCTCTAACCGCGGAAGGGATCCCCCTTCCCAAGCTAGCGACCCAGCAACGCTGCCTGACGATTAATACCCTACCGGGTGGACATTTTGGTTGAACCCGGGCTCGAACCTGCCCACACCAGTTTGTAACGGGTGCTGGTGGCCAACTGAGCTACCCCAGTTGGTTGACCACGGGTATTTAAGTTTAACCTTTGGTGGATCCGGATGAGTTTTTCCCTTCAGATCTCAAGTTCGAGTCTAGGTGATACGGGTTTAAATTGGGGATCTATTGTGCGAGGGGCTCTCTAACGCGGACCAAGTTAAGACAACGTATGTTAGACCTCCCGACATTTGCGAATAATTCACATCTTTCAAAAAAAAAAAATTAAATAAGGGAGGTGCACCCCACGTCGTGGACGTTTTTTTGTCTCTTAAGTACTTTTTAAGTTTTTATTATATAATCGATAATAAAAAAAACAAAAGAAACATATAAACCAATTGCATGTAACTCCTAACTATTTTCAACATATACAAAAACAACTTGCTCACGTCATCAGGTAACTTTGGCGGCCGTTTTTACTTTTGCTTTTTTTTTTATTTACTTTTTTCATATAATAGTTATTTATAGGTGATGTTAAATTACAATTTTATCCCAGGTATAAAATTACAATTTCGCCCTCGCTTTTGCCCCTTGCTTAAATTTACGATTTTGCCCTCAGTTAAAAAATATATTTTTGCCTCCAGTTCAAAATAAAAATATGGTTTTGCCCTCAGCTAAAGTCCTGCCAAATTACGATTTGGTTCCCAGTTTAAAATAACGATTTTGCCCCCCAGCTAAAAATTACGATTTTGCCCGCAGCTAAAATATTACGATTTTGCCCCCATTTCAAAATAAAAAAAAATGGTTTTGCCCTCAGTTCAAAATATTATTTTACCTCTATTTTAAAATTGCGATTTTACCTTCGCTAAAAATTGCAATCTTGCCATCGTTTTTTTTCCTTTGGCAAAACCATGGTAGCGTATTATTTTTCTTTGTTGACTTAATTTTGTTTTTATTAATGACAAACAGCTACCTAGTACTCGCTAATCGGTCCTCACAAATTATTGTTTTGCCCCCAACTCTAAGTTACACGCTTGTCATCGTTTTAGTTAATTTTTTTTTATCATAACTATAGTACTGTTTTTCTTTAATTGGTTAACTTGGTGTGTCTTTTTTGATATCGTGTTATAGGTAGCATGTACAACTGACCGACATAAAGGCGTACATGTTATTAACCTAAGAAATACTCGGTTTAGCGCCCCCCCCAACGCGGGTGGCGCATAACTCTAGCTGCCTAACACTGGCTCATTAGTCCTGAAAAATTACAGTTTTGCCCTGAGCCAAAAACTACAGTCTTATCATCGTTTTTTTTTCATAGCGAAATTATAGTAGTCTTTTTTTAATTGATTGAGAATTATTCGGCCACTGCCCCGCAACGCGGGCAAGGCATCTACTAGTTACCTACGTATACAAAAATATGTGTGGCAATAGTTCCACCTAACTATTGGTTGAAAAGGGCGGCTACCCTTTTTTTTTCATTTTTAAATTTAAATATAACTATTATTTTTTTCAATTTTTAATTTTTTCGATTGGTGCAGTTAAATTTCGTTTAAATTTACAATTTTGCTATTGGTTTTGTTTTTCTCCCTCCTAGCCAAATTACGGTTTTGCCATGTATTCAAATTTACATCTTCCCAACGAATTTTTTTGTCCCTACCAAATTACGATTTTGCCCCTAATGTAAAATTATAGCCATGCCATTGTTTATTTTTTTTTTTTTTGACAAAACTAGGGTAGTGTTTTGTTTTAATTGATTGACTTGATGTAATTTTTATTCGTGTCAACCCGCTGCCTGGCACACATTCATTTGTCTTGAAAAATTACAATTTTGCCCCAGCTTAAAGTTATAGTCTTTTCATCATTTTAGTTTTTTTATAGCAAAAGTATGATAGTGTTTTGTTTTAATTGGTTGACTCGATTTTTTTTAAGATCGTGTTATCAGTAGTATGTACAAGTAACTGAAACATAGGTACATGTAATGAGAGAGAAATATTCGGCTTGATGCCCCGCAACGCGGGCGGGGCAATAACTAGTTATGAACAAATGGATGGATAACCGGCATAAAACTGACGAACAAAATGGACTACGTAAAACAGGTCGGTTGATTATCATGTATTTATTTCGATACAAACAACATATAGAGTATAAGATAACATAATCTAATCTGTCTTAACAACATACGAGTATGCTAAAAGATCAGTTGTAAAAGAGATTTATCTGAAGTGGCGGACTCATTATTCTCTTACTCGTGCATTTATAAAAAAAAATGTCTAGTGAATCAGTGTCATCTGAGTGTTAAATACATACATACAACATAAAAGAATTTTTACTTGTGTCGTGTGACACTTGTGTTTAGTACATGGGTACAACTCTGGTTAGTTTACACGTACAAGGGCATGTAGTTTTTTTTTTGTATAAAAACCAAAAATGATGAGTTATTATCTACATTTTTCGACGAATTAATCCTAGTATCGCTACTAAAGACATTACGAATATATGATCTATGTGCGGCTCAATGGTCACAAACAATACGTCTTCACCCAATGCGACGCCTGAAGATGATAGTTTTCTTTGCACCTGCATCACGGAACGAAGCCAATTGTTATTCATAATAGAATAAAACATGATCCATGTAAACATACAACTTTAATTAACCAACTTTATTTTAATTATCTTTTTAGTGATCCAAATTTGAAGTTCCAAAAAAAATAATAACCAAGTCTCACCACGGCCATAATTCGTCCTTCGCCATCAAATATCTTGAACTCTATGTTATCAACCGATCCTTCCATTCTATGGTTCGAGCTACTTATACTTTGTGCTTCGTTGGTTCCAACCAAAATATCATAAATATAATCGTTATTGAAAAAGCTAAAAACTTTTCCCACTTTAAACCAAGGTATCTGAGAATCTTTATCGTTATAACAATCCCAAAGCCCAAATCGCAATAGTTTCTGTAACATAGTTTGAACATACAAGTATTATTTTGATATCACTTTTAAAAACAAAAGAAATTGCATTTGGCAATTCATCGCCAATTTATCACCAAATTTGTAGCTCTTATGTAGTGACTTTATTCCTTACAATTTTTTTTAGAATTCAACATTTAATTTTTAATCATCACAAGTTACAATTTGTGAAGATTCTTAAATCATCGCAAGTTACAATTAACTTAATCAAATCATAAAATTCAAATTACCTTTCGAAGTATCGTGCATAAAATATTTCCCCGAAGATCCATCAAATAAACTTCACTTCTACACTTGCTATCATAGTTATCTATACGAAAAACGACTTCTCCATTGGAATCGTAAATCGTATACCCGTTAGAGTTTAATACAAGTGACTTCATCCATATAGTGTATGTTTCTCTTTGGGTTGAGCAAGAAGAAGATGAAGAAGGTATACAAAGATGCACTTTAGCCATTTTAGGAAGAGAATTTGGTATTGGTATTCAAGTATGCATCAAGCAGCATCCTTTTAAATAGAGTAGACTTTTAAATAGAGTAGACTGTCAAAATGGTCCCTGAGGTTTGGTCACTTTTGCCACATTAAACTTAAACCTTTTGAATCTGGGTCCGTGTGATTTCAATTTTGTTGCCATTTTCATTCAAAATCAAAATCTGGTCAGATTTTTCAGTTAAGATCCAACTTTTCTGTCTTTTCCCTCCCTTTTAATGAAGGAAAAAAATGGTCGTTTAACGTCTTATTATAACAAATTAAAAAAATCTGACCATTTTGCCCTTCATTATAAGGGTATGGAAAAAGACAAAAAAACTGGATCTTAACTAAAAAATCTGACCAGATTTTACTTTTGAATTGAAAATGACAAAAAAATTGAAACCATAAATATACTGATTCAAAAGATTTGAGTTTTTAAATAAAGTAAGTAAAGTGACCAAATTCAGAAACCATTTTAGCAGTTTACTATTGTAAATTTGACTTCCAAATACATAGTGATGGGATTCACTATATCCTACATAACAATTCACGTCAATTGGGCCACGTGGCTTTCTATAAGTGGACCATTTTGTGTATCTTTTTTAATTCTTTTCAAGCAGATACGTTAGGAACACGCCTATCTTAAGACTATAGGTTGTGGAAAGTCTTGGGTTGGGGCATTGCTCGACACGTGGCGAGTGTAGGATCCACAAGGTAATATTCAAAAACAAAGGTGTGGTGTGATGTAGCTTCGGCTGGCGTGGCCAGCCATATAGATTTTGTTTTTTTTTTTGGGTTTAAACTATTTTAAATTTCATTTAATTAAAATAACACACTAACTAAAATAGAAGAGAAGATTACATATAATATTCTAAAAAACTACATAAAAAAAAGCTACATAAAATTTAAAAAAAAATTAAAAACTTCATGATTTCTCCATGTTATATTTTTTCATAATTTCTTTTTTCATTTCCAACGTCATTGTCAATTGTGGGCCGATAAGGCAATCGACGGGCATGACGAGAAATTTCATATCTTCGCGTTTTTCTTTTAGAGATATCTTTTTATCGTACGACGCTTGGATATTTTTCCTCGTCTCGATCCTTTGTTGTTGGAAGAAATTAAATAAAGAGATATGATAGAAGAACTAGAAAAGTGGTTAAAAAATGATAAGAAATGGTGGGTATTTATATTGGACCAACCAACCAAAGCCAGCCATGTCACTGGAAAAAAAAAAGATTATCGCCGTCCGTCACCGGAAAGGTGTATCCTTCTTTGATCTTCCGACGAACTCGACTCCGTCGATATACCTGCGATGGTTTGCAGCAGATCCGAGAGGATTTTGGCTTGACTGCTCTTCGATTTTCGGTAGAACGTTAACTACCTATGTAGCACGGGGACTCCATTTATGTGGCTGTACCCGTCTCGGGTACTTGTCGGGGACGGAAACACCATGGGTACTCGTCGGGGATGTTTCCTAAACGTTTCCAATGTTGGGGACGTATCTGGTAGAAGTATCCGGTCCGTTTCCATTTATTTTTAGGGTTTTTACCCTTTCAAATTTCACAACCGGCCATTAAATAAATAGACCTATCATATTTGGCATCTCTAATCTCTAAACTCTCAAGTCTCATCATCTCTAATTCTCTATCGATTGCCGATCTCTCACTAGATGAACCGGAATTTGAAAATGATTTGATTATTGAAAATTAATTACCTTTGGAAGATGTAGTATTTTTGGAATTTGTTTAATGTATTTTTATTTTTTTATATTTTTTATTGCCGTACCCGTATCTTGGAATTTTGAGTTTTGCCGTTCCTCGTTCCCGTATCGTCCCCGTACCCCGATCCCGTACCCGTTCCAGTGCTACTTAGTTAACTACGATACGAGTACTACAGTGAAATGTTCCCCTGATAATGAAAATGCAATTTACTTTTTTTTTTTAATTTTGATGTTGAATACTTTTTTTTTTTATGTTGAATACTTTT
Source organism: Helianthus tuberosus (assembly GCA_030545235.1). NCBI lineage: Eukaryota > Viridiplantae > Streptophyta > Magnoliopsida > Asterales > Asteraceae > Helianthus > Helianthus tuberosus. The sequence goes on along the minus strand of CM060381.1, from coordinate 9,117,479 downwards.
TTTTTTTGATGTTGAATAGAAAGTAAAAGCCCACATATAAGTCTTTTCTCTTCGATCCACAGCTTACACTTTTGTTAGAAGAGATGATGGAAGTGAGGTTCAATTGATAATGTTGGAACTAGGGATGAGCATATGTCACCGAATACCGATCCCATACCGATCCTGATCCCGAAATACCGATACCGAATTTTTTCGGTATCCCATACGGTATCCACTTTTTGGCGTTTTCGGTATCGGTACGGTACGGTATCGGTATAATACCGATACCGACCCTCAAAATACCGATACTGTACCGTACCGATACCGAACCGACATGTTTCGGTATCGGTACCTAGTTTGGGTGAAATTCGGGATCGGTATTAGGCGGTATCGGTATCGGTTCGGTATCTGATACCGCTTTGCTCATCCCTAGTTGGACCTACGGTCCACCCCTCTTTTCTATTAACACTCAAATATTATGACAATGAAGTAGTGGTGGAGCGGTTGGGGAAAAACTTGGTGTTTTTTGTGACCCAGGTTCGACTCCTATTCTCCCCATTATTTTCTGCGGCATCCAGGTGAAGGGCGAATACGAATGACGCCGGTTCGTTTTGGATGAGAGGCGAGGTTTTACCGATTATTCCACTGTCGTGCATTCGGGCGGGTGGAGGTCGGGTTTCCGCGCATGTGGGAGAGCTAAGGGGCTGGCGGCGGTCGAGTAGTCAACCTTGGCCACAGCGCTCGGTGTCACGATGGTTGGCACGTCGTTCCTTGCCGTTCAAAAAATAAACACTCAAATATTATATTTTCATAACTCCCCCTGTCGTGTAATCACTTCAATGTAGGGCTGTCCAAACTGCTCGACGATCGCTCGAAAAATGCTCGTTCGATTCCCGCTCAGTTTGTAAATGAACCGCTCGGATCGGTTCGATTCAAATTCAATCCAAGCATGAGCAAAGGTCCGCTCGCTCAGTTTCGGTCGAATTATTAATATATATATATATATATATATAGAAACGGGTTCAGGAGGAAACGGCAAAAAGTGTGAGAACGGTGAGAACGCATCCTGGCCCAACACGTGGCGCGGGGCATGATCAGGGTCCGAGGGGTTTTTTGGTCATTTTATCTTCCGCTTTTCCAATTTCTTTTTTCACAATATTGATTTATTTTTGGCGTTTAATAATTTTTGGCGTTATCCAAATTCAATAATTATATGGCGTTTTTAATGGTTTCATTGTATCAGCATTTTGGCGTTTATGGCGTTATTCAAATCGTATGTCATTGGAACCCCAAGGGGTCAGAATATCTCTGTGAATGGCTTCATCCATACCAAGTATGGCCAGGACTTTTTAGGATGTCGCCGCATTGTTTGTTCTTAGATTCAAAGGCGTTTTAGACAAGATGGCCCATTGTTCTATTATTTTTTATATACATTTTGGCGTTTTGTGGTATCTTGGTGTTTTACAATCGGAAGATTATATTACAACCACAGTGAAAAAAATAGATTCGAAAAAATAAATTAAAAATCCTAATCGGATCTCTCTTAACAATCTTCACTGTCATCAGTCTATCTCTTCACAATCTTCACCAGATATTTGGCGTTTTATGTAAAACTTAACAAACCCATCGATTTGATTTTTTTGTCTGCTCGTCTGTTGAAGCGGCTTTTTGTGGATGTTTTTGGGGATAGAGATCTTTGAAGATGAAGATCAAGTTGAAGAACCAAACGAAAAACTCACCCACACGTCATCCAAGCCTTCTTCAAGAACAAAGAACATAAAATGACATTAACTGTCATCAGTATCTTTTTCTTGAATTTTTGTCCATCTCATGCAGCAAAATCCATTCAGTGAAAACTTCACGAATAACAATACTGAATAATCCAAGAAAGCTTATTAGCCATCTTTGATTTTTTTTTTAATTTTTTGGCGTTTTACAGTAAGTGGTATTTAGTAGTATTGGCGTTTGTTTTTTTGTTTGATCAAATGGAAGTTGCTGATTGGTATCATTTTAAAGGATGTTTTTTTTGGCGCGTAGGTTAGGCGGTGCATTATTATAATAAAGTATTCGTCGTTTTCAGTTACTGTTTGTAATTACTGTTTTTTATAAGCTTTATCTCTGAAGTCTGTAACACGTCCCATCTTTCAAGTTTGGCGTTTTAGTTTTACTGTTTGTAGTTACTGTTTTTAGTTACCATTTCAAGTTTGGTTTTTAATTTTCTTATGGGTTTTTTATAATACTTGTCCAAAGTAATTTTATTATAGCTTGGGAGTTTTTGGGGCGTTTTATGGCCTTATGGCGTTTTGACAAACATTTGTCTGTGTGGCGTTTTTATTATAAATGGTGTTGTTATTTATATAACAATCAACTGAAAAAGAAAAATAGAAAAAAAATATAAACAATTGATCTTCCAAATCTTCACTGTCAGCAGTCTCTTTCTTCTTTTGAAGTATCTTCACTGGCTGTTTCGACTTTCGTATGATTCATTTTAATTTTTATTCATCTTCAGCCTCTTTTTCTTGAAGATTTGTCCATCTCATGCAACAAAATTTTATTGAGCTAACAATCCATTTGGAGAAAATTTTCCCCGTAGAAGAATATTGAATTTTCCAATGAACGATGTTTGATTTTTTAATTTTGGCGTTTTACCGATAAAAAGAACGCCACCAAATAAAAGCACTTTTAAACCTCAAAATTTGATCATGCTAAAATCAATAATGTTTTGCTGTATGAGATGGACAACATTGTTAATCCTCGGTTAAGAAAGATAACTGACAATGTTATCCATCCCATACAACTAAACTTTATTGACAACAAACCTCAATAATGTTTTTGTATGTTTTGGAGTTATAAATTGGATGGAAGTTGAGGATATGTCAATAAGATTTTACTGAATTTCAAAAAAACGTTTTGGTTTAGAAGATATTTGATGTTTGGGTTTTTTGGCGTTTCTAAGACGAATGGTATATATTAAATATGGCGTTTGGGGTTTTGTGTGTTTTTTTAATTGAAGGTCTGAGATGTTGTATGTTTTGGTCAAAAATTACCGAAGCAATTAAGTGATCAAATTAGTAAAGTGAGGTAGTGTGCTAAAATGGGTGTTGAAAATATGCTGGTTAAGTTGTTTATGAAAACAGTTTTCAGGATACGGCTCAGGATATTTGTAACACCCCAAAAATGGGTTTGGTAATTTAAACCCGGTTAATATAAAGGAACGGGTAAAATACCGTTAGGGGATAAAAGTGAACCCGTAAATGAACATTAACTAGGAATAATTAACCTAGTTGATTGTTAATATCGTTGGTATTAAACGAAGGGTTGTAGCCTTATTTAATTAAAACGAAACATGAGGGACCAAAGTGAACAACTTGAAAGTTGTGGTTTTAAAAGAAAACACACACACGTGTGTGTGTTCTGGATCGATGTCCAGGAGAAAGAACCAAGGGTTCAAACCCTAGTTCTTGAAGAATCTTCAAATTAAAGGGGCAAATGAAGTCTAAATTCAAGAAGGAACATGAATTAACGATCACCCAAGCTAGGGAATCATAAGGTATGTTGAATTTTGATGTTTAATGAAGTTGAGAAATCTTGATGAACATCACAAGTAGTGATTTATGTATGAATCGTAGAGGTTGTGGCCAAATTGACGATGTATGCTTGTTTAGGAACTAATCCTATGTGAAAACTCTTAGTGAATTGCTATAATTTAGGTGTTAGGATGAATTACCACTTTATGCTAAGTGGGTTTATGTTTAATCCATGAAATGGTATGAATTTGATCATGAATATGTGTAGTATGTGATGTGTGCTTGTATATGGATGAAGTATGGTATAGAATTTGAATGATGTTTACTTGGGTTGATGAATGAAAGGGATAATTAGGAAGAAAGGCATGAAACACGTGTACATTATGCTTGGAAAGTAGTACGCACACCAAGTGTTTGATGAAATGTCTAAATGGCCATAATATGTGAGGGTTATGTTATGATGATGTTGAGTATGCTATATGCTTGTTTGAATTGGCTAATGAAAGGCATATGTGAGACATGAACTTGATATGATCGTACATATGTATAATCATGTGTGCTAATAAGGATGTAAACGTAATGACATGAAAGTATAGGAATCATGTCAAGAGGGATGGGAGCGTGGAAGGCTAACGGGCCAAGAAGACTCAAGTAAGCGGATGCAAATACGGGCGCATAAGGTAAGTGAATCCCGGACTTACACTTTAGATGTAAAATGTATTGTAGTATGATGGTTATTGTGAATCATGTGGAGAAGTATGAATCAATGGAAGTAATAAAGTAAGTTTACGGAGTAATGAGTAGAAAGTGGGTAAGAAAGTAATTTCTATTAAGTATGGGTAAGGGAGGGAACTTACATGCTAGTATTATGCACAAAGATAAAATAAGTAATTGTACTTGTGGGTAAGGTGTAAGTTGTAAACGAAGTGGGTATGAATAGTAAGGTATTATGCATGAAATGGAATTTAGTTAAATGCATAACTGAACAAGACTTGGTTATGTGTATACGTGAAATTACACATATGTGATAAGTTTAATGACGCTAATTGTTTTCTGCTAAGAATGAAATGGAAGTGCAGGTATACTAATAATGGAGAATGAAGGTTAAGTATGGAAAGTCGGACGAGGGAGTTCGACTGGATGAATGAATGGATTTATATAAGTGAGGATAAGAAATGTTGATGCTTGATGATGCATGTTTTTTTTTTTTTTGTATATGTATTACGTCACCGGTTGCTAATGAAGTAATTGTATGTGGTGACTGCAGGTCGTACAAGATTATGAAATTCTCAATATGGAGAGTAAGCGGTTGAAGATCGAGTCAAGACATGGATTGTACGTGGGTGTGTTTGTGGTCATTTAATTTGATATAAGTATGTTAGTTTTTTATTAATTTATATAAAAGGATTAATGTATTTAAGTGAAAGAAAGAATATCATGTAAGAAATTTTAGATATGTACTTTCCGCTGCAAGTTAAGGGTAAAAAAACGTGTTAGGGCGTCACAATATTGAGCTGTATCTACGATCAAACAATGAGTAAACAATGAGCAAAAAGTAAAGGAAATGACACGAGATGTACGAGAAAAGCCCTTGATCAATCTAGATCGCTGGCATAAAACCTCGGGAGCTGACAATCGCAGCTGTCTTGTTCTTCTTATTGCTTAAACTTCAGGATACAGTGCAGGATATAGACCAGATCGCTACGTGTTACAATGTTTTTTGTGTGAGAGTGAAAGCTTGCTAGAAAGCGAGTGTTAGAGTGTAACGAGTGCAAAATGTGATGTCCTATTTGATCTGGTATACCCACCTATTTATAGTAATGAATTACAAACAATAATCCCTACAAATATGGGGTACTCCGAATATTCCATTGTGAACGTTATTGACCGAGTAACACGGCTTCAACGTGTTTATTCAAACGACTTGGACCGAGTCTTCCGCGGAATGAGTCTTATGAACGTTGCCAGCTTCTAACCCACGTACCTGCACATAATCCATTAGTAATCCTGAGGATACCATTCAGGATGTTACCAATATCCTGAACCAGCATCCCAGATGTAAACAGATACTACATAACCAAGATATAAACCAAGATATTTTCCAGGATATGGGTTCAGAATTTCACCCATAACAATTGTCCCCAAAAATGTTACCGTTTGATATCCTGCACTAACGGTTACATTTTTCACGGTGGCCGAGGTAATTAAGAGATAAGACCATTGATGTGACAGCTTTCAACCACCCGGCCTATATTTACTCATCATGCCCTATATCTTCTCATCCTCATCTCCTTTTTTAATCACAATCGACAAGGAAAAAGGTAATATTCTCTCCCTCATCTTCACATTCATCTTTATCATCTTTCTCCGACGAAAAATTCAGGCGACCAAATGCCTAGGCAAACAAGGTCTAGTTCAGGTGACTCGGCTCCCACATTCATCCAACAGAATCTTCTCCAAGAACCGGAGAATGAGACATGCACCTTTGACAGTGCCCACCTGTCAGCCTTGAAATCCTCTGGTATCTTTCCGGAAGGAACTATATTCCGACCCTTTGATAGAGAAATCCGGTCAGATATGGTTTCCAACGAGTGGATATGTTTCAATGCTTTCCCCTTTACCTTAGGGTTACGATTCCCCTTTCCGGACTTCATCACCGAGTTCTTTAATATCACCAAAATTTCTTTCAGCCAAACCATGCCAATGCTCTGGCGTGTTTTGTCTGTTCTTGACCAAATCAAGAGAAACCATATACCTGACCTTTCCGTCCATGATCTCCCTTTAGCCTACAAGCTTAGATGCCATGGCTCATCTAGATTCCTATTTTATTCTACTTCCGGTGACCCATTGATACTTCGTGCCACCAGGAACGAGGATGATTGGCAATCCAATTTTTTCTTTGTAAAAAGGGATTCAATCCCTGGTGGAACGGATTATCCGATGAGATGGTTGAGAAAGGGTAGGACTTAGGGTTTAAGAATGATCCTGTCTCTTATTCTGTCTCATATCCTGAGCAAATGAATTTCATTTTCTCTGTTTGTGTATGCAGCTGATTTCAGGAAGATCGCACCTCCCCTTGCTGATTCTAAAAAAAGAATAGACACCATCAGACTGCTTTCAGAAACAGAGAGAAGCTTTAATCCATCTCCACCAACTCCAAGCCCTCTTTCAAGCGCAAACATGTCTGGTAAGAATCCTGCAAGATATCCTGTACACACATGTTTTTATTTGATATTCTTAGGAGAGATTTAGAATTTTACTCCCTGTGTGCAGATTCCAGCAAAGTTCCAGTCTATCTAGACCTTGATGAACTCGACAGCTATCCAACTCCAGCCACAGTCAAGAAGGAGACTCCTGCTGCTACTAGCTCCAAGCCACTCCCGGCTCCCAAGGCCAATCCGAGAACCCGTGCTTCCACAGCGAAAAAGAGGAAGGGTCTTGAAGTCAGTGCTCCAAGTTCAGAAGGGTTCTCCTATGACGAACTCAGCTTCTCTGATTCCTTAGAGCCAGTGACATCCTTCCTTAACAAGGTAATATCCTGACGCATATCCTTCATGTATATCCTGCACATATATCCTGCACGTATATCCTAACAGGATACCCTGGTAGGATATCTTGGTCAACATATATTCTAACTTTATACCTGTAATTGATGTGCAGGGCCTCCAACATTTACTCCACTTGTACAATGACGCTTGTGGTACTGTGGCACTCCATGAAGCCAGGATCAAACAGCTCGAAAGCACCATTGCTGACCAAGGTGCCATTGCTGAAGCGAAGACCCGGCACTACGAAAGCCTGCTGAAGAAGGTCACCCAAGACGCTGAGGTCAAACTCGCCACCATTCAAATGGATCATGATCAAGCCTTGGTCAATTTCCGGGAGGGAATCAAGGCTTCTGCTATCGTCTCCCTGTTACAAGCACGCATCAAGATGGCCTACGAGGCCAAGGAGACGGGCCTTGTTTGTCCATCTTGGCCAGTTGAATCCTGGGTGGCCAAACTAAAGGAGCTCGGAGGCAAAGCTGTGCCACTTCCTGTTGAGGCTGGTGAGTCTTCTAAGTCAGCAGAGGAGGTGATCTAGGCTGGAGACAAGAAGGATGCTAGAGCTGATGCTGGGATGGATGCTGGTAAGGATGCTGCTCAGGATGCTGGTGCTGGGAAATCTGAGAAGGTTGGAGAAGATGCCGCTGTGTGAGGGCATTCAGGTGGGCGATGATGGATATACGTGCCAAGGCCGGAGCCCACCTTTTTTATTTCGAATGTTGGTTTGTAGTCCCAAAACAATTTACTTTTCCGCACTTTACTTTTCTGCACCTGAACAATTTACTTTTTCTGCATGCTTTTTTGAACAATACAACAGTTGAAGGTGGATGGGTCTCGGTTTGAGATGAAACCTTCAACTGTTGGGTAAATATGGTAATGAACTATAGTGCTCTTAGTGGATGGGCCTTGTTTTGAGGTGAAACTAAGAGCACATCTTTTGGTATGTTAATAATATAATTTCTCTTTTGACTTTATTACTGTTGTCATTGATATACAAATTTTACTTGTGAAAAGTGTTTGGTTTGAGCATTCTTAAGAATTTATCATAAACATATCCTAGAAGATATCCTGAAAGATATCTTGATCAGGATATTGAAATACAACCTATAAATTGTTCAAATAAAAAGGAAAGATCATACCATAGATTCTTAGAGAATCAATTTCAATCCTCCATTATAAGTTTGTCCCCAGTGCATAAACTTGGATCCATCCTTTGAACAGTATAATGTATGTCCCCTGTGTTCGACAAAAACACAAATGTATTTATATTTTGACTCGAATGAATTCCGAATACCCAAGGGCAGAACCCCTGATATCCTGAAATGAATCCTTAGCATACTGGGGATAAACCCTGATATCTGGGGATAAACCCCAAATTTCATGCGCTACAGGCGAGAGTGTATAAACTCCAATTCTTAGAAAGGTGAAAACCTTTAAACCTTAGAGAGTATGAAAATACTCTTTCGTGAGAGAGGGTGATCAATCCTCATATACCTTTAGGATCCAGGATATAGCCAACAGTAACGAAATTGTCAGCCACTTTTACATGAACTGGTCCCGCTACCTTGAACTATACCTAGATAACTTGCGCTCCAGGCGAGGTGTTTAAACCCAATTCGAAAGAAAGGTGAATACCTTTAAACCTTTGAAGGGACCAGGATCCCTTAAACGTGAGAGAGGGGGCCAATCCTCTAATCTTTCGACTTATCCTGAGTATATATCCTGAAACATATCCTGCAAAACAATTGTAAACTAGGGTGGGTGTTAGCTTGGCTAACACCCCTCCGATGCCTAAGTCAGTATTGGGTTCAAAATAATAAACAAATATATTTAAAATAAATAGAATACATACCATTCTGAGATAGACATTAAATTCTACTCTTACTTGAAATAGAGCTTTAAATGTACTGCATTCCAGGATCTTGGTAGCATATTCCCTTCCATATTTTTGAGTCGATATGCTCCTTTCCCTGCTTCTGACTCGACTTCATAAGGTCCTTCCCATTTCGGAGCTAGCTTGCCATCGGCAGGATTAGTGGTATTTTGAAAAGCCTTTCTTAGCACCCAATCACCAACTCGAAATCTTCTAGTCCTTATGTTCTTATTATATGCTCTGGATATTCTTTGTTGATATGCTGCTATCCTTAGTCTTGTTGCGTCTCTTTTTTCATCTATAGTATCCAAATCCTGACATAAGACTTCAGGATTCTGTTCAGGATCCTGTAGCATAGATCTTGCAGTAGGTATCGTCATTTCTGTTGGAATCATTGCCTCCGCTCCAAATACCAAGGAAAACGGGGTTTGGCCGGTTGCATTCTTTACCGTTGTCCTATCAGCCCACAAAACAAAGGGTAACTCTTCCGCCCATCTTCCTTTTTTGGCTCCAAGCCTCTTCTTTAAGTTATTAACTATTATCTTGTTCGAGGATTCAGCTTGTCCATTCGCTTGAGGATGTACCGGAGTAGATGTGATCATTTTGATTCCCTAACTCTTGCAAAAGTCAGTAGTCCTTTTGCTTATAAACTGGGACCCATTATCACAAATGATCTCAGCTGGTACTCCAAACCTAGTCAGGATATTCCTCTTTATGAAGGATACTACTTCTTGGTCTCTAACTTGAACAAATGCTTCAGCCTCAACCCACTTAGAGAAATAATCCGTCATTGCTAACATAAATACTTTTCCTCCCGGAGCTTTTGGTAACTTCCCCACTATATCCATCCCCCATTTCATGAATGGCCAAGGGGAAACTACAGGATATAGTGGTTCAGCTGGTTGATGTAGTATGTTACTATGCCTTTGACATGCATCACATCTTCGAGCATATTCTGCAGCATCTTTCCTCATTGTTGGCCAAAAGTATCCTGTCCTCAATACTTTCGAAAATAACGACCTGCCCCCAGTATGGTTACCACAATCCCCTTCATGTATATCCTGAAGTACTTCTTTGGCTTCAGGATCCTCCAAGCACCTCAAATACGGTCCTGCAAGAGATTTCTTGTATAAAATATTATTTATAATAGTGAATCGTGATACCTTCATCCTAAATGCCTTAGGATTTTCATTTTCGGGGATGTGTCCATCTTTAAGATATTTCAGAATTGGAGCTGTCCAGGATTTAGGATCCTGTTCAGGATATTCTACTCCAGGATCCCGAATACCCGCTACTTCTTTATCCTGAGGATTCGTTGCAGGATATATGACATGTAATATTGGTATTTGGGTCCCTCCAGGTATCCTGATCGATGATCCCAAATTTGCTAAGGCATCCGCTTCAGCATTATCCTCCCTTGGTACCTGTTCAAGTGTAAAAACATCGAAATATCCTGCCAATTTTTTGAGAATATCAAGATATTCAATCAATTTCTCACCCTTAACTGCATAGGATCCATTAAAATGGTTAGTAATTAACAAAGAGTCAACATATACTTGTAAATTTTTGATACTCATGTTCTTAGCCAACTCTAATCCTGCAATTAAAGCCTCATATTCCGCTTCATTATTGGTAGCAGGAAATTCACACCTAATAGCCTGGGGTAATATGTCCCCCTGTGGCGATTTTAGTAGTATTCCTAATCCTACTCCTCTTATATTAGATGCACCATCAGTATATAATGTCCAAGATCCTGAGGATTCTCCTAACTGTTGAACTTCTAGGTCTACCTCATCCTGAATGTCACTACTAAAATCAGCCACAAAGTCAGCTAAAGCCTGAGACTTTATGGCATTCCTAGGTTCATATACTAAATCATAAGCACTCAACTTTACTGACCACTTAGCCATCCTGCCTGACATCTCTGGTTTCCTAAGCACATTTTTAACAGGATAATTTGTTTTAACATGAATCCTATGTGTCTCGAAGTAATGTCTAAGTTTCGTTGATGCCATGACTAATGCTAGTATCAATTTTTCTAAATGAGAATATCTAGTTTCAGCATCTAACAAGCTTTTACTAACATAATAAACAGGATATTGCTGACCTTCATGGTCCTTTACAAGGACGGCACTTACAGCATTCCCTGATACCGCGAGGTATAGGGATAATGGTTCACCATTCTCGGGCTTCATCAGTAGAGGTGTGGTTGAAAGATATTGCTTTAAATCCTGTAGGGCCGCTTCATGCTTCTCACCCCATTCGAATTTCTTGTTCTTCTTCAGGATATCATAAAAGTCTTTGCATTTTTCTGAGGATCTTGAGATAAATCTATTTAATGCTGCCACTCGCCCTGTTAATCGTTGAACCTCCTTCATATTTGAGGGCGATTTAATATCCAAGATGGCTTTAATCTGCTCCGGGCTTGCTTCTATTCCTCTTTTGGTCACCATATATCCTAGGAATTTTCCTGCCCCCACTCCAAAATGGCACTTAGCAGGATTCAGCTTCATGTTATACTGATCCAGGATATCAAATGCTCCTTTAATATCCTGGAGGTGATCCTGAGCTTTCTTTGATTTCACCACCATATCATCAATATACACCTCCATGGTGTCCCCTAGTTTGTCTTTGAACATCATGTTTACCAATCTTTGGTATGTTGCACCTGCATTTTTCAAACCAAAAGGCATGGCTGTATAACAATAAATACCTGTTGGCGTCATGAAGGCAGTATCCTCCTGGTCAGAAGGCTCCATTTGGATTTGTTGAAATCCTGAGGATGCATCCATGAAGGTCAGCATTTCATGCCCGGTAGTAGCATCTACCATTGCATCAATGTGGGGAAGAGGAAATGGGTCTTTAGGACAAGCTTTGTTCAAGTCTGTGTAGTCTACACAAACTCTCCATTTCCCATTTTTCTTCTATACCACAACTACATTTGCTAGCCACTTTGGGAACTTAACCTCTCTAATCATTCTGGACTTCAATAATCTCTCAACTTCCTCTTGAATAATCGTATTCCGCTCAGGAGCAAACTTCCTTCTTTTTTGTTGAACAGGCTTGAATGATTTATCAATTCCAAGCTTGTGAGTGATGATGTCTTTGGATATGCCTGTCATATCCTCATGCTTCCATGCAAACGTTGACATCCTGCATTTCAAAAAGTTAATTAATAGTTTTTCAATATCCTGAGGGATATTGGTTCCTACGAGCACCGAAATATCGGGGTTATCCTGATCCAAAATAACTTTCTTCACATCTTGCTCCGGATCCTCCACGATATCCTGGGCCCGCGTCTTTAATTGCTATGCTACACTAGGCTTGGTTGAGGATTTCATCGAGGATGAGTAGAATTCTTTCGCCTCCTGCTGATCACTATCAACTTTGACAACTCCCTAAGGGGTAGGTATCTTGATGCATTGGTGATATGTTGACGGCACAGCCTTCATATCGTGAATCCACGGTCTTCCTAGTATGATGTTATAGCAGGATAGAGAATCCATCACACAGAAACGTTGTATCGAGTTGACTCCTTCAACGTATACTGGCAACTTTATCTCTCCCACTGTGTTTCTAGCCTCTCCACTGAACCCAACAAGCACGGTAGACTTTGAAGTGATATCCATTGGAGATACATTCATTCTCTTCAGCGTCTCTAGTTGGATTATGTTGACGGAGCTGCCATTATCAACCAATATCCTGCGTACAAAATGGTTAGCCACATATAATGTTATTACCAGAGCATCATGGTGAGGATCCTGGACAGTATCCCTGTCATCAGCATCAAATGTGATCACTTTGTCAGTCGTGAGGGTAGTCATTCTGACAGGCTTGTCTCCCCTTTCGGCCTTAGCTTCTTTTGCATGTCTCTTTGCTGCCGAATACGAAGTCCCGCAAATGTCGAATCCTCCCGAAATGAAGTTGATTATCTTGGCATCCGCGGGAGGTGATGCTGCTCGCTCAGGATCCTTCTCAGTATCCTGACCCTTATTCTTCTTTCTTCCTAAGAGATCTTTCAGATATCCCTTGCTTAGAAGATAGCTTATTTCTTTCCTTAGGGCAATGCAATCCTCAGTCACATGTCCGAAATCTTCGTGGAAAGCGCACCATTTTGACTTATCTTTCCAATCAGCCTTTTGTTGATTTTTTCGAGGCCACCTAGCCTTGTCTCCCAGACCCTGCATGGCATACATCAATTCAGGAATGTTAACAGAAAAGCAATATTCAGACAACTCAGGATATTCTTCAGGATCCTCATCTTCGACAGCATTCACTCTTTTGTTTTCATTTCTTCCATATGGCTTAGGCCGATATGACTTGAATGAGGATTCTGACTTCCTGTTAGTTGACTCATAAGTGTTAGATGAGTTCATCCTCTCTTGCATCTTTCTGTCATCCTCCAATCGAATATATCTCAGGGCCCTGTTCCGAGCTTCATCCAAGTTCCTGCATGGGTTCATTACAAGGTCTTGGTAAAATTGAGAATCTTTTTGCAGCCCCATCTTGAAAGCTTGCACAGCTGTTGCAACATCAAGATGTGGGATGTCTAAGGATTCTCGGCTGAACTTGTTCACGTAATCCCTTAGGGATTCTTGATGCCCTTGTGTTATCCTGTAAAGGTCACTTGTTAATTTCTCAAAACTTCGACTACAAGAAAACTGGCTATTAAATAAATTTACTAAGTGAGCAAAAGATGTAATCGAATGTGGAGGAACATTCAAGAGCTATTTCAAGGCTGGTCCTGTTAAGGTGGAACCAAAACCCTTGCACAAGCATGCTTCCTTGAGATCCGGAGGAATAGGGTTAATCTCCATTCTTTCCCTATACCGAGCAATATGCTCCTCAGGATCCGTAGTTCCATCGTAAAGCTTCATGTTGGGGGTTTCAAATCTCTTTGGGATCTCAGCATCACAAATAGGATATGCGAAGCGAGATATCTTGTGGCTGTCTTGGGACACTTCTGGAATCGGCTGGACCACTCCAGGTACACTAGATATCATGTCCTTCAACTTCTGAAGTTCCCTAGTGAGTGCTGATGTTACACCTGTATCCTGCAAAGATCCAGTATTGTTAGTAGCATGAGTATTATTATTATTTGACACGTTACCCGTTGGAGGATTTTGCCCATATCCTGAAGCATATCCTGAGCTCCTCATGGTTGACATCCTGACCGAGGAGGGTATCTCAGGAGTATGATTCTGCGGGAGGCTGGGCACAATATTCCCCCTGTTATCCTCAGTATACACAGCTGAACTAAAGTTCAAAGTCCTGGGTTGCAATGGAGTGACAATATCCTCAGTAGATCTGCTCGAGCCAGACTTCAGGAGTTGTATTTCCCTCAATAGCATTTGGTTTGTTTCTTGTTGCTGCCTCATTTGTTCCTGGACACTTCCAAATAAGGTTAGAATTTCATCATTAGAAGCCAAAACAGGAGCAGATTCCTGAATACTGCGAGTAGGGATAATATCCTGAGGTCTTGATGAAGCTGTCATCCTTGGAGGAGGTGGTGGAAGCACCGAACCGGTAGTAGCAGAAGTCGTAGCAGACACAGTGGAGAAACTCATGTTTGATCTTGAGGCCATTGTAAATAATATGGCAAAAAGTTTTGAAAATAGAAAACCGATTAGCGATTTCACAAAAATTTTTAGTAAAGAGAGCACCACTTGCCCCACGGTGGGCGCCAAATTGTTTTGGTCAAAAATTACCGAAGTAATTAAGTGATCAAATTAGTAAAGTGAGGTAGTGTGCTAAAATGGGTGTTGAAAATATGCTGGTTAAGTTGTTTATGAAAACAGTTTTCAGGATACGGCTCAGGATATTGAGCTGTATCTACGATCAAACAATGAGTAAACAATGAGCAAAAAGTAAAGGAAATGACACGAGATGTACGAGGAAAGCCCTTGATCAATCTAGATCGCCGGCATAAAACCTCGGGAGCTGACAATCGTAGCTGCCTTGTTCTTCTTATTGCTTAAACTTCAGGATACAGTGCAGGATATAGACCAGATCGCTACGTGTTACAATGTTTTTTGTGTGAGAGTGAAAGCTTGCTAGAAAGCGAGTGTTAGAGTGTAACGAGTGCAAAATGTGATGTCCTATTTGATCTGGTATACCCACCTATTTATAGTAATGAATTACAAACAATAATCCCTACAAATATGGGGTACTCCGAATATTCCATTGTGAACGTTATTGACCGAGTAACACGGCTTCAACGTCTTTATTCGAACGACTTGGACCGAGTCTTCCGCGGAATGAGTCTTATGAACGTTGCCAGCTTCTAACCCACGTACCTGCACATAATCCATTAGTAATCCTGAGGATACCATTCAGGATGTTACCAATATCCTGAACCAGTATCCCGGATGTAAACAAATACTACATAACCAAGATATAAACCAAGATATTTTCCAGGATATGGGTTCAGAATTTCACCCATAACATTGTATATATAGGATTTTTTTTGCGGTTTTTTTAGGCGGGATTTTATTATAATTAAGTTTGGCGTTTTATATCTAATGGCGTTTTTAGTTAGAATGGTGTTGTATTTTTGTTTGGCGTTTTATTTCATGATATGGCGTTTTGTGTGGAGATGTTAAAAGACCCTTTTACCCTTAATGAAGCGCGTCCACGTAATAAAATTGATGTTATTTTAGAAAACGCCACCGCGCCAATCTAGTCCATATATTGTTTTGATCGGACTATCCATAAGCGTTCTCACCGTTCTCACACTTTCTACCGTTTTCTCTAAATCCCGACCCTATATATATGTATATATATGTATGTATATATATATGTATGTATATGTATATATAAAAGATTAGGTTCAAGAGTGAACACTAGTGTAGTTTGTGAACTGAGCGAACTAATCCTGGCCATACATGTGTGTAGATCAATGGCCAGCATTTGATGATGAAATACACTAGTGTATTTTACGATTTGATGATTAAATCCAAGCCATCCACGCGTGTAAATCAATGGCCAATATTTGTTCACTCAGTTCGCAAATACATTAGTGTTCACTCTAGAACCCCACCCTATATATATATATTATAGATTTTAAAGATTAAACGCCCAAAAAATATACTAACCTAAAAAAAATTAAAAGCCAAAATATATACTAGCCCAACTTAATAGTTAATATCAAAATCTAACCCTAAATCCCTAATTCCTAAAACAATCGCATAGACTCGTAAACTGATTGTTCGAATATCTGCATATCGCCACTGCCAGTTGCCACACACCAAAATCTAACCCTAAATTCCTAATTCCTAAAACAATGTCATAATCTGATTGTTCGATCAAGCGGTAACTCGAAGAGCACAACATCTATTGTTAAGAACATTTTTAGAATCATGATTTTAGTTATGTATTGCTTTTGTTAGTAAGGTGTTGGACATGTTTATAACAACCCTCCAAAATATTTTTCGACACCCCTAATATATTTAAACTATCCCAATATGTCTTAGAATGTACCCGTATGTGAAAACCGAGCCTAAATTACCTTACATAATTAAATATTAAATAAAAATCAAATTTACTAGTCGCTCGCGGGCCGCGAACGTGTGGCCGAGGAGCTACGCGGGCCGCGACAGCTCAGAGTCAGGGCGAACCCACAGGCCGTCACGTGGCAGCCTCGTGTCACGCCTAGTGGCCGAATTAGCACAGCTAGGGCCTACCCTAGCTGGCCTCGCGGGCCGCGAGAGCCCTGGAGGAGGTTTACGCGGGGCGCGAGAGATGGACGAATCACAACTATAAATAGATGCAGTTGGCCGTTCATTCGAATTCGCTCACACTTTCTTTTCTCTCTCAAATTTTCACATAGTAGGCATAATTCTGGGTATAATATCCCCATAATTAACGAAGTTCTGCCCCGTTGTAAGTATTATAACCCCGGTTACGTATTAGATACATTGCCCGATTGATCCAGGGTTCCGTAACGGCTGTCGTGGTTCTGCCCGACGTAGTCGTTGGAATACCGTCTCGGGGAGGGTATTACTAATGTAAATATTGGGTTATTATACTAATGCGTGTGCATTTGTGTAATTTATAGATAATCACTAGGAAATCCTTAAAGAAAACCTAAGACAGCAATGTGAGTTTATCCTCTTTTTGTAAACCTTTTCGTAAACTGTTTTTGCAAAACCTTTAATATTTTAAAATATAATTAGCAGTGATTGAGTCTTTGTAATTCTTCAATTACTGCCGGTATGTTGGGGTTTTGTATACAAAATGTGGATAGACGTTACCATTGGACAACGAGTTAGCCAATGAGTAATATGACCCACCAGTCAGGATTGACAATACTGAATGAGTAATTGTGTAGATACAAACAATGTGATTGCTCTCAATACTGTTTAATGATAAAATATGTTTTGATTAAACTGGGATTCACTCACCAGTATTTCCCACCGACAAATGTTTTAAAACACGTTTCAGGTAACAAAATGTAAAAGCCAATTAGAAGAAAGCCAGCTGGAGAGCACTGAAGCCTTGGAAAAATGTGGCTATAAAAGTTACCTAAAAGACGATATTTTAAATTCAATAAAATAGGGTTTATCCCTATAAACATGTTGTAATAAGAAACTTGGGTTTTACCCATGTGTTTAATATTATCAAAGGGTGGTATTTTACTCTGATAAAATATTTCATAACTACGGTCCTGATGAAATTTCCACTGCCAAAATGATTAAATACCAGATACCACCGAAATTGGCTTGCGGCCGCCCGTTCCCCGGAAACAGGGATCGGGGGTTACGACAGAAGGTGGTATTAGAGCTAAGCCACTGATTCAGCCACAGAAGTGTTCTGCTGACACCAAGATATTATTCAAAAGTGTTAGGAAATAAACTATGGAGATACGTGCGTATCTGCATTTTATTGTTATGTGTTATTTGACTATTTGTTAGTTTACAGTATGAGTGACCAAGGACCTTCCGACGCCTACCGTCAGTTGTCCAGCTCACCTAGGAGCGAAGACACCTCTTCACAGCCTGCCCTCTCAGGGTATTCAGCCAACAATGAAGATGGGATATTCATGTTTAAGGCTCAGTCTGAAGAGCCATTCCCTTCTAAGAAAAGAGGATGGTTTAGTAGAGGAACACATGAACGTAGGAAAAGAATGAAAAAGTTCAACAGCAGCGAGCCTTAGCAGCCATTAAGCGAGAGACAGATGCTCACACCCAGGATATGCTCAATAGGAGTCTAGCAAACTTCCATATTTTAGCAACCACAGCTGCAGACCCTAACCTGGAGCAACTTGTAGCACCCCAGCCTTTACCATTGTTTCCCACCCAGCCAATGGAAATCGAAAACAACCTAGAAAACCAAATCCAAATGCATGACTTTGACCCAATGGACATACCTAGGGTACCAGCACCCAATCCCTTAGACCCAGACTACGATCCGTGGTTAGACGATCATAGGGATTACCAGCAACGTTACCCAATACCAGATGGCGAACCCATGCCAAATCTAGCAGCTTACCCAGGTTTGGACCCTCTAGATCCCTACTATGATAGTGACCAATACATCAGGGAAATTTTAGAGAATCCTTACCCGTACCAAGAACCCATGCCCCAGTTTCCAAACCCAGTCACAGCACCTGCACCCCCAATGAGTGCAGAGAATGTGCAAGAGCTCCGAACCTTCGGAGAAGAGATTTTAGAAAGTAGCGAGAGGATGAGGCAGGTAGGAGAACGACTCGTCTGGAAGTATGACGAGCGTAATATGGAGTTCTGGATGAACCATATCAGTGACGGTGATGGTGGAAGTAATAATAATAATAATAACATATAATATGTGTGTATGTTTGAGAAAAAAATAAAAATAAAAATAATATATATATATATATATATATATATATATATATATATATATATATATATATATATATATAGGGTAAGGTTCATGCGAGAACCACCCTTATTGCGAGAACCGCGAGAACCAATGTGAACACAAAAAAAAAAAAAAAAAATCAAAAAAGCACCCAATTTTTTTTATTTTTTTTAATATTTTTTTTTTAAAAATCGCTATATTTCGTTACCATAATTTTTTTTTTTCGAGTAACAGTTATCCATGCACATGTGCATATGTATCATTACATCAATAAATTCGGTAATACGTTATCAGGAATAGACAATTGCACTTTAATTTACAATACCTTTAGTAATACACTACTTTTTACATTACCAATATTCAAAATGCACATGTGCATCATTAGGTATAACCATGATATAACGTGTTTTGGTACAAAAGGTTTGTGATTTTGAATGGAGAAGTAGGCCCATATACATGTTTTTTGGTTAGTTATATCTAGTGGTTGATGGTTTGGTTATAGTTGTCAATTTTTGATGTAATATGTTGATTGGATGGTATAAATGGTGTTTACATACATGTAATAAAGTGAAAATATTGTTAATGGTATTGTATTATGGATGGTAGGAGGTAATGGTAGTGTATTATGGATGGTAGGAGGTAATGGTAGTGTATTATGGATGGTATGAATGTATGATAGATGAAAGGGAAAGTGTATTCAAAGTAGTGTAACAAAACACCTTATTTCATGTTGATACATATAAATGCACATATGCATTTCTAATATTGGTAATGTAAAAAGTAGTGTATTACATATGGTAGTGTAAATGAAAGTGCAATTGTCTAATATGTGTAATGAATTACGGAATTTGTCAAAGAAATGACAAAAATGCACATGTGCATGCTTGTGTATTATGGATGGAATGATAGATGAAAGAGAAAGTAGTGTACCAAAACACCTTATTTCATGTTGCTACATATAGATGCACATGTGCATTTCTAACATTGTTAACGTAAAAAGTAGTGTATTACACGTGGTAGTGTAAATGAAAGTGCAATTGAATATTATTTGTAATGAATTACGGAATTTGACAAAGAAATGATACATATGCACATGTGCATGGATAACTGTTACTCGATTTTTATTTATTTATTTTTTTGAAATTTTTTTTTATTAACAAAATATAGTGATTTTTTCAAAAACAAATAGTAAAAAAATAAAAAAAAAATTGTTTGGGTGTTTTTTAGATTATTTTAGGAATTACTGTTTGTGTTCACACTGGTTCTCGCGGTTCTCGCAATAAAGGGTGGTTCCTAACGGATCTTTGTCCAATATATATATATATATAGGGGACCGCTAAAATGAGAACCACCTCCAGTTGTAAGAACCGCGAGAACCACTTTCTAGCCATTAGATCAAGTAGATGAATGGATGAGATTAAAAGTATTTGTAAATAATATTAAGTATTTTTTATCTTATTATGTCTTTAATATTTTAATCTAAAAGGTTATTTAAGTAATTTTCTTTTTTTTGTCTTATTAATTTTATTGTTTTTAATACATTTTTGTTCTATTTGCATTTATTGTTTTTTTTTTCTAAATCAGATTTTATTTATTAAACAATATTTTAAAATCAGATTTTTTGGTAAAAAAAATTTACGCGCGTTATTTTACGACCCATTTTTACGTGCCGTTTTTTTAACGCGCCGTTTTTTCACCCGGCTTTTTCAAGCATCGTTTTTTTAACGCTCCATTTTTTACGCGTCGTTTTTTTAACGCGCCGTTTTTTAACGCGCGTTATTTTACGACCCGTTTTTTACACGTCGTTTTTTTTAACGCGCGTTATTTTACGACTCGTTTTTACGCACCGTTTTTTCGCCCGACTTTTTCAAGCATCGTTTTTTTAACTCTCCGTTTTTTACGCGTTGTTTTTTTAACACGCCGTTTTTTCAGGGGTCGTTTTTTTAACGCGCCGTTTTTTACACGTTTTTTTAACACGCCGATTTTTACACTTTTTACGTTTTACGTTTTACGAAAAAAAATTTACGTTTTACGTAAAACTTTTTACGTTTTACGTTTTACGTGAAACTTTTTACGTTTTACATAAAACTTTTTACGTTTTACGTTAAAAAGTTTACGGTTTATTATTATTTTTTTTTTACAAAAACTTATTAACGCAAAAACGAACGCACCCAGAAATCGCAAACTCGGGAGATGTCTCAGATATATCATTATCATCATCGACTAGGGGGGAAATTAAAAACCAACAACATCAAAACAAAGTCTATCTCGAATAAAAAACATGGTTTGGCTCAGATTAACCGATAATCGAAAGGCTGCAAAAAGAGGGGTTGTAGGTTTAAAAACCTACCCTCCACCATAGTTGTTGCGCCATCTGTTTAGGTTTTTTTTTTCCATCATCGCCACCCCCAAGTCCAACCGATCAAAACCCACATAGTTCACTTATCAAAAAATTACCGGAAAATAAAAAAATCAGCCGTAAATCAACCCCATCAGATCAAACCCCCAACATCAAAAAAAAAAAACACAAATCAACCCCCCCCCCCAAACATACTAAAAAACCAAACAAAATCAAGAACAGAAATCAACACCCACCATTTCTAGAGAGAGAAACCCACAAGAAATCAACACCCACCAAACAATATCAAGAACAGAAACCACCACCACCGCCTAGGGGTCCTCCAACAAACCCAACGCAACCACCACCAAACACCGGTCGCAAAGGGGGCGGCGGGAGGAGAGGGAGGCCGAAGATGGCGGTGAACATTTCGGACCATTATCATCCTCGAAAACACATCAACGTCATCAGAAGCAACCACCGTCACCACCGCCGTAGCGGCGGCGCCGTCGCTTGAAGTCGCCATCGGTCTCTCTCTCTCTCTCATCTCTGCCTCTCGGGTTTCTCTCTTTCATCGTTCTCCCGTCTCTCTCGCTGTCGCCGCCGTACGCCACCACCAAACGGTGGTGGCCGGCCGTTTTACCCGAGAAATGGAAGGAAAGAACAGATGCTTGGTTTAAGTTGTGATTTGGGAGGTGGTTGTTTGTTTGAGTTGTGATATGGGGAGATTTTGCACATGATGAGAGTTTTTTGAGTTGTGATTTTTAACAGAAAATTTGGAAAAGAGAGATGAGAAATAGGAGAAAGTTGCAATCTCTACAACTATTAAAGGCAGAGGAGAGAGGAGAGATGTGAGATTAGACATTTATAGGAAATGACCAAACTACCCCTTTTCCTGATTGGTGGAGAGTGGTTCTCGCGGTTCTTACAACTGGAGGTGGTTCTCATTTTAGCGGCTCCCTATATACATATTGTAGTATAGACCACCTCGTGGTTAGTGATGCCTACTAGTATTGTAATTTTTAAATTCCAGTATCAGTTTGTATTAGATGCATACTATAAGAAAGAGTAAGTCGCAATGTTCGACGCTTTTGATCAGTATGTGTGTCATATTATTGGTGATATTAAATATTATCTTGTGATATTAATGCGTGGTAAATGTTTAAAATTCAGATGGCTGACCAAGTGAATCATGAGGACCCGGACAATAACCCGGAAAACCAGAATGACAATAATCCGAATAATGATAATCCAAACAATGATAACAATGGAAACCCAGTGGATAACAGTGCTATCCAACATATAGCGGCACAAGGAATTATAGATGCAATGCCATTTATTATCCAAACTGTTAGGGACGCTGATAATAAAAGTAATCGTGATAGTAAACGACCAACTGAACTTGAACACAGCGTGAACAATGGACCCATACTTCAAGTGCACATTCCCAAAAGAAGAAGAACCATGTCTTATGGTTGTTCTTATAAAGAATTTTGGTCTTGTAAACCAATGGAATTCTCGGGCAATGAAGGGGCCGTTGCAGTTCTACGCTAGATAGAAAAGACTGAGGCAGTCTTAAAAATAAGCAAGTGTGCGGAAGAGGATAAGATAATGTTTGCTTCCAATCTGTTTAAGAACTCAACACTAGAATGGTGGAACACTATCCTCCAGTCTAGGGGAAGTGACAGGATTTACAATATGGAATGGGAAGAATTTAAGAATATGGTGGAAAGAAAATTTTGCCCTCCCAATGAAAAAGAACAGATAGCAAATAAGTTCCTAAACCTTAGGATGATTGGAGTGGATAGTAAGGGTTACACTACGTTATTCTTGAATATGCTAGAATAGTACCAACCCTTGCATCACATGAACCAGTGTTAATCTCCCGTTACATCTGGGGATTAATCAGTGAAATTAGGCATGTAGTCAAGGCAGCTAGACCTCAAACCATAGAAGAAGCTGTAGAACTAGCAAACGCCTTGACATATGAGTTAGTGCGTATACGAGAAGAAGATCAGAGGAGGAACTTAACTCAAAGGCTTACTCAAGAATTTCGCTACAACCATGGGAAAATGTAGGTTCTACCTCTGCACCTTATTGCAAGTATTGCAAAAAAAAGCATTCTGGGAGATGCTCCATATATTGCAATTTTTGCAAAATATCTGGACACAAAGAAGAAGACTGCAGGAAGAAACCCACCAATAAGGTATGCTACAACTGCGGAGAACAAGGCCACATTAAGCCAAACTGTCCTAAAGTAGCTCCAGCCATGAACAACAAAACTACCAAAAATGCTAGAGCATTTGTGTTGATAGCAGATGAAGCCAAGATGATTCCGGACGTGATAGCCGGTACGTTTTTAGTTAATGATGTTTTTGCTAAAGTATTATTTGACTCTGGTGCGAACCAAATTTTTATTAATACTTCATTTTGCAAATTTCTCGATCAACCATTAACTAAACTTCCACAAGAATGTCTAGTCGAGACAGCAAATAGGGAAACCATTAAGATTTCTAAAATCTTGCAGGGAGCAAGAATAGAATTTTTAAACCATAAGTTTATTGCAAACCTTTACCCAATGAATCTGGCAGGATTTGATATTGTTTTAGGAATGGATTGGTTAATAGCCAATAAAGTCAGTATTCTATGTGATCAAAAGTCAATCCAAGTAAATTCACCAATAGGTGAAAAGATCACAATTAAAGGAGATAAGTCATCTAGATTTACAAAATTCATCTCTGTGATGAAAACAACAAGTTATGTAAGAAAAGGATCATTAGTGTATTTGATTTCTATAATCATTAACACTAAAGGGAAAGAACTGAAAGATATTCCGGTGGTATCTCAGTTTCTAGATGTGTTTCCTGAAGAATTACCAGGACTACCGCCAGATAGAGAAGTCGAATTCAGAATTCATCTGCTACCAGGAACAGCACCAATTGCCAAAGCACCCTATCGCTTGGCACCAGCAGAAATGCAGGAACTAAAGAAACAGTTAGACGAATTGTTGGAGCGCCAATTTTATTCGTTAAGAAGAAAGACGGATCAATGCGTATATGCATTGATTACCGTGAATTGAATAAGGTCACGATTAAAAATCGGTATCCATTACCAAGAATCGATGATATGTCCGATCAATTGCAAGGAGCTCGATTTTTCTCTAAAATCGATTTACGCTCAGGATATCATCAATTAAAGGTACAGGAAGAGGACATTCCTAAGACCGCTTTCAGAACAAGGTATGGCCATTATGAATTTACCGTCATGCCATTTGGCTTAACCAATGCCCCAGCTGCATTTATGGACATGATGAACCAAATATGTAAGCCATATTTGGATAAATTCATAATTTTCTTTATAGATGATATTCTCATTTACTCTAAGAGTAACGAGGAACACGCAGCGCATCTGCATGCACTTCTAAGTTTATTAAGGAAAGAAAAACTTTATGCTAAGCTTTTAAAGTGCGAATTTTGGTTAGAACAAGTACAATTTCTTAGACATTTAGTTAATCATGAAGGAATTCATGTAGATCCCACTAAGATCGAGGCAATTACCAAATGGAAAACCCCTGAGTCACCAACTGAGGTTAGAAGTTCCTTAGGATTGGCCGGTTATTATAGAAGATTTATTCATGATTTTTCTAGAATAGCCATTCCCTTAACTAAACTAACCTGTAAATCTATTAAGTTTGAATGGGGATCAAAACAAGAAGAAGCCTTTAGAATTCTTAAGCAAAGATTAACCAACGCACCCATATTAGCATTACCAGAAGGGACTGAAGATTTTGTAATCTATTGTGATGCTTCTAAGTTAGGTTATGGATGTGTGTTGATGCAACGCCAAAAAGTTATAGCTTACGCATCTAGACAACTTAAGAATCATGAAGAGAATTATTCAACCCATGATCTAGAACTAGGAGCCATAATTTTTGCCCTAAAGATTTGGAGACATTACCTTTATGGTAGTAAGTTTACCATTTTCACTGATCATAAGAGTTTAAGGTATGTTTTCGGGCAAAAGGAATTGAATATGAGACAAAGACGCTGGATGGAAATATTTAGTGAGTTTGATTGCAATATCCAGTATCATGCTGGAAAGGCTAATGTAGTAGCTGATGCTTTAAGTCGAAAGTATTACGAAAAGCCAATAAGAGTACGTTCTCTTAAATTAAATCTACAAGTAGATTTAAATGAGCAGATTAGAAAAGCACAAGAATCAGTAATCAAGGACAATACTAAAAAATTGAAAGGTATGATTAAGGAATTAGAACAGGAAACAAATGGAATATGGAGAATCCATAAGGAAAGGATATGGATACCTAAATTAGGAAACCTACGCCACCGTATATTAGAAGAAGCCAATAAGTCTAAGTATACGATGCATCCTGGAAGTGATAAGATGTATCAGGATTTAAGAAAGAATTTTTGGTGGATAGGAATAAAAAAGGATATAGCAACTTATGTTTCTAAATGTCTAACTTGTTTGCAAGTTAAAGCTGAACATCAGAAACCCTCAGGTTTATTGCAACAGTTAGAAATGCCAGTGTGGAAATGGGAATTGATAACAATGGATTTTGTTACCAAATTACCCAAAACAAGGAAAGGTAATGATACAATTTGGGTGATTGTAGACAGGCTAACTAAGTCAGCTCATTTCCTACCAATGAAGGAAACTTTCAGTATGGAACAGTTAGCTAAATTGTATGTAAATGAAATAGTTTCATTACATGGAATTCCTTTATCAATTGTGTCTGATAGAGATAGTCGTTTTACCTCTCATTTTTGGACAAGTTTCCAAAAAACAATGGGAACCAAGCTAAATCTAAGCACAACTTATCATCCTCAAACGGACGGATAAAGCAAAAGGACAATTCAGACAATGGAAGATATGCTTAGAGCTTGTGTAATTGATTTCGGAGGTAATTGGGACGATCACTTACCATTAATAGAATTCTCTTATAATAACAGTTATCACACAAGTATCAATGCTGCACCATTCGAAGCACTTTATGGACGAAAGTGCCGAACCCCAGTCTGTTGGACAGAAATTGGAGAAAAGCAACTATCCGGACCTGAGATAGTGCAAGAAACAACAAACAAGATCATTCAAGTCAAGGAACGACTGAAAGCAGCACACGATCGACAAAAGAGTTATGATGATAACAGGCGAAAGCCGTTGGAATTTCAGGTAGGTGACAAAGTGTTATTAAAAGTCTCTCCTTGGAAAGGGGTGGTAAGATTCATCAAAAGGGGAAAGCTAAGCCCCAAGTATGTAGGACCATTTGAGATTATTAGAAGAATAGGACCTGCAACCTATCAGCTACAACTGCTAGAGGAAATGACAAGAATACATGACGTATTTCATGTATCTAATCTCAAGAAATGCTTAGCTGATGAATCACTAGTCGTGCCTCTTAAGGATATAGAGGTAAATGAACAGCTAAAATTGGTAGAAAAACCTCTACAGATTGAAGACAGGAAAGTCAAGAACCTCAAACACAAGATATTAGTTCTAGTCAAAGTGAAGTGTGACTCCAAAAGAGGACCAGAATACACATGGGAACTTGAATCAGAAATGCAAAGGAAATACCCATACCTGTTCAAGTAGACCTCGAGGACGAGCTCTAAAACAAGGTGGGGAGGATATAACAACCCTCCAAAATATTTTTCGACACCCCTAATATATTTAAACTATCCCAATATGTCTTAGAATGTACCCGTATGTGAAAACCGAGCCTAAATTACCTTACATAATTAAATATTAAATAAAAATCAAATTTACTAGTCGCTCGGGGGACGCGAACGTGTGGCCGAGGAGCTACGCGGGCCGCGACAGCTCAAAGTCAGGGCGAAACCACAGGCCGCCACGTGGCAGCCTCGTGTCACGCCTAGTGGCCGAATTAGCACAGCTAGGGCCTACCCTAGCTGGCCGCGCAGGCCGCGAGAGCCCTGGAGGAGGTTTACGCGGGGAGCGAGAGAGGGACGAATCACAACTATAAATAGATGCAGTTGGTCGTTCATTCGAATTCGCTCACACTTTCTTTTCTCTTTCAAATTTTCACATAGTAGGCATAATCTCTGGGTATAATATCCCCCTAATTAACGAATTTCTGCCCCGTTGTAAGTATTATAACCCCAGTAACGTATTAGATACACTGCTCGATTGATCCAGGGTTCCGTAACGGCTGTCGTGGTTCTGCCCGACGTAGTCGTTGGAATACCGTCTCGGGGAGGGTATTACTAATGTAAATATTGGGTTATTATACTAACACGTGTGCATTTGTGTAATTTATAGATAATCACCAGGAAATCCGTAAAGAATACCTAAGACATCAATGCGAGTTTATCCTCTTTTTGTAAATTGTTTTTGCAAAACCTTTAATATTTTAAAATATAATTAGCAGTGATTGAGTCTTTGTAATTCTTCAATTACTGCCGGTATGTTGGGGTTTTGTATACAAAATGTGGATAGATGTTACCATTAGACAACGAGTTAGCCAATGAGTAATATGACCCACTAGTCAGGATTGACAATACTGAATGAGTAATTGTGTAGATACAAACAATGTGATTGCTCTCAATACTGTTTAATGATAAAATATGTTTTGATTAAACTGGGATTCACTCACCAGTATTTTCCACTAACAAATGTTTTAAAACACGTTTCAGGTAACAAAATGTAAAAGCCAATTAGAAGAAAGCCAGCTGGAGAGCACTGAAGGCTTGGAAAAATGTGGCTATAAAAGTTACCTAAAAGACGATGTTTTAAATTCAATAAAATAGGGTTTATCCCTATAAACATGTTGTAAAAAGAAACTTGGGTTTTACCCATATGTTTAATATTATCAAAGGGTGGTATTTTACTCTGATAAAATATTTCCTAACTACGGTCCTGATGAAATTTCCGCTGCCAAAATGATTAAATACCAGATACCACCGAATTGGCTCGCGGCCGCCCGTTCCCGGGAAACAGGGATCGGGGGTTGCGACAATGTTTTAATAAAGTTAGGCTTTGTTTTTGTTGAACGCAGCCTTATAATTAAATCGAGAGAAACCGGACAAAAACGATCTACTCGATTCAAATTCAATCCGAGCGTGAGCGGTTGTAATTCAATCCGAGCACGAGCAGACCCTCGATCGGATCGGATCGGCTCATGAACACCCCTACTTCAATGTGAATTTTCATGATGGGTGTCGCAACCCCCGACCCCTTGCCCCGGGAGGCGGGCCGCCGCGAGCTTCGCACATTCGGTGGTATCGGTGTTTATTTAATTTTGGCATCGGAATTTACATTAGGACTGTAGTTAGGAAATATTTTATTAGAGTAAAACACCTCATTTTATAAATAGTAAACACATGGGTAAAACCCAAGTTTCTATTACAAACATGTTTGTAGGGATGAACCCTAATTTATTGAAATAAAACTTCTTCTTTATTTAGGTAACTTTTATAGCCACTTTTCCAAGCCTTCAGTGCTCTCTAGCTGGCTTCTATTTGGCTTTCACATTTTGTTACCTGAAACGTGTTTGAAAAACATTTGTCAGTGGGAAATACTGGTGAGTGGATCCCAGTTTAATCAAAACAAGTTTTATCATTTTACAGCATTGAGGGCAATCCAACAATTACATTTGTTTACATCTACTTTAATTACCACCCACGGCACTGTCAATCCTGACTTGTGGAAATGTTACTACTCACAGTGTAGTAACTAATTTTGTATACAAAACCCCAACATACCGACGATAATTGTAGAATTACAAATACTCAATCACAGCTAATTATAATGTAAAACAATTGAGGTTTTGTAAAAACATTTTACAAAACGAAAGGATTACTCACATTGCTAGTTTAGGTATTTACTTGTGACTTCCTTGTTATAATCTATTAATTTAAACAATGCCCACGTGTTAGTATAATAACCCAAATTACATTAGCTATACCCCCCTCCCGAGACAGAACTCCAATGAGGAAGTCAGGCAGAGCCTCGACATGCGTTACGGAGCACTAGATCAATCGGGCAGAGTAACGAATACGTAACCGGGGGTTATAATACTTACATCGAGGCAGAGCTTCACTATTTAGGGGGGGTATTATACCCGATATTACTTCTAATATTCAGAATTTTGAGAGAGAGATTGAAAGTTTTGAACGATTGAAAATGAAACTTGAAGTCGCTATTTATAGGGTCTGATCCGGGGTCTCTCGCGTCCCGCGAGAAAAACACCAAAGGGCTTCGTGGCCCGCGAGCCATCTAGACTAGGCTCTAGCTTGGCTGAGTCAGGGATCTAGCCATGTCGAGTCAATAGCCACGTGTCGGAACCGGGTTGAGCCTGGTGGCACTAGGTCGCACCCCGCGACAACTATACCCATGGGGGTCGCGGCCCGCGAGCGCCCCCTGATTTTGATTTATTTGATTTTTGTAAAAATTAAGGTATTTCGGGCCGTTTTTTTTTCGTATACGGGGTGTACTTTAAAACATATTGGACATGTTTTAAGAATGTAGGGGTGTCGGAAATATTTTAGGAGAGTTGTTATATCCTCCCCACCTTGTTTTAGAACTCGTCCTCGAGGTCTACTGGAACAGGTGTGGATATTTCCTCTGCATCTCTGATTCAAGCTCCCACGTATACTTTGGTCCTCTCTTGGAATCCCATTTTACTTTGACTAGAACTAATCTCTTGTGTTTGAGATTCTTGATCTTTCGGTCTTCAATCTGTAGCGGTTTCTCTACAAATTTAAGCTTCTCATTTACCTCTATGTCCTTAAGAGGTACCACTAATGATTCATCTGCTAAGCATTTATTGAGACTACATATATGAAATACATCATGTATTCCTGCCATTTCATCTGGCAGTTGTAGCAGATAGGCTACGGGTCCTATTCTTCTAATAATCTCAAAAGGTCCAAGATACCTGGGGCTTAGCTTTCCTCTTTTGATGAATCTAACTACTCCTTTCCATGGAGAAACTTTTAATAATACTTTGTCTCCTACTTGAAATTCCAACGGTTTTCGCCTGTTATCAGCATAACTCTTTTATCGATCGCGTGCTGTTTTTAGTCTCTCCTTGACTTGAATAATCCTGTCCGTAGTTTCTTGTACTATCTCTGGTCTAGACAATTGCTTTTTCTCCAATTTCTGCCCAACAAACTAGAGTTTGGCACTTTCGTCCATAAAGTGCTTCGAATGGTGCAACATTGATACTGGTATGATAACTGTTATTATAAGAAAATTCTATTAATGGTAAATGATCGTCCCAATTTCCTCTGAAATCAATTACACAAGCTCTAAGCATATCTTTCATTGTCTGAATTGTCCTTTCGCTTTGTCCATCAGTTTGAGCATGATAAGCTGTGCTTAGATTTAACTTGGTTCCCATTGCTTTTTGGAAACTGGTCCAAAAATGAGAAGCAAAACGGCTATCTCTATCAGACACAATAGATAAAGGAATTCCATGTAATGAAACTATTTCATTTACATATAACTAGGCTAATTGTTCCATATTGAAAGTTTCATTCATTGGTAAGAAATGAGCAGACTTGGTTAATTTATCTATAATCACCCAGATTGTATCATTTCCCTTTCTTGTCTTTGGTAGTTTGGTAACAAAAACCATTGTTATCAATTCCCATTTCCATACAGGCATTTCCAATTGCTGCAATAAACCTGAGGGTTTCTGATGTTCAGCTTTAACTTGTGAACAGGTTAAACACTTAGCAACATAAGCTGCTATATCCTTTTTCATTCCTATCCACCAAAAGTTCTTTCTTAAGTCTTGATACATCTTATCACTACCGGGATGTATCGTATATTTAGACTTATTGGCTTCTTCTAAAATTCAGTGGTGTAGGTTTCCTTGTTTAGGTATCCAGATTCTTTTCTTATGGAATCTCCAAATTCCATCTTTTCCTCGTTCTAATTCCTTAATCATTCCTTTTAATTTTTCAGTATCGTCCTTGATTACTGATTCTTGTACTTCTCTAATTTGCTTATTTAAATCTATCTGCAGATTTAATTTGAGAGAATATACTTTTCTTGGCTTTTCATGATACTTTTGACTTAAAGCATCAACTACTATATTAGCTTTTCCTGCATGATACTGGATACTACAATCATAATCACTAAGAATCTCCATCCAGCGTCTCTGTCTCATATTTAACTCTTTTTGCCTAAAAATGTACCTCAAACTCTTATGATCTATGAAGACTACAAATTTATTTCCATATAAATAGTGTCTCCAAATCTTAAGGGCAAAAATTATGGCTCCTAACTCTAAATCATGGGTTGTATAATTCTCTTCATGATTCTTAAGTTGTCTAGAGGCATAGGCTATAACCTTTTGACGTTGCATCAACACACATCCATAACCTAACTTAGAAGCGTCACAATAAACTACAAAGTCTTCAGTTCCTTCTGGTAACGCTAGTATGGGTGCGTGGGTTAATCTTTGCTTAAGAACTCTAAAGGCTTCTTCCTGTTTTGGTCCCCATTCAAACTTAATTGATTTGCAGGTCAATTTTGTTAAGGGAATGGCTATTCTAGAGAAATCTCGAATAAACCGTCTATAATAACCTGCCAGTCCAAGAAAACTTCTCACCTCCGTTGGTGATTCAGGGACTTTCCATTTAGTAATCGCCTCGATTTTTATGGGATCCACATGAATTCTTTCATGATTAACTAAATGTCCAAGAAATTGTACTTCTTGTAACCAAAATTCACATTTTGAAAATTTAGCATAAAGCTTTTCTTTTCTCAGTAAATTCAGAAGTGTATGCAGATGCGCTGCATGTTCTTCTTTACTCTTAGAGTAAATAAGAATATCATCTATAAAGACAATTATGAATTTATCCAGATATGGTTTACATATTCTATTCATCATGTCCATAAATGCGGCTGGGGCATTGGTTAGACCAAATGGCATAACTGTAAATTCATAATGACCATACCTTGTTCTGAAGGCAGTTTTAGGAATGCCCTCTTCCTGTACTTTTAGTTGATGATATCCTAAGCATAAATCGATCTTAGAAAAGAATCGAGCTCCTTGCAATTGATCAAACAGATCATCGATTCTCGGTAATGGGTACCGATTTTTAATCGTGACCTTGTTCAATTCCCGGTAATCAATGCACATACGCATTGATCCGTCCTTCTTCTTGACAAACAAGATTGGTGCTCCCCAAGGTGATGAACTTGGCTGTATGAATCCTTTCTCCAAAAGTTCGTCCAACTATTTCTTCAATTCCTGCATCTCTGCAGGTGCCAAACGGTAAGGTGTCTTGGCAATCGGTGTTGTCCCTGGTAGTAGGTGAATTCTGAATTCAATTTCCCTATTTGGCGGTAGTCCGGGTAGCTCTTCAAGAAAAACATCTGAGAATTGAGATACTACGGGAATATCTTTCAATTCTTTTCCTTTAGTATTAATGATTATGGAAATCATATATACTAATGATCCTTTCCTTGCATGACTTGCTATTTTCATCATAGAAATGCATTTTGTAGATCTAGTTGGCTTATCTCCTTTAATCGTGATCTTTTCACCTTTTGGTGAATTTACTTGTATTGACTTTTGATCACATAAAATACTGGCTTTATTGGTTACTAACCAATCCATTCCTAATACAATATCAAATCCAGCTAGGTTCATTGGGTAAAGGTTAGCAATAAAATTATGGTTTAGGGTCTATTCTCCATTTGCTGTCTCTACTAGACACTCTTGTTGGAGTTTAGTTAATGGTTGATTAAGAATTTTGAAAAAGGAAGTATTAATAAAACTTTGGTTCGCACCAGAGTCAAATAATACTTTAGCAAAAACATCATTAACTAAAAACGTACTGGCAATCATATCCGGAATCATCTTGGCTTCTTCTGCTGTCAGAACAAATGCTCTAGCATTCTTAGTATTCTTGTTATTCATGGCTGGAGCTAGTTTCGGACAGTTCGGTTTGATATGTCCCTTTTCTCCACAATTGAAGCACACTCCATTACTGGGTTTCTTCCTGCAATCTCCTTCCTTGTATCCCGGTATCTTGCAAAAGTTACAGTAGGTGAAACATTTTCCCGAATGTTTCTTCTTACAAGACTTGCAGTAAGGTGCAGAAGTAGAACCTATACTTTTCCCACGATAGTTATTTCCATAACGAAATTCTTGGGTAAGTTTCTGGACTAGGTTCTTCCTCTGGTTCTCTTCTTGTGTACGTACCAATTCATCAATCAAGGTATTCGCTAGTTCTACAGCTTCTTCTATGGTTTGTGGTCTAGCTGCCTTGACTACATGTCTGATCTCACTGATTAATCCCCAGATGTAACGGGAGATTAATACTGGTTCTGGTGAGGCTAGGGTTGGCACTGTTCTAGCATATTCGAAGAATACGGTAGTGTAACCCTTACAGTCTATTCCAGTCATTCTAAGGTTTAAGAACTTATTAGCAATTTGTTCTTTTTCATTGGGAGGACAGAATTTCCTTTCGACCATGTTCTTAAACTCAGTCCATTCCATATTATAGACTCTGTCACTTCCTCTAGACTGGAGAATAGTATTCCACCATTCTAAGGCTGCATTCTTAAAAAGATTGGAAGCAAACATGATTTTGTCTTCCTCTGCGCACTTGCTTATTTTTAAGACAGCCTCTGTCTTTTCTAACCAGCGTAGAGCTGCAATGGCTCCTTCATTGCCAGAGAATTCTATTGGTTTGCAGGACCAGAATTCTTTATAAGAACAACCATATGACATGGTTCTTTTTCTTTTTGGAGTAGGCAATTGAAGTAACGGTCCATTGTTTACGCTGTGACTGGGTTCAGTAGGTGGTTGTTTACTTCCACTATTATTTTTATTTTCCGCTTCTTTAACAGTTTGGATAGCATCTATAATCCCTTGTGCCACCATATGTTGGATGGCACTATTATCTATTTGGTTTCCGTTATTATCGTTATTCTGGTTTTCCTGATTCACTTCATTGTCCATATGGATTATAAACATTTACCAGGTATTAATATCACAAGATAACATTTAATCCTAACAATTATACAAACAAACACATTGGTCAAAACCGTCGAGCATTGCGACATTCTACTCTTTTTCATATATATATATATATATATATATATATATATATATATATATATATATGCATCTATTACAAGCTGCAACTGGAATTGAAAATATACTACTAGTTATGCATCAGTAGGTATTAGATTATCTATATATATATTATTTTTTTCCAACTACACACGTTTATATATATATAGGGTCAGGATTTAGAGAAAACGGTGGAAAGTGTGAGAACGCTTATGGATCGTCTGATCAAAACAATCTATGGACTAGATTGGCGCGGGGGCGTTTTCGTAAATAACACGAATTCTATTGAGTGAACGCGCTTCATTAAGGGTAAAAAGGTCTTTACACTTCTATACCAAAACGCCAAAGTAATGAATAAAATGCCATTACTGGCCAAAACGCATTCCTATATAAACAAAACATTCTCATACGTAAGAACACGCCTCCCCCAACCTGAAACACCATATTTTCTACTATATACCATTCATCTTACAACGCCAAAATTTCCAAAACATCAAACACACCTACTCAAAAAACGCCATATTTTACTATATACCAATCATCTTAGAAAACGCCAAAACTCTCAAATATCAAAAATTTCCAAAAAATGGACGTTTCTTTCAGATACACTATTTCCTCAGTAAAATGCCAAAAATCGTTTCTTGTATATTCAATATTGTTCTACGCGAAGTTTTGAAGAATGCATTCTTTCCTGAGGTGGTGTGACTCAAATAACATTTTGCTGAATGAGATGGACAAAACTTCAAGAAAAAGATACTGGTGTCAGACTTATGTCATTTTTTGTGTTTTGTTATTGATGAATATTATAATGGCATGAATAGACGTGTAGGTCCCCTAGTCGTATGGATCTTCAACAGAATTGTCTTTCCAATCAAGAGTGCGGAATCCTCTTGATCAGAATATCACAGAAACAAGTAGAAGAACAGAAACAGCAAATCACTT
The DNA here is from genome assembly GCA_030545235.1 of Helianthus tuberosus. Taxonomy (NCBI): domain Eukaryota; kingdom Viridiplantae; phylum Streptophyta; class Magnoliopsida; order Asterales; family Asteraceae; genus Helianthus; species Helianthus tuberosus. The sequence continues at coordinate 9,082,360 of CM060381.1, read as the reverse complement.
TCAAACTGGATCTTTATTGATTATCTATCAAAGTGATTACAATCAATCAAGATCCCTAACCAACACAGAATTTCGTCCAAGCTCTAAGTCTCTCACGAAATTGCTCTCACACAATGCTCTGGCTGATTAACCTAAACCCTAAAGCCTATCCTTGTTTATATAACACAAGGTTTGCTACTTGGGCTAGGATAACCTCATGGACTGCGAATTGGACAGGCCCAATTCGCCCCCCATCACCCAATATGGGTTTTGGTTAGCCCAAACAATACAACTCACTAATACAAAGCTAAACCCGCTAACTGTTTATCGTTTAACTAATTACAAGATATCCAAAGACCAAATCTAAGCTGTTGTCACAAACATGCACCAACAAACTCCCCCTTGACAATAGCTTCATAAAGTAACTTTGTCTTTAGTCATCTTGCAATCTTCATGTAATCTTGCACTGTCTTTGGTCTTTGGATAGCTTCAGCTTCAATAGCTTCTGTCAGCAACAGACTCCCCCTAAGCTGATGCATCCAATCACCAAATCTTCAAAACTTTAGCGTTTGAGTAAACTCCAGTTCAGCATTTGAATAGCAATCTTCAAACTCTTCAACTTTGTCTGCAATGTAGAAAGGAGGTTCTACCATGCATCCAATCAAACTCTCATCTTCACAGCAACTTCTCAGCAACACAGCAACTCATCACTTTAACTTCTCAGCAACATACTGCTTCAATCTGTTTACTATAAAACAAACATCTCGAGAAACCATAAGAATTTTTCAACAAAGTTAAATAAATTATTATTTTTCAAGAGATAGTTAAACTGTATCACAGATTAAGCATTTTCAACTTATCACCAACACGCAAAACTTTTTAATCAGACACCCTATAACCCGCATGATTTAAAATTTTGAACTCACTTTCTAACACCGTTTCCCCCTATCAGTAACAATTCCTCCAAGAATAACAGTTTTCCGTACGTTAAGAATTTTAAACAGAAAAAGACACTATTTTTGTATTTTTATATTTTTCTGAAAGCAAGTAAATAACAAAAGCAATAAACACTCTATTTTTGTGAGAATCACTGGTAAGAAGATCATATCAACAAAATCAAACAGTTTCACACTATTAGATAATTCTTTATTTAATTTTTCGTGAAAAGCAGTCCAAGACGATTACCAGTATGTTTGTCCACTTAAACAAAATGCATGAACATTTCAAGTACCATTACCGTATGATACTTTAAGGTAATTTTATTACTGATATACTAGTGTGTCCCACTTCAGGATATACCCCCGCGATCAAGGTATGCACAAAGATTCATCGTAGTAGGTGAGTATACTGATGTCATCCTTTAAGATATCCTGACAATGTCTAGGTCTGCATATTATCTGTTTTATCATGTTTTGATTGCTTAACAATGAACACCCAAATAAATACTAATCAAATCCTGGAAATATAAACAACACACTCTATCATGCAAGTATCTTCCCTACCACATATTTCACAAGTCCAATCCAGATTTCTGAAATCTTAACTAGGAATAGGTTGAGAAGAGAATAGAATAGATCTTTAGGAGAGATGGTATAATATACAGATCAAATGAGTTTTCTCAGTTTGATATAGGTTTATTGGGTTTCTTTTGGGCACTTGAGGGCCTCTTTCGGGTGTATTAGATCTATAGCGCGACAACGTACAGCTAGGTCAGCATGTATCTGGATGCAGCAGAAGCTGTCGTTGCCTAGCACCTCCAGGTCAGCATATATCTGGATGCAGCAGAGGAGGTACACGACTTTTTTCAGAGAAGATTTCAGAATCAGATCAAAATTGTGTGTATCGGGACAACATACAGACATTCATATAGAAATGAGCTAATTCCAAGTGACTTTCTTTCCTGGGGTCATGTACAATTTTAGTTCTGAACAGAAAGACAGCCAGGATATCCCCAGATGAAATAACAGTATAAAGACCCAAAACTTCTGATTTTGGCAATCTATCAACGCAAGATTTAAGGTCATTAAACCATACACCACTGATGTGTTCCCCACTCATATTCAGTTCATTTAGGTTTATATCACATTGGTAAGTTGATTATTTCATGCTTTTTGCCTACTGGTACATCATATGATGAAGCTGCTATCACACTTAAGCAATTTAATTTCATTTTCAGTGTGACAGTCTAACATGCTGATGTACTATCATTTCTCCGTTTTCACACAGTGATAACTCATTTTTTTATTTTTATTTTTTTTTCAAATTTTTTAATGTTTTTGTATTTTTTATTTTTAAGAAAAGCAATAAACTATTTACAAAAATTCTCATGAAAAACCAGTTATTCAGGATTCCTCATCCCGTTGAGTTTGACTAAATGTTCAAAGCGAGCCCTGTCAAAAGCTTTAGTATAAAGATCTGCCAGGTTATCTAGTGTGTCGACTCAGCACTTTGAACTTCAATTTAAATCAATCAATATAAATATATATCAACAATCTCACATCCCCCTTCATATGCCTAGAGCAGCCATTATCAACATAAGTTGATAATCCTCCTTAGCAGCTCCTGCACACACCAACTAAGAAATTAGTTAGATTGGGGGACCCAAGCCTTAATGGTCTTGGGTCGACCAAATTCACCAACTATTTGAACATCCATCCAATATCCAATATCCATTACTCCTAACTGGAGTCTTGGATCTCAGACCCGTTGATGGAATTTGATTTTGATTTCCATAAGGTCTCTGGTCCTGAGGGTTCCTATATGTATTTGGACTATTTGACCTTTGGAAATTTTGATTTGGGTATCTTGAATTTTGATTCCAAGAAGCATTATTGTTGTAATTTCTAAAGCCATTGTTATAAAAAGTTCGACCACCATTATTTTGGTATCGATTTTGATATTGACCTTGACTTCTGAAATTATTTGAATATCCATTAAAATTGTTCATTCTAGGTGAACTGCTTCTAGGTCTCTCATATCTGCCTGGTGGAGATCTAAGCTGAAATCTAGGTTGATTTCTTTGAAAACGTGGAACTTGTGGAGTTCCTGTTCCAGCCTTATCTACACCAACAGCAACATTCTCTCGTTGCTTAGGAGCATATTTCTTTTGAGAATTTGATCCTTTCTCCTCACTATCACCTTCCTTCACTGGTAATTTCCCTCTCTGTTTTTCACTAAGTTGTGCTTCACTCTTTTTGTTAGGACAGCAGCTTGCTACATGTCCCTTGACGTGACATTTGAAGCACGATCTCTTTCTCGAAGACTTCTTAGCTGGAGTCTCTGAGGTAGATCCCTTATCAGATGGTGATGATCCCTTGGATGAACCTTGTTCAGTTTGCTTGATTTCAGATTTTTCTATGTTCTTATTTTTTGCAAACTCTACATTCGATTCATTTTCAATAATAGCAGTTTCGTTTTTCATATCACTACCTTGAACAAAATTAATCTTTTTGACAAAAGCTTGATTTTTATTCGTAGGCGGTGAATTTTTCCTTTTCAAAGGTTCCCTGTTATTGTTTTCCTTAACCTCATCACTCTCAGATCCATCACCTTGACTTGATGTGGATGCAAAACTACTTGGTGTAGATGCCATAAAGTCTGCTAGCTCATCTTCACTAGGCAGGAATGAATAGTTATGACTAAGAGGAGGTGGAACTTCATTAAAGCCCTGGAAGCCCACACTGGTCTTGTCATTACTTTTCTTTAGCCCACCTATCATGTGTTTCATTACAAAAGACGAATCTCTGAATTGACTCAATTTCTTTTCAAGTTCAACAATTTTGAGTTGTGCATCCGACAACTCTTTGCATTTTTCAGAAATCTCTTTTGTTTTCTCAGCCATCATGTCATGAGCTAAATCTATTACTTGAAGTTTTTCATTTAACTTGCATGTTAAAGCTTCAATTTCAGCTTCACAACCTTTTATCTTCTTCAAGTATGACGATTCATTTCTTTTAGCAAAAAAGCTTGCTTCTTTTATGTTAGACATCTCACTTACCAGACTTTGGTTTTGTGTTGACAACCTGTCAATCTCACCCTGTAGTTCACGACATCTCACACATACAGAATTAGATTGTACCTCTTTCTCATGAACTTCTGAGTTTTCATCAGCAACAACCTGTTCAGCTTCACTCTCTTTCTCTACTTCAGCATCCACTTTTGCTTCAGCATTCTTCACTTCAGATTCAACATCACTCACAGTTGTTTCAGCCTCATCAACTGGCACTATCTCTGCCATGAATGCCTGAGTGGCACTCTCATTCCCCTGATATCGCTTTTGTAATGCATCCCACATATCCTTTGAATTAGTGTACTTTGTGAAGGTATGCTTGATGCTATCAGGTAAGGACGTCTTTATTGCAGCCAACGCTCTTTTTTCAGCCTCATACATCTTTTTATCATCCTCTTTCATGTTCGCATAGTCTGTTCTACGTGGTCTGCCCTCATAATCATGTGTAGGGTTTGTATACCCATCATCTATACAGATCCACATGCGTGCATCCTGAGATTCAATGAAGGATTTGAAGTTATCCTTCCATGTAAGATAATTCTCCACCTTCATCATCTTAGGTGCTTTCAAATTCATCATGTTTGACATTTTAACGTAACAGACTGTTAAAACCGTACAAAATATCTCCGAAAACAGTGGTTACTAACACCGTTAGAATCGTCTCGAAAAGGCGAATCCAACAATATATAATGTCAAAAACCGTATTCGGGATTTTCCAGAGTCTTTTTTTTTTTTTACCGTATTCGGGATTTTCCAGAGTCAATTTGTATTTGCAAAACACTGAAATTTTATCGACGCTTGCCAACTGAAATTCCACCCTGTTAAATTCGCTGGTTTAAGTTAATTTCGCTGGGTCTTGGTTAATTTCGCTGGACAACTAGGTCAAATTCGCTGCTCAACAGTGTTACTTAAATTCGCTGCTAATTATGCTGGTTAATTTCGCTGCTTAATTTCGCGAATACGACGACACGTAAAGTCGCCGAAACCGTGTTAATTTCGCTGTGGAAAATTACACGGTTACCAAAGTCGCCTTTGGATTTATTTCGCCGATTAGTTCGCAGGTCTTATAAATTCGCTGGTCCAGTCTGCGAAATTACTTAAATTCGCCTGTTAAACTTGGAAACTTAATCTGTTCACAATTCTGAAGATTCTCCAACACAAATCTGCAAAATCAGAAAACCTAATCAGCTCAAAATTTTCGAAAATTATGAAGAACAGATTGAAAACCACGAAGAACACGAAGAACAGTCTTCGAATCTTCAAGAGTTTCCAGCCAAAATCCTTCAAGCAATCAACAGAATCTTTCCAGAAATCCTGAAAAACACCAAACAAACAAACCAGAAGATCAAAACAGCCAACAAATTCGAAAAATTATATCAAAAATTTCGAAAATTTCAAAACCCTAATTTTTCAGGTTTTCAAAATTTCGAAAATTTCTTCCTGTTTCTGCAGGCACAATTCTGAACCGAGCCTTCAAGAGCCTAATGCTCTGATACCAATTGTAGGTCCCCTAGTCGTATGGATCTTCAACAGAATTGTCTTTCCAATCAAGAGTGCGGAATCCTCTTGATCAGAATATCACAGAAACAAGTAGAAGAACAGAAACAGCAAATCACTTTCAAACTGGATCTTTATTGATTATCTATCAAAGTGATTACAATCAATCAAGATCCCTAACCAACACAGAATTTCGTCCAAGCTCTAAGTCTCTCACGAAATTGCTCTCACACAATGCTCTGGCTAATTAACCTAAACCCTAAAGCCTATCCTTGTTTATATAACACAAGGTTTGCTACTTGGGCTAGGATAACCTCATGGACTGCGAATTGGACAGGCCCAATTCGCCCCCCATCACCCAATATGGGTTTTGGTTAGCCCAAACATTACAACTCACTAATACAAAGCTAAACCCGCTAACTGTTTATCGTTTAACTAATTACAAGATATCCAAAGACCAAATCTAAGCTGTTGTCACAAACATGCACCAACAAGACAAATGACACTGATGAGTGGTTTGAAGATACATATTCAAACAAAATTCTCATGTCATATTATCGTTCCAAACGGCCACAAAAACACAAGCATGACAAAGCCAAACCACTAGTGAACATGTTTCAAAGAAGAAAGAGACTGATGACAGTGAAGATTTTGAAGATGAATTGTTTCTATTTTCAGTTTTTTAATTTTCCTTTTCTGTTGTTTGTTATGTATTTTTCGACTAAGAATAAAAAAGTTTAATAAAGAGCCAAAAAGTCATAAAGATTGGGAAACGCCATAATGCAGTAAAACGCCAAAAACTCCCAACCTATAATAAAAGTAATTTGGAGAAGTATTATTAAAAGCTAAAAATGGAAAAAAAACACCAAAAAATACTTAAAGCCATTAAAAACTCATAAAAAGCTGAACAAAAAAGAGTACAAAATACACACAGTAACTGAAAAGACGGCTACTTTATTAATATTATTTATTATAAATAAAAATCCTGCCTAAACTACGCGCCAAAAACATCCTATAAGAGAGACGTCTCTGCACAATCAACTAATCACACACCAAAAATAAACGCCATCTTTCCAAGAAATCATTCACTTTAAAACGCCAAAAAAGATACTTAAAAAAGCCACAGATGCAGAACCTCATTTCTTCTATATTGCGTATTGTTCTGAATGAAGTTTCACTGAATGGATTCTACTCTGAGGTGGGTATCTCTATAAGCTTTTGCTGAATGAGATGGACAAATATTCATGAAAAATAGACTGATGACACTGATATGTCATCATGTCACTTTGTTCTTGATGGATATATTGATGGCATGAAGGGATCAATACATTCGAGCAGGCGATGATCTTCAACATGTCACCAAACAAGTATATATCAAACCACAATAAAGGATGCCCAAAAAATAAGCATCTTCTAAATACGGGAGGTATATAGGAAAATAAGGATCTACACAAGGTATTGAAAACGCCAAAAAGGTTAAAGTAGAAGAGGCTGATGATAGTGAAGATTTGGAAGAGAAATTAGATTATAATTTTTATTTTTTTTCATTTTCTATTGTTTGTTATCTAATTCTCTGATTTTATTATCTAATTCTCTACTAACAAAAAAAATTAATTTAAAACGCCAAAAACTACAAACACCAAAACGCCTGATAGTGTGAAAACTGTGAGAACCGATGCTAGCAAAGCACGTTGTTGCTATAATAAAAACGCCAAAAAAATTATTATATTAAAAGCCAATACATGGCAAATTGAAGTTTATCTTTTCAAAACGCCATAATTGTCTGTCACATTATAGGCCTGCATCCTACTTAGTTAAAACGCCAAAATGCTTACTATGATCCTGACTAAAAACAAAAAAAACGCCGCGTATTTGTTAAACGCCAAAAAATGGAAAGGAGATGTGATATATTGCAAAATACATCCTTTATTCGTGTATAGTTTGTACAATTTTCCGTTATTTATAGTTTAGTTTTAGTTCGAATTGTGTGTTATTGATATATTTGCGTTTATCCAGACTTGGTACATAAAGTGCCTGAAAATGGAGTGGAACTGAGCTAAATTGCTGAAACACTAAGTCTTGGAACAAGCTTAAAAGAGTTAGAATAATTTTGAAGAGTTTTGGGATGTTGGAGCTGGAATTTGGACGCAACATTCCGTGAAAAAACGTGTGTGGCGTCGCGCCACGGCTATATCCATGCATCGTCGCGTAGCGCCAAGCTTAAACAATAAAAAAATGATTTTTGACATGGTGGCGTCGTGCCAACAGATTTGTTCTCACCCGTCGCGTGACGCGACGGGGTTGTCTGGCGAGTCTGATTCGTTAATTGTTAGGGTTTGCTATATAATCCAAGTTAATCATCATTAACAAGAACTTACGAATTTGAGAAACCCTAGGCGATTTTCAGAGCAGATTTCACGGTTTTCGGAGTATTTTGGCTTGCGGGAATCATTCGGTTGAAGCTCGGAGCATAGGAAAGAAGATTGTTCGGGTTTTATCTCCCGGTTTTCGTTATTTTCTTGTTTCGATACTTTTACGATGAATTCTTGTTTTGAACTTGTTTTGTTGATTTTAGACATTATGTTTTCAGGCTAAAACCTTCGTTACTACCTAGGTTAGATGCTAGTTTAATAAAGTTTGGATTTTTGATGGTTTTCCATTGTTTTGTTATGGATATATCTTTGAAAGTAAACAATTCTAGAATATCTGATTTGGTGCATATGCGTATTTAATTTTGATTGTTGATTACTTGTTGTTTCACATAAATTTTGGTGGATGTCTTTCATATCGTATCTTTGCGGGTTCGGGTGATCTTTGGGTAAATCAGCCGATAGCCTTAGAAACAGTAATTAAAATACAACTAGAACTAAATATTCTGCTTAACTTGTCGCTAAGAGGCTCGAGTTACTTAGTAGGTCTCGGTGTAGTATATAGCTAAGATAGGTTTTGAGAGAAGTCGATCTTAGTTCCCTAATTGCATCTGAGTCTATTAACCAAGTTAGAATCTAGGATTGCCTTAGACTGTCGCGCTGAGAGGTAGATAGTCGTATTAGGGCACTTTTAGAGTCGTTAGAGGACTGAGAGGAAGTCTAACAATCGGTGTTCACAACAGCCTTGTAGGGTTTCCTAGGTTTCTTCCTAAGAAGGGTCGGGAAGTCTTAGATTGAAATACCTTAGGGTTTAGTACTTCACGATCCCGATTCCATACCACAATAGTACCATTAGAAATCCATTCATAGTTAAACTGGATTCAAGCCTAGGTAGTCGTTAATCTCATTTGAATCAAACCTTAGTTCTTATTTGTGTCATAGTCTAGTTTTATTTCAATTTTAGGATTTTAGTAAACCCCCCCCCCCCTTAAAACACAACAATAGTTAAGTCGTGTCAGTGTCTAGTCTAAATAAAGTCGTTAATGTAATTAATTAGAGTCCTTGTGGGTTCGACATCCGGACTTGCTTTTCTTTACTAGAGTCGACCGGTTCACTTGCCGGTGAGTAGTTTAGTCAAGTTAGAGAGTCTAGATTATTATTACTTGAGTCTAAATTTAGGGTTATTTTAGTTTATTTATTTGAACTACTTATCACACATCAAGGTTTTGGCGCCGTTGCCGGGGATTCTTGGCAATTGCGTTAATTACTTTGTTTGGATTTCAATTGATATCTATTCGTGCTTTTTGTGTGTTTTTGAGTTAGGAGTCCAAGTAAATTTAGTGTCTTTTTATTTTTAGAGTCTTTTGTTGGAGTCGTCTTACTTGTTTGTTCTCGATTTTGCAGTTTATGCCCCACACGCGTTCGCAGGGACCAGTGAAGCCGCCGATCGACAAGTCTTCCTTTTCCACACCCAGTTTACTGGTTAGAAAATCCTCAACTTCATCTTCAGCCCCTTCTGACTCTACACTACAATCTAAACCGCCGAACTTCGACCCCACCCCGAAGTCATCACCCCACAACACCCCACCACCTTCCCGTCCAACTAGTGCACCACCAGTTCACCAAATGGCCGAAAACCAAACTTTCCACCAACGCTCCACCGCGGGTTTTACCGCAAATTCGCCCATCACCATCTCTGAAATCACCAATGACAAGTCCTGGCAAATTCCCTCATACATCATGACCGCCATTAACAACTCTTGTCAGTTCCACGGTCGTGATGATAAGGATGCGCCTGCACATATCAACCGTCTCACCCGTCTGTGTAGCACCTTCGGCATCGAAGGTGTTAATCTTGATGTCCGTTATCTCCAAGTCTTTCCCTTTTCGCTTGCTGGCCGCGCAGCCACATGGCTCGATTCGCAGCCAGCAGGTACTTACACCACTTGGGCTGGACTTAGAGATGCCTTCCTTGCTAAGTATTTCCCACCTGCGAAAGCTTCTCGCCTTCGAGATCAGATCCATTCATTCAGAATGGAACCTGACGAACCATATCACTTAGCTTGGGAGAGGTTTCAAACTTTACTCTCGCGTTGTTCCCAACATGGGCTTTCGGATTGGGCTTTAGTAGAAAAATTTTACAATGGTCTCCCCCCTGAGTGTAAGGCCCGATTCAACACATCTGCAGGAGGCCATCTAATGGGAAAGAAAACTGTGGCCGACTGCAATGATCTCTTTGAGAGCTTTGCTCATGCTGATATAGATCATTGTGCTACTGGCAGGAATTCCAATCATGTGAATACTTCCTCATCTTCTCGAGGAGTAAACCAAGTCGTCTCGGACTCAAAGGTAGCATCTCAACTTGACTATATCACCAAAGAGTTGCTAGAAATTAAGAAGAAAGTCGATAGGTGCGAAGTTTGTAGAGGTGGACATGACACCGTAGATTGCCCAACACTTACCCTAGAACAGGTAGAGTACATAGCAGGTCAAAATAGGGGTCCAACTAATCCGTTCAACAATAGTAACTCCACTTGGCGTGCTAATAGTTATCGCTCTTCAGGAAACCCCCCTGGTTTTCCATCAGGTCAGTATCAAAGCAGGGGGCCGGGTTTCTATTCTAGCGGGGTTTCGGGTCAAACAGGTCAATTTGCTAGTTCAGGTTCAGGTGCACAGTTCAGAGGTGAGGGGTCAAATCAAGAGGTTCAACCTAGGAATGAGGGGTCAAATGGTAGTTTGTCTAGGATAGAGGACCTTCTTACCCGGTTAGTGGTCAAGGACCAGGCCACCCAACGTACCTTAGAAGAACATGCTACATTCCTAAAGAATAACCATTCAAATTTCTTAGATCTTCAAAGGCAAGTTGGGGATATTGCACGCCAGTTGCAAGAACGACCTCTCGGTCAATTTTCGGGAAATACGAAGCCCAACCCATTTGGTACTTTGAAGGCAATTTCGACCCGTAGTGGTAGGACCTTAGGAGAGGTAGTGAGACCCGAGAGTGTTGAGATAGAAGATGAGGAGCCCGTAGATGAAGAGATTGAGATGGAGGCTCCCAGTAAAGTGCAACCTAGGTTAATCCCAGCAAGTACCGCACACACCGGGGGGCCTTCAAGTGAGAAAAGTTTAGGAAAAAGGCCCATACAAGTTGCTCCATCACCCACTGTTGATCTTTCCCGTGCTCCATTTCCTTCCCGTCTTAAAAACCAAACTTATTTCAAAGAGTACAGGAAATTTTTAGAGATCTTTAAGCAACTTAGAATTAACCTTCCCTTCATAGAAGCCCTCCAATCGATGCCTAAATATGCAAACAATTTAAAGGACCTTCTAAAACGCAAGGATAGGTTAGCAGAGGTTTCTAACATTCCCCTTAGTGGGGGTTGTTCCGCCGTAGTCTTGAACAAGGTCCCAGAAAAATTGACGGATCCGGACCTCTTTACCATCCCGTGCTTGTTTGGGAGTGATACCGAGTGTAGGGCCCTAGCCGATTTAGGAGCAAGTATAAACCTCATGCCATATTCCATGTATGAGAGGTTAGTTCTAGGAGAGTTATCCCCTCTAAGTATGTCTTTGTCTCTAGCCGATAGATCAGTGAAGCATCCACGTGGTATAATCGAAAACCTTCTAGTCAAAGTGGATAAATTCGTCTTTCCCGTAGACTTTGTCGTTCTTGATATGGAAGCCGACGAGAAGGTTCCGATCATTCTAGGATGCCCATTCTTGTGTACCGCCAAGGCTATCATCGATGTACTCGACGGTAAAATCACACTCCAAGTCGGTGAGTAGAGAGTTACTTTCGAGATAGCACGCTCCATGGAACACCCTAGTGGTTCCGATGATCTTAGTAGTCCTTGTCATTCGGTCTATTTCATAGAGTCTTTATTATCATGTGTCGACCATTGCTTTGAGTATATTAGTGGAGCCGACTTAGTTGAGGGTAGGTTAGATGAGGTAGTTGAGAAGGTAGAGGAGGTTGTGAGTGAGAGTGAGGAAGTAGAAGAGACCAAGTGGGTCCCCGAAGTGCTAGAGTTGAGTGAGGTAAAAAGTGAGTTTGAGAGTACACCCTTACAGAAACCCGCCCCATTAGAACTTAAGGTTCTCCCATCCCACTTAGAGTACGCTTTCTTAGGTGAGGGGTCCGATTTCCCGTCATTATTTCGTCTGAGTTAGAGGAGGGAGAGAAGGGTAGGTTGTTAGAGGTGTTGAGAGAGAATAGGGAAGCCATTGCATGGCGACTTTCGGATATCAAGGGCATAAGCCCCGCCTATTGTACCCACCGGATACTCATGGAAGATGATTATAAGCCAGTGGTGCAACCTCAACGACGCCTAAATCCGAACATGCAAGAGGTTGTTAAGAAGGAAGTGCTCAAGTTGTTAGATGCCGGGGGTGATATACCCTATTTCCGATTCACCATGGGTTAGCCCGACCCAAGTCATCCCAAAGAGGGGTGGGATGACGGTGATCATGAACGAAAAGAACGAATTAATCCCTTCTCATATCGTTACTGGTTGGCGTGTATGCATAGACTACCAAAAGTTAAATGACGCCACCCGGAAAGACCATTTCCCCTTGCTATTCATTGACCAAATGTTGGAGCGTCTAGCGGGTCAACAATACTATTGTTTTCTCGATGGATTTTCGGGTTATTTTCAGATCCCAATCGCCCCGGAGGATCAAGATAAAACGACATTCACATGCCCTTACGGCACTTATGCGTATCGCCGCATGCCTTTCTGGTTATGCAACACTCCGGCTACTTTCCAAAGATGCATGGTTGCTATATTCCAAGACATGTTTGAAACTTCTATGGAGGTTTTCATGGATGACTTCTCGGTTTATGGTACCACTTTCGATCAATGTCTTCTCAATCTTGATAGAATGCTTAAGAGATGTATAGAGACAAACCTCATGTTGAATTGGGAGAAATGTCACTTTATGGTGACAGAGGGGATAGTTTTGGGCCACAAGGTGTCTAGAGAGGGGATAGAGGTGGATAGGGCCAAGATAGATACCATCAGTAGATTGCCTCCACCTACTAGTGCTAAGTCCGTTCGTAGCTTTCTAGGTCATGCGGGCTTTTATAGGCGTTTCATCAAGGATTTTTCTAAGATTACGCACCCCATGACCCGACTTTAGAGAAAGATGTACCTTTCGTCTTCGACGAAGAGTGCATCAAGGCTTTTGATTTTTTGAAGGAGAAACTCGTTAGTGCCCCTATCCTTGTTTCACCTGATTGGAGCTTGCCTTTCGAGCTCATGTGCGATGCAAGTGATTATGCCGTAGGTGCGGTCTTAGGTCAAAGAGTCGATAAACATTTCCATCCAATCTACTACGCGAGCAAAACTTTGAATGATGCTCAAGAGAACTATACCACCACGGAAAAAAAGCTATTAGCCGTAGTGTTTGCGTTTGATAAGTTTCGCTCATATCTCGTGCTTTCCAAAACCACCGTATTCACCGACCACACCGCTTTGCGCTTTCTATTCCAAAAGAAAGACGCGAAGCCACGCCTCATTAGATGGATTCTTTTGCTCTCCGAGTTCGATATCGAAAATAAGGATAAAAGGGGAGCGAAAAACGTGGCCGCCGACCATTTGTCACGCTTAAAGGATCCTAAGAGAGAGGAGGTTCGTGAGGATTCCATAGGAGACACTTTTCCTCATGAAACCATAGACTTTGTTAGTGCCGAGGTAGAGGGTTTGCCATGGTATTCGGATTTGGCAAATTATTTAGCAACCGGCGATACTGTGAGGGGTATGTCCTACCAACAAAATAAAAAGCTTCTTAGGGATGCTAGGAAGTACATTTGGGATGACCCGTACCTATTTAGGATAGGTGGAGATCGAGTGCTTAGGAGATGTGTTTCAAAAGAGGATGGGATGGACATCCTTAGACATGTGCATGAGGGTTTAACGGGAGGCCATCAGGGGCCAAATGTGACGGCACAAAAGGTTTTTGATAGTGCCTTTTATTGGCCAACGGTAGTTAAAGATGCCATAGAGTTTGTTAGGACATGTGACCGTTGCCAACGTACCAGAAACATCTCATCCAAGGACGAAATGCCCCAAAATCCCATCCAAGTTCTTGAAGTATTTGACGTTTGGGGTAATGATTTCATGGGACCTTTCCCCTCATCGAGCGGGAATAGGTACATCCTCGTGGCCATTGACTATGTCTCAAAGTGGGTGGAAGCTCAAGCTTTGCCCACTAATGATGCACGAGTGGTGGTGAGATTTCTTAAGAATTTATTCACACGTTTTGGAGTCCCTAAAGCTATCATAAGTGATCGTGGTACGCACTTTTGCAATTCCGCAATGGAAAAGGCTCTTGCGCGCTACGGTGTCACTCACCGTCTTTCCACCGCATACCACCCGCAAACTAGTGGCCAAGTAGAGAATGCAAACCGAGGGGTGAAGAGAATCTTAGAGAAAACGGTAGGAAAAAGTAGAAAGGATTGGTCAGAAAAGCTCGACGATGCTTTGTGGGCATTCCGCACCGCCTATAAAACACCGTTAGGAACAATACCCTTCATGATTGTGTATGGCAAAGCGTGCCATCTTCCGGTAGAGTTAGAACATAGAGCTTTGTGGGCATTGAAAACCGTTAACCTCGACTTTACCAAAGCCGCAAGAAGGAGGTTCTTCCAAATCCATGAATTGGAAGCTTTAAGGGATGCCGCCTATGAACGATCTTGGAGTATTAAGGAAAAGACTAAGGCGTTGCATGATAGGAGGTTGCGAGGGTTGAAGGAGTTTAAGGTAGGTGATAGAGTGCTCTTATTCAATTCAAGATTGAAATTGATAGCGGGGAAGTTGAAATCAAGATGGACCGGACCGTACGTGGTAAAGGAGGTGTTTCCATACGGTACCGTCGAGTTATATGACGAAGTCGATAAAGGTGTGTGGAAGGTAAACGGTCATAGATTGAAGCATTATTTGGGGGGTCCCATTGATACTTCCGATGAGGAAGAAATTCCTTTAGAGGACCCACCCACCTTCACCGAGCAGTGAGTAGAGAAAAGCCTCGTTTGTAGAGTATGTACCGTTTGTAAATTTCGTGATTTTTCGTGTTTCTCGTAGTTTTTCGTGTTTGTGTTTTGTGTGTTTGGGAAATTTTGCAGGAAACGTACAATTGAAGAGCTGAATTTGCGAAGAAAACGTCATTCCAGGTAAGTCCCATACTTAGAAAAAATTTGGGATGGTTTGGGGAAGGTTTGGTAAGACTTAGAAATTTTTCTAAGTCCTAAAACATGAAAATTTTCGAAACATTCTGGTCAAAATTGACCGTCGCGTCGCGCCACCAAGAAACACAACACCCGTGGCGCAGCGCTACCATAGAGGTCAACTATAAACCCTTTTGAACCCTTTCAAACAGTTTTGGACCCCAAATGCTGAACCTTTTTACCTTAACCCAGCCGTGGCGCTACGCCACGGCTCACCTCTATTCCCTTGGCGTGACGCGACCTAATAAAAATCGAATTAAAACCTTTTCACTCGCCTGCTACCCCCAAACACCCCAAACCCTTTTCCTTTTCTTTCTCCACCGCCGATCACACACAACCCACCTTATCTCCTCCATTAATTCACCGATCCCCACCATTTTTTCTCCGTTTGAACCCCCCTTGTGACCGGTTTTCCTCACCAAACAAAACCCCCATCAAGTATTCACCGTATATCCATCACATCGATTCGAATCGAGACTCACCCATCACTAAAAATTTCATCTTTCTCTTGCAAACTCAACGATTATGGTATGTTTCTTCGCATTATTCTATTATCTTTGCTGATTAGAGTCTTGTCTTGCTTTGTGGTGTCGGTTATTGGTCAGTTGAGTCGTAGTGTGTCGGGTCCATAAGTACAAGTTGAGTTGAGTCTTTGTTTGATTTAGTATTGATGTTTGATTAGTTTCGAGTCAGCTGAGTCTAGTTTTGTTCTAGTTGTTTTTGTGGTCTGGTGTCTAGGGTCCGTTAGGTCTCGTAGTGTCGAGTCGGTCCTTGGTGAATCGTGTAGGGTTGATTCGAGTCTGTTGGTGCTGGTGTTAGTTGGTTCATGTTGAGTCGGTAATTCTCCCCTTTCAGTCGAGTCAATGGTGAGTCCTTTGTTTAGTTGTTCGAGTGAGTTATTGGTCGTGTCGAGTCCGTTAGTCGAGTTTGCTAGTTTGGTGTTCGTCGGTTCAGTTGACGTTTTGGCATGATAGGTCAGCTGAGTTGATTCACTTTAGTTGGGTCATTCTTGTGGTCAGTACCTTAGCTTAATTGTCGTTTGAATAGTCCAATGGGGTGAGGATGGTTTTGGTTTGGGAGTCCTAGCTTGTGATAGTATATTATCTTATGAGGACATTGCCATCTTGCTTGTTTGTTGCACATGGTGAAATACACAAGTACTTGCATTTGTTCGTGGGTGCGGATGGTGTCGGGTTGGGTAAAATACCATTGCTTTGTTGAATTTTGATTGGGATTGCGACATTTAAAGCTCCGATCTTGTGCATTAAAACTGAATTTTTGCGTTCGAAAGAAACCTCCTTTAACTAGGCGGAATTTTTCAACGCTTAATTTGTTTTAAAAATTACTAAATGGCTGAATTTTTAAGCGCGGATTGGACTTCAATGTCATTGTTCGGCACTTTGGCTTTTAATTGGGACAATTAAAAGTGCCGATGGGGGGTAGTGTACATTGAGTCTAGTTTAGTGTTTTCGCGTCGTCTTAGTGTCGTTTTTAGCCTAGTTTTAGTCGTAGTTAGTTGTTTGGGTTTACTTGCACGTACAAGTGGTTTAAGCTCGCCCGTACTCAATCTCCATTCGGGAGAGTTTAACTATCATTTAGCAATTGTAAAAAGGTAACCCGTTTGTTTTGGAATTAGCCGCGAATGAAATGCTATACGGCTAATCTTTCTTTTTCAAAAAAAATATAAAAATCCAAAAAAATATAAAAAATTCAAAAAATGAATAACAATTATAAAAATGAAAAATACCAAAAATAGTTTGTTATTACTGATGGTTTTCCTGTTTTGTCATGATTTAAATTTATTTTGCAGACATGGCGAGCAGTTCTCGTCGAGGTAGGTCGCGGAAGACAGGGGCGGGTCAATCGGCACCGCAATAGGATCCACCTCAGGAGGACCCGGTTCAACAGGAAACACCGATCATTCAGATAGCTGCCGATGATCATAAGCTGAGAAAAATCGAGTATCAGTCGGCTTTCAATTTTATTCCGGATAGGAAAACACATAGAGCTGATCACCCGATTTTGAAGTTTGAGCCAAGTACAACAGAATGGAATAAGTATGATAAACTAAAGAACACTGATTTGCTTCAGCACCGAGTTATAGATTGGCTGTGGTTGAGTGAGATAGGCTCGAAGCAGGAGGTGATTGATCTTTTGGGTCAGAGGTTGATTGATGCGTTGGAGTTTATAGAGCCTCAGTATGAGGAGCTGGTGCTAGAGTTTCATAGCACTTGGGCGCATAAGGAGGGAAAGTTCGAGCAGGGCACAGCGGTGTCGTTCAGCTTAGGCAGGTAGGTGTATGAGATGAATATGGCGAGGTTTGCCATAGTTTCGGGGTTGTATACTGAGGAGGAAGTGAAGAGTCCGGAGTTTGTTACTTGTTTGCGGGGTGTTTATACTAAGCCTATGGATTGTGGTGTTGGTGCGGCTGAGTTGAAAGAGTTCTGGAGTACGATTTCTGATTACCCGTTCACAACTACGAACCTGATCACTTCGGTTCGCAACCCGATTTATAGGTATGTGCTGAAGATTTTATCTACGACGTTGGTGGGTCGGAAGTCGGGGGAAAACAAGGCAAATTGGATAGAGCTATTCATTCTGATGTGTAGGGTACAGAACAGGGAGATGAATCTGGCTACGGTTTTAGCAGATTCTTTTAGTAGGAGTCGTAGAGGTGGTCCTCAGGCTGGTTTGGATATGGGCCCCTATATTACTCGGATTGCAACAAATTTGGGGGTGTTTACCAAATATCGCCCCGAATTTTTACATGAGGGGCCCAAGACGGCGACATTTGGAATCAAGGAGTTGCAGCAGGCGGGCATAGTGTCATGGCAGGAGCCTTACGGCTGGGAGCCGATCAGGCAGGGTCCACAGGTGTAGCCTCCAGCGGGATATCCAGCTGAGGATGTTATGCTTCAGATTGATCCTACACATAGGCAGCGGCCGCCTCAGAGACACGAGTTGCCAGCACACCAGTATCCACGCAGACAGCCACCACCTGCACCTCTTACCTTGGAGTCATTCTCTGTGTATGTGGAGCAGAGGTTCGACAGGTTGGAGCACCTTATTTTGACAGGTCAGGATAGGCAGGAGGATGCCCTCCGATACATCATGAGCAGGCATAGTATGGGGATCCCAGATTTCTTCCAGTCGAGGCAGCAGGGTAGCTCGGCTGGTACTGCTGAGAGGTTTGATCCGATTCCCCCGATTCGTGTATTTGGAGAGGGCAGTTCAGGTGCAGGTGGTCGAGAGGAGAGCAGTCAGGAGTCGGATAGCGAGTATGACGAGGATTAGTGTGGGGATAGCATGAGGTTGCAGGAGCAGCAGCTGACTATTATATCTTTTGTTGATTATTTTTCTTTTATGCTGTTTTTGATCCTCATATTTTTGGTCTGTACAGATATTTATACACGTTAAACAAGTTGGTTTGGGAGGTTGGGTTGGTTGATGTTGGAACTGATGATCTTTTGATGATGATATATATTATCATATGTTTTGGTAGTTGTGTTGATGATTGATAGGTTGATTTATAGCTGCTTTCGTTCGCGTGTCCGAGGTTAGAGTTGTTTGCTGGGCGTGTTTTGAATTGGAGGGCTTATGTGGAAATGACTGGCACTTTGACAGTCTCACATATTCAGCTAAGTCGTTTCCCCTTTTGTTGTTGTATTTATTTATTTATTTATTTAGTTAGTTCGTTAGTAGTTGTTTTTAGGTAGTTTGGAGTTGTATTTCCGTTCTTGCATTAGGGACAATGCAATCTTTAAGTGTGGGGATGTGATACATGTAAATAATCGAGTCTTATATTGAAAAAATACAAAAAAAAATTAAAAAATTCGAAAAATCCAAAAAAATTAGAAAAATTAGAAAAATGTTCTTTGAAATGAGAAGTTTGCATATTTAAAACGGAAAATTATAGAAAAGATGAATTGTTTCTTGGGTTCGAATAATAATAATATGAGATTATAATAAATCGAGCTTGCGTCTAGTTAGGGATATGTGGATAGGCCCGGGTTTGGTTTTAAGTCCCTTTGAGCTAATATACCTTAATTGTCGGTCTGCTAGTGGGTTTTCGCCTGGGAGATATGGGAAATCAAAACTGCCGATAATAGTATAAGGGGCACCGTTATAAGTTAAAACTGTTAGAGTTTGTGATCATGAGAAAAATAGGAAAAAATAAAAAGTGAGCTAGAAACTGAATGAAAGTAGCGCATTCCTATGTAGTCTGGGTTGGGGATAGTGACTTTACAACCGGATTACCGCTAGGGTGTGTGAAATGACTGTGCAAAGAAAAGTAAAAAAGTACCGAAGCTTAAGTAATCCGAGTTGGGGATAGCGACTCTACAGCCGGAATGCCTCTTGGTTAGGGAAAGCATCGTCTACGATCATGAAAAGAAAAAAAAGAGAAAAAATGAAAAAAATGGAAAAAGAAAAAGTTTGATCATAAACTCTTGTGGTTTTGATATAAGACGGTTAGGAATTGGTCCAGTGATCGTTCCTTTAGTCCTATAAGCTTGAGGTGGGAGTAGGTGGACTGTAGATTCTAGTGTGAGGCCCTAGGTAGATTGACCGCACTTAAATTAAATTCACATGATAAGGGTTTATGATCGGACTTGGGTTTAAAGGGACAAGTATATTCGCAATCGCGGCTAACGCAAGCATTGGTTTTAATAAGTTATAAATAATTTTTTACCCAAGTGATCATTCGTCTCTGATTCCGTTGCATAATTCTTTTTCGAGGACGAAAAAAGAGTAAGTGTGGGGATATTTGATGTATTGCAAAATACATCCTTTATTCGTGTATAGTTTGTACAATTTTCCGTTATTTATAGTTTAGTTTTAGTTAGAATTGCGTGCTATTGATATATTTGCGTTTATCAAGGACTTGGTACATAAAGTGGCTGAAAATGGAGTGGAACCGAGCTAAATTGATGAAACACTAAGTTTTGGAACAAGCTTAAAAGAGTTAGAATAATTTTGAAGAGTTTTGGGATGTTGGAGCTGGAATTTGGACGCAACATTCTGTGAAAAAACGTCTGTGGCGTCGCGCCACGGCTATATCCATACATCGTCGCGTAGCGCCAAGCTTAAACAATAAAAAAATGATTTTTGACATGGTGGCGTCGCGCCACCAGATTTGTTCTCACCCGTCGCGCGACGCGACGGGGTTGTTTGGCGAGTCTGATTCGTTAATTGTTAGGGTTTGCTATATAATCCAAGTTAATCATCATTAACAAGAACTTACGAATTTGAGAAACCCTAGGCGATTTTCAGAGCAGATTTCACGGTTTTCAGAGTATTTTGGCTTGCGGGAATCATTCGGTTGAAGCTCGGAGCATAGGAAAAAACATTGTTCGTGTTTTATCTCCCGGTTATCGTTATTTTCTTGTTTCGATACTTTTACGATGAATTCTTGTTTTGAACTTGTTTTGTTGATTTTAGACATTATGTTTTCTGGCTAAAACCTTCGTTACTACCTAGGTTAGATGATAGTTTCATAAAGTTTGGATTTTTTATGGTTTTCTATTGTTTTGTTATGGATTGATCTTTGAAAGTAAACAATTCTAGAATATCTGATTTGGTGCATATGCGTATTTAATTTTGATTGTTGATTACTTGCTGTTTCACATAAATTTTGGTGGATGTCTTTCACATAATAAATTTGTGTTGATTATTCGTATCTTTGCGGGTTCGGGTGATCTTTGGGTAAATCGGCCGATAGCCTTAGAAACAGTAATTAAAATACAATTAGAACTAAATATTATGCTTAACTTGTCGCTGAGAGGCTCGAGTTAGTTAGTAGGTCTCGGTGTAGTATATAGCTAAGATAGGTTTTGAGAGAAGTCGATCTTAGTTCCCTAATTGCATCTGAGTCTATTAAACCAAGTTAGAATCTAGGATTGCCTTAGACTGTCGCGCTGAGAGGTAGATAGTCGTATTAGGGCACTTTTAGATTCGTTAGAGGACTGAGAGGAAGTCTAACAATCGGTGTTCACAACAGCCTTGTAGGGTTTCCTAGGTTTCTTTCTGAGAAGGGTCGGGAAGTCTTAGATTGAAATACCTTAGGGTTTAGTACTTCACGATCCCGATTCCATACCACAATAGTACCATTAGAAATCCATTCATAGTTAAACTGGATTCAAGCCTAGGTAGTCATTAATCTCATTTGAATCAAACCTTAGTTCTTATTCGTGTCATAGTCTAGTTTTATTTCAATTTCAATTTTAGGATTTTAGTAACCCCCCCCCCCTCTTAAAACACAACAATTGTTAAGTCGTGTCAGTGTCTAGTCTAAATAAAGTCGTTAACGTAATTAATTAGAGTCCTTGTGGGTTCGACATCCGGACTTGCTTTTCTTTTCTAGAGTCGACCGGTTCACTTGCCGGTGAGTAGTTTAGTCAAGTTAGAGAGTCTAGATTATTATTACTTGAGTCTAAATTTAGGGTTATTTTAGTTTATTTATTTGAACTACTTATCACACATCAAGATGTGACACGCGTTTAAAAAAAAAGAATATGAAAGGACAAAAAAGCCCCTCCGCCCTTCTCTAAGCGACGTGACACGTGTTGGGCCAGGAAGCGTTCTCACCATTCTCACACTTTTGAGCGTTTTCTCCTGATCCCGTTTATATATATATATATATATTACTATTATTACTATTACGGGTTAAACTGCATTTCCCGCTCGTCGTACTTCCAAACGAGCTTCTCTCCTATCCCTTTTATCCTCTCTCCTTCGTCTATCAACTCCTCACCGTACAGGCGGAGTTCCTAAACATTCTCATCACTCATGGGTGGTCGTGGTGCAGGTACTGGGTCAGGATACTTAGGTAAAGGTTCTCCATATGGGTATGGGTTTTCTAGTATTTCGCGAACATACTGGTCAACATCCCAATATGGATCTAGAGGGTAAAGGTTTGGGTATGGTGCTAATGGGTTTGGCATGGGCTCCTCCTGTGGGTAGAGTGATAATCCCTATGGTTATCATTCCACGCATCATATGCTAAGGGATTGGGTGCTGGAACTCTAGGTATCTCATCAGGGTTAAAGGATGGTATGGGAACTGGTTCTTCTTGGTTGGGTTCTATTTCCATTGGCTGAGTTGGAAATAGTGGTAGTGGTTGTGGTGCAATGATTTGCTCTAGGTTTGGGTCTGCGGCAGTAGTAGCTAGTATGTGAAAGTTGGCCAATCTCCTATTGATTATGTCCTGGGTTTGGGTGTTCATCTCCCTATTTGCTGCTGCTAAAGCCCTTTGCTGAGGTAACTTTTTCATTCCCTTCCTACTCTCATGGGCTCCCCGACTGAACCATCCCCTCTTTTTGGTAGGGAATGGTTCTTCGGATTGCGCTTTAAAGACGAATATCCCCTCTTCGGTGTCAGCTGAGTACCCCGAAGGAGTAGGCTGGGAAGAAGTTCCTTCATCTCTAGGAGAATTAGACAGTTGACGATAAGCGTCTGACGGACCTTGATCACTCATACTGTAAACTAACAGATTGTCAAATAACACAAAACAATAATATACACGTATGCACATAGTCACATAGATTATTTCCTAACAGAATTGACAATTCCATTGTCAGCAGAACACTTATGTGGCTCAAATCAGTGGCTGTAGCTCTGATACCACCTCCTGTCGCCACCTCCGACCCCTTGCCCTGGGAGGCGGGCGACCGCGAGCTTCGCACATTCGGTGGTATTGGTGTTTATTTAATTTTGGCAGCGGAATTTACATCAGGACCGTAGTTAGGAAATATTTTATCAGAGTAAAACACCTCATTTTATAAATAGTAAACACATGGGTAAAACCCAAGTTTCTATTACAAACATGTTTGTAGGGATGAACCATAATTTATTGAAATAAAACTTCTTCTTTATTTAGGTAACTTTTATAGTCACTTTTCCAAGCCTTCAGTGCTCTCCAGCTGGCTTCTATTTGGCTTTCACATTTTGTTACCTGAAATGCGTTTGAAAAACATTTGTCAGTGGGAAATACTGGTGAGTGAATCCCAGTTTAATCAAAACAAGTTTTATCATTTTACAGCATTGAGGGCAATCCAGCAATTACATTTGTTTACATCTACTTTAATTACCACCCACGGCACTGTCAATTCTGACTTGTGGAAATGTTACTACTTACGGTGTAGTGACTAATTTTGTATACAAAACCCTAGCATACCGACGATAATTATAGAATTACAAATACTCAATCACTGCTAATTATAATGTAAAACAATTGAGGTTTTGTAAAAACATTTTACAAAAAGAAAGGATTACTCACATTGCTAGTTTAGGTATTTACTTGTGACTTCCTGGTTATAATCTATTAATTTAAACAATGCACACGTGTTAGTATAATAACCCAAATTTACATTAGCTATACCCCCCTCCCGAGACAGAACTCCAACGACGAAGTCAGGCAGAGCCTCGACATGCGTTACGGAGCACTAAATCAATCGGGTAGAGTAACTAATACGTAACCGGGGGTTATAATACTTACATCGAGGCAGAGCTTTACTATTTAGGAGGGTATTATACCCGATATTACTTCTAATATTCAGAATTTTGAGAGAGAGATTGAAAGTTTTGAAAGATTGAAAATGAAACTTGAAGTCGCTATTTATAGGGTTTGATCTGGGGTCTCTCGCGCCCCGCGAGAAAAACACCAAAGGGCTTTGCGGCCCGCGAGCCATCTAGACTAGGCTCTAGCTTGGCTGAGTCAGGGATCTAGCCACTTCGAGTCAATAGCCACATGTCGGAACCGGGTTGAGCCTGGTGGCACTAGGTCGCGCCCCACGACAACTATACCCAAGGAGGTCGAGGCCCGCGAGCGCCCATGATTTTGATTTATTTGATTTTTGTAAAAATTAAGGTATTTCGGGCCGTTTTTTTCGTATACGGGGTGTATTTTAAAACATATAGGACATGTTTTAAGAATGTAGGGGTGTCGGAAATATTTTAGGAGAGTTGTTATAATGGGTGCTATATTTAGGTAATTACGTTTCGATGTTCAACCGGGAAGCCACCAGAATAACGTACTATGTATCAAAAACATATAAACCAAGTGCATGTAACTCCCAACTATTATGAACATTTGGATGGATAACTGTCACAAAACTAAGGGCACACGGGGTGGTCCGTTATACCACCCCATCACTCGTTAAACAAGAACGAAACACCGCCGCCGGCCTAAGTATCACTCGTTAAAAAAATAACGAGTTGAATAAATAACGCGTGAAACTTGAATGTATCATTGTTTGCATGCTTGACACCTATGCTCTGACCCATTGCATGTCTTGTTGACCACCTTTTTTTGACACGTGTTTGACCCACTGCATTTTTGTGAGATTAATATTTTTAAAATTTGGGAGTGATAGAATTTCATCACTAGTGATACCACCCCGCCTACATTTCTATCACTAGTGATAGAATATTGGGTGCTGACATGGCATGATTTGATTGGATAGTGGGAGTGATAGAAACTATCACTAGTGAACCACCCCCCTCCCCTAATGAACAAAATGGACTATGTAAAACAGGCATTATCATGCAATAACCTTATATTTTGATACAAACAACATATAGATTATAGATAACATAATCTAATCCGTCTTAACAACATACGAATATGCTAAAAGATCATTTGTAAAAGAGAGTTATCTGAAGTGGCGGACTCATTATTCTCTTACTCATGTATTTATAAAAAAAATGTATAGTGAATCAGTGTCATGTCATCTTAGTGTTAAATACATAAATATAACATATAAAAACAAGTATCGAATATTTTAGAACGCATAAAAGAATTTTTACCTGTGTCGTGTGACACTTGTGTTTAGTACATTGGTACACCTCTGGATAGTTTACACATACAAGTACATGTATTTTTTGTTTAAACATCAAAATTGATGAATTGTTATCTACATTTTTCGACGAATTAATCCTAGTATCGCTACTAAAGCCATTACGAATATATGATCTACATGTGGCTCAATGGTCACGAACAATACGTCTTCACCCAATGCGACGCCTGACGACGATAGTTTTCTTTGCATCTGCATCACGAAACAAAGCTAATTGTTATTCATAACAGAATAAAACGTGATCCATGTAAACATACAACTTTAATTAACCACGTCTCACCACGGCCATGATTTGTCCTTCACCATCAAATATCTTGAACTCTAAGTTATGAACCGATCCTTCCATTCTATGGTTCGAGCTACTTATATTTTGTGCTTCGTTGGTTCCAACCAAAATATCATAAACCGAATCGTTATTGAAAAATCCAAAAGCTTTTCCAACTTTAAACCATGGTATCCGAGAATCTTTATCGTTATAACAATCCCAAAGCCCAAACCGCAGTAATTTCTGTAACATAGTTTGAACATAAAAGTATTATTTTGATATCATTTTAAAAAACAAAAGAATTTATATTTGGTGATAAATTAAATTCATCGCAAAATTTGTAGCTCTTATGTAGTGACTTTATTTATTACAAAATGAAAAACATGTTATAAATGATTTTAAGAACCATCATTAATTGCTTTCATTACAAATACTAAAAATCAATTTGTGATGTCACAAGTTGCAATTATCTTAATAAATCATAAAATTCGAATTTACCTTTCGAAGTATCGTGCATACAATATTTCCTCGAAGATCCATCAAATAAACTTCACTTCTACACTTGCTATCATAGTTATCTATACGAAAAACGACTTCTCCATTGGAATCATAAACCGTATACCCGTTAGAGTTTAATACAAGTGACTTCATCCATATAGTGTATGTTTCTCTTTGGGTTGAACAAGAAGAAGATGAAGAGGGTATACAAGGATGCACTTTAGCCATTTTAGGAAGAGAATTTGGTATTTCAGGTATGCATCAAGCAGCATCCATTTATTAATTTATATATATCTTCCAAAATACACAGTGATGGGTTTCAACTATTTAATAATAAAAATGGCAATGTTTAACTTGCACTTTTTGCTTTAAAACAATCTAATATAGAATATTTTAGAAAAGTGAGTTTGAAATTGAACTTCTATATTTGAAAAAATATTTTCCGATATTTAATTAATAGAAGTCTAAGAGTTATCATTAAATTATATGTCAAATTCAACTTTGTACTAGTTTTGTATTTGTTTTTATTATCTTTTTCTCACTAAATGTTTGATATAATCAGAAATATATCACATTTAAAATATTTTGGGCATGCTTGTTTGTAGAAACAAGGGATAATTTACAACTAGGGATATGTTATTTTAGGGGAGGAAACTATAGTTATATAAATATATATGTATGTAGATTAATTAATGTATAATAAACGAGTCGAATCTGATTAGAGCTCGAGCTTGAAACAAGTCAAACTCAAGCACTCATAAGTTAAATAAGTTGAGCTCGAGCCTAGGCGAGCTCCTGACTCAACTCAGCTCGTTACACCTCTACCTATAAACACCAAACATTCCCTTCTCTTAACTATCTCTCATCGCTTAATTCCGTCTATAGATAAAATAAAATGCAGGATCAAGATTTATACAACCACATGTAATTAAGTATATGTTCATACATAACGATTATCTATTAGCCAGAAAGAAACAAAATTTATTAATTTGGTATTTGTTTTATTCGAAGTTTGTTGTTTATACCACTTAGTTTAATACCCTGAAGATAAAGGAGATTCTTAATAATCTATTTAACTGTGGAGAGTGAGTCTTTGCGTCATCTTATGATTAATTTATGTGTGGTGGGATGCTTATCCATCCAGAAAAGACTTGTGACGATACATGTTAGTATCATATTATAGTTTTTATATATGAAAAAAGGTTATTTATGTAAATAAATAATTACAAAATCATCAAGTATGAATACAAAATAATTATATGACATATACGTTATGTGTACCAAGTAATTTATTTTTATGTACGAAACTTCTTACAAAAATTAAAATGATTTAAAATTTACTGATAGTTGTACAAATGAACAAACCAAAATTATAAAGCAGGGTTAAAATAAATAAGATGGTATATATGAAAATCCACATACATTACATAACTTTTGAAACACAAAACAAAGCATTTTTCATTATTTACATAAAACTTACTATATCCCTTCTAGTTTGTTAATCTTTCAGCTAACTAGTTTATCTTCTAATGGTATTTGACTATGGAACTTTCATTCACTTTGATTATATGAGGCGTCGTCAGCTAATATATATTTTTTGGAACGACAATATACACGATGTCTAGTTCTAAATCATCTAAAATCCACAATTTGAATACTCACCACTTGGTTGAAATGAATTCAGTAATGCCATTAGGCAAAATTTTAACATACAAATAAAAAGTTTTGTTTTCGTATATAGATAACTAGATGTATATATAACATTTAAGTATTTTTACTAGATTTTGACAATTTAAGTAAAAAAAATAAAACAAAAAACATGCCTTTTGATACTAGGGAACAACCCTATTACAAATGACCTTTCACACAAGACTTTAGGCAGCAACGTTAAACAATGTCTACTGGCCCTTGTATGAATCATGCTACATACAAACAAAACATTGTCTATATACTACACTATGAATCACTATTTCAATACTTAAACTTCTTTTTATTTATTAAAACATGAATTTCATTCTTTAATCACAAAGCATGTAAATCATATTGCGTGCATGGTTGAAATTCTACACCTACCTCTTGGAAATCTATGGATAATTAGATTTAGTAAAACAATTATATAAAGCTTGGAAATTATAATCTTTCAGAAAAATATTACAATAGAAGATAATTACATGCATTAGTGGAAGAGAAATATAAACATTTAAAAACCGTATTATATATCACATTACACATTTAAGAGAAATATAAACATTTAAAAGTTATATGCATTGCATATGAGAAGATTGAAGGGACATGAAAATTAAAATGTATTTAAACGTTTTATTTAAAGGGGCACATGTTTTTTTTATGTTCTAGAGGATGTTGCAATACAAAATTTTCAACGACCCCACTTCTTAGACCAAAGCCAAACATAGACTTTTATTTAAAGGGGCACTTTTTTTATGAAGTGTATAGTGTTAGTACATGCACCACAGAGAGGATATATACTATTGTAAAACTAGCATGCAACTATATGGAGTTATATGTTTTGGATGCATCTAATACAAAACTAATTTCAATTAGAGAAACATGAAAATGCATAACACACTTCTATATATCATAGTTAAAATAAGTTAGAAGTGTTTGAGAGATGTAACGTAAGGTAGAAGGAAATGGGTGAGCAGCTATATAACCGACTTATATATCATAGCTAAAATAAAAGGTATGCATCTTTCTATGATTTTTAAACAGTAGCGTCTCTATAAATTCATTTACAATGTTCGAGCTCGAAAAAATATGCTCTTATGCCTTTCCAATTATGTTTGATTATTTTTATTTTTTAAAATTAAAATAGTATTGAACCCAATAAAACTAATGTCAAGTGGGCTAGATTCTAAACCATACAAAATGATTTATAAATTGGCCTATATTGGAATTGGTATGTGTTTACTATTAAAAAAATTAACGTGTATATATATCGAATTTTTTTTAATTCACATGCCCCTCGAAATCAGTGGCCCTGTACGGAGGTTCTCCCCGCACACCATCAGAGCCGACACTGTTTTTAAAATTCTCTAATTAAAGTTGATTATTGATCCGTAAATTTCCACACTATTATCTGATTTACATTAATAACGAGTATCCGGGACTCGCGCGTTGCGGCGGAACCCTTAGACCAAACAATAAGTAAAAGTAAAAACATTGAAACACAAAATTTACACTAAAACGTAAAACATTATCGTAAAAAATAAAAGCTAAGTCGAATTGTTAAAAATCATCTTCCTACTTGTTACATATATAGATGTTATGTTATTTTTTAAACCTTATTAGTATAACATCAAGTTTTCACTTTCTATGTTTGATTGTTGAATAGTAAATTTAAGGACATAATTGACGAAGCTATTAAAGATAAAGTGTTACCCCCTTGAGGTCAAGGGTTCGAGCTCCATGAACATTAAATGTTTTTCCTTTTTTATTCTAAATAATTGTTCCAATTTAGTGGTGAGATACAGAAATTATTTAAAATTCGATTGTGTAACTATCTCGATGTAAATAAAAAAGTAATATTGTGTTAATAGGATGGCTGCGTATATGGTAAATGTTGAATACTTGAATCAGTGGCGGACCCAGGATTTTGGAACAATGGGGTCCAATTTTTCCGGTGTTCAAAATTTTCAGGTTTAAAAAAAAAACACAAAAAAATGAAACAAACAGGTATCGAACCTAGGATCTTTTGTGTGTAAACAAGGGGTTTTACCACTACACCAGGCTCACTTTCATTGTTATGGGGTCCAACTTAATAATTTTATGGGGTCCATAGCAAATTTTATATACCGCTTCTACTACTTTTTAAAAAAATATTGGGGTCCGGGGACCCCGTTCCGCTATACATGGATCCGCCCCTGACTTGAATACAATAAAATGGAAAGTGTAGTAATGTTTAGTTGAATAAAATATAATTGAAACCTAAACAAAACAGAGAAGTATTTTTTTCTGAAATGATTTGGCAGGAAAATATAAAGTGGGGCTAGCTCACTTGGTAGAGGCTCTTGCCTCTTAGTGGAAGGTCTTGGGTTCAATCCCAAGCAATGGTTAGTTATTTGTAAATATAGTAGTTTAGAAGAGTAACGTTAGTCATTCAAAAAAAAAGTAATTGACAGATTGACACCAACTCTTTGTCACCCCCCCCCCCCCCCTCTCTCTCTCTCTACAAATTCTCTTTCTATAGTCTATCACCACCACACCGTCACAAACCACTATCACACCACTAATCACCACCACACCACGGTGAGTCACTGTAAGATACCACTGTCATCACCGCCACCTAACACAATCCCTAACCTGCCAGAAAACACCTCGCCTCCATCCTCCGCCACCATCATCGGCCGACTGCCAGCACCATTAGCACCAAACCCCTATGACCACCATCATATACACAACAGTGCATCACCACCACTTAGCCGCCGCCACATCACAACCACTTGATCGCCACCACCACAGCACCACCACCAACCGTCATCATCTCCGTTTCAACAGCCAGCAACAACGCTTTCATCCTTGGTTGCAACCATCACCATGAGGTGATGGAAACGAACAGGAGAGATAAAAGTGAAAAGGACTGATCAGGGTGTGCTTTAATGAGTTGTACATATTGCTTTATACACTTGTAAAAAATTGAACAGTAAAAGTCTCTCACATAGTAAAATTACAAGGGAAAATTCATTGCATTATTATGGTTTACTAATAATCTCATCTTGTATGTAAATTCTTCGGTATCCTATTCGTTGAAAAAAATAATTCAAATTTGATTTTGTTTTGATCTCTCATAAGTATATTTATATATATAAATGAAACTAAGTATTTCAAACTAGTAAACTAAAAATATTTTTTTCGATTTTGAATTAGAGAGAGATTTAATTGGACTTTGAGAAAGAAATAAATATTTTATTAAGCATTCCTAAAGGGGTGCAATATGAAGTCAGTCAATAATTTTTAAATAAAAAAATATTGATTGGTTAGAGTTTCCTGGTTTTCCGTCTTATCAGATTTCTCTCAATACTTTCACTATATAGATAGGGGAATAATTGAGAGAAAACCCATTTGAGTTACCGAAAGGCCCATTCTATACACACCCCCCCCCCCTATTACTAACCACACCCCCCTTGTGAGAGGAAACTGTCGGTCCCACGCAGGCCCCACCTGTAAGTTATGTGAGAGGAGGGGGGTGTAGTTAGTAATAGGGGGTGTGTATAGTAGTGCCCTTACGAAAACTCAAGAAAACCTCATGTAACAAACTTTTTTTTTCTTTAAAAAATTTACGGAATGTAAGTTACATGTTTTCGTACGTTTTGAGTAAAAGAAACCAAAAAGCGCTGAGTGGGTTTTTTTAATAAAAAAATTTAAAAATTCTGTTTTAGCATATATATATATATATATATATATATATATATATGTATGTATATATGTATAGGTAAAGTGTAAAATACAAATGCGCTTATCGTACGATACGTACGCGATCATCCCAGCCGTTCGATTAGGTGCGGATCTGGTGCGAATTCAATACATATCGGAAGTGAAAAAATGGTTAGCATGAGGTAGTGTGAAAAATGACATGGGGTGTGTAGATGGACAAAATCGCATGTGCAAGATTGCATGTCGCATGTGAAAAAATGGCAGCATGGGGTAATGTGAAAAATGGCATGGGGTGTGTAGAATCGCATGTGGAAGATTGGATATCGCATGTGAAAAAATGGCTAGCATGGGGTAATGTGAAAAACGGCATGGGGTGTGTAGATGGAGAAAATCGCATGTGGAATATTGAATTCGCACAGTTCGTACAGTTCGCATGGAGGTATGAAATCGCATGGGAGATGAAGATCTGACGGCTGGGGTTATCGCGTACGTAATGTACGATAAACCATATTGTACGTTAACCGGC
Source organism: Helianthus tuberosus (assembly GCA_030545235.1). NCBI lineage: Eukaryota > Viridiplantae > Streptophyta > Magnoliopsida > Asterales > Asteraceae > Helianthus > Helianthus tuberosus. Next base: position 9,050,747 of record CM060381.1, on the reverse strand, counting down.
CTCCATATATATATATATAGGGCAAGGATGTATAGAAAACCCACTTTAATTTAGAAAACCCGGGAAACTCTAACCTCCCGATGTTTTAAAAAAAAAATATATACACATGTTATATACATGTTTTTAAGGTATTTGGGCAAAAAAAATCAAAAAAGCGCCGAGTAGATATTTTTAAAAAAAATAAACAAGTTTTGGTGTAACACGTGTTACATTCATCTGACATATTTGTAACACGTGTTACACCAAAACTTGTTTATTTTTTTTTAAAATATCTACTCGGCGCTTTTTTTATTTTTTTTGCCCAAATACCTTAAAAACATGTATATAACATGTGTATATTTTTTTTTTTTTTAAATTCGGGAGGTTAGAGTTTCCCGGGTTTTCTAAATTAAAGTGGGTTTTCTATAGATACTTACATTATATATATATATATATAATATAATATATATATATGGAGCCGCTAAAATGAAAACCACACCCAGTTGTAAGAACTGTGAGAACCACTCTCCACCAATCAGATTAAGCCAACCAAAAGGGTATTTAGGTAATTTACTTTATATATCACTTTCAATGTCAGTCTATCTTGTCTATTTATTAAAGTCATTTCATATCACTCTCTCTCTCTTCATTTTCTTTTTTTGAAACACTCAAGCATCTCTCCCTTTATCCTCTTATGAAGATGAAGATCATCATCTCCATCATCTTCAGGGTTATGGCCGTCACCCACACCCCCCGCCTGGAACTCCTCCTACCTTTCTCACACTCAGAACCCACTCTCTCTCCAACACACTCTGTTTCTCTCTTGTCCGATTTCACAGTTGATCGGAGCCGGTTACCGGCGAATACCGGCGCTCCGGCGTCGCTTTTTTACCGTCACCACACACTCCCTGATGGTTTGCGGCGTGGTTATCAGTGGCGGAGAAAGAAGCTGAAGAGAGAGAGAGAGATCGGGGGAGGAGAGAACGGGAAGGAGGGAGAGAACCAGAGAGGAAAAAGGTGGTCGGCGGCAGACGGTCGGATGCCGACAAGGTAGCGATTTTTTATTGATGTTTTTTGGTTCTGATCTTGTGTCTCTATTTTTATCCCCAATCTTTTGGATGTTGGTGGCGGTGAACGATGGGTGAACAGAGATAGTTTTCTGATTTGGGGTTTTTTATAGTTTTCTGATTTGAACAGTGATTTGGGGTTTTTTATTTGGGGATTTTGATAGTTTCTGATCGGCGGTAGTGGCGGTGGTATCTCGCCGGTAGACCAGTGATAATTTTCTGATTTGGGGTTTCTGAACGGTGATAGTTTTTTGAATTATGCAGGTTGTTTGAATGATGCAATTTTGTATTCTTTAATTCTGTGGGTTTTGACCTGTTGGATTGGGTGGGTGATGATGAAAAAAAATGTAGATTTAGATTACGATGGCGCGGTAAGGACGGCGGAGGGTAGGTTTTTTGAACCTGCAACCCCACTTTTGCAGCCTTTTGATTGTCGGATAATCTAAGCCAAACCCTGTTTTATTTTTCGAGATACACTTTGTTTTGATGTTGTTTTTTTTATTTTTCCCCCCTAGTCGATGATGATAACGATATATCTGAGACACCTCCCGAGTTTGCGATTTATGCGTGCGTTCGTATTTGCGTAAAAAAGTTTTTGTAAAAAAAAAGTTAAACCGTAAACTTTTTAGCGTAAAACGTAAACTTTTTAACGTAAAACGTAAAACGTAAAAAAATTTAGGTAAAACGTGAAACGTAAAATTTTTTAAGTAAAACGTAAAAAGTTTAACGTAAAATGTAAAAAACGTAAAACGTGAAACGTAAAAAGTTTTACGTTAAAACGTAAAAATTTTAACGTAAAACGTTAATTTTTTTACGTAAAACGTAAAAACGTAAAAAGTTTAACGTAAAACTTAAAACGTAAAAAGTTTTAGGTAAAACGTAAAAAGTTTAACGTAAAACTTAAAACGTAAAAGGTTTAAAAAGTTTAACGTAAAACATAAAACGTAAAAAGTGTAAAAATTGGTGTGTTAAAAAAGTGTAAAAAACGGCGCGTTAAAAAAACGACGCTTGAAAAAGCCCGACGTAAAAACAGCGCGTTAAAAAAACGTAAAACGTAAAAAGTTTAACGTAAAACTGAAATTATAAAAAGTATAAAAAATCTTTTAAAAAAAATCTGAATTTAAAAATGCTTTTAATAATAAAATTATGTTTAAAAAATAAAAAGTAATATAATAATAAAAAAACTAATAAAAAACAATAAAGATAAAAAGACAAAATAAAGTAATTTTTACTAAATTACCCTTTTTGATTAAAATGTTAAAGACATAATAAGACAAAATGTATTTAATATTAATTTTTGGTACTTTTAATCTCATCCATCCATCTTGTTGATCTAAATGCTAGAAAGTGGTTCTCATGGTTCTTACAATTAGAGGTGGTTTTCATTTTAGCGATCCCCTATATATATATATAGGGGAGGGTCATATTGAGAACATGGATTTTTGTGAGAACTCTAAGAACAATTTTCATCCATAGATTATCCTTAATCAAGGGCTAAGATTAAGTAGGGGTTTAAATGAGGAGGGAGTCATAAATTAAGACTCAAAAGGGCAACAAGGTAAAATCACACTTCACTAACTATCAAACAGTCATTCCAAAAGTCGTCTTCTTCCTCACAAAACCAAAACCAAAAGCCTAAATTGTTTCTTCTTCTTCCTCCCAATAACAATCTGCAAATCAGAAATTATATAGGGGTTTTTGTAACAGCCGTCTAATTATTTAAACATTTTCGTTTAATTTGCGAAAATAGACATGACATTAGATGTAAATACTGTCAAATAATACGGGTGAAATAAAACTTTTACAATTTGAAAATAATACCAATTATTATATAAAGAATTGCCGTTTAAAAGTAACGACGAAACAAAGTGTGCGGAAGCTTGTTTCTCATTCGTGTTCGGTCCTTCCAAGAGCTTGATCTTCATCCGGGAACACTTGGTATTTTTCCTGTGATCAAAGCCAACTCAAAAGTTAGTTTTGATGCTTATACAATAGGTTAAACAAGTTCTAAACAACAAACCATGAATTAAACGAAGATATTCCAGTTTTGTAGTCTGTCGCGGGCCGCGACAGACTCAACACTATCTTACGCGGGCCGCGACGTAACATCGCGTGTCGCGACAGCTTTAAACCCATATGTCGCGTGTCGCGAGGAACTACGTTTTCCAGCAGGTTCAGATATGTGTCCTGCATATTTCAGCAACAACAGTTTTTACGAAATTAGCCATAATTTCTTCGTTATAGCTCTGTTTTATGCGATTCTTTTTCCTACGCGTCCGTAATTTAATTCTCCATCTAATGGAGTTAAAATCCAACATCCGACATAATAAAAATTCGGGATTTTAACTCTTCGGCTTATTGCCCTTTTTACCAACTTTTGACCCATTCGTGATTTCATCTAACAAACTTGTTGCGGTCCTTGTTTCTTTTGTAAACATATCATTATGATTATTTCCTATTGTACAAGGCTCAAATCATGGTTATTATACATTCTAAACCCGCTTATGCTCAAGTGCTTATTTTGACCCGTTAAGGACATTTATGTCCTTTTAAGTCTAATTACGCTCACATCTACTATGCCTCATAATCCTACTCGTTCATTTTGATTAGTTTTTCCACCACAACTATGAATGTGGTGGGTTTAATATAATAGACTATCTATTCCGAGTTTACCCCTCAACTATGCTATTTTGCGACAATACGCATTTTAAGGCATTTAACCCTTGATAGTTTATGCCTACTATTTTCATACGCGTCTAAAGGTTACAAGATCGTAATATAAGTTCCTAAACAACCTTTATGGGTTGTTTACCCAATTTACCCTTCAAGGGCATTTTAGTCAACATTAGCCCCTCATTTACTACGAAGGGCTTTCGCTACATATATGGCCATAAAGTATATTATTCACAACTATATTTACACGTACCTGGCTCAGATCAACAAGTTGACCCAGTTTATACCTCGTTTTCATTATCACGCCATCAATGATGACGCAACTATCCGATTTGCTAATCGGTCCTGTTAACATAAGACTCGACAACCACATTAGTCGATATTGTCAAATGGTGTTATCACCACCATTCGACCCGTTTGGACTATATGCCCAACATTATCTATTTAAATCAAAAACACCGTTTTTGATTTCCAATTCATACATCATCCCATCCCGGATTTTATAATCATACCCTTTTTCTTTTACACTCTTTTCTTACAGTTTCAACCCATTTCGGCTTACGCCATGGGTATCCTTTTAACCTTGATTTACATAAGTCGACACTTGACAAGTTCCAAATTTCCAATATTATCGTTTTCACGTTTACAACGTATCGAATAAACGAGTATTCTACATAAGTGTGTAAATTACACTTACCTCGCATCCACGCCACGCTTTTCTTTCCGTATTTGCTCCGTTTGACCCGCTCCCTCCTCCAAGCTTTCACCTAGCTTGTTACGCGTCAAACTATTTTCAATCATTTACAAGGCGGTTAAATTAGTCATTAACAATCACGACTATTCCACCTCACTTATTTTCTATGTCTAATTATCATTCATCACATCGTAGATCAGTTTGACTTTTTAAAAGTCAAATGCCCATTAGCATACTAATTGCATATTCGAGTTCGTCAACTAGTTTTAGCATTCTTTAATTACCCAGTAGGCGTTATCTTTAGACCACCGTTTTACCCAAAGTTCTAACCACTTTTATCACATTTAGAACTCTTTTTAATCACATTTTGCATAATAGCCAAAACATCACAATTAGGTGTTTTAACTACAAAAATTCTAATTTCGAGCCTTCTTTGAGGCATTTCAACGAACACTTTATGGGCAGAAATTTACATGATTAAACATCAATTCTCTAGTTTATCATTTAGCCCTAATTTCACATCATTCATCCTTTTTACATGATTGATAACCTCAATTTTTTTTGGAATCACTACAAAATTGTCAATTTACACTAGATCAACAATCTATTTCCTAGTGTTCATCAAATTACACAAAATTCACTAATCACCTACAATGGTGATCATAGTTTCCACTAAAATTTCACATGATTTCAGCTTGTGTTTGTCTAGGGTTTGTCCCTAGACACTATAGTTGTTCCTAAATCATCATAACATACACATGCAACCATAATTTCATAAATTCCCAATTTCATGAGAATTTCAAGTTTAGAGTTTTCCTTAAATTTTACATACCTTGGAATCCTCTTGCGATGAGGATCAATAATCTATGCTTTAATTTCGATTTCAGCTTTGAATGAGCCTTCAATTTGGGAGTTCTAGTGATTTTTAGGTTTGTGAGAGTGGGGTGTCGCCCCTGCCCTTCTCCTGTACGACCAGACCCTTCAAAATGGGTGTTTGGTTTTGATTTTTGTTAAAAACAATATTATAGTTTCAATTTTTAACAATTAAGGCCCCTCTACTTTGTTCAACATATAGTTTGGTAGCTTTTAACCTTATTATAAGCTATTTCTAGACAATTAATTAACTAGGTTAATTATTCCTAGTTAGCTTACTGGGTTCGGGAAGTCATAACCCGTTTTATTTTAAGTCCCGTTAACTCAGGCTCTTATAAACTTAATTCCTTAAAACTTTGATTCGTTTTTTTTTAATATTAGGATTTCTTATTTAATCCAAATATTTGCCGGGTTATTTTTTACTAATAACGGTACGTTACCCGTCTTTTAGTATTAACAGAGTTTAATTACCAAGCCCGTTTTCGGGGTGTTACAGTTTTAAGGATCAATAGCAATAATGAATGACAATCAAACCCTTGGCAAACATAAAGATGTCGTTGAGCCTAATGTTCTTGTTCAGGTATGATTTCTAATTGGTTTACCGAGTTTAGTTAAACTAGGGTTTTTTTCTGGTTCTGTTTTTTTCTCAATGGCTCAGCCACACTCACTTAATGAGTAGTCGATGTTTCAGGCTCCTAATCGATATGTTATGATGGTTTTACATGTTTTTTATCTGCATTGTTGTTTGATTGTTCATCTGATACATATCTATGTTAAATAAGGATCTGATTCATGAGTTGTTTGGTGAAAAGTTAGGTTTTGTGTATTAGATGATTGATTAAGGACTCTAAGTTGTTTATTTGGGACAGAAATATTATAGATTATGTAAAGTTAAAGATGCAATTTTGCTATGGATTGTGGGTATTATTGAATGGATATGGGTTGGGTTGGGTATTGCAATTGAGGTCCATGTGTTTAGGTATGGCACGGGTGCGGGTCGGTTTGGGTATGGCGTCTAGATGTTTCGCAATTGTGAATGAATTTCACACACTTGTACATACATGGCAATAGTTGTTGCATTATAACACAACGACAACAACAATGGACCAATAAAACACATCAGGGGCCATAATCAAACGACAAGGCTGCAGTAACTATTAAAACACTCTGAATTATCAAACAACACTGAAATGACCATCAAACGATGGCAGTCGTGCCCGCTGAGTTTCTGCAGCCACGCGCATATCTGCAGCCACACGTTGCGTTTCTGAAGCCGCGCGCTGCAGCGTTACGGCAGTCGTGCCCCCTGCGTTACTACAGTCGTGCGCTGTGTTTGATTCTTATAATGCAAAGCAAGTTAAAAATTTTATACCATTAAAATTGAACCCAAAGCAAGTTAAGAATCTTATCCCATTAAAATTGGTTCTTTAAAAAGTTTGGCTACAGTATGCGATGCATCAAAAAGAAAAAATATGATTTGTCATTGTAAAAGTTGGTCACATTTTGTCACTGTAAAAAGGAATCACAATTTTAAGTTTTACATAAAAAAAATTGATTGAATTATCAAGTTTGTTGATGACGAAAATATATGCTATTTTCTATAACGGGTTAGAATAAGCCCATATAGAAAACTAAGTTTTTTGTAACATCATTTTTTACACATAAATATTACCTAGTCTTACACTAACAATTTAATTAATTGAATTACTTTAATAGGGGTAAACACCATATACATAGAGTATAAAGTATGTTCCAATATGCCAACATGTGATTTTAAGAAGGTTTTTGAATCCCTTCTCTTTATCTATTTTTATCTATGTAACGACAAACAAAAAAAGTAGTTCGAAACTGAGTTTTGAGTGGAAATGTACAAGTAACCGAAGTATAAACGTATGCGCATCTGCAGCCGCGCACTGCAGCGTTACGGCAGCCGCGCCGTTGCGTTTCTGCAGCCGGTGCCGTTGCGTTTCTGCAGCCGGTGCCGCTACGTTTCTTGTTGCTACTGCATTTCTGCAGCCGGTGCCGCTGCGTTTCTTGTTGCGCTACTGCTGCGTTTCTGCAGCCGGTGCCGCTGCATTTTTGCTACGCTGCTGCTGCGTTTCTGTAGTCGGCGTTGCTGCCTTAAAACATTAAAACAACCTCAAACATTAGTAGATACAGAAGCACGTATTTGTTTGTTCTTCATCCACATTTCGCTAACAGAACTGTACTTAGTAGTTACATATAATAAATTGTTTATGTTTGATTTATGATTACATTCTTTTTCTAAGACAGGTACAACGAATGAAAAAAATATCGTTCGGGATACTAAGACAGAGAAAAGCAAAGACATAAAATGCAACTAATTTGCTGAGAAAGAAATATGTTGTGAAGACTGTATTATCGGAAAGCGAACATTCATCGAGAAAAAGTGACAAGAAAGCATTGGAGTTAGTGAAAACACAAAATAAAAACACTAGATGTTAATAAGAACAACAAGTTTTGTTTTTATGCTAGTGGTTGGCGTGCGTGCATCACGGATTATGATTTGTTATCAATGTTTTAATGCTTTTGATTCTTAGATAATACTATATCTGTTTAAATCTTACTTGTTGGTTGATTTATTGCTTTCGATTTTTATATAATATTATCTTGGTTTAATTTGAAAATAGGCATGGGAGTGAACAATTTACACATGTGTAATTCATTCAGTTGCACATACGTAATACGAAGGTTTACACTTGTATAAATCATAAGAGTACACAAAGTCACAAATAAACACATATATGAAGGTTTACACGTGTAAATCATAATAGTAAAAACATAAACATAAACATAGATATAGAAGTTTACACATGTGTAAATCATAATAGTTTAAATAAAAATAATAGATATGAAGGTTTACGGATGTACAAATCATATTAGTTAAAAAATAAACATAGATTTGAAAGTTTACACATGTGTAAATCATAATAATTTAAGAAAAAAACATAGATATGAAGATTTACACATGTGTAAATCATAATAATTAAAAAAAAGAATAGATATGAAGGATTACACATGCGTAAATCATAATAGTTTAAAAAGTAGCGTAGATATGATGGCTTACACTTGTGTAAATCTTGATAGTTAAAACAATAAATATAATTATGAAGGTCTATACATGTGTAAATCATAATAGTACAAAAATAAGCATAGATATGAAGGTTTACACAAATGTAAATCACAATAGTAAAAAAAATAAGCATAGATATGAAGGTTTACACATGTGTGTATCATAATAGTTTAAATAAAATAATAGATATAAAGGTTTACACATGCGTAAATCATAATAGTTTAAAAAATAAGCATAAATTTAAAAGTTTACACACGTGTACTCCTAATAGTTTAAGAAAAAAACATACACATGAAGATTTACACATGTGTAAATCATAATAATTAAAAAAAAAAAGAATGGATATGAAGGTTTACACATGTGTAAGTCATAATAGTTTAAAAAAGTAGAGTAGATATGATGGTTAACACACGTGTAAATCATAATAGTTTAAAAAAAATAAGTATAGATATCAAGATTTACACATGTGTAAATGATGATAGTTAAAAAAAGAATTGATATGAACGTTTACACATATGTATTTAAGTTGTATATATTTAAGAAATGTATAACTGATTGGGTAACATACGTATGTAATTGGTTGTGAGTTATTATTGAAACATTGAGATAAAATAAAAAAGTTGTAAAACCCACCAACACAACAAACAAAAATATGTGAATAGTAATTGCATTGAATTAATAAAGTCTACAAACTATTTTATGTTGTTTTTGAAGGACAACTAAGATTCAAATCAACTTCTACATCATTATGACTAGTTGCTTGGTTGGTAGTACCGTTAAGCTTTATCTTCTTCATTATCGCTGACGGACTTGTAGTACTAAAGAGCTGACCCCTTGAAGTAACCACGTGACACTTGTTGTTCGTGTTAATACTACAACCACTAGACTTACTCTTTTTTTCCTTTTGTTCTCGGTGATATAAAGAATGGGAACACCATTGGCATCTACCCTTTTAGTCACCTTGTCGCAACATTGGAAGCACGCATCACCTCCTTTGCGGTATCAAGCGTCCATAGCCAGCACATGCATCGCCCTATCATGTCAAGAGACAAATCAACTTTTTCAGGGCCTAAAGAAAATTAGAAAATCAAGGCCATTTTTTATAAATAAAGTTTATAACTGAGTGGGTTGCATAACATGTCAAAACATATTGCAGTTTTAAAACAAATTCTAGAAAGATTATTTAAATACAACTGAAAAGACAATTGATTAGAAAGAGGATAAGGATAAAAGGAACATGTGGTGATAGTGTACATAACAACGAACATTTAACTGATGGAGAAAATAAAAAAAAATATCTTGAACATTAAGTTAATTGATTTGGTGTGTGGGCCAATCCCACCATGGTTGGATGCTTGTTGATTAAACCTCAATTTTGGACTATAGGATTCATGCACATATACAAATATAGATTAACTGACACCTTGATTTCATTTCTTATTTTTTATTGATCAATAGAGGCCTATAGAGAACATGGAAATATGCAGAGAGGATCTTGACATACTAAATCTATATGTTAACCAATCAAGATCAAACAAAAGTTGCTTACATACCAACTAAACATCGAATCATCCTTGTTTTACTGCAGATTGGCGGGCCAAATTAAACTAACCAACAACTAATTCTTTCAAGGGGATCATAACAAGTCGTTTCTTACAGTTGGCAACATCAGAGATTAGAACCAATGGGAGACTTATCAATGGTGTTCACTTACGCCATTAAAGCGGCTGAAAACTCATGAACGTCGATTTTTATAACGATTATTTTTTGAACCAAATTAGCCGAAAAACATGCCCTTATACCGTTTAGATGATTCAGTTGTAAGTTTTCATATAATATCCTTGAAATCCATATAGATTAACTACCTAAAAACATATTCAAAATCATTAAATGGTACCAAAAAAATACAAATTAACTAGTAAATAACAATCAAGTGAACCAATCATTTAATCAAGTCCAGCTGAACTAATCAAGTGAACATAAGAAAAATTAATTTTTTATCAACTAATCTAGTAAAACATATAATCAATCAGTTTTCTTTTTAAATTACTTCTTTAGTAGGAATTTTTTGTTTAACAACATGAGTATAATACTTTAAAACACCTAAATTTTATTTGATAAAAAGTGCAATCTTCATCCAATTGTGAACTTCAATAAAAAAAAATTATAAATTAGGGTTTACTTTCATGAGGTCAAGCATTAGCGTATCCTAAATTCAACAAATAAATCAAAACAATTCATTACATTCAAAGAGATTTTTCAATAGATACATGAAAACATATTCCGAATGCTTCAAACGCCCAATTTGTTGACAACATCGACGTGCATCATATAGAAATTTTCAATCGAAACTATCAAGAAAATAACTCTTTCACATACCTTTAGTTCTGACGAGTGTTTGCAGCAGCAAATATGAGGAAGAGCGATTAACAAGCAATAGGCCGGTGGTTGAGGGTGAATCCGACATGGTGGAGAGGTGGAGGGAGATATCAGAAGGGCGGTGATGGGGAGGGGGAGGGAAAGTAGGAAGGCGTTAGTCTGTGTGGAATAAGAGGAAACCAAATTACCAATTTAACCTTTTGCTTAAAATAACAAGGAACATAAATGATTGGCTGAGAAGTGTTCTCACAGTTCTCACAAAAGATGGGTGTTCTCATTTAAACCCTCCCCTATATATATATATATATATATATATATACTATCTATAATAAGAGATTATGAGTTGATGTAAATCTGCTTACTTGTCAACTTCTAAGCTATGCCACATGGAGTTGCTGATGTCATAATTCCGTTTACAATATTTATATCTACATAAATCTATTTCAAATATATAATCTGATTTTATTATTATAAAAAAAGGTTTTCTTTAGGAGGGAACTTTGAAATTGCATGGGGAGGAGAAATTACCATTAATGTACTGCAGAAGTAATCATATCTTTCTCTCTCCTTCTTCTTCACACTTTTTATTCAAACTTTCTTCTCATTATGTAACTTCACCGATTCCATTTCACCATTTTCTTCTCATTTCAAAATGTCTGCATCTTCTGTGCAAACTCTGTCAACCGGCAAGAAATCCGACGGTGAACCACCATCTTTGTCACTCAGTTTCATTGATGATTTGAATCCGTCTAAAGATATGTGGAATCTCAAGTGTCGACTCATCCGGAAATGGGTTCAGTCCTTTCGAATGGATCTGATCTTGCTCGATGAGAAGGTATTAGTGTTTATCAATCATCTTTGATGTTTTTTTACTCTTTTTATCATTTTCGTTTTGAGTTTTGTGTAATTTAGGTTTAGACAAAAAGAGTAAAAGAAGAAAATCTTTTTGTTAGTTTTTTTATGCGAAATAGATGATTATTGTAAATTGACTGTTTGTTTGTTTGTTTAAAGAAAGAAGGATGGCTTTTTGTTTGTTTTTTGGATCCTTTATAATTTAGTAGGGGTGAGCAAAAGGAAAAACCCGACCCGACCCGACAATTACCCGACCCGACCCGAGAACCGATCAAACATAAAATACAGAACCGATTTACTACCCTAAATATAGGGTCGGTTCCGGTCCATAGGTACAAGTCGGGTTTTACCATGAAAAGAACCGAGAACCGACCCGACCCGACCCGACCCTATTTTATATGAAAAATTGGAACCGATTTAAATACCTAGGTACTTGGGTTCGGGTCGGGTTGGGTATATTTTCGGTTCTCGGTTATTTTCGGTCCGGACCTAAACTTGCTCACCCCTATAATTTAGGGTTAGATAAAAAGAACCAAAGATGAATATTTGTTTGGTTTGTTTATGGTCCTTCGTAGATGATTATTGTTTATTGTTTTGTTTGTTTGTTTTAGGGTTATATGGTTATTTATTTTCTGTTTTGTGTAATTTAGGGTTGGTTTTTGGTCATTTATAGATACTTATTGTTTGTTTCCCTGTTATAGGATTAGGTACAATGAAACAAACATGAATAGTAGTTACTTATTGATCCTTCATATGTTGAGACTTGAGCCACATGTACCTTTTATATTTTTTTGAGATACTGTTTGTTTGTTTGTTTCTAAAGTATGTGCTTTTACTTATTTGTCAGGGCCGTAAGATTCAGGCAGGGATTAAGGCTCCATTAATACCTGTGTTTATCTCACAGCTTCATGAGGATGAAGTTGTTATTCTCTCCAGATTTGGTGTTGGAGAAAACACTGATGCTTACAAAGTTATTAACTATGGTTACAAGATTAACTTATACCGATGTACGGTTGTTACACGTGCGAATGGTTGGCAAGGTGTTGATTACGGATTTAATTTCATCGCACATTCACACATTCTTAATGGAGATGCAAAGGATCTGCTCACGTTCGGTATGACTGTTTCTGATAATCTGATATATGTTTTGGCTCCCTTTTCAATGTCACTAATTTCTGTTGCTATGTTTACCATTTTAGATGTTGCTGGAATTGTTGTCTCGTGTGGAGATATGGAAATATTTCCTAATGAAAGAAAAAAGATGAATTTGGATCTTCAAGATGTCCAGTAAATTCTAATTTGCCATTTATATAAATTTGTTTGTGTGTTATGATTGTATTTAATACAATACCAATGATTTGTTTATTTTATATAAAAGTTCATTAAATGGTTGTTCTTATTTAATACAATACCAATGATTAGATTATTTTATATATAAGATTCTTTATTGCATTTAATGGTATATTCATAGTAAATCATTTTCATTATTTAATGTAAATGATTAGTAAATCATATACTATATTCACAGTAAATGAGTGTATGGACTTTCAATGTTGTTCTTTTAATGCTATTCTTTGAGTTAAAACATCTACTATATGCTGTTCTTATAAGTTGGCTATTTGGTCTCGTTATAATAACTTTTAACCAGTGTTATAGTGATCCATGGCAGTATCTTTGTGTTGCTCCCCCATCTAACAACCTAACAACCTTTAACCACTGTTACATATAACTACTACTAGATAACGTCTGATACTATTACAACAGACAGAGTAAACAACTGTTTCTTCATTCCACTGCTTCATTCCAAGCAGGGCTTTGGTCTTTAGTAGCACTTGACTTAGGGCAGCAGATTAAATAGCAGCACTTTGTCTTCAGCTGTTGTTGTACACAAGCAGTACTTAATGGACAACAGTTGTAGTATATAAACAGTGGATGAGGACCATCAGATGTTATAACCACTTTAAAGGGGAAAGTCTAATGCAAACAGCTGCTTAAGAGATATACACTGATGTGTACCAGTTTTGGCTCTTATTATCTGTTTCTCACAAGAACGCAAATGATTGTATTTAACTTTTAATGTTGTTCTTTTATCTTTTTCTTTTAGGGGAGAGGTAGTCCGTTGTACTTTGTGGAATGTGTATGCACAAGAATTTAATGATTTTTTGTCTCAAAACTCTCCGAATGAGACTGTGATGGCTGTCATTTAACATGCGAGGATTAGAAAGTGGCAGGGTAATTTATATTTGACTGATTTATTTCGTTTAGTTTTCCCAATCTCCGTTTTGTTACATTTTTTAAGAACATTTATGAATTGTATCATATGTATTTTGTTTCTTGCAGGTCAATATACTGTTCAGAGTGATAAGTTTGGAAGTCATCTATTTCTCAACCAAGAAATTGATGAGATTAATGAACTTCGCAAGAGGTACTATCCGTGATTTATATTTCATATTTTTCATGTTTTTATTAACATAAGTGTGAGTATTAACGCTAATTGTGTTTTTATTTTTATAGTCTTTTAGTGAAACAATTTGAAGCAGGTGCTTCTTCTTCTCAAACCATTCTTTCATCTCAGAGTGTATTTCCAGTCCGTCAAGAATTTCTAATTGAGACTCCTAAGAGACATGTTGATGAAATTATTGAGATTGATAGTGTACGAATAATTCTATATACATTCATAGGCATTTTAATTTTGTTAATGTTTTGTATGTTTTATCAATTGAGCATGTTAATAAAGCTTTATCTGTGATATTGTAGGGAATGTCATGTGTGGTAGTTGCAACGATCAAAATTGTTCAACAAAACTTTGGATGGTTTTATCCGGCATGTCGAGACTGTAACAAGAAGGTGTTGACCAAAATTGACTACTTACAATATGCTAAAACCATTTCTGATGAGGTCATGAATCTGTCACCTGCTTCATTGGTTTGTCCGAAATGCGATAAAGAATGCACATCGATAACCAAAAAGTAAGTTAACGTTCGATCTTTTTATGTCCATAACTGCTATGGTTTTTGCTGTAATTTACTTGGCATTTATTACAGGTTCAAAGTACATCTGAGAGCGCAAGATGAAACTGGCAGCGTTTCTTTTGTGATGTTTGATAAAGATGTAATTAAGCTTATTGGTTCAACTGCGAATGATATAAGGGAACGCCAAGTGAAGCTCGATGATACTGAAACTTTTCCCCATGAAATATCACGGTTGGTTGAAAAGAAGTTGGCGTTTAAAATTGAAGTTTCTGATTACAACCTTAACCATGACTACCATGTCTACACTATCCAAAAAGTATGTGATGATCCGGACATAATTGCTGAATTGGTTGGTGGTAATGGAAATGCTCTTGAGGTTGCTGATGAGGTAAGAGTTTTTGTATATCCTATATTGATTTATTTTTTTCTTCGCAATTTTTGTAGTTTAAATATCTTAATTAAATTCCCTTTTGGTAATATTTTGATATTAGGTTTTAGTCAAGAAGGTTCAGAAATTAAAGCTGTTCAATTATCTGAATCCTCACAGATGGCCGGTGCTGAAATTTCAAAGGTGAATAAGAATTCTACAGTTTTGTTTTTTGGTTTAGTATAGATTATATTACATTATTTGATACCTTAATAGTTGTTTTGTGATTTAATTGAAGGATGTTGTATCTGTTATGGCCGACTCTTCCGTTGTCGAAGCCGAGAAGGATTCGGCCACCAGTCCTAATGGTAAACGTTCGTTGCAGGAAGTCGAAGGTCAAAATGTTGGGGAACTCTCTTCTAACAACAAAAAGAGCCGGAGGAAGCCATCTAGGCTTAACACTTAGCTTCTTTCACGTCGTTATATTTTGATGGTAAACATGCTATGTTTTTTGTATGTACTTAAGTACGTGGTTGTTTGAAGTTTGGTTGTCATTGGTAAGTGTTAAACTACTCAAACAGTTGTTTTCTATGTTTTAGATGTTGGTAACTTATGAACTTGGAACATGTGGTAAACCATTATGTGGTTTACTTTTTTGTATTATGCTGGGAAATATAATCTTTGGTTATAATGTGTGCTTTTGATTTGTGAATATAGTATATGGGATGTCTAAATTAGTTTGACATAGTCTAAATTCTACTTTTTTAATATAGAGTTTGAATGTATCTTCAGCAGTTGTTGTACACAAGCAGTACTTAAGGGACAGCAGTTGTAGTATACAAACAGTGGATGAGGGCCATCAGCTGCTTATTATCTGTTCCTCTTTAACCACTGTTACATATAACTACTGCCAGCTAAACACTGATACTATTACAATAGACACAGTAAACAACTGTTTCTACAGTCCACTGCTTCATTCTAAGCAGGGCTTTGGTCTTTAGCAGTACTTGAGTTAGGGCAGTAGATTAAATAGCAGCACTTTGTCTTCAGCAGTTGTTGTACACAAGCAGTACTTAAGGAACAGCAGTTGTAGTATACAAACAGTGGATGCGGGCCATCAGCTGCTTATTATCTGTTCCTCTTTAACCACTGTTACATATAACTACTGCTAGCTAAACACTGATACTATTACAATAGACATAGTAAACAATTGTTTCTTCAGTCCACTGCTTCATTCTAAGCAGGGCTTTGGTCTTTAGCAGTACTTGAGTTAGGGCAGTAGATTAAATAGCCGCACTTTGTCTTCAGTAGTTGTTGTACACAAGCAGTACTTAAGGGACAACACTTGTAGTATGCAAACAGTGGATGAGGGGCATCAGATGTTATAACCACTTTAAAGGGGAATGTCTAATGCAAACAGCTGCTTATGATGAATCCACTGATGTGAACCAGTTTTGGTTGTTTTTAGCTGTTCCTGTTTAACCACTGTTACATATAACTACAACTAGCTAAACACTGATACTATTACAATAGACAAAGTAAACAAATGTTTCTTCATTCCACTGCTTCAGTCCAAGCAGGGCTTTGGTCTTTAGCAGCACTTGAGTTAGGGCAGTAGATTAAATAGCAGGACTTTGTCTTGAGCAGTTGTTGTACACAAGCAGTGCTTAATGGACAGCAGTTTGTAGTGTACAAACAGTGGATGAGGCCTATCAGATGTTATAAACACTTTAAAGGGGAAAGTCTAATGCAAACAACTGCTGATGATGAATCCGCTGATGTGAACCATATTGTTTGCCTCTTATGAATCAACAGTGAATAAGCTTTTGACAAATGTTTTGAGCATCTGCGGTTTTGATGAAAGGAATGACTTAAAGTCTAATGCAAACAGCTGCTTATGATGAATCTACTGATATATTATAATCTGTTTTTAGTATTTGATCGTTCAACCATTCACCAGTTTTGGCTCTTATTAGTTCCTCTTTAACCACTGTTACATATAACTACGGCTAGCTAAACACTGATACTATTACAATAGACAAAGTAAACCACTGTTTCTTCATTCCACTGCTTCAGTCCAAGCAGGGCTTTGGTCTTTAGCAGTACTTGAGTTAGGGCAGTAGATTAAATAGCAGCACTTTGTCTTCAGCAGTTGTTGTACACAAGCAGTACTTAAGGAACAGCAGTTGTAGTATACAAACAGTGGATGAGGGCCATCAGCTGTTTATTATCTGTTCCTCTTTAACCACTGTTACATATAACACTGCTTATGATGAATCCACTGATATATCATAATCTGTTTTTTAGTATTTGATCGTTCAACCAATCACCAGTTTTGGCTCTTATTATCGTTCCTCTTTAACCACTGTTACATATAACTACGGCTAGCTAAACACTGATACTATTACAATAGAAAAAGTAAACCACTGTTTCTTCATTCCACTGCTTCAGTCCAAGCCGGGCTTTGGTCTTTAGCAGTACTTGACTTAGGGCAGTCGATTAAATAGCAGCACTTTGTCTTCAATTTTCGTTATATTTTTTGAGTTAAATCGATTTTCGTTATGACAGGATATAATTCATAAATATAATTCTTTGAGTTAAACTTCAAGTGTAAATAACTTGGCTATTTGGTCGCATTATAGTAACTTCAATGTAGTAACCAATATATTGGTCAAACCAAGACAAGGATGAATAAAAAATATGTAGTATTTAAATCCATATAAATTTTGATGTTTCTAAGGGGTCCAATGAATTCCTAATAAAACCAAGACAAGAATGTTTAGAAACATGTAGTAGTTAAATCCATATAAATTTCTTGGTACACATAAATTATCGGACAATGTGACTCGGTAAAAATCTATCATTAAACTTCAACTCCAAAATATAAATCTTGTGGATCGCGTTGTAATAATGTTATTGTAGGAACCAATATATTGGTAAAACCAAGACAAGGATGATAAAAAAATATGTACTATTTAAATCCATATAAATTATGGATTTTTTAGTTTCACTTGGTTATATTTTTTATACAAAACCAAAGGGCCCCAAATTTGGCTTAATTTTGCAATTAAATGGTCTAATTCTTTCAATAATTTCTGGCCCATAAGTTGTGAACCATAAAATCCTGTCAAAGGCCCACAAAATGAATCAGGTATGTTAAATCACCATTTCATATTGTCCGCTATGTTTATAGCTTCTTTTTCGAATGAATCAAAATGAAGATTTAAAATTAGCACCAAAAACTAAACCTATAATTCAAGACGCATATAGTTTGGAAGCAATCGATGAACACTAAATGGTAGGTTTTTCTATCTCATTTGTTTAGATCTATTCTCAACATTTGATGTGATCATCCACTTATTTAGGTAGGTTTTCAATAGGGATCTTCAATCACCACTAGCTGTTGAGAATAAATGTTTTTTTGGACAGTGATTACAATAATCACCTATAGCTACCCCTAAATCACACATATGTGCTCAATTCTTATATACAGTTATGGAGAGTAAAAAGAATTTGATACCAAGACATAGAGAGTATTTTCCACAGTGCAGTCCCCAACAGTCCAAAGAATCAAGGAAGATAAGAAAGTCTATCTTGAATAAGCGTAGAAACAGGGGTGTGGTTCAATTTGTACAGACACCTCCTATTATTAATACACTTCTGGGCAATGTTACTATCACAAAAAACGATAATGGAGGTATGTTTTTGATGGTCATATGTGAAAATTGTAAGTGTTTGTAGCATAAATTAACCAAATCTCTTCATGTACAGCATGTCACACGCCCGACAATTTAGATCGAACATGTGTTAGTGCAATCCCTCTGACTTCATCCAGTCTTGGTAAGGTTATAAATCTTATTTTTTAAGGTATGCTATCTGATTTGCCCTTGTCCCTTTGTTTGAATTTTAGGACAATCTGGAAAGGCTAATTATTGTGTTTATGACTCTAGAAACAGGAAACAAAGTTTGAAAACCATGGATATAAGTAAATTTGATTTATCCATTGTAGCTGATTTAAGCAGGACATCTTCAATGGTCACTCCTCTTCAACCATCAAATCATAAAATTGATAGAAGTCCATTAACAGATATTACAAACTGTATGCTATATACACTTTTGTTATTACTGTTAATCATTTATTGAATGTTAATGTAAGTTTGATAACATTTATAAATTTTGTCTTGCAAGTGGATCGTGTTACAGTAAGGTCCCGTCGAAGTGATATTCCAACTCCTCAGAATATTGACAATAGAACTTCTCGACAGTTGCGAAAATGTTCCGTAGTAGCGTTTAGTGGTATGTGTTTTACTTTTAATGCAAAACTAAATATAGGTTTCTGAGTCACTATATTTGTCAAATCTATTGCTTATCTTCCTATCTGTTGTAACCGATATTAATTTGCCATTTCCAAAATGAAACGGCAGGAAAAGAAAAATCCTACCCTGGTGAAAGGTCTAACTTTGATGATCCCGATTCGGAGGATTGTTTACCATCTTCTATCGTAAAAAAGATTTACAGAATTGCAAGAGGTAACTACCCTCCTTAAACTTATCAAAGTATCTTTCCAAATAACAGTTTAATCTCCTAATATTTCACTTATATCATCGTTTTTTTTTATCTGCCTATATAATTTTGTAGAATACGTTGATCATGGAGATGCTATTTTTGTATGTTCTTACTGTCATGCAATGATTTGGAAAGATGAAATGCTTAGGGGTAATTTGGATTTGAAGAAAACTTCTTTTTCTCTTTGTTGTTCGAACGGAGACGTTGAATTGCCTTCCTCACCTGCTCCTCCTCCACTGCTCGAAAGATTTTACAAAAGAGTTACTCCTGAAAGCCGCAGTTTCATGAATAAAATTCGAGCATATAACATGATGTTTTCCTTCACATCCCTTGGTGGCAAGGTTTCTAAAACTTTTCAAAAAACCAAAGGTCCTTATGTTTTTGGACTGCAAGGACAAAATTACCATCGCATTGGTAGTCTGCTACCAAATGATGGTGAAGAGCCCAAATTTTCACAGCTTTATATTTATGATTCCCAAAACGAGGATTTTAATCGTCAAAAGGCTGTAAGGTAAATTAAGCATTCAGTAAATTTTGATTTATGTCAAGTGTTTTATATATATCTGATCTATACAATAATGTCGTTTTTTACACAGTGTCGAGCAAGGTTCGAAGAGAGACACTGATGCGTGTGAAGTGTTATATATATTAGGTGTATATTTTAAGCCCTTTAACACTTTTTAGCCAAGTTTTAAATTTATAAAACACGATATTTTACTAACACTAGACACACATATGGGCAAGTGCACCCATCGTGAGCGTAGTATAGTGTTGGCAAGATACCGAGGTCGTCCAATGACACAAGAGCTTTTAGTACCGGTGTATCCTCAACGTCTAATCAAATAAAAAGTTTAGAAAAAATGTTTTAAACTAAGAAAAATAAAAACTAACTAAAATGCTGAAAAATAAAAATAAAAGAAGAAACAGATAGACAAGATGAATCACTTGGTTCCGACTCGTGTATAGTGTAACCTTTGATTATTTCCGCACTTTTGCACTTATTTAAGAGATTATCTTAGTTATTGTAGTAGGCCTCTCTTTTGAAGGTGACGTACCCTCAACCCAGTAGTTTGAGTCAGCAAGGATACAATCGTAAAGGGTCGGATTATTGAAAGATAATTAATTAAGTTATTAATGCAAATTATGGTAGGCCCCTCTTTTGGAGGTGACATTACCCTCGACTAAGTAGTCTGAGTCAGCAGGGATACAATTCTAAATAGCCGGGTTATAGTATTAATAGTAGTTAACTTATGAGGGGATCAAAGAGTTTGGACCCCCGCCATCCAATACCGTTAAGTATTGAAGGAGGTCCTACTAAATTTGACCCAGGTCCATTGCAGGACCTCTAAACGCTGAACAATGGCAAGACTCTTACCAAACCGTTCCCTTAACCCCCGACCAGGTAGCCAACATACCTCCATATTGACCGTGGAGATATGAATGGTGAAAATCTTTTATTTTATATAGACAGTAAAATAATGTCAAGACACCACGGACAAACGATAAGGAAGAATCACCTTCAACATAAGAAACTAGTTATTAAAGTCATTAATACAAAACCAAATAAAAAGTGCGAAAAGATTAGAAATAAAAAGTATTACATTAGACATTTGTCTTCACCAAGTGATGAAAGAGACTTAGGCAAACATGGCCTTGATTGTCAAGAACTCTTACGATCAATCTTGGATCCCGAGATGACTCACACACTCTATGATGGACAATGGATGATGGTGGTGGATGATGGTGTTATGGTGGTGGTGGGTGGTGGGTGAAGTGTGAGAGAGGTGGTGTGCCAAGGGATGGTTTGAGCTTGAGCCAAGCACTCCTATTTATAGCCTGTACAGAAGCCTGGACACGGCCCCGTGTCCGCTGGACACGGCCCTGTGTCCACCCTTTTCTCTTTCTTCATTAATACAGTTTGTCTTTATTAGCTCCGCATGCCCCCGTGTCCGCTGGGCACGGCCCCATGCTCAAAAGCGTATATGTACTATCAGATTTGGCAAGATTCTGCGTATCTTTGCATTGACCACGGCCCCGTGTCCGCTGGGCAAGGCCCCGTGGTGGGCAATAGAAGCTTGTACAGGTTTGTCTTTTGTGCCAGGGTTGACCACCCCGGACACGGCCTTGTGCTCGTTGAGCACGGCCCCGTGTCCACTGGGCACGCCCCGTGTTTAGCTGGGCACAGCCCGTGTTCAGCTGGGCACAGCCCCATGCTCAGCTTTCTTCTTGTTTTTTGCCTTTGGAGATGCTGTCGAGGGGTCGGGCATGCCACGTTTATTCCCTTTCTTTGTATTTATGTAAGATTTGGCTGTATATTTGTTCCTTTTGTTCAATTAAGCTCATTTGGTCCTGAAAATACAAAAGGAAGACAAAAGCACATTTTTTCCAACATTAGTACTAAAAAGGGGTTAGTTTTATGCCTCATTTGATGTAATTTATATGTTGCATTTTACACACATCAACTACCACCACACTTGAATCTTTGCTTGTCCTCAAGCAAAACTCTTTATAATATGGCTTACACGCCCAAATGGAATGGGTAGAAGAGAAGGTTTTTGGGCTTGTCGTAGAGTGTCGGGACTTCCAAGATTCTTTATTAAGTTTTATTTTTATTTATTTACAATCCTATTCGTCATGATTTATTTAAAACATTTCATAAGATAAATTACTTATTAGGGCATAACATGACTTTTTTAAAATTCCACTTATATACAAGTTCACATACCTCACGGGGGATCACTCAACACTCGGCCGAAGATGTATTTTAGTGGATCACTCGAGAGCGGCATGGAACTTACTCCTACCATAAGCTTGCCAAGCAATCAACCCTCCTCCTTTTTAACTATACACCTTTGTAAATATCAAGAGGACTTTTTGGGTGAAGGGTTTGGCTTGGGTTAAAGGTAGGTGGTTGGGTTAGTGGTTAGTAAAAGGGCGAAAGGCGTAAAAAGCGTCGGTTTTCGTAAGACTTTTTTTTTTAAGTTTTTATTTTGATGAAGCCATTATTCAAACAAAGTTATTTTTGATAAACTTGTTTGTTTATTTTTGTTTCGCTTCATCATCATCAATTTTTTTTTTTTTTGAAAGTCATAAGATAAACCGAGCTTGTTACTAAAACAAAGGGTTAAAAAAATAAAAAAGGTTTTGGTGGGTGAAAGGGTGTTCGTTTTTGGGTTTTGAAATTAAAAGGTTTAGGCTCAAAGGGGTTAACTAGGGGGATTTTGGGTAGGTGGTAAAAAAGAAAAATAATGGTGTAGAAATAAAAAGGGTTATTCCTAATGCCTCCATCATTTACTTACTCGGGTTTAAGTTGGTAAGGACCGGGAATGTATCGTCGTGACAAGTTCTAGAGTTGTAAGAACCAAGCGGCTATTCACACAAGAAACGAAAAATGAGCATTTAGTTTAATGATATGTATTTGTATGCTCAATAAAGGCTCAAAACTCACTTTTGTGGAAATGGGTTTTTATGTGATCAAGTATATATAATCAAATTTTAACTAAGCTTGCCATGCCTTTTCATAATTTTCTTATGTTGGTTCTTTTTATCACGACGCTATCGGTTGTAAATTTGTAAAAATATAACATTTTTAGAATTTGAAATTCCCAAGTTAAACCTAGACAAGTAAAAAAAAATGAAAATTTTTGAAAAAAAAATTTGCGGTGATTAGCGGTTCCAATAGAGTTTTGTGTAAGGCTTGTATTTAGGACTTGCAAGATTCAAGGTTTTAGCATCCCCCCCCCCCCCCCCACACACACACTTAAACTACACATTGTCCTCAATGTGTCCCAAAAATAAGTTTTTCGGTTGATTAAAATGTGTAAAAGTGGGTTAAAAACAAGATTTTATGTTACTGGGTAGCTGAACACGGGGTGGTGTTGGCTGAGCACAGCCCAGTGTCCAGACTGCCAGTACCAAAAGTAAACAGAAGGCTGGGCATGGGGGCGTGTCTAGTGAGCACGACCCCATGTCCAGGTACCTGGACTGGGCATTTTCTACAGAA
Source organism: Helianthus tuberosus (assembly GCA_030545235.1). Taxonomy (NCBI): domain Eukaryota; kingdom Viridiplantae; phylum Streptophyta; class Magnoliopsida; order Asterales; family Asteraceae; genus Helianthus; species Helianthus tuberosus. The sequence continues at coordinate 9,027,228 of CM060381.1, read as the reverse complement.
CCTCGGGCACGGGGCGTGTTGGGGTGAGCACGACCTCGTGCTGAACTTGCTGTAATGAAGAAAAATTGTCGGGAGGCTCTGTTTTTGTGCATGGGTTGTTGTTTCAAGCTTCCCTTAGTATCCTTCACCATTCCGAGTGTGTTTTATTCCTGAAAATTAAAACTAAACTAGAAAATATAAAAGTTAATCTAAACTAAAGCTAAGGATAGTTCCGCGGAATGCCTCCGTGGTGCGCCACGTTTATAAGGGTCCTTGGCTAGATCCTTCTTATCGGGTGGTTCTGGCTCATCTTCAATTAGAGGGTCGTCATTGCCGATTGGATATTTCATTGACCGCTCAAGATCGATACTTTTTTTTAAATGCCCCTAATTGAAGAGGTAGATTGTTGAACTTCCGGTTTTTCAAAGCTTCGTGAGTTTTTACAAATGGTCGTCCCAACACTAGAGGAGCGTCATCGAGGATGACAAAGTCGGTCGGGATTACCATCTGATTTGTTTGAACCAAGACATCCTCAACTATACCGATTGATTTTATTACTTTCCGATTGGACAGAAAAATTGGTATTTGAAGTGGAGAAAAATCACTAATACTTAATTTTTCGAAAATGTAGTTAGGCATTATGTTAACACAAAGATCCTTGTCGATTGTGACATTACTAATAAATGAATTTTGAAAGAAACATGGAACCGGTGTAATGTTAATTTCAAATGGGTCTTCTTTTATTAGCGAGGTTTGATCATTAGTTAACTTAACACTTACCGTTTCGTCAATTTTAGTGTTAGTGTTTAACTCTTTTAAAAACTTAGCATGAGTGGGAACTAAACAATGATTTTCAAAAGAAGGTGACAAGAGATTAATTTCTTCAAAATTAGACTCTTCTTGAATTTTAACGTTATCGGACTCACCTTTTTCGTTGTTTAACTCATGTGTCGGTTCTTCACTTATTTGTTCTTCCATTTTTACACTTTCGGTTATCTCTTCTTTATTTAATTCTTCTCTTGCGCGGGACTCCTCTTCCCTTGCGCGAGATTCTTTTATATAGCGATCGATAGCTCTAAGGTGTTCTAATATCCTCTCGCTCACTTCGGTTATAGAAAAAGGATCAGGATTTTCAGAGCTTGAATCCGGTTGTTCGATCCTTTGTTCCTCATAATACCCATATGAAGTAGATGGAAGATGGTTCACACCATTGTTCTTCATTGTAAGCATATGATGGATAAGGTTCGTAATGTTCTTCATAATACTCGTATGAGGTGGGTTGTTCATGCCATGGTTCCTCATAATAAGCATACGAAGGTGGTGGCTCATATCTTGGTTCCTCAAAGTATGAGTAAGAAGGCTCATACCTTGGTTCATCAAAATATGAGTATGAGGGAGGAGGTTCATACCTTTGGTCTTCATAGGATGTGTATGAAGTTGATGGTTCGTACCTGGGTTCCTCATAGTAGGTGTATGAAGTGGATGGTTGATATGAGTGACAATATTGAACCGAGTGCGGGTTACTATAATTAGTGCAATAATTACTCCTATAATCATCCTCCTCATAGGTGTAGTTGTAACCTCCTGAGTATTGATCCATAAGAATCACTCAGCAGACCACAACCAAGTCTCGAGATCAGAAAACAAAAATAAAAACGGAAACAGAGGCTGGACACGACCCCGTGTTCAGTGGACACGGCCCCGTGTACAGAATCTGTATCTGGGCGTTTTAATTAAATTCACTGATTTCGTTGAGCACGGGGCGTGTTCAGTGAGCACGGCTCGTGTTCAAGCTACTGTTACTGGGTGTTTTTATGAAAATGTGCAGCACGGCCCCGTGTTCAGTGAGCACGACCCGTGTTCAGGTTACTGTAAATGCAAAACTAAACTAAAATGCAGAAAAATGTGCGCGCGTTTTAAAAAGGTTTTGAAAAACTGATTAGGCCGTCGATTTTAAGCTTTCTTAAAATCCTTGTGTCCCCGGCAACGGCGCCAAAAACTTGATGCGTGTGAAGTGTTATATATATTAGGTGTATATTTTAAGCCCTTTAACACTTTTTAGCCAAGTTTTAAATTTATAAAACACGATATTTTACTAACACTAGACACACATATGGGCAAGTGCACCCATCGTGAGCGTAGTACAGTGTTAGCAAGATACCGAGGTCGTCCAAGGACACAAGAGCTTTTAGTACCGGTTTATCCTCAACGTCTAATCAAATAAAAAGTTTAGAAAAAATGTTTTAAACTAAGAAAAATAAAAACTAACTAAAATGCTGAAAAATAAAAATAAAAGAAAAAACAGATAGACAAGATGAATCACTTGGTTCCGACTCGTGTATAGTGTAACCTTTGATTATTTCCACACTTTTGCACTTATTTAAGAGATTATCTTAGTTATTGTAGTAGGCTCCTCTTTTGAAGGTGACGTTACCCTTAACCCTGTAGTTTGAGTCAGCAAGGATACAATCGTAAAGGGTCGGATTATTGAAAGATAATTAATTAAGTTATTAATGCAAATTATGGTAGGCCCCTCTTTTGGAGGTGACGTTACCCTCGACTAAGTAGTCTGAGTCAGCAGGGATACAGTCCTAAATAGCCGGGTTATAGTATTAATAGTAGTTAACTTATGAGGGGATCAAAGAGTTTGGACCCCCGCCATCCAATACCGTTAAGTATTGAAGGAGGTCCTACTAAATTTGACCCAGGTCCATTGCAGGACCTCTAAACGCTGAACAATGGCAAGACTCTTACCAAACCGTTCCCTTAACCCCCGACCAGGTAGCCAACATACCTCCATATAGACCGTGGAGATATGAATGGTGAAAATCTTTTATTTTATATAGACAGTAAAATAATGTCAAGACACCACGGACAAACGATAAGGAAGAATCACCTTCAACATAAGAAACTAGTTATTAAAGTCATTAATACAAAACCAAATAAAAAGTGCGAAAAGATTAGAAATAAAAAGTATTACACTAGACACTTGTCTTCACCAAGTGATGAAAGAGACTTAGGCAAACATGGCCTTGATTGTCAAGAACTCTTACGATCAATCTTGGATCCCGAGACGACTCACACACTCTATGATGGACAATGGATGATGGTGGTGGATGATGGTGTTATGGTGGTGGTGGGTGGTGGGTGAAGTGTGAGAGAGGTGGTGTGCCAAGGGATGGTTTGAGCTTGAGCCAAGCACTCCTATTTATAGCCTGTACAGAAGCCTGGACACGGCCCCGTGTCCGCTGGACACGGCCCCATGTCCACCCTTTTCTCTTTCTTCAATAATACAGTTTGTCTTTAATAGCTCCACACGCCCCCGTGTCCGCTGGGCACGGCCCCGTGCTTAAAAGCGTATCTGTACTATCAGATTTGGCAAGATTCTGTGTATCTTTGCGTTGACCACGGCCCCGTGTCCGTTGGGCACGGCCCCGTGGTGGGCAATAGAAGCTTCTACAGGTTTGTCTTTTGTGCCAGGGCTGACCACCCTGGACACGGCCCCGTGCTCGCTGAGCACGGCCCCGTGTCCACTGGGCATGCCCCGTGTTCAGTTGGGCACAGCCCGTGTTCAGCTGGGCACAACCCCATGCTCAGCTTTCTTCTTGTTTTTTGCCTTGGGAGATGTTGTCGAGGGGTCGGGCATGCCACGTTTATTCCCTTTCTTTGTATTTATGTAAGATTTGGCTGTATATTTGTTCCTTTTGTTCAATTAAGCTCATTTGGTCCTGAAAATACAAAAGGAAGACAAAAGCACACTTTTTCCAACATTAGTACTAAAAAGGGGTTAGTTTTATGCCTCATTTGATGTAATTTATATGTTGCATTTTACACACATCAGACACTAAACAACAACTTGATCTTGCCATCATATCGAGTCTTAAAAAAATGTTGGATTCATGCAATCCACTTGTGAAGTCATTTAGAATGGTACAAGATTGTTTTAAACAAAATGATTGGCAAAATGTAAGACTCAAGCTCATTGGAGTAAGGGATAAGGATGGTAGAATTTTTAACTTGCCTACTGCTGAAGAAATTGCTGCCTTAATAATTGGTGATTTTGATGGAGCATTTGATAAAAGGGATATCATAGTTCAAACAAAATCAGGCGATCTCTAGAGAATCAGTGAGCTTCATCCCTCTTATCTTGCATTGCAATATCCACTTATCTTCCCATATGCAGAAGATGGATTTAGACTTGGTATTAAACCTTGAGGTGTTTCAATTGATTGTGACATACTTAGAACCAGTACCACAATGAGAGAGTTCTTTAGTTACAGAATACAAGACAGAGCCAACCAATTTTCGTTGTTACTCAATGCCCAAAAGCTATTCCAACAGTTTGTAGTTGATGCGTATACAATGATAGAATCTGCATGGTTAGCTTACATAAAGACACAACAACCCAAACTTAGAAGTCAAACATTTAAGAATTTAAATCAAAGTGTTCAAAGTGGCCAAAGCGATGCGTCAAATTGTGGAAAATGAATTTTGTTGCCATCTTCATTTACCGGTGGAGCGAGATATATGATGCAAAAGTATCTAGATGCTATGGCAATTTGCAAAGCTGTAGGATATCCGGATCTCTTCATAACAGTCACTTGTAATCCCAATTGGCCTGAGATTTATAGATGTTTAAAAGACAAACGGTTGAACCCTCAATATAGATCGGATATTATCGCACGGTTATTCAAAATTAAAATCAATCATCTAATTCAAGATTTCAAGAAACATAAATTCTTTGGTGAGATACAAGCAAGTAAGTCATTGTAAATTGTTTTAATTAATTTCTCAAATAATACTTTTACTAACACTTTTTTTGATGTAATATTTCAGTTATTTATACAATCGAATTTCAGAAACGTGGTCTACCTCATGCTCATATATGTTTGTTCTTAAGTGCCGAGAGCAAATTTCCAACGGCTAAAGAAATCGATTTGGTTATTAGTGCTGAAATACCTGACAAAGAGATGGATGCTTCACTGTATGAACTTGTCAAAAAATTTATGATCCATGGTCCTTGTGGTACAGACAATCCTCATTCTCCATGCATGGTTAATTTAAAATGTTCAAAGAAGTTTCCGAAAAAATATGTAGATGAGACTTGTTTTGATTCTGAAGGATATCCTGTCTACCGACGTCGTCAATCATGCAACACAGTAGAAAAAAATGGTGTCTTACTTGACAATAGGTTTGTGGTTCCGTACAATGCTATGCTACTCAAAAAGTATCAGTGCCACATAAATGTTGAGTGGTGTAACCAAACAAGATCCATCAAATATCTCTTCAAATACATTAATAAGGGTCCGGATAGAGTGACAGCTTCTGTTTACGAAAGTACCTCCACTGCTAATGTGAACCCTCAAAACAAGGAAATGACAAATAATGAAAATCTCTCAAACGAAACAGAAGTAGAAGAAGTTAAAGCATATCTTGATTGTAGATATATTTCAGCGTGTGAAGCTGCTTGGAGAATCTTTAAGTTTGACATACACTATCGGCTTCCATCTGTTGAAATATTACCTTTTCACTGTGAAGATGGTCAGGCTATTGTTTATGACGATAATTCAAACTTGTGTGACGTGGTCAGTAACCCAACTGTGAAAATGTCTATGTTCACAGAATGGATGAAATGTAATCAAACGGATGCATTTGCTAGAACTTTGAAGTATATAGAGTTCCCCAGATACTTTGTATGGATACGCAAAACACGAAAGTGGGTACGTAGAAAAAAACCTTTTGGTGCAGTTGGTAGGATACATTATGTACCTCCATCACTTGGTGATTGTTATTTCTTGAGAATTTTATTGAATCACGTTATAGGACCAATGAGTTTCAATGATATAAAAACAGTTGATGGAAAAATATATCATACTTTTAAAGATGCATGTTTCGCTCGCGGTCTTTTGGACGATGATAAGGAGTATTTAATGGCCATTAATGAAGCAAGTGCATGGTCTACTTCTGATTTCTTGCGTACATTTTTTGTAATGCTCTTGATGTCAAACTCCATTTCTAGACCGGGTATTTTCTGGAAGGAAACAAAATCTCTATTATGTGAAGATATATTATATCAGCAACGGAGGATTACTGGTATTCCTGGTAATTTTAAAAACTTAAATAAAATTTTAGATTCCATTTTACTTTAATCAAGTGTTTAAAAAATCTAATTACTAAACATCTGTTGTATTTTTTAGATTTGGTTCTTAAAGAGGAAGAGATTGAAAACATTTGCTTAGCACATATCGAAAAACTATTACTTGGTTATGGAAGTACGTTAAGCAACTTTACTGACATGCCAAATGTTCCTGACAACTACACTTCAGCATTGAACAATCAATTGATAATGAAGGAACTTTCAAATGATCGGGCTATCTTAAAAAAGGAACTTGCAGCTTCCCTAAAATCTTTAACTGATGAACAGCGAAAAGTGTATCAAACCGTCATGAATGCAGTTGTTAAAGGAAGTGGAGGAGTTTTCTTTCTATATGGTTACGGTGGAACTGGTAAAACATTTCTGTGGAAAACATTTGTAGCTGCGTTACGTTCCAATGGTGAAGTTGTGTTGAATGTTGCATCAAGTGGTATTGCATCACTTCTATTAGATGGTGGTAGAACGGCTCATTCCAGGTTTGTAATTCCGATAAATGTTAACGAGGATTCTATATGCTCTATTGAACCAAACAGTGAGCTAGGAGGCTTAATCAAACAAACTAAGATGATAATCTAGGATGAAGCGCCAATGACACATAAGCATTGTTTTGAAGCTCTGGATAGAACAATGAGAGATATAGCCCGTTCCAATAATCCGTCCTTGCAGAACAAACCTTTTGGTGGAAAGATTGTGCTTTTTGGCGGTGATTTTAGACAAATCCTTCCAGTCATTCCAAAAGGTACCAGAAGCATGATTGTAAATTCTTCATTGAATTCTTCTTATATATGGCAGGATTGTCAGTTACTCAAGTTAACTGAAAACATGAGGTTAAAAATGGGTTCCAAATCAAGTAATTTTAACGAGACCAAGGAATTTGCTGAATGGATTTTAAGGCTTGGTGATGGTCTACTTGGTGGTCCAAATGATGGAGAAGTGGAAATTGAAATTCCAGATGATTTACTTATACTCGATGCAGTCAATCCTATATCTTCATTGATCGCTTTCACATATCCGGATATGCAAAAGTTTTTATGCAATTCAAATTACTTCCAACAAAGAGCCATTCTTGCACCCACAAATGAAGTTGTGGATTCAATAAATACAGAACTGTTAAATAGTATGCCTGGTGAAGAAAATATATATCTCAGTTCAGATACTTTATGTGAGTCTGAGGATCAAACCGACCTTAACATGGCATTGTTTCCTCCGGATGTATTAAACAAATTGCATCTGTCAGGATTACCTAACCATAAATTGGTTCTCAAAGTTGGAGCTCCGGTAATGTTACTTAGAAACATTGATCAAACAAATGGTTTGTGTAACGGTACACGACTTCAAGTAACAAAACTTGGAAAACTTGTAATCGAAGCAAAGATTATTACTGGAAATAATATAGGTCATCATACTTTGATTTCAAGATTGAAAATGACACCGTCCGATAAAAGAATACCGGTGAAAATTGCATGAAGACAGTTCCCATTATCTCTATGCTTTGCAATGACCATCAACAAAAGCCAGGGACAATCACTTGAACGTGTAGGCTTATATCTTCCAAGGCCGGTTTTTAGTCACGGACAACTATACGTTGCTGTATCACGAGTAAAGAGCAGGAACGGTTTGAAGATCTTGATATGTGACAGGGGGAAACAAGTGTGTAAAACCACAACTAACGTGGTCTACAAAGAAGTTCTACAAAATCTATAGTCGTTGTAGAAATAGCATTTTGAAGAATAGTCTTTTAATGTTTGAAGTTATTTGGTATTATGTCTTGCCCATCCTATCAACATGTTTCTTTTATCTAATAATAATGGATATTATTTTACAGAATTGTTTTAAAACATAGTATACATTTTTAAAAAATGATACCTTTAACAATTATAAAATAATGAAAGATAAATAACAATAACATATATCTAAAAGACAAGAAATAACTAATACAAGTAATACTTTCAACCTTTTGTTTGTGCTTCAGTAACATATGAATTAAAAACTTTTCAGTAGCTAACCCTTCGTACCACCAACATCAAAACTAAACTACCAACCTTTACAAAAGTGTTTTGAGCAAACCAGCAACCACAAACCAAAAACATTGTTTCCATACAAAATAACATTATCTGAAAAAATGCCACAACCATTCAGTCAAACAAGAAAACACCTTTACCCATGACGAACTTAAGGGTAAACTCTTCACGAGGAACCAAGTTTTTATCCTTCACAAACTGTTTCATGTTTTTTATGTAAAACCGATTATCAGGAGACTCGATACCAACTCGAACATCCCAAACATTTCCAGCATCATCTACAATCTTTAAAGTTCTTTTCCTATCCAAGCCAAGTTTTTTACCAAGAACTTTTTTAATGCGCTGTAACAAACAAAAAATAATGTTAACAAACATAGTATTATAATACGGTTAACACAATGTAAGGTCCTGTTAGTACTTTTTGGTTACAGAAACTTACAAAATGATTGTCCACACGGAAAACTACTGGAATAGTTTCGTTGTTCGTAGTTACAGCGACCATTTCAGTTTCATTGTCCTTAGTTATGTCATCCACATCTTCACCATCAGAGATACTAATAACCTCTTCTGCCACTTCTTCCTTAATAGCAGCATATAATTCCGGTGGCAACATTAAATCAGCATCCTTGGAACAATTGAAAACAGACATATCAAAAGTGTGAAGATCAATCATTTCAAACACAAGAAGATGTTCATCACTTAGTGAAAATTTCTTCTTAATCCGATCCCATCCAGTTGTTATGTAAAGCTGATTGTCACTAACATCCATTCGAACAAAAAAATTATGCTTCCCAGGACCTCTAATAACAACCGGATAATTTGGAATGGTATTGTCCATCTTGTGATGTACAAATAAACGATTGATATGCTACAACGAGAAAAAAAATATATTAGTAGTTTCATATACGGAACCATAATAAATAAGAAACAATAATAAATATACCGAACCCAGATTGCGAACTACATACCATAGCATCAGGTTTATCAAAATCGCCATTGGGTCTGTAGTAAAAATAATCAGATGGAGCAAATGCAATATTGTCATAGAAATAAAATATCAGGAAACTTTGTAATGCTTCTTCATACTGAAATACGAGCCATGATCCAGATTGTAGTTTCAAAGTTTGAACTACGGAATACCACCCATTGTAGAGATAATAGAAGTTTCCTATATCATATATCTTGACTTCAAAGACTTTCCCATTAGTTGTCCGTACTTTGACAAACCCAACAGGATAGTTAAACTCTTTTATCCATTGTTTATACTTTTTTGACAGAACCTATGTATAAGTATATTAAAATCAGAATTGTCTAACATGATGTTATAAAGAAAATAAATTCGCCATATTTGAGATTAAAATACTAACCAAAGATTTCCTTTGGTTGTCGGTCATGTAACAAGCAAAACCATACATCTTTCTATAAAAAGAGAAAAATGTTAAAAGATGGTAAGTAACTGAGAGAACATGATGAAAGGAAATAGCATTAGTATTCAACCACTGTTTGACCAAAGTCAAACCACTTTTTTTCAAAAAAATCTGTTTGACCAAAGCCTGTTTGACCAAAGTCAAACCACTGTTTGCAAAACTATAACTCTTAGTAGTTCAAAAGTCTGCTTCACCATGGTCAAACCACTGTTTGTCCAATGACAAACCACTGTTTTCTCCGTAAAACACTGTTTAACCCAACAGTGATTTTAAACATATATTTTCATCCATCTGTTAACCAAAGTCAACAGATGTATCAACAACAATGATTTTAAGTTGATGAGCATTATTTATGAAAAACGTTAAAAATTATTCTAATTAATGCAATTAAAAAGAGTATAACTAATAAACTAAAATATTATATAACGTTAAAAGGTTATTTGGGTATATTCAATGTCAACAATGTGAAATACCAAATGTTATTTTCGATGCCGAGAGTTTCTAAAGCTTATTAAGATTTCAAATTATTTTTGACAGTGTGATACAAAACCCCAAACATGTGAAATATAATCTGATAAAATCTGTCAAGAACACCAACTGAAACTTTACTAAACATCATAATCTTAAAAAATCTTTATACAACAACTGATAAACAATCATTTTTCACATAGCCCTAAATATGTACACCTCAATCGAACATCCATACAAAAGGAAAAACTTCAATCGAACATCAATACGAACATTTATATGATGGAATCTGAAGTATAACAAATGAAATAAACAAACATGATCACAAATTACAGTTCATATAAAAGAACAAACCTAAGATCAAAAATCATACATGCAAGCGTGGTATAAAAAATTACATGAAGCAAAGATTTCAGAAAAACAAAATCGAATCAATACGTTTTCGATTACCTTTTGCTGATAAGGAAAAATCTTTAACACTCCCTGTCGTTGGTTTGTCGCCCTTCGAAGTTCGGAGATGGAAATGGAACGGTAGATGAGTTATTAGAATTTGGGGCCGGATTTGATATAAAGGGTTTTAATGGGCCTACAAAATCTAATCTATTATTAAGCTTAATTGGATCAAATATAAGGGGATTTATTGAACTGATCAATAACATTTGATTAGTTGTATTAAATACAAACAATATAAATGATGTATTATAATCTATTTCGATGGTTATTAAAGCTACCCGTGTGGTCACACATACTGTTTTTAACATTACTTTATAAAGATATATAACTAAAGACCAAAATTTAAATGATATATTATAATCTGTTTTTTAGTATTTGATTTCGATCATTACTAAACCTACCCGTGTGGTTACACGGGTGCTACACCTAGTATATATATATAGGGGAAGATTCATTTGAGAAGAAATTTAATGTGAGAACAAAAAGAAGAAAGGGCATATTAGTAAAATGATATTTCATTTATAACTCATATAATTAATTTTTCTCTCTTTAATTAATTAGTCAACCAAAGATTAATTATACTACATATAATCTACAAAACCTACACATATCAAAATTTTCCTACATGTACCCTACACGTTATAGAATTTTATCCTACACAGTCGAAATTTATCCTACACACCTCGAAATATATCCTACACAACTCGTAATTTAATTTACACAACTAGTAATTTATTCTACACTTTAAATTAACTTGTTTTTTTAATCTGAAAAAAATATATATTTTGAAAAGGAGTTACAAATTTAATTTAGCTAGTTATTAAAGGGGAAGAATACAAATTAATGATTTCTGTAAGTTTACCAATATACCCTTATATTAAAATTAAATACAAATATTAAATGAAGTAAAATAAAGCATTCTTATTGGTTGAAACTTCTTCTTTTTTCTTCTTACAAAAAAATTCTTCTCATTTGAACCCTCCACTATATATATATACACCCACACCCCTCCTTCTCCGATAACCACACACCCACACCCAAATCAGACCCACACCCCTCCTTCGGCCGTTCTTGTGCCGACGACAATCGCAAATCAGGTACCAATAAAGTGAAACAGTTTCGGCACTACCCTCAAGGTTCCGGCAGCAGGTCTGAGCAATAAAGTGAAAGAGTTCCGGTGAGTTTTTCTCTGAATCTGGGTTTTCAGACATGATTGTGAAGTGGTGGTTTGTAGATATTTAGGGCATGAAATGCGGAGATTTGTTTTTGTAGTTATGGAGGAAGCAGTTTAGGGAAGGAAGGAGGGATGAAGAAGCAGACCAAATAGAACTGAAAAGTGAAGTCGGAGAAGAAAAGGGGTGGGGGTGGGGTTGGGTAGTTGGGCGGTGGTTGCAGGGGGTGCGAGGTGCAGAGGTTGAAGATGATGAGGTTGAAGATGATGATGATCAGGGGGTTGAGGTTGAAGATTTTGCTTCTGAAAGTGAGTCTTGAAACGGCTCTCAATGGTAATGATTTTGCTTCTGTGAAAGCGAGTCTTGTGGTGGTTTTTTATGAGGTTATGTTGATTTTGATGGTTAAAAAACAGAGCTTTTTGAATTGTGGTTTGTGGGTGTTGAAGTTCACTGTAATTAGATGAGAGTTTTATTTGGGTTTTGAAATTTGGGTTTTTTGAATCGGAATAATGTTGTTGTTGTTCACCAAATTGAATGATGGGTTTCTTTTGATGCATTTACAAGTTAATCATGTGTTGATCTGTGTGTGTGTTTGGGGACAATTGAATGTGATGAATGTTGATTTATGATGAATGTCTGAGGTTGAAGATGATGATGTAATTGGGAAGGGGTATTTATATTTGTAGGGTTTTTTAATAAAGAAAATTTTTTAATGAAAATTAAAAGGACAAAACTACCCCTGCAGATAAAGACAAAAAAAAGATATTGAAACAGTCAAAAATTAGAGTTTTTGAGATTTGGACTAAAATGACAACAAAATGCAAACCACAATGACCTAAATGTAAAAAGTTTGAGATTTGGACTAAAATGGCAAAAGTGCCCAAACCACAGGGACAAAAATGGTAGTTTACTCTTTTTTTTTTAATATAGAAAAACACACAGCGTTTTTTGGTTTTTTCTCTCATGTCTCTCCTATGGTAACAAAGTATTCCTTAAAGTTTAGGAGTTATAGTGTAAATATCTTTAAAGAAAAAAAAATTGTCAACCAACTAAATTACAGAATACAAAGTGTAAACAAAAGTTTTACTAAAGCACAGGGAGAAGAAAATAATAAACTAATTAAATTGTGAGGGTGTGCACAAAAATTAAACTAAAGTGGAAAGTGGATATTTAATATTTAATATTTATCGGTGATAGATAGTGAAGTGAACAAAAATTAGAAGTCTGGGTTGTGGGCCTTTGGCAGCTTAAATGTACTATGGAGCTCGGGCTACTGAGCCCATCTCACTTCTAGGCTAAAAATGTACCCAATCTACCCATCACATATGTTACCTTTTGGACTCAACTCAAGTGCGTATGGGTGTGATTATTTTAATTCCATATTCCCATGTATTGATTTTTTTTTTAATTATTAGTTTTATAAAAAAACTCTTTCTTTGAATTATTAAATATGTAATATAAAAATCAAACTAAAACAATCGGTCCGATTGGTTAAGCTAGGAATTGTTTGTGGCACTTGTTTGGTTACAATCTAATGATCAATGGATCATGGGCGGACCTACTCTTTAGCCAGGGTGGGCCGCCGCACCCATTGGAAAAAAAAATTTAGTGTATATTTTAGGCAAAAAACCCGACCGCACCCCTTGAAAATATGGTTGAACACCTCATTCGCACCCCCAACAAAAAATTTCTGGATCCGCCACTGCAATGGATCCAGAACAAATTAACTAGTTGCTTTTGAACGAACTAACTATATAAGTCAAGATGAGAATAAGGTTGCCTCTTCTCGTTGTCTGGTTGATTGGTTCTTGAAACGGGCTAACTAACTAGAATAGTAGTGATAAACCTCATAGTTACGAATTGCTTTAAATAAATAATTGGGGCAAGTAAAAGTTTAGGTAATTTATACATTTCTTTATAAACTTTTGATATGAATAACACTATAAATTTAGTTTTTCAAGAATGTATAATTGGTTTGTAACATTCATATTTTAGGTATTGTGGTAATTAAATAAAAATGCTAAAGTTAACCTATTATCTAGAAAGCAATAGAGATCTATAACTACCCCACTAACAGTTGTTTCTTTCTAGTTTCTAAGATGACCTAACATAAAATTGGATTCTCTCTCGGTTTCTCTTTTAGACAAAACAAATATACAAAAGAGAGTTGATAAAGAGTGCTACACAACTTTTATTCAATATTATTCTTTTTCATTAGGTAATAGTTTATTGATAGCTCTTTTATTTAGTGGTTCAAGAAAAAAAAAATAGAAATGTATAAAATGTTATAAATACTTGTAAGTGTTATTTTATTTTAACTGTGATATATGTAAACCGTTCATCTAATTCACTTTGTTCTTCGAGAAAAAAAAATAGAATGTATAGAATGTTATAAATACTTGTAAGTTTTATTTTAACCGTGATATGTAAACCGTTCATCTAATTCACTTTTTTCTTTTTTTTCTAATTATATTTGAACACTACTAGAAAAAATTCGGTACCGGTACCTTGTACCAAATGCTCATTCATATTCTTGAACTTTGAAACTGGTTTTAAAAACCCGGTTTAAACCGTTTAAAAACCGTTTTTTTTTTTTTTTGCCCAAATCGGTTTTTAAACGAACCAAATCGATTAGTACCAGTTCGGGTTCCCACCATATAAAACCGGTTAAAAACCGGTTTTTTCTCCACAAAAAACACCAGTTCGGTTAAAAACCGGACCTGTTAAAAAATAAAACTGAATTGAGCACCTCTAGTTACAAGCAATAGTAGTGAAGTGGGTCGGGTCCATTGATGGGTCGTGTCGTGTGTAGTGGGTAACGAGTCAGGTAGCTCTAGGTTTGTCGGGTTAAGTATTATGACAATTTAGATAATATTCTCAATATTAAAATTCAAAAAATATGTAAAAACCGCCAATTTATTAATTAATTAATAGTACCTTGAATCTTCATCAATCACAAAACAGAAATAAAAACATTCCAAATTTACAAAACCCCTCCTCTGTAATTTTCTTGAAACCCTATTGTCACCAAATCTCTCTTCGACGTCAAGTTTTCAACAATCTTTTTACATCTTTATACCGAATTTAGTTCAAAGGGTTGCTGTTAAAACATTCATCCACTTGTATCTTCAAGTTTTTATAAAAAAGATTCTATCTTTCAAGCATTATCTCTGTTTTTGTTTCTGGGTTTTTGTGGGATTTCAAGAAAGATGAAAGGGTTGGTTTCATTTCAGTTTTTCTGTGTTACTCTTGGATTGTTTCTTGCTACAAGTTTTGCTGTTCAACCAACTGAAGGTATGCATTTTTTTTTTGTTTTTCAAGAATCTTGAATGGTTTTTGTTCAGTTTTTTTTTTTTTTTTTTTTTGTAATATTATTTGAAGATATTACTGAGAAGGGGATGATCTTGATTTTGTAGGGTTTAGCAAGAAACTGATAATTTGTAAATATATATTTTTATAATTTTATATAATTTCTTGATTTCTTTTATTGCAGTTCATTCTCTTACAGTGTTCAAAGAAGGTATATTTGATGACCCATCATTGGTTTTATCAAACTGGAATGCCCTAGATTCAGATCCTTGTCATTGGGTTGGTGTTTCTTGTTTTGATGATCATGTTATAAAAATGTAAGGAATTTCTTGTTATGTGTTATGAATTTAAATATTTAAAAATGATTATTGTATTGAAAGTAATTCGGGTTTTTACTCTTGTTTTTGCAGTAACATTTCTGGTAGTTTGATAAAGGGATTCATCGCCGAAGAACTGTTTCTGCTCTCGTTCTTACGCGAATTGTATGTTTTCGGTTTGGATGTTATCTTCTTACCTTTAAGAAATATTGTAAAAAATTTAAAATATGTTCAACAAGAAATGGTCATGTTTGCAGGATTCTACACGGGAACAATCTCCGCGGTTCAATACCTAAAGAAATCGGATTGCTAAATCACTTAAAAGTCTTAGATTTAGGGGGAAACCAGTTATCCGGACCGATTCCACATGAGATTGCTAATCTTGATAGCATTGTTAAAATGTAAGTCTATTATAGAATATCATCATTTCAAGATTTAAAAAAATGTTTATCATAATTCTAAATCTAGTTTTATATTGATAGAAACTTACAATCTAATGCATTGACCGGAAATTTACCTCCGGAGCTTGGCAATCTTAAGAATCTTCAAGAGCTTCGGTTGGACCGAAATAAACTGGAAGGAATTATTCCGGGTGCGAATGTTACAGATTATGGTTCTGCCATGACAGGAATGTAAGTTAGAAATATTTCGACTGTTTTGAGTATGTTTATTTTAAGATGTTTTAAATATTTTGATTGTTTCGGTCCAGGTATGCCTCAAATACGAATGTTTTAGGTTTTTGTCACGCATCTCCTTTAAGAGTTGCTGATTTTTCATTCAACTACCTTGTTGGAAGTATACCTAAATGCTTGGAATATCTTCCAAGGTACTGTTCTTTATGCTTCATAATAGTATTAAAGGTGGTAATCTGATTTTGGTTAATGGGTCAAACCTGAAAAACTATCTTAATAGGAAACATGGGTTGAAGAGTATTTTTAATGCATACAAACTTCTAATGCAAAAAATGGAAGAAAAATGTTGACGGGTCAACCCAAACTGACCCGTTTCAGCAGGACCAAAACGAAACCGTTTCAAGCCAAACCTGTTCTTACCACAGTTATTAATAGTGATCATAGCGGGCGCTATAGCAAATAGCGTGGCGATGCGACAGTATGTCGCTATATGATGGTCAGCGACTAAATAGCGGATTTCTAGGATATTATGTTGGTAATTAAAAATAGCGATCGAAAGAGAAGCATATTTATTGTTAACTATTAAGCATATTTAGATGTGTATTTTAGTTATTTTTGATAAAATATACATCTAAAATATTTTTTAAATTTTCTTCTAGTGCATTAATAAACATGAAATAGCGCCCACTATTTAATCGCTATCGCTACCTAGCATATAGGTAGCTTGTCGCTATTGTCCGCTATTCGCTATTGACAACTATGGTTCTGACCTGTTATTACACTCACTCAAACTGCCAATTTTGCCACCTCAGCTTGTGTTTATGCTCATTTTCTTTTGTTATTCATTTGCAGGGACAGCTTTCAGGGCAACTGCATAAAGTACAAAGATATCACACCACGGGCTCCTGAAGAGTGTGGTATGTTTTAGTAACAAACAGACGACCCATTATATTTATGATATAAGTTATGAAGTGTTGTTATGTTACTATGAACTAACAGAGATGGAGTTTCTTTAATGTAGGTGCTGCTGCACCAGCTAAACCTCTACAGTCAGAAGACATGAAACACCATCCTGTTGAAGATAAACAAAAGCCCGATATGCGTGCATCAAAGCCCGCTTGGATTTTAACTCTTGAAGTAGTGCTTGGAGTGATGGTAGGGTGCACCTTCCTTGCAGCCATTTTTACATCCGCTCACAGGTGGAAAGTCAAATCACGGAATATCATGACTACATGGAAGAAGTCCAAAACCGAAAAGGAACATATGGAAATCTTCATTGGTGAGGAAGCGGTTGTTTATAAAAAGCATCATTTTATATTAACTTGGTATGTAATTTTATTTTTTTCGGATATGTAGACACTGATATGCTAAAGGATGTGATGAGATACAGTCGACAAGAACTTGAAGTTGCTTGCGAAGATTTTAGTAACATTATCGGGTCATCATCGGATAGTGTAGTTTACAAAGGAAACATGAAACGTGGGCCTGAAATTGCGGTTATTTCTCTTTGCAACCGGGGAGAAAACTGGATGAGCTGTCTTGAGCCTTATTTTCAAAAAGAGGTGATGCCAAAATTCTCGAATTTTTATACGTGTTTTTAACAAAGTGGTCATCTTGAACAAGTTTGTATTGTATTTGTATTGATCAGGTGGCTGATTTAGCTAGGCTAAATCATGAAAACGTTGCAAAATTGCTGGGATATTGTATCGAAGGTGTCCCGTTTACAAGGATGTTAGTCTTTGAATATGCATCTAACGGGACGTTATACGAGCACCTTCATTGTAAGTCTCTCTATAAAAGGTGGTGATATTGCAGGTCGAGTGGTTGGGTAACGCGTCATTATTTAAAAAAGGTCGACCTGAAACACTTTTTGTCCAAAATCATTGTCTCAAATATGACTGCATAATCATACTATTTGCTTAGAATGTTTTATGTATTGAAACTACACTCTGAACAGGTTCCTTTTGACCTTTTAAGTATTTTTTTAATCTTGTCCATCTGACCCATTAGGATTTATTGTTTGTTGTAGAGAAATAGCGGCGTGAATTTCTGACACGACCTGAAAACATAACACGAACCTAACACAAAACGCGGGTCTGGGTTTAGTCTAAACCGGTTCGGGTTAGTTTCAAGCTGAATCCGCGAACCCATTTAGCTAAATGGGTCGGGTTTGTGTCTGCCCGTTCGGGTTGACCCGTTTAACCCATATATATTATATTATATTATATTATATTATATTATATTTTTTTTACATATTTTTTATGTCATAAATTCAACTAGGTGTGTATTTTATGCCATAATTACAACTTAAAAAGAGAAATTGACATAACGTTTTATAATTAAAATGTAATTGTGTTATATACATTTGTGTTTTTGTTAGTAAATTTTTAATTTTAATATAATAATTGGCGAAAAAGATCGGGTTGAACGGGTCGTGTTCGGGTCAACCCGTGAATATTCAGGTCGTGTTTGGGTTTATAAGTATGACACGATTTTCGGGGTTGGTTCGGGTTTGTCTAAATTTTCCGGGTTCGGGTCGGGCTGAACCTGCCAACCCGCAAACACGACCCATTTAGCACCATATAGAGAAACATGAACAAATGCTTTTGTTTAACGTAGGCGAAGAAGGGTGTCAACTAAGTTGGACACGAAGAATGACGATTGTTTTAGGAATCGCTAAAGGTCTAAAATATCTTCATACAGAAATCGAACCTCCATTCACTATATCCGAGTTAAACTCTAGCGCGGTATATCTCACAGAAGATTTCTCACCAAAGGTACCACCTTTATACCTTTTTTTCTTTAAACAGAATTTTCATACTGATAGATATGTTTTACATTTTAGTTTTCTTGATTCTTGTAGCTAGTTGAGTTTGAGAGCTGGAAAAGTATTCTTACAAGATTTGAGAACAACTCTAGCTCTATTAGCAATGCAGATACCTTGTGTGTTCAACCCAGTTCGTTAGCAGCACGCCAGTCGGATATTCAGGGTAACATCTGTGCATTCGGTGTTCTTCTATTGGAAATCATTAGCGGACGACCTCCAGTCGGCAAAGACAAGGGATTACTAGTAGACTGGGTAAGAAATTCGTGATTCGTATTAGCATGTAACGCGCAAAGGTGGCAAAACGGGCGGTTCATGCAAGTTGGGTAACGGGTCAAAACACTTTTGTTTTAGAAATAAAATCAGCTCTTTGTTGTTTTATAATAAAAATATTCTTGAAAGTTTTATGCATTAAAAATATACTTTGGATGACCTTCAACCCTTAGAAAGTTCTTTTAAACTACTTTCTTCATACCCAATTAGAGTTAATATTAGGGGTGCGAACGAGCCAAGCGGCCCGTGAGCTACTCGAGATCTGCTCGAGAAAAAGCTTGAAATGAGCCGAGCCTTATTGAGCCCGAGCCGAGCTTGAGCCTAAAATAAAGCTCGTTTATTTATCAAGCCCGAGCTCGAGCCAGACATGTGAAGCTCGTCAGGCTCGTCGAGCCTTAGTGTAATATTAGTTTTTATTAATAGAGTAAACTTCCGTTTTGCTCCCTGTGGTTTGGTCATTTTAACGGTTTTGCTCCAATAGTTTAAAAATAGCCATTTTCCTCCCTAATCTTTCGAGTATGTCGCCAGTTTGCTCCCTAATCTTTCGAGTTTGTCGCCAGTTTCCTCCCTGATCGAGTTAGAGGCTGGGAGCAAAATGAAGATAAGATAGAAAAATCAGGGAGGAAAATGGCTATTTTTAAACTATTGGAGCAAAACCGTTAAAATGACCAAACCACAGGGAGCAAAACGGAAGTTTACTCTTATTAATATTTAATAACATTTGCCCACTTATTTAAAGTTGTCTAGTAAACGAGCCGAGTTTATTTAAACTTGTTTACATGCCGAGCCCATACCTAAAAATAAGCTTGTTTAGTAAACGAGCCTGATCTTGAGCTTCACTTATCGAGCTGGCGAGCCTAAATGAGCTTATTATTTATATTTAATATATTATTTAATAGATAACAAACGAGCTGGCAAGCTCGGCTTGGCTCGTTTGCACCCCTAGTTAATATATAACCCAAGCCCACCTATTTATAAGTAAACGGGTCACATTTACCACGTCAATAGTGGGCGCATAGTCTTTTCAAAATCAGTCTTTACTGAACTTATGCTTGTCTTGATACATTGAAATGATCAATGATTTAAAAAAAAATGTTTAAACAGGCAAAAGAGTATCTTGAAGAACCGGACATGATGTCATCGGTTGTAGATCCTGCACTGAAGCATTTTAGAGACGAAGATCTTGAAGTGATACGCGAGGTGGTTATAAATTGCATTCAAGTAAGGAATGGAGATATAGTGACCATGCAAGAACTGTGTGCAATGCTGGAAAGCAAACTGGACACCACAGGCTCATCAGAGCTCAAGGCCTCTTCGATAGCCTGGGCTGAGCTAGCGCTTTCATGTTGACCCGAGTCGTAATATCTAGCAAACACTGTACATCTACTGATCAATATATACCATCTGATTAGCATTGGATTAAAGATGAGTTTTTTTGTAAATTTTGTTTGGGGACAGAAGAGTATATGATGAGTTGATACTTACAAGTCTTGTTTTGTAACCAAGTTATGGTTCTTGAAAAGAATGACTTGATTTTAATCCATTTTAATTTTGGTTAGTCATAGAAAGTTATAAATATTTTTTTGACAATCTGTATATTTTTATAGTAAATTTGATTTGTCTATAGTATGCATCACACATGCAAATGCTGTAACTAGGGGTGTTCGAAAAGCCTGCAGCTCGCGGCTCGCTCGGAAAAAGCTCGGTTGTGAACAAGTCGGCTCGGCTAAATTTGTAAATGAGCTGAGCTCGAGCCAGGCCTGGTTCAGCTTGCGAGCTAGATCGATTTATTTTATTTTATGTATATCATTTTTAATCTCAAGTGTATTAAAGTAAAAAATATGTGGGAGGGTGTTGAAGTGCGAATATTTTGAGTTTATTTAACCAAAAAACATAAGAAACTATGGGAAAATAAGCAAAAATTATACATATATAATACTTGTAATATGCATTTCGATCTTTAAAATATTAGAAAAATAAAAATAATACATATAGATATACGTGTAGTTTTTATTTTATTCCTTGTTTTTATTTTATTTTATCAATATTTGTAAAAGAAATTTAAAAATAAAATAAAATAATTAACGAGCCGGCTCGATTTGGCTCGAGCTGGCTCGTTTAACTTCGAGCTCGAGCTCAACCTGGCTCGACTCGACTCGTAACCGATATTTCATCCAAAATAATAACATGACCTAATCTTTTAGTTAGGTTTCTTTGCTTGCATATGCTGGCCCAGTTGTTTAGTTGAGATTTGATAAGACATTCTACCAAGTGGCAAGTACCAACAGTCCTTTTATGTATTTTTCTGTGGCTCCAACAAACAATAAATTGTTGCATGTTCCATTTTTGTTATTAGCCTTGTTACTTCATTCATCCAGAAAAAGCAACTGCTGTACTTCAAGTTATTCATTAAGACTAAATTGTTTTTTTTGTTCATTTAAAAGTTCGTATTTTTAAATTATGGGATGTCTTCGAGAATCATGTACAACTATATATAAAGTTTAAAATACAAAAGTTCCTTAACGTGCGAAGTGTAAGCCACCAAAAAATAACGTGCTTGACTGGTGAAGATACATATCCGAGGACGGACCTTCCTCAAGAAGGCCGGACCAGATCACAATTGAACGCATATCTCAAAACCCCCGTCCCCCAGACGCCTACGGACGGACCATCGATAGGTGCGTCCAGCCGAATTACCCATCCCAGTTGACTAGTATAAATACCCCATCAAGTACAAGTCAAGTACGATTTCCTGAACCTTTGTCCTACTTTCTCTCTCTATCAAATATTTATCCTCACGCCGGAGGGTGGTCGCAGAGGGGCCCTCCCATCTCTGCGGCGAGCCTAACGGTTTGTTCTTTTGCAGGTTCAGGTCCTCGATCATCTTTAAGACCCAAGCTCAGATTTCAGGCTTCGGCCTTAATCTTTGGATCTTCAACTGGGGTACTCATGCGTGATTATGTGGGTGTTGTTTGGGGCATAGAGGGGCTTGGCCTCCCACTCTCCACGCCACACACCGAGTAGCCTAATCGTTAGTTTATAACTTTTTTGTTGGTTACATAATCACTCACAAATGTGTTCTTACCACTTATGATTATGTTGGACGGTATGTCCTTTTGCTTATTTAATCAAGATTACAACCGAATGGGTTACATCAAACTCATGTCCTTTTCTTAACCCGAGTTTGCAAACTTACTCACAGTTGACGTTGAGCTTGAAACGAGCCAAACTTGAGCTTAGTCAAGCCCGGGTTTAACTCAAGCTCATTTACACACGATACTTTCATCTAAAGGATATAACTTCGATAACTTTCGAATAAAATTTTGAGAAAGTTGATGAAAGGACATACATGCAACCACTACTTAACACGTTTTACAATTAGGGAAGCAAGTCATAATTAATTATTTTATATATAAGATATATAACTAACAATTTGTGATTTTTTAGAACCAATAGTACAAATTTATTCATTTTGACATGATCAAGTAACATAGCATCATAGCATTGTCGATCAAAACGACGCTATTTCCATTTGATTGAAGTAGACACCCGAAGGACCATCGTTAGGTAACAACGCAAGCATTACAGGAGCTTTGGCGCCTTCTTCCGGGGTCAAGTGTCCCGTGTGAGATGTGATATCGGTTATAACATACCCTGGATGGACACAATTGACAAGAATATTATTATACTTTCGCGCCATTAGCCTTGTGTAAGCATTAAGTGAAGCTTTTGCAATCTTATAAGCCGCACACGTTAGAGGCCAACCGTTCTCAACCAACTTATTGTCCTTGAAATCCCTCAAAAACCTTTGAATGATCCCATCAATCCTTTCTTCGGTAAGGTTGTCGATATCTAAGAACTCGTCTCTCACCATCTCATTGCTGATCCACTAAAAAGCAAGAAGATATGATGAAACTATGAAAGCTAGTTTTATTAGTTTCCAATGACGTGAAATTTTGCGTTTTATTTTTGCGCGTGTGTGAATAATTACTTACGTGTAGCTCTCCATAGTTTGAAGAAACATTGACGATTCTTGGTGTGTTTGAGAGTTGGAGAAGGGGGAGTAACGCTTCGGTTACTGCTTTAGTTCCATAATAATTCGTCTTTATACATTCTTCCCCCAAATTATAAGGTTCCTTTATTATTGACGCTAAAATGTGTGCGTTTTCGTCATACACATACTCCTACAAACCATATACAATACCATGTTTATACTTTATATCCTTCTTAACATCCTTCAAAAGATTTATAAATAAAATTCCTATTGACACTTGACGAAAATGTATTAAATTTGTGTATGTTTATAATATATAAATTACTTTATAGTTTATAGTCATATGCTACACATCTATACTAGATAATAAAAATTAACAATAAACAAAAAAAGGGTTTGCACTTACATATCCTGCTCCATCTTTGAAGGCTCTAAATTCATCATAATTTACAATAAGTCCATTTTCAGCTGCGTTATTCACCTGCGTTATACATGGAAAACATTTTACACTACACAATTTATTTTTTATTGTGTATAATCTATGTTTATTTTTTAATAAATAACAATATATATTGTATTTTCAAATAATTAGATCATCGAAAAAGATTCATTCAAGGTTATATTTTTTATTATATGTTCCAACTTCTAAGAACATGTAAAAAACATTCAGGATTAATTAAGGAACATATTAAAAAAATTATATTGAGTAAAATCCAAACAATTAGTAGGATCAGCAGAGGGTGAGATGAGGACAAACATTTCCTTTATCCAGTTGAGAAACCGACTCTAACACCATTTTTTTCACTTACCAAGATATCAAGTTTCTCAAATTGAGATTCGACGAATTTGGTGAACCTAGAAATACTCGTTGGATCTTTAATATCGAGTTGATGAAAAACAACATTCGAGAGCCCAGAATCTTTGAGCTTGCTGGCAGCTTCCAATCCCCGACCCTCGTCTCTAGCGGCTAGTACGACACTTATCCCGTTTGAGGCCAACTGGCGACATATCTCAAGCCCGATACCTTTGTTTCCTCCGGTCACAACCGCCACCCTAAAACCAAAACCAAAACCAAAACCAAAACCAAAACCAAAACCAAAACAAAAGCAAAAGCAAAAAACAAAGAAAAATAAGATTTGTTTTGCACATGATCTATGTAGAACACTAAATATTATGTACCTGTGCTCGGTTGAAGCAACACAAGTCTTGTCACCTATTGATGCCATATATATTAACTTGTTAGTAGGCCGGATTTATAATGAGAAATGAAGGGAGCAACAAGCTCTTAAAAATATATTCAACCTAATCTTGGCTTTTGTTTTTATTAGTCAATATGATTATGATATGTTTGCGAGAGGTTGTGGTTGTATTGTAGCATATTTTTATATGTTTATCGAGATTTTGTTTGATATGGATTTTTTTTATTATTCCATATATATAAATTAGCAAACTTCTTGTGCATCATGACTTGTACCCCATGCTTGGGGACTTTTTCAAAAAAAAAAAAAAACTTCATTTTTCACTTTCAACCTTAAAGTTTTTTTCTTTTACATTTTAACCCATTTGAAACTTTTGCTTTTAACTCAAACTTTTTCATCTTTTATAATTTAATTTACAACTTTGATCCCCCATACTTTTGGTCTTTCGCAAGTTTTTCGTTTTACGTTTCGTTCTAAATTTTGCGAATTAACATGTCGTAGCGTGCATGTGAGGTTTAACGTTTTTGCTCTATTTTTCATATTTGACAGACACGTTGCAATGCGTCCATTTTTTCCTTTTTGAAAACTTCCCCGCAACGGGCGGGTCCTAGATCGACTAAGTTATTATTTTGTACGTTTTACGTTTCTGGTTAATTTCTTCGCATTAAGACACTGTAACGGGTGTACGCGGTTCAACGTTTTTAGTCTCATTTTCTTTCAGTGTAATTTTTACCATTTTATCTATTTTATTTTTACGATGTTGAGAGTCGATGTCGTTGTGGCATTGGTGCTACTTGGCACGGTTTTACGAACGTTTTTAACCTATTAATTTTTTTACTAATATTTTGTTTCGGTTTACCCCTATACTTCCTTTACTTAAAAACTATTTTTACGTGCATATTTTATGTACGGGTATGTATAAATATGATTTGTTCTACATTCCTACGTAAACTTTTTTTATAGACGAGTAAGGTCAAATATAATACGTTTTCGTTTAAAGAAACCATTTTTACGTGCATATTTTTATGTACGTTTTGATATAAATTCAAATTGTTCTACGTTTCGACGTAAACTTTTTTGGGAAATGATTCAGGTCAAATATAATATGTTTTCGTATTTAGTTTATGCATGTTTCGTAAAGTTTTTTTTCGAACCGAGTGGAGTCAAATTATAGTTTCTTTTTCTCCCCCTTTTCCGAAAGCTCTAATTAATCCCTTTCGATTACATGTGCATATTTTCCTTCATACCCGTTACGTTTTCTATGTATGAGTTGGGTCACATATAGTACGTTATGATTGTTCGATATGAATTCCATTTACTTTACGCTTGATCCAATCACAATGCTTATACAGGTTACACTGAGTTCAACTGGATACGTCGAAATGTGTGTTTTCATATGGTTAATGCATCATATAATGTTTAGACTAATTCATTTAATGTTTACGATGTATCCGCGTTCGCGGACGGGTCTTAACCCTAGTTTGAATAAAATATTAAATGGAAAGAAAATCATGCGGTTCTGGTGTGTAACGACAGACTTATGGATTTATTTATCCTTACTATTAAAAGGTTTAACAATTATAAAATTATATGATTCAACGAACATGTCGTGAATAAAAAATTCTAAAGGCCTGGTCTATTCGCACACGGCCTTTGTCTTTTTGCACACTCAAAGCGCCCCGCTATGGCCAAAGCGGGGCGCTTTGAGTGTGCAAAAAGACAAAAAGCGTTGGCTGGAATTTGTGTTGTTTTTTTTTGAAATAGGTGGGATGTGGGTTAGTTTGGTAGTGTTTTTTGAGGAAAAAATTGTATTTGAGTTTTATAATACGTTGTTTTATAATTACGTTTTTTTACGTCATTATTTTTATAGAACGTATATAATATAAGTGCGTCTTTATAAACTGTTAACCTAGTTTATTTTGTTAAATTAAACGAACACGTTAAATAAATTGTACAGAAAGCCATAAGAATTAAACGTAAACAATCCAAAACCAACGTGATGTAAATAGAAGATTAACTGCAATATATATATATATATATATCAGTTTGTACATACAAAACAAAAAGGTACAACTGACTACATAATACATAACAAAACACTATACAAACAAACTAAGGTACTAATCCTCGTGCGGTGGGGACGGTGGGAGGGGAAGTGGAGGCAACCCAGCGAGCTCTCGTAGAGAAACGAGTGTCTCGATGATCCAGTCCTGGCGTGCGGCCTGGCGTCTAAGGCGCCGGTCGAAGTCCCGAGCCACCTCACGCGCTACCGGAGGCAGGTCAGCGTAAACGTGCTGCGGGTACTGTGGCGGCTCCGGAGCTGGCTGAACTGGTGGTACCGGGATCTCCTCGATATGCTCCTCCTGAGCCGGATCCTCTAATACAGGCTGAGCCTGAGCCTGAGGCTGAGCCTGAGCCTCATCCTGAGGCTGGCCCGGGAACTGATCGAGTCCCAGAGCCTGTAGCTGAGCCTGCCGAGCGGCCGCCTGAACATCAGGAGGGGCTAACACTCCAGGCCTCACCTCAATAACAACCGGGATGACCTCCGGCACCACCTCCGGATGCCAAATCAGCCCGTCACGTCCCTTAAACCTCAGACCAACATCAAATCTACGGGTGATCTGCATAGAAGATACTGACGCGCGGCCCAACCTGGAAGACGGGACCGGATCGGACAGCACCGGATCATGCTCAGGCACGAGCCCGAGCGAGCGTGCGATGGCGGTGATGAATGAGCCAGTGTGCACCCACCCGCGGAGCTGCCGGTGGTATGCTGTGGCAAAGTAATCTGCCAGGCAGGCTGCTAGATCGCAGGGCTGTCGTCGCAGTAGGCAGTATAGAAAGAAAAGGTCACTGAGGTTGACCTTCTCCCTGCTGGCACCCCGCGGCACGATAGTTGCCGCGATAACATGGTGCAGGTATCGGAACAAGGGGTCTCTAATGGTGGTGGCCTTTTGCCAGGATTTCCCAAAGGGAACCCTGGAAATGGCCCTCCAGAAACTGATAAGCGTCTGCCTGTCCATCATCTTAACCGCCTGCGTATATAAATCAGTATCAAGCTCGGCCTCTGTGTACAAACCTGTATAAACAAATAATATTAAATAAACAAATAATAATAATAAACAAATAATATTAAATAAACAAATAACATTAAATAAACAAATAATAATAATAAACAAATAATATTAAATAAACAAATAACATTAAACAAACAAATAATAATAATAAACAAATAATATTAAATAAACAAATAACATTAAATAAACAAATGATATTAAATATAAAATAATAAATAATATTATTTAAACAAACCTGTATGGACAGTAAACTGCCGCATACTCATCTGAAACTCCTGACCGGCGAAACGGAATGTAACCTCGTGGACTGGAAAATCCGGGTCCTCCACGTAATCCGCCGGATGCGGCGCGTATGTAAACGTGGAAAGAAACTCCCACGTAAGCTCAGGGTACGAGTCCTCCATCGCTAACTCAAATAGGCGCGACCAAGGAGTATCTAGTCCAACTATCTCACGCGCCCGCGCGGCCTCTCCCACGGTCTCCAGCAGGCCCCAGTCTATCCCTACATGCTCCCCAATGGGGATGGTGCGCAACCTCGCGCATCTCCCCCTCGCCCGTGACCCCGGCGGAAACTGCAGGTACGGACATGCCGGCTCTCCCTCCTCTCCCACATCTCCCTCAGCCTCCATATGCTCAATCTCGTCATCGGAGGAATCCATCCCTGCACGTTTACAAGATAATATTAAATATAAAATAATAAACAAATAATATTATTTATAAAATTTAAATAATAAACAAATAATATTAAATATAAAATAATAAACAAATAATATTATTTATAAAATTTAAATAATAAACAAATAATATTAAATATAAAATAATAAACAAATAATATTATTTATAAAATTTAAATAATAAACAAATAATATTAAATATAAAATAATAAACAAATAATATTATTTATAAAATTTAAATAATAAACAAATAATATTAAATATAAAATAATAAACAAATAATATTAAAAAAAAATAAACATGAACCAAGGCGCCGCGCTTTGGCCTCGGCGCGGCTTTGGTTCTTCGTGATGAAGAACAGCCCACCAGATCGATCCCCACGCCCAAATCAAACAAAAATCAAACAAACTGAAACACATAACTTGAACCAAAACAAGAAATGAAGTTCGATCGTACCTTTTAGCGGTTGAAAGCGTGAAAACGTTGATGATCCGGCTCAAGTGTGTGTAAATCGCACCTTGTGTGTGTGTTTGTGTGTTGTGTTTGAAATGGGGGAGAAGGCCGCTCCACTTCAGCTATAGCGAGGGATCGAAGCGCCCCGCTATGGCCATAGCGCGGCGCTTTGAGGTCAAAGCGGGTCGCTATGGTCAAAGCGGGGCATTTAAGGCCTTTTTTTTATTTTTTTTAAATTGTTTTTAATTCACAAACGCGTCGATAATAGTCTAAATTTTACCTGAGGGGGTGTTGGATCGATCTTTTGTTTCAATTTTTCAAATTCCGCGTCTACATCGATATCCTCTATGTTTTTCTTTGCAGGCTTGAAGTTAAGCTTCTTCCAGAACACGTCTATGTGTGTGATCCGGAGTTGCTGACATGTGGATGAAAACAAATTAGGTGGCAAAATCATAACGAGAAAGGTCAAAGATATTAATTACCTTTATTTTCCAACTTTTCCAAACGACAGGCACATGGCAAACCACAGCTGGTAAAAAGTTGGCAACCACAGCTTGAACTGTAGGCTCTCAACCCGTCTTCCTTACGTTTTAGTTCCCTACTCAAAAGCTCAATCGCATATATTGAAACATTTCTGAGAATATATGCAAGCATGGGCTGCTTCTTGTGGTGCGTCATCACTTTTCGGAGGCTTGTTTCAAAGCTACTACTAATCTCGGTGTATTGTCTATCAACAACATGATCAACATACAGTACAAGTTTATCCAGTGTGTTGCGATGACTTGGAAAGTGACTTTTTAGTGTTGCATGCATGCCCTCAACCCTGTTGGTCGTAGTTTGGTGAAAGTTGATAGTTTTGTTAATCCAGCATGATACAAACTTTTCACGGTACGGATCCAACCAGGATTTCTTCATATAATCAAAAACCTCTAAAATTAAAAAAACGTAAATAGTCAGTTTTTGTTATTATATAAAATTTGAACATAATTATGTAAGAAATACCTACGTTCACGGTCATCTTCTTTCAGCTGTGCTTCAAGGTTTTCCAAGTTATACCTGTATATTTCCTCGGTCGTAGACTCGCACAATAACCAAAAACTACGTACGAATTCTTTCCAATCCTTGTCAGAGAATTTCTTCTTGCTGTTCTTATTAATATTTTGTTGAATATGGAACCGACAAAGATACTTATGCGCTTTTGGAAAAACTTGTTCACACGCGTTCATTAGCGCAAAATCCCTGTCTGTTAAAATCACGCGCGGTTCCATACATCCTACCAGCATAGACTTGATCCTCTGCAACATCCATAGGTAGTTCTCTGACTTCTCAGCGGAAATTACCGCACAAGCAGCCGTAAACGATTTGTTTGTCGACGTCATGCCTACGACCTGAACAAATGGCAGGTTGTACATGTTCGTTTTGTAGGTGGCGTCAATCATTAGCACATGCGGGAAGGCACACCACATATTGAATGATCTTTCGTGAACAAAGAAGACATCTTCAACTTCGTTTGATATCTCATTCGTGCGCATGTAATAAGTGTAATTTTTTTCGAGAAGAATGCTTTCAAGTTTTTGCATCGGAGACTTACCGACATTTTTTTCGGCGTTGATCTTCTGAACAGCGTTGTGTATATCTTTTGGAATAAGCTTTCTAGCCGGATTGTTTTTTGTCAGCGTTCGCCAGATACTTTGGTTGGGAATGTCTTTCTCTGCCAGCTCCTTAACCAGTTTTGTATCCTCCGAAGAAAGCCTTCTCGCATACGCGTGACCCTCTAAGTTTTCAATAGGAGTGTGGTTATGCTTCGCCTTCGTCACCTCGATCCTCCAAACACTTCCGGATGATTCCGAAAACCCGATCATCTCGAATGGGCAGCCTATTTTCTTGCTACCCGTTTTCCTTTGTGTAGCTATACTCTTATGCTCCCCACCAAAAGTACATTGAAACCAAATCTTGTAATTCTCTCCTCTTTTATTCGACCTCTTAGTCACAATGAGGTAACCGTTGTCTTTTGCCGTGTCTTGTACCCAACGCACCAACTCTTTACGTGACGAAAAGTTCTGCGTTGTATCAAACGAAAACGTAACCGGGTAACAGCCTTCCTCGTCAACAGACACATCCCCCGGCTCATCATCGTCACCGAGGTCCGAATATACTTGATGTTCAAAGTTGTGCTCGCCACCGTAACCGAAATTCGAATAACCTTGTAAGCTCTGTTGACAACCGTAACTGTCGTTTGGACCACACTCCTGCTGTACAAAGCTGTACTCGCCACCGTAACCGAAATTCGAATAACCTTGTTGTGCGTAAGGGTCCTCCACAGGGGTATTCAAATCCAGCGTCACCGTGTTATCACGATAACGAATGCCAGATACAACCTCTGCCTCCCTCAAGTTGGACGAGACCGGTTTCTCATACGAGTCAGAAATAGCGGTCCCCTCGTAAGAATCAGGAACAACTGTCTCGTCAGAATATTGACCGAAAATATAGTTGTTTAACCACGACATCGTTTTTTGTAAACAACAAACAACAAAACACTCGAATACCCACGTATGTTTGTAAACAACGTGAAGAAGAAGAAGACCGAGCTTTCTGCTGAAGAAGAACCTCAATCAGTAGTTTGCTTTTAAAAGTGAAAATTTGGGTCGAAGCGCCGCGCTATGGCCAAAGCGCGGCGCTTAGGGTTAACGACAAAACATGTCAATCAGCTTTATGTCTGTCAAACAGTAGGGAATGTCTCAAACGTCAATCGAAGCACTTTTGTCGATCATAGCGCCGCGCTATGGCCAAAGCGCGGCGCTTTGAGGTGTGAAAATAATTTTGTCCGTGTGTTAATAGCATGACCCAATTCTAAAACACGCTGATTACTAATATTATATAATATAAGATAATTTAATTTATGATTTAACGCACATGTCGAGAATAAAAAATTCTAAAACGCGTTCATTACCTATATTATATAATATAGATAATTTAATTTAATGTGATAAAGCAGATTAAAGAATTTGTTAATTATAAACCTTATTATATATTGTAGATATTTTAATTTTATTTAATAATATAATAAAGCAGATTAAAGATTTTTTTAATTCTAAAGTAGTTTAGTCAGGTGTTTTCTACTTGATATAAAACTATAAAAAGTTTTTAAAAATTATAATAACTGAAAAGTTCATTGTAATACGATAGTAGCTAAAATATGGATAATTTGAATTCATTTGAAAAACTAAAACTATATAAAAAGTTATAAACTGACATTATATTATAGAGTAAAATGCCCGCATAGTCCCTGTGGTTTGGTGAAATTTCACCTTTAGTCCCCAACTTTTGGAAATTACACCCGTGTTCCCCGTGGTTTGTCAAGTTGTTACTCGGATAGTCCCTAGAGTGGATGACCGTTAGTTAAGTCCATGTAAAATTACTAAAATGCCCTTACTCAAGAATTAAAACACTCCACCCCATCCACCCTCTTCCTCTTCTCCACCCCACCATCAACACTGCCCATCTCTTGACGTCACCGCCACTTCTGCCCACCTCCACCCTCCCACTTCTGCAACGTCAGGCGACTTTAACCCTCTCTCTCTAAAATTCTATCTAAAAAAAGATTGTTCCTTCCTCTATGCCCGAAGGGTCATCATTTGTTGGGTCAATCCCACCTCAATCACCGTCAATCCCACATAACCACTTGATTTAGTCTCTTGTCACGTGGATAAAGATGATTCCCCCAATTGCTCTTCAGATCTGGATGACTCCCTTTGACTTTACGGCCTAATTGGGCTCATGGTTTAAGAACATTTTGATTTCCTTGTTACATATAGAATAGATGCTTCACATTTGTGGATATTAAGGTATTGTTGTACTATATCTCTGATGGTTTATTGATTGAATAGATAAATGGGGAAAATTCAATAGCCTTAACATTGATTTGGGTGACAAGCAAAATAATCAGCAGATTTGGATTAAGACTGGGGTTCCATATGGAGACAAAAGAAAAGACGATACAAATAAGCATGAAATTCAATGGATGTTCGATAGCATTGAGCCTCTCTTTTAACTCTGTTGTGAAAGACCTTAAATTTGTACTACAATCATAGATCTGCTTGTTACAGAGTAGACCCATCAAGAAGGAATCGCCCATTGACTCGGATTTAAGAAAAAAACAATAATAACCAATTCACTGTTGTCAAGAGCCAATTCGAAAGATGTTTGGAATTGTGGATCTTCAGTAAGATTCCTTGTTCTCAACTCCACTTAAGTTCAATATGTACTAGAGGTTGAAGGTGTTTTGACTTTTTTTACAGGTTAGGCATCAAATTCATGATATCAATTACAATATGAAAAAACTCCTAACATATGAAACACATCATCATCCACTAGCATGTAGAGAATAGAAATTCGTGATATCAATTGATGTCAGCCATAGTCAAGGATGAAAAAGAAAATGTGGCGGCAGAAGAAAGAGACGTTACCCTCTCTTTTACAATTTACACATGCAGACAGAAGTGGCGGTGGGTGGGAGGTGGTGCTGGTGGGGTGGGGTGGAGAAGAGGGACTGTGTGGGTGGGGGTGGGGTGGGGTGGGGTGTTTTAATTTTTAATATGTTGTTTTCTAATGATAAGTGTAATTTTGTCATTTCACTACCACTTAACTGAGAAAAATAACGTCCATTCATTTTAGGGACTATCCGAGTAACAATCGAGCAAACCACAGGGAACACACATGTAATTTTGAAAATGTGAGGACTAAAGGTGAAACTTTACCAAACCATAGGGACTATCCGTGCATTTTACTCTATATTATATTATACTACATCTTAAAACACAAAGTCGGTGCATATACTGAAATTACAATTTTGTCCTTTTGTCTGAAATTACAGTTTTGCCCTGTGTTTTAGTTTTAATTTCCTTTTACGTTTAGGGTGCAAGGAAGCAACACATGGATGAGCCAACCTCAGCGGCATGATTAGAGTTCCGTCGTGAGCCCCTACAGCAGTAACCACGACGATTGTTCTACAAGCTTGAAGGGCGTTGGCGACCAGAGTATGAGTAAAAATGACGGACAAACCAGAGTGCTAATCGGAGACAAACTGTTGACCGATGGAACTCAAATCCGTACTTTGTTGAATAAAACTGGTCCGATGAGAACTTTGGCAGCAATTAAAGCTGCATGAAACTCTTCCATTGGATTGTATTAACATTTATATGTTTCCAATGACTTCTGAGAGTGCACATGTGGTCGTGGCGGAGAGATGGTCTTCATGGGCGGCCACGCCGTCGACGGTTGCGGCGAGTTCATGTCGTCGCCGACCTCCTCCCCCACCTACCCCACCTCACTAAAATGCGCCGCTTGCGGCTACCACCGGAATTTCCACCGCCGTGAGCCGAAAGAGTCACTTTTCCCCTCCCCCACCACCCACCCACCACCCACCCCTCCAACACGTCATATGTCACACCCCCAAAATACCAGATGCGGAAACCCTCGCTAGGCATGTGACGTACCAGGATCTAACCACCAATCACATTGAACCATACATAGTATTTAATAAAAGTTTCCATCTTATTTCATAAAGTAAACTCAAACACAAATCCAAATCAATAGGTTCAGCGGAAGCATAAGATAAGTAGTTATTTCAAGTGTTTCAAAACATTAATGCTGTAACACCCCAAAAAGATTTACTAGACATAAAAGTTAAATCAATTAAAGATTTAACTTAGTTAATGGAAATGATACAAATATTAGTAATGTAATGAAAAAGGTATAAGATAAATAAGTAAATAAACTAGAAGGGCCAAAGGTGTAAATGTCGCAACCCCCGATCCCAAATCCCCGGGAACGGGCGGCCGCGAGCCAGTTTTGGTGGTATCGCGTGTTTGTCTAATTTGGCAGCGGAAATTTTCATCAGGACCGTAGTTAGGAAACATTGATCAGAGTAAAATACCACATTTTCATAACATTAAACAAATGGGTTAAAACCAAAGTTCGTAGTACACACGTTTTCGTAGGAACAAATCCTATTTTATTAATAAAAACATCTATTTTATTTTAGGTAACTTTATTGCCACTTTTCCAAGCCTTCAGTGCTGTCTAGCTGGCTTCTATTTGGCTTTCACAGTTTGTTACCTGAAACGCGTTTTAAAAACATTTGTCAGTGGGAAATACTGGTGAGTGAATCCCAGTTTAATCAAGTTTAAATAAAACCATTTCACAGTATTGAGGGCGATCTCGCAATTACATTTGTTTCCAAGTTATATCAATTAACATCCATGGTACTGTCAGACCCGACTTGTGGAAATGTTACTCCTTGACCAAGTGGTAACAAATTTTGTATACAAAACCCCAACATACTCATGATAATTGTATTCTTACAAATACTCAATAACTGCTATTCGCATGGAAAAATGTTTAAGGTTTTGTAAATACAGTTAATAAAAAGTTTACAAAAAGCGGATCAACTCACATTGCAGTCTTAGATTTTCCGTATGGGTTTCCTGAGAATTATCTATAATTTACACAAATGCACACGCGTTAGTATAATAACCCATTTTAACATTAGTAATACCCTCCCCGAGACGGCATTCCAACGACTACGTCGGGCAGAACCACGACAGCCGTTACGGAACCCTAGATCAATCGGGCAGCGTATCTAATACGTATCCAGGGGTTATAATACTTACAACGGAGCAGAACTTCGCTATTTAGGGGGGGTATAATACCCGAGTATTATGCCTATAATTCAGTTTTGAGAGAAAGAAAACGATTTTGAACGATTTCTGATTGAAACCCGATGCCTGCTATATATAGTGCCTCATCTTGACTTTTACGCGGCCCACGTAAGTGTCAACAACGGCCTACGCGGCCCGCGTCAAACCCGGTCAACGCGATAGCTTGGCTGGGTCATCAAGTAGGCTTGCCGTGTGTTGGGCCACCTGGCCACACCGGGCTGCGCCACCTTTTAAGTTAACGCGGCCCGCGTAAGTTTAAGGGGTGGCTTACGCGGCCCGCCTAAACCCCAAAATTCAATTTTTAATTATTTTTATTAATATTTAGGGTATTCGGGGCCCGTTTTCACGTATAGGGTGTATTTTTGGACATATTGGGATATTTTAAAAATATATTAGGGTGTCAGAAATAATTCGAGGGTGTCGGTTTGAGGATTGTTATATCCTCCCCACCTTGTTTTAGAGCTCGTCCTCGAGATCTACTGATGTGTGCAAAATGCAACATATAAATTACATCAATTGTGGCATAAAACTAACCCTTTTTTAGTACTAATGTTGGAAAAAGTGTGCTTTTGTCTTCCTTTTGTATTTTTAGGATTAAATGGGCTCAAATTAACAAAAGAAGCAAAAAGACAGCAAAATCTAACATAAATACAAGAAAAGGAACAAACGTGACATGCCCGACCCCACGACAGCATCTTCCCAAGCAAAACAAGAAAACAGAAGACTGAACACGCCCCGTGCTCAGCCAGCACGGGGGCGTGCCCAAGTGTCAGCAGAAAAGACAAAGTGGTAGAAGCTTCTATTGCCCACCACGGGGCCGTGGTCAACTATAAGATTCGCAGAATCTAGGCAAATCTTCATAGTACAGATATGCTTCTGCACACGGGGTCGTGCTCAGCGGACATGGGGGCGTGGTCAACTAATAAGACAAGCTGCAAAAAATGAAGAAAGAGAAGGATGTGGACACAGGGCCGTGCCCGAGCTTCTGTTCAGCCTATAAATAGGAGTGCTTGGCTCAAGCTCAAACCATCCCTTGGCACACCACCTCTCTCACACTTCACCCACCACCCACCACCACCATAACACCATCATCCACCACCATCATCCATTGTCCATCATAGAGTGTGTGAGTCGTCTCGGGATCCAAGATTGATCGTAAGAGTTCTTGACAATCAAGGCCATGTTTGCCTAAGTCTCTTACATCACTTGGTGAAGACAAAGTGTCTAGTGTAATACTTTTTATTTTTAATCTTTTCGCACTTTTTACTTGGTTTTGTATTAATGACTTTAATAACTAGTTTCTTATGTTGAAGGTGATTCTTCCTTATCGTTTGTCTGTGGTGTCTTGACATTATTTTACTGTCTATATAAAATAAAAGATTTTCACCATTCATATCTCCACGGTCTATATGGAGGTATGTTGGCTACCTGGTCGGGGGTTAAGGGAACGGTTTGGTAAGAGTCTTGCCGTTGTTCAGCGTTTAGAGATCCTGCAAGGGACCTGGGTCAAATTTAGTAGGACCTCCTTCAATACTTAACGGTATTGGATGGCGGGGGTCCAAACTCTTTGATCCCCTCATAAGTTAAACTACTATTAATACTATAACCCGGCTACTTAGGACTGTATCCTTGCTGACTCAGACTACTTAGTCGAGGGTAACGTCACCTTCAAAAGAGGGGCCTACCATAATTTGCATTAATAACTTAATTAATTATCTTTCAATAATCCGACCCTTTAGGATTGTATCCTTGCTGACTCAAACTACTGGGTTGAGGGTAACGTCACCTTCAAAAGAGGGGCCTACTACAATAACTAAGATAATCTCTTAAATAAGTGCAAAAGTGCGGAAATAATCAAAGGTTACACTATACACAAGTCGGAACCAAGTGATGCATCTTGTCTATCTGTTTTATTTTTATTTTTATTTTCAGCATTTTAGTTAGTTTTTATTTTTCTAGTTTAAAACCTTTTTCTAACTTTTTGATTTGATTAGACGTTGGGGATAAACCGGTACTAAAAGCTCTTGTGTCCTTGGACGACCTCGGTATCTTACCAACACTATACTACGCTCACGATGGGTGCACTTGCCCATATGTGTGTTTAGTGTTA
Source organism: Helianthus tuberosus (assembly GCA_030545235.1). NCBI lineage: Eukaryota > Viridiplantae > Streptophyta > Magnoliopsida > Asterales > Asteraceae > Helianthus > Helianthus tuberosus. The sequence goes on along the minus strand of CM060381.1, from coordinate 8,989,973 downwards.
GTAAATATCGTGTTTTATAAATTTAAAACTTGGCTAAAGAAAGTGTAAAAGGGTTTAAAATATACCTAAACTTACATATACACCTAACGCACATCATCTACTGGAACAAGTGTGGATATTTTCTTTGCATTTCTGACTCAAGCTCCCATGTGTACTCAGGTCCTCTTTTGGAGTCCCACTTCACTTTGACCAGAACTAATCTTTTATGCTTGAGATTCTTGACCTTTCTGTCTTCAATTTGTTGAGGCCTTTCTACAAACTTGAGTTGTTCATTTACCTCTATATCCTTAAGAGGCACTATCAGTGATTCATTAGCTAAGCACTTTTTGAGATTGGATACATGAAATACATCATGTATTCCTGTCATTTCCTCTGGCAGTTGTAGCTGATAGGCTACAAGTCCTATCTTTCTAATAATCTCAAAAGGTCCAATATACCTGGGACTTAGCTTTCCTCTTTTGATGAATCTTACTACTCCTTTCCAAGGAGAGACTTTCAACAATACTTTGTCTCCTACTTGAAATTCCAATGGTTTGCGTCGGTTATTAGCATAACTCTTCTGTCGATCACGTGCTGCTTTTAGTCGTTCTTTGACCTGAATGATCTTGTCGGTTGTTTCTTGTATTATCTTAGGTCCAGATAGTTGCTTTTCCCCAATTTCTGCCCAACAGACTGGGGTTCAGCACTTTCGTCCATAAAGTGCTTCGAATGGTGCAGCATCGATACTTGTGTGATAATTATTATTATAAGAAAATTCTATTAAAGGTAAGTGATCGCCCCAATTACCTCCGAAATCAATTACACAAGCTCTAAGCATGTCTTCCATTGTCTGAATTGTTCTTTCACTTTGTCCGCCCGTTTGAGGATGATAAGCTGTGCTTAGATTTAACTTGGTTCCCATGGCTTTTTGGAAACTTGACCAAAAGTGAGAGGTAAAACGGTTATCCCTATCAGAAACAATTGATAAAGGAATTCCATGTAATGAAACTATTTCATTTACATACAATTTAGCTAGCTGTTCCATACTGAAAGTTTCCTTCATTGGTAGGAAATGAGCTGACTTGGTTAGCCAATCTACAATCACCCAGATTGTATCATTACCTTTCCTTGTTTTGGGTAATTTAGTAACAAAATCTATTGTTACCAATTCCCATTTCCACACTTGCATTTCTAACTGTTGTAACAATCCTGAGGGTTTCTGGTGTTCAGCTTTAACTTGTGAACAAGTTAAACATTTAGAAACATAGGCTGCTATGTCCTTTTTCATTCCTATCCACCAGAAATTCTTTCTTAAATCTTGATACATTTTATCATTTCCTGGATGCATCGTATACTTAGACTTATGGGCTTCTTCTAATATACGATGACGTAGGTTTCCTAATTTAGGTATCCACATTCTCTTTTTATGGAATCTCCAAATTCCATCTGTTCCTTGTTCTAATTCCTTAATCATACATTTTATTTTTCAGTATCTTCCTTGATTACTGATTCTTGTGCTTCTCTTATCTGATCATTTAAATCTACTTGTAGATTTAATTTAAGAGAACGTACCCTTTTTGGCTTTTCATGATATTTCCGGCTTAAAGCATCTGCCACTACATTTGCTTTTCCTTCATGATATTGGATATCATAATCATAATCACTAAGCATCTCCATCCAACGTCTTTGTCTCATATTCAACTCTTTTTGCCCGAAAACATACCTTAAACTCTTATGATCAGTGAATATGGTAAGCTTACTACCATAAAGGTAATGTCTCTAAATCTTAAGGGCAAAAATTATAGCTCCTAACTCTAGATCATGGGTTGAATAATTCTCTTCATGATTCTTAAGTTGTCTAGATACATATGCTATAACCTTTTGACGTTGCATCAATACACATCCTTAACCTAACTTAGAAGCGTCACAAAAGACTACCATATCTTCAGTTCCTTCTGCTAACGCTAGTATGGGTGCGTGGGTTAATCTTTGCTTAAGAATTCTAAATGCTTTTTCTTGTTTTGGTCCCCATTCAAACTTAATGGATTTACAGGTTAACTTAGTTAAAGGAATGGCTATTCTAGAGAAATCTCGAATAAATCTTCTATAATAACTGGCCAATCGTAAGAAACTTCTAACTTCGGTTGGTGACTCAGGGGTTTTCCATTTGGTAATTGCCTCGATTTTTGTTGGATCCACATGAATTCCCTCATGATTAACTAAGTGTCCAAGAAACTGTACTTGTTCTAACCAAAACTCGCACTTTGAAAATTTAGCGTAAAGCTTTTCCTTTCTTAATAGGCTTAAAAGTGCGTGCAAATGCTTTGCATGATCCTCTTTACTCTTAGAGTAAATTAGAATATCATCTATGAAGACAATTATGAATTTATCTAAATATGGCTTACATATTCGGTTCATTATGTCCATAAATGCGGTTGGGGCATTGGTTAAACCAAATGGCATGACAGTAAATTCATAATGGCCATACCTTGTTCTAAATGCGGTTTTAGGAATGTCCTCTTCCTGTACCTTAAATTGATGATATCCTGACCTTAAATCGATTTTAGAGAAAAATCGAGCTCCTTGCAATTGGTTGAACAGATCATCGATTCTCGGTAATGGGTACCGGTTCTTAATCGTGACTTTGTTCAATTCACGGTAGTCAATGCACATACGCATTGATCCGTCCTTCTTTTTAACGAATAAAATCGGCGCTCCCCACGGCGACGAGCTTGGTTGTATGAATCCTTTTTCCAGTAACTCGTCTAATTGTTTCTTCAGTTCCTGCATTTCGGCGGGTGCCAAACGGTAAGGTGCTTTGGCAATCGGCGCCGTTCCTGGTAGTAGGTGAATTCGGAATTCGACTTCTCTGTCTGGCGGTAGTCCTGGTAATTCTTCTGGAAATACATCTGAAAACTGAGACACTACTGGGATGTCTTTTAGTTCTTTTCCTTTAGTGTTAGTGATTATAGAAATCAAATATACTATAGATCCTTTTCTTAAATAACTTGTAGTTTTCATCACAGAGATGAATTTTGTGGATCTAGAGGGTTTATCTCCTTTAATTGTGATCTTTTCACCTTTTGGTGAATTTACTTAAATTGACTTTTGTTCACATAAAATACTGGCTTTATTGGCTATTAACCAATTCATTCCTAAGACAACATCAAATCCTGCCAGATTCATAGGATAAAGGTTTGCCAGAAACTTTTGATTTAAAATTTCTATTCTTGCTCCCTGCAAGATTTCAGAAATCTTAACAGTTTCTCCATTAGCTGTCTCTACTAGACATTCTTGTGGTAGCTTAGTTAATGACTGATTTAGAAGTTTGCAAAACGAAGTATTAATAAAACTTTGGTTCGCACCAGAGTCAAATAATACTTTAGCAAAAACATCATTAACTAAAAACGTACCAGCTATCACGTCTGGAATCATCTTGGCTTCATCTGCAGTCAGAACAAATGCTCTAGCATTTTTAGTGTTCTTGTTGTTTGCAGCTGGAGCTAGTTTTGGACAGTTCGGCTTGATGTGACCTTTTTCTCCACAGTTGAAGCATAATCCATTACTGGATTTTCTCCTGCAATCTTCTTCCTTATGTCCTGGCATCTTGCAGAAATTGCAAAGTGTGGAGCATTTTCCCGAATGTTTTTTCTTGCAAAACTTGCAGAATGGTGCAGAGGTAGAACCCATATTCCTACGATTGTAGTTCCCAGAACGGAATTCTTGAGTAAGCCTTTGGGTTAGGTTTCTCCTCTGGTCTTCTTCTCTAGTACGGATTAATTCATCTGTCAAGGTGTTTGCTAGTTCTACAGCTTCTTCTATAGTTTGGGGTCTAGCTGCCTAGACTACATGTCTAATCTCTCCGATTAATCCCCATATGTAACGGGAGATTAATACTGGTTCAGGTGATGCAAGGGTTGGTACTATTCTAGCATATTCAAAGAATGTAGTAGTATAACCCTTACTATCTACCCCGGTCATTCTAAGGTTCAGAAATTTATTTGCTATCTGTTCATTTTCATTGGGAGGGCAGAATTTCCTTTCTAACATATTTTTAAATTCCTCCCATCCCATATTATAAACCCTATCACTTCCTCTAGACTAGAGGATAGTGTTCCACCATTCTAAGGCTGAGTTCTTAAATAAATTAGAAGTAAACATTATTTTGTCTTCTTCAGCACACTTGCTTATTTTTAAAACAGCCTCAGTCTTTTCTATCCAGCGTAGAGCTGCAATGGGTCCTTCATTGCCCGAGAATTCTAATGGTTTGCAGGACCAGAATTCTTTGTAAGAACAACCATAAGGTATGGTTCTTCTTCTTTTGGGAATGGGTACCTGAAGTACGGGCCCATTGTTCACGCTGTTTTCTGGTTCAATTGGTCGCTTACTGCTATGTTTACTTTTATTATTCGCTTCTTGAACCGTTTGAATAATAAATGGCATTGCATCTATGATTCCTTGTGCCACTATGTGTTGAACGACACTATTATCCATTTGGTTTCCATTGTTATTGATGCTTGGATTCTCATTAACCAAGTTAATGTTACTCTGGTTATCGTTATTCAGATTTCCTTGATTTCCTTCGTCGGCCATCTGAATTTTAAACAGTTACCCCGTATTAATATCAAAAAATATTATTTAATATAGTCAATCACATGACACGCAATTTAGCCTAAAGCGTCGATCATTGCGACTTACTCTATTCATATAGTATGCATCTATTACACACCAGTACTGAAATAAAAATTACAATACCAACTGAAATTTAAAGTTACACTACTAGTAATAGGCATCCGTACACACATATTTTATTTTTATTTCATTATATTTTTACTACTACCGTTTCCACCATCACATTCACGGGTATGGATTCATCCAAAAATCCACATTGCGCTCGTCGTACTTCCAGACGAGTCGCTCTCCCACCTGTCTCATTCGTTCACTACTTTCTAGAATTTCCTCACCAAAAGTCCTAAGTTCTTGTACGTATTCTGCACTCATTGGGGGATGCAGGTTCTAGGACTGGGTTCGGAATCTGGGGTGCGGGTTCTTGATATGGGGGCCTAGGTGCCTGGAATCGGTAAGGATCTTCTAAGATCTCCCTAATATATTCATCGTGGTAATAGGGATCTAAGGGATCCATACCTGGGTAGGCTCCTAAGTTCTGCATAGGTGTGTCTTCATGTATCGGGTAACGTTGCACATAATCCCTAACGTCATCCCACTAGGGATCGTAATTTGGGTCTAGGGGGTTTGGTGCTGGTACCCTAGGTATTTCCTCCGGATTAAAGTCATGCATTTCTACTTGGTTTTCAGGGTTTTCTATCTCCATGGGTTGGTCAGGGATAGGTGGCTGTGGTTGGGGTGCTATTATTTGCTCCAGATTAGGGTCAGCTGCAGTGGTGGCTAGGATGTGAATGTTGGCTATACCCCTATTTATCATATCCTGGGCATAGGCATCAGTTTCTCTTTTGGCTGCTGCTAGCACTCTCTGTTCTTGTAACTTTTTCATACGCTTCCTATGTTCGTGTGCCACTCGACTGAACCATCCCCTCTTTTTATTAGGAAATGGCTCCTCGGACTGAGCCTTAAACACAAAGTTTCCTTCTTCCGTATCAGCATAATACCCTGAGAGGGCAGGCTGAGAAGAGGAGGTGCCTTCGCTTTTAGGCGAACTGGACAATTGACGATACGCGTCAGATGGTCCTTGGTCGCTCATACTGTAAACTAACAAATAGTCAAATAACACACAACAATAAAATACAATTATGCATGTATTTCCGTAATTTATTTCCTAACAGATTGAATTTTGAAGTCAGCAGAACACTTCTGTGGCTGAATCAGTGGCTTAGCTCTGATACCACCTTCTGTCGCAACCCCCGATCCCTAATCCCCAGGAACGGGCGGCCACGAGCCAGTTTTGGTGGTATCACGTATTGTCTAATTTGGCAGCGGAAATTTTCATCAGGACCGTAGTTAGGAAACATTGATCAGAGTAAAATACCACATTTTCATAACATTAAACAAATGGGTTAAAACCCAAGTTCGTAGTACACACGTTTTCATAGGAACAAATCCTATTTTATTAATAAAAACATCTATTTTATTTTAGGTAACTTTATTGTCACTTTTCCAAGCCTTCAGTGCTGTCCAGCTGGCTTCTATTTGGCTTTAACAGTTTGTTACCTGAAACACGTTTTAAAAACATTTGTCAGTGGGAAATACTGGTGAGTGAATCCCAGTTTAATCAAGTTTAAATAAAACCATTTCACAGTATTGAGGGCGATCTCGCAATTACATTTGTTTCCAAGTTATATCAATTAACATCCATGGTACTGTCAGACCCGACTTGTGGAAATGTTACTCCTTGACCAGGTGGTAACAAATTTTGTATACAAACCCCAACATACTCATGATAATTGTATTCTTACAAATACTCAATAACTGCTATTCGCATGGAAAAATGTTTAAGGTTTTGTAAATACAGTTAATAAAAAGTTTACAAAAAGCGGATCAACTCACATTGCTGTCTTAGATTTTCCGTAAGGGTTTCCTGAGAATTATCTATAATTTACATAAATGCACACGCGTTAGTATAATAACCCATTTTAACATTAGTAATACCCTCCCCGAGACGGCATTCCAACGACTACGTCGGGCAGAACCACGACAGCCGTTACGGAACCCTAGATCAATCGGGCAGCGTATCTAATACGTATCCAGGGGTTATAATACTTACAACGGAGCAGAACTTCGTTATTTAGGGGGGTATAATACCCGAGTATTATGCCTATAATTCAGGTTTGAGAGAAAGAAAACGATTTTGAACGATTTCTGATTGAAACCCGATGCCTGCTATATATAGCGCCTCATCTTGACTTTTACGCGGGCCGCGTAAGTGTCAACAACAGGCTACGCGGCCCGCGTCAAACCCGGTTAACGCGATTGCTTGGCTGGGTCATCGAGTAGGCTTGCCGTGTGTTGGGCCACGTGGCCGCACCGGGCTGCGCCACCTTTTAAGTTAACGCGGCCCGCCTAAACCCCAAAATTCAATTTTTAATTATTTTTATTAATATTTAGGGTATTCGGGGCCCGTTTTCACGTATGGGGTGTATTTTTGGACATATTAGGATATTTTAAAAATATATTAGGGTGTCAGAAATAATTCGAGGGTGTCGGTTTAGGATTGTTATAGTAAATTACAAAACTCAATTTATAAAAAAAAGAATTAAACCCAAAACACACACAGTGTGTGTGTCTGGGGATCGAACAAGAACAGGAGCACAAGGGGAAACCCTTGTTTCAAAGAATCAAGCAATTAAACTTGAAATTGAAGGATAATGCACTGCATGAACATCAAATAACGCTCTACTGAACTCGATTATTGAAGTGGTAAGTTCAATTCTTTGAAATTATGATTTTGTAGGAAGTGGGTTACAACCCTATATTGAGTTCTGTAGATCCCAAAATGAATCCGGATCACAGTGGTTGGTTGTTTTAACCCATAACACCTATTAATTAGGTGTTTGAGATATGAAAAGTTAAGAAAGATCAAAGATGAAGGTGAAGCTAATGGATTAATATCGCCGTGCACATGCCGCCTTAACCATGGCTCTGTCAACTGATGACTGTAACATGTTTGAAAAATACAAAACTGCAAATGAACTCTGGCTCGCTTTGATCGAATATTACGAGGGAAACGAAGAGCTGATTGAGAGTAAAAGAATCATGGTGCAGAAGCAATACGACCTGTTTTGTGGAATTCGTGGAGAAAGCCTTTCCGATCATATCAGTCGCTTTCGAAATATGATGACCAAGATGAAGATGGCAGGAAATCATATCACTAACCGTGCTGCCATAAAGAAGCTTTTGGACTCACTTACAAAGGAATGGAGCCTGAAGTGCATGATGATCAAAAGGGATTTCATCAACAATCCAAATCCTGTCACTCTAAACGATTTGATCAACACTTTGAAGGATTTTGAAATGGATGTTAACAAACGAGAAATGAATACGACTGGTTACACCCCAAAGCCTGCTCAGACTTCTGCAGGATTGAAGAACGTGGCACTTCTTGCATCTGAAGGTGTTAATCAACAAGCTTCAGACACGACTTACTTCAACGCTTCCGCAAGCGCATCAAAGGCTCCACAGTCCAGTGAAAAGACAGCTGTGCTCTGTGACACTCAAGCTGAAGAGAATGCTGAAGCTAAGGAACAAGTCAACAAAGCTCTCATGGCAAAGATCTCAAGCGGGTCGTCATCAAAACAGTTTGAGAAACAGACTGCTGGAATTCCAAAGGGTGACAACATTGCTGACAAGGGTCTGAAAAGCATTCTCACCTCCCCGGAGCCTGAAAAGGAAAAGAATTCTGAAGGAGCTGAAAAACTCAAGGAGCACGTTCCTAAGGAGTCATCTGATGAGAAGAAAGAGAAAGGAAAAGTCTCAGCAGCAGCAATGAAAACTGAATCTTCCAAAGAAAAAGCTGACAAAGACTTGGTAAATAGTATTCCACGTAACTTTAAAGTAAAGTTATGCACACCAGCATGCGTTGATGTCGTGGCACATTACAAATCTCTTAACCTAGAATTTGAGAGGCAAAAAGACAAAGCTTTAAAATTTAACAAGGAACTTAAACAGAACGAGGCCGCATATCAGAGAAAGTTGAATTCAACTTTAGCTGAAATGCAAACTCTAAAAGAATTTGTCTTTAGAAAAGATTTTATCATTAAAGATCTCACAGATAGATTGGAAAAAGCTTTGAACGAAAAGAATAAATTGCAAATTATTATAGACAAATGGAATGTCAGTCAGAAGGCCTTTACTGACATCAAAAACTGCCAACGACCAACGCATGTAAAAGATGGAATCGGGTATAAGGATAGGCAAGGAAATGAAAGAAAACTTTTCTTTCCACCACATAGCAAAAACTATGTGCCTATGCCAACTCCTCATCCCGACAATGATCTCGTTGATGAAAAGGCCTCTGTAGAACAAAATGATACTTTCGAAAACGAAACAACCGCTAACATTTCTAAAAGTGATGCAGATCCAATTGTGTGTAAAGAAGATGTGTGCGATGAGGATGGAGACTGCGGCGGTTCAAAAATAGGAATAGGTTATTCAGGCGGCAGTTATTCCACTGTTAACTGGTTCGCCTGGAACTGTTCTAAGAAAAACAATATTCGGGATGAATGTAATAATGGCCATGCGCCTAAATTTAAGTCTTTGGATGACTGTAAGGGCCATGTGCCTACATTTAAGACCTATGATCGTGAACATGTGATGTCTGAATGTCATGATTTAAATTCTGCATTTTGTGATGATAAAATTGTTTGTGAATCTCCTGTCTTTGTGCCAGAATTGAAAAAGAATAGCTTTGGAAAATTCCTCACCGAGGAAATTCCAGAATTTATTCCATCTCGAACAGGTATGACAGATTCAGAAAAGAAAGTCGCTGAAGATCATAGAAATGAAGACTCAAGCATTGCTGCCTCAGAAAATGAAAAAGAGACTTCAAGTCCTGAGGATGAGCAAAAATCAGAAACCTCAAGTAAAGATCAAACAACTGATGGTGAAAGCCCTGAATTTTCAAGTGAAGTAACCTCATAAATCTTTAGTAAAGATCAAATAACAAATGATGAAAGCTCTGAAGATTCAAGCGACGAAACAATTGAAGATCAAAATTCAGAAAGTACAAGTGAAGATCAAAGCTGCAGTGATTCAAGCTACGAAGCAAGTGAAGAACTAAATTCCAGTGAATATCAAACATCAGAAAGCTCATCAGATTTCGACATCGATGAAGAATGTTTAGAAGATGAAAGTCGAGTTGACAAGAAAATGAAGAAAGTAGAAAGCTCAAGACACTCTTCACATACATCATCTTCTAACACCAAAAGGCCCAGACGTAAACGATGCTTTCGCTGTGGTCATTTAGGACATACAGCGAAACATTGTAAAAACAAGAACCTTTCTAAACCAGAATATGATTTTGTTAAGAACTTCACAGATCAACTAGATTATCTTAAGAAATCTGTTAAAAATCTGCTTAATTCAACAACTTATTTTTGGAAACAAAAAGAGGACATCGTGGCTCAAAACCACGGTAGATTCAAAATGAAGCAAGTCTGGGTTCCCAAATCAATCTAATTTGTGTATATTCTTGTATTTCAGAATAAACTCCAAAAATGGCTTCGAATGCTCATGGAGTACATCTGGCATGTCGACAGCGAATGTTCAAGACACATGACAGGCTTGAAGGAGCTTCTAAAGAACTTTCGTTTTATTGATGGTGATTTCGTGTCATTCGCTGGAGATGAAAAAGGAGGGAAGATTGTTGGAATAGGAGATGTGGTATCTGAAGCCCTCACGTTGGAAAACGTCAACTATGTTCCAGAGTTGTGCTACAATCTCATGAGTGTATCACAAGTTGTAAAGTAGATCGCAGGTCTGTCTCAGGATGATGTCAATTCTTGGGAAATCGTCTGATGTCAATTCGAGATGCCTACGAAAAAGGATACATTCAAGTGGTGCCAGTGGATACAACACAGCAACGGGCCGACATTTTCACAAAAGCCTTCGACAAAACCTGATTCAACCAGCTGGTAACCTGGTTGGAAATGGTTAATTTCCTTGAATGGAAATGAATCTTGATGACCAAAAGCTTTCATAAATACTCTATTTTTTGTTCATAATTTACATTAAAAAAAAAAAAACGTTTGTTGAAAGTAAAACAAGTATCGTTAAACGTTGCCCTCCAAAAAGATTTTCTACAAAATTTAAAATTTCATTTTCGGGAAAATGGACTCTCGAAAATAAAAGTTTTAGGGGGGATATTTCAGAAAATCAGATGCTTGTGTCTGACTCCTGTTAGAGGAAATGATAGAAAATTGCTAACACTTTGTCTTTTCTTGAAAAACAGAAAACAAAAGGAATCGGGGTACCAAGCAACGACGTGTCGGTAGATTCAGCAACACCGACGAGTAAACTGCTGTTAGGGAGCAAAACATAACGTCTACACAAGGATTCTGGCTTTTCTCAGGCATTACGCATCTTGTGGGTAACACGTTGCGGCATATGGCTTAATGGTCTTAAATCTTGCGTTGATAGATTGCCAAAGTCTGAGATCTCGGGTCTTTATATTGGTTTTCATTCGGGGGTATCATAGTTGGTCTTCTGCTGCATCCAGATACATGCTGACCTAGAACTTCTATGATATCCTTTCATAATAAGTGCCTTAAAAAAAAAAAAAGGCCAAACCCTTTCATAATAAGCGCCAAAATTTTGGCCAATACCTTCAGATGGATTTGTTTTGGTCTCTCTGCTGTACGGAACTACTTACCTGTTCACTAAACTATCTGTCTCAGCCCTCGGTAGTTCTTGGAATCTCTGTTGTACGAAAGTACAGACCTGATCTCCGCTCTACCGTTGAAAAGAATGAAACCAATATACTCACCTGTTATGAGGAATCTTTGCGCATACCTTGATCGCGGGGGTATGTCCTGATGTGGGACTCACGGGCGTAATGATTCTATTCTCAATAGCTTGTGTGGGGGCCATTGAAGTCTTGTCAATATTACCAAAAACATGATAAACGCGCTCTCCGAAGGTATGTTGAAAGAAGGATGCATGGATTTAAGTGGACAAACATACTGGCAGTTTTTCTTGTGCCTTGATTCGCTAATAATAATAATAAATAAGGAATTGGCAAGTGTTGGCGATATGATCTTCTGCAGGTAAGTCAACAAGCGTCGAACGTTTCAAAAAGATCCGCATCAAATGAAACCTCCCAGAGCTGAAAATTCGAAGTTCGGAGTCTAAATGGCCCAATTTTCTCTGTTGTGTAAATATTTAGTAAATTTTAGCGTTTTTAACAGAAATGGGCACGTTTTTCGAGAAAGTTTGAAATTTACGAGCGAAATTAAAATTGTTTTGAAAACTTATCAAAGGCGGCGAAATTAAGATACCAGCGAAATAGCTATTTCGCCCAGTACGGAAATCCACGCATAAATATCTTCAAACCGTCACTTTTCAAAATTTTTCAAATCATTCGCTCATCTTCTTCGCTAAATCTCCGGACATACTCTCTAAAACCAACACAAGATTCATTTTCTTTCAAAGATCATCAAAAGCAAGATGGTGAAAATTATTGATTGGGATACTACGTTAAAGCACAACCAGAGTATCAATCTCGATCAAACACCACAAGACTTTCAGGATGCAGCGAGATGGATTCGATCTAGCAGAATCGGTTTCGCAGTTGAAGCAGTAGTTCCCGTTTATCGCCTTCACATTCAAGAGTTCTGGGAACATGCGAAGCCTGAAAATATAAACAACAAGAGAGGGATTTCTTCAACTGTTCGTAACAAACGTATAGAAGTTACTGAAGATAGGGTTCGCAAAGTGTTGAAGCTGAAAGACGACGAGCAAGATCCAATCTCCTTAAGCAAGGATGATGTGTTGGACGGATTTCGTGGAATGGGATACGTAGGAGACTTTCGTCTAAAGAAGGAGATCAAGAGAAACGGGATGATGTAAGATTGAAGATATATTTTGCATATGTTTTCTTTGAAGTCCCTCACACGGAAACGAAGAACAAGATATTGAAGAAGATCCCCAACAGGTTGCAAAAAGCAGAGACAAGCGAAAGAAAAGGCGAGGTGATTTGGCACTACAAGCTGATCTTAAGATGCAATCTTTACCTGCGTAGGGATACACGTGAGCTGTGAGAAAGGTGAGAGAAAGAAAGAAAGACTGAGATGATGGAGATCTTATTCAAAAATTGAAGAACAAAAGGAGTGTGACGAAGGTCGAGAGAATAAAGAAGCTATCATCAACCACCTGCTCCAAAAGTCACGAATCGTTCATCAGAATCAGAAGTTTGAGAGATTCAATCTTCGGCGTCATCCACATACAATGTCACAATAGGGGGCGCAAGTGAAGCTGATAACAAGCAAACTCCATCCCAGCACAATGTGGGAAAAGACGCAGCAAATCCTGAAACCAGAGTCAAAGAATGAAGACGCTCAAGTACGCAACGGTCTAGGGGGAATATTGTTAGACCATTTTGAGACCGTCGGTACTTGAGTCGCTTAGGGTCTGAAACGCTAAACAAGAATGAAGAACGATCAAGTACGCAACGGTCTACGGGGAATATTGTTAGGTCATTTGAGACCGTTGGTACTTGTTTTAGATGGTTCTGGATTGTTTTGGTTAAGTTTATTAAGCTTTAGAAAGTCTAGGGGCTTATTTTGTAATTTCATGATACTAGAAATCCTGACTTGGTGTAGTTAAGATTCCAGCAAATTTATAAATTTGCTGGCAAGTCAGTGCCTATATAAGCCCAAGCATTGTAGCACTAGCCAAGCTTTTGGCTCTTGAATGAATATTGGTGTTGTTACATTCTTGTGTTGATCTTGTGCTCAAATCTGATATCCAAGGTGTTTTATTGTTATATCTTATTGTTTGGATTCAAAACAACACTTGTTGTATTCATTAATCCATTAGATTCACCTTCATCTTTGATCTTTCTTAACTTTTCATATCTCAAACACCTAATCAATAGGTGTTATGGGTTAAAACAACCAACCACTGTGATCCGGATTCGTTTGACATGTTACAGTCATCAGTTGACAGAGCCATGGTTAAGGCGGCATGTGCATGGCGATCGCGTTGGATTAGGGCCTTGTCTTCGTCAGTGAAGGTTGTGGCGTCATTGTTAGCGACTATCGCATCTCCTCGAACCACCGTTGGAATGTGGGGTCCAACGGTGACTGAGAGCCACAGATTGTAGTCCGTGTATTCGAAGAACGACTGGATACGAGTCTTCCAAGTACTGAAATCTTCTGCTCCTTTCAACTTTGGTGGCCTAGTGGTGGTTCCGGTCTCAAGTTCAGCTTGAGCAATTGGACTTAGCTGATTCAACGACATCTTGGCTTGTTTTTTACTTAAGAAAGCTGATCAGACAATAATTTCGCTAGAAGATGATTCTGAAAACAATTTCGCTGGGAACCCACACAAATACGCCGAAGACCTGACTTGAGTTTGCTGATCAGAAGCTAATTTCGCTGAGACAATTAACAAACACGTTAGTTTGGCTAAATTCGCCGATCACCGTGATAAAAATGCTGTGGTTCTTTATCACTGTCCTCGAAGTCTCCTTCGATAAATTCGCTACAGGGTCAATGACGCTATTTCGCCGGTAATTAACAATTTTGCTTGTATTTGATCGGCGAAACTGTTAATTTTGCGATATTCAAGTTAAATTTGTTGTATTCAAACTAAATTTGCTGGCTTCAAAAATAATTTCGCTGGCTTCAAAAATAATTTCGCTGTGTTCAAAAATAATTTCGCTGGCTTCAAAATAATTTCGCTGGCTTCAAAATAATTTCGCTGGCTTCAAAATAATTTCGCTGGCTTCAAATAATTTCGCTGGCTTCAAATTTATCTTCGCTATATTCAAGATTATCTTCGCCAACTAGAGGGTTTAACACGAACTAAAACCCTCTAATCACTCAAAAACGACTCAAAAGCCATGTTTTGATGCGTCAAAATGTCCAAAATGACTCCCTAATCACAGATTAACAACAACCTATCGATTAAACGCACCAAATCAAACCATTTTAAGTCCAAAAATTTGAAAAACCTTGAAACTTTGACAAACCTTCAAAACTTTGAAAAATCTTAACAAGAACACAACAACCAAGAGCACTAAGGCTCTGATACCAAATTGTAGATCCCAAAACGAATCCGGATCACAGTGGTTGGTTGTTTTAACCCATAACACCTATTGATTAGGTGTTTGAGATATGAAAAGTTAAGAAAGATCAAAGATGAAGGTGAAGCTAATGGATTAATGAATACAACAAGTGTTGTTTTGAATCCAAACAATAAGATATAACAATAAAACACCTTGGATATCAGATTTGAGCACAAGATCAACACAAGAATGTAACAACACCAATATTCATTCAAGAGCCAAAAGCTTGGCTAGTGCTACAATGCTTGGGCTTATATAGGCACTGACTTGCCAGCAAATTTATAAATTTGCTGGAATCTTAACTACACCAAGTCAGGATTTCTAGTATCATGAAATTACAAAATAAGCCCCTAGACTTTCTAAAGCTTAATAAACTTAACCAAAACAATCCAGAACCATCTAAAACAAGTACCAACGGTCTCAAATGACCTAACAAGTTCATGTAACAAAATGTGTAAATTGGAGTTAGGAATGCCCTCTAGAACAAGAATCATGCTTGATTTTAGGTAATTGAATGATTTTAGTATAAACCCATTTGATAAAAATATGTTATGAATGAGATGATCAAAGGGAAGTAGGACAAAGGGAACTTGCACCTAACGATTTAATAGTAGTGAACAACGAAAAGATCGATCTTATTAGAGCTCGAATGAAAGCAGCTCAAGATCGGAAAAAAGCCTATGCGGACAAGAGAAGACGCCCTATCGAGTTTCAAGTCGGAGATTATGTTTTACTGAAAGTATCTCCATCGAAGGGCATAATCCGTTTTGGTAAACGGGGTAAATTGGGTCCTCGTTATATTGGACCGTTTAAGATTGTAGCCAGAATCGGGAAGGTTGCTTATCGCTTAAGATTTTCCGTCTACTCTAGACGGGGTTCACAATACTTTTCATGTATCACAATTGAGAAAGTGCCTTGCGGATGAAACGGTGTTCGTGCCTCTTGACGACATTGAATTGGATAAGGGATGAAACTATGTTGAAAGACCGATAGCCATTAAAGATGTTAAAGTAAAGAACCTTCGCAATAAAGCCGTTAGACAAGTCCTTGTACAATGGCAACATCGGAAAGGATCGGAACTTACATGGGAAGCGGAAGATGAAATGCGAAAGCACTACCCCTTTTCTCTTCGGTACGTAAATAATTAATTTGTTATGTGTCCAGGTTTCGGGGACGAAACCTCTTTTAAGGGGGGTAGACTTGTAACACCCCAAAAAGATTTACTAGACATAAAAGTTAAATCAATTAAAGATTTAACTTAGTTAATGGAAATGATACAAATATTAGTAATGTAATGAAAAAGGTATAAGATAAATAAGTAAATAAACTAGAAGGGCCAAAGGTGTAAATTACTAAACTCAATTTATAAAAAAAAGAATTAAACCCAAAACACACACAGTGTGTGTGTCTGGGGATCGAACAAGAACATGAGCACAAGGGGAAACCCTTGTTTCAAAGTATCAAGCAATTAAACTTGAAATTGAAGGATAATGCACTGCATGAACATCAAATAACGCTCTACTGAACTCGATTATTGAAGTGGTAAGTTCAATTCTTTTAAATTATGATTTTGTAGGAAGTGGGTTACAACCCTATATTGAGTTCATGTAACAAAATGTGTAAATTGGAGTTAGGAATGCCCTCTAGAACAAGAATCATGCTTGATTTTAGGTCATTGAATGATTTTAGTATAAACCAATTTGATAAAAATATGTTATGAATGAGATGATCAAAAATAGAAGTAATCATGTGTAATTCTAACATATGATGTTGTTGTAATACTTGAAATGTTAAATAAATCAGTGAAGGTTAAGAAGGATTTATGAATTTGGTTGATTGTTGGTAAGTTACTAGATAAACTAGTAGGATTATGTCTTTGAATATTTGTACAAAATGTCCTATCAATGCGAAACCCGCCAAGTGTTCGATGAAATGTCTAAGAGAACAAATATGTGAAATTTGTTCATTTATGATAATGTTGTCATATGAGGAATTATATGAATGATGGAATGATATAGTTTGGGCTAAAAGAGTGAATGTATTAATGTAGGCATAAAAGAAGAAAGCTCAAACGCTAGGAAATTGGAAGGCTCGCAAGATCGAGGTATGTTGTTTTATGCATACAAACTTTATTTTGTAACTTGTCGTTTTATATCAAAATCATAATTATGGTAGTCTGTAGTAGTTATGTTATAGATAGCATGACCCGTTATAAACAGGTCAATATGAAAAGAAAGTTTATGAATGATATTGTGTTATGATCGGTTTGTCTCGAATAGACCGTTTATTGGAAAGTTATGTAAGAAATGAATGTAATTACTCAAACCATTATAAACATATTGGAGTTGATGAAAGTACAAAAGATGAAAGGAATGTATTCGTCCGTGGTAAACGGACCGAATGGAAGTTTATGTTACGAATGTAATTACCCGTTTCTAGCGGGTTAATAAATGTATGTTTAATCTCAGTAATGAGATAGTATGTTTTGACCCGTTTCAACGGGAAAGTAATGAATGGTATGTTCTATCTCTATTTTGAGATAAGTATATTTGACCCGTTTCGATGGGTAGTAAGTGCAAGAATAATGTGAAGACACGAAATAGATGAATTGGTTTATCAGATAAAATGTAACATAGTTAATGGAATTTAACTCTTCAAGTTTGTTGTTTGATGTAGGTAAATTCTCTACATAATGGCTTGGCGACTTGGAACGAACACACACGAATCATGTCCATCATGCGCTTTCGCTACTTTGTGATTATGCTATGGGTCAAAAATATTTTTGTGGTATATAACTTTTGTTTAGTAGCTAGACCTTAAAGCTTAACATGTTATGTCTTTTGAACGTGTCGTAGAATTTCTTGAAATGATGATGATTGTTAAAAAAACAGGGAACCGCTCATGTTACGGACGGGTCATGCCCAATTTTTGTTAGAAATAGTATGTCATTAACAATATTTCCGAATGTGCATTAAGGGTGTTTCAAATACTTTTGTTACAAATAAATTATGTTTAGTTGTTAAACTTTAAATCTTAGTATGCCACGTCTTACGTATAAACCTAGTTGGTTGCGAATGTCTAAACGGAAACGGTTTTTGTATGAACAATTAAGTTTATTTCTAATGGTATGTAAAAAGTTCAAATTGGGTCGTGATTTTCGACAATAAAGTATTGAGTTTAGACCTTATGGAAAGCGGACGTTACAAATGCAATAAACATTAAACTTGTATCCAAGAGCTACGACCCATGACAACTCCAGCACTCCCAGATAGCAAGTCCCAATCCATGAACCTAAGGACCTGCAAGCATGCAGAAAACGTGTATCAAACAGGCTGGTGAGTTCATAGTTTGTGTTAACCGTTTAATACCAAGTAGTGATTTAAGATTCGTTAAGACTGATATGTTGATAATAACTCGATACCGCAGACGACCCTTTTTGCCCTTCCCCAATGCTCTATCAAACATTGGTCATGATTTAAAGTTATTAGTTCACGCCCGTCCTATCCAGGTACGTCGTGAGGGTGCCAAACCTAATAGCGCTATCAACTAATAACCCCGTTTCCCTACAAGCAACAACCGGTAGTAATGATGGGACTTAAGTGATAGAGTGTGAGTGTATTATCCAACCATAACATTTACTGAAAAACCGATGCATATCCCCTACGAGGATAGCGTTGTGAAATCCGCCTCACATCCCCTACAGGGATGTGGGTATTTGAAAACCGCCTCATATCCCCTACAAGGATATGGGTTTACGAAATCCGTTTACAAGTTTTACCAGTTTGATTGTCCCCACCCGCCGCATGCTTGTTTTGAGAGAAGTGAACTTACCTTGGTTTGCTCGGTATGACTAGCTACTTGTTCACACTTAAACAGTCACAGCCTATGGTATTCACATATACGACATCAGTTTACAGTCACATGGTTCACGTATAAGTTAGGATCATAGTGCACACAAGCAACACCAAGTAGCACATGACAATTATTCGAGTCCATGCAAAACCATTCTACACATCTATAATCCATAATAACACTTAACAGTTAACTGTGCCATTCATGAAACTAGTTCAATGTTCCTCAGTTTTCACTATCAACAGCAGACAACAACATGCCTATTCATTATTTTTAAGTGTTCATAACCACAGCCTGCTGTGTACTACTCACATGGGTGGCGAAACTCCCACACGGCAAAACTTATAGAGTTTCGTCGGGAGGCTATGTGGCGAAACTTATAGAGTTTCGTCGAGATGTCACCATTTGGGGCGACGCCCTAATTTCCTGCCTACGGGGGTTTTCAGCCGACGCAGCCTTTTTAGGCACCGTCGCCAACGGGCTGTCCGGCCGTTGCCGACGCCACGTGTGGTTTCAGTCCACTGTTTTGTTTCATTTTACATACTAGGGGTCCCCGTGTTATCCGAAGGCCTATTTTATGTTCCCGTAGACTCCTTAATAGGTGTAATAAGATATATGTGACCACAATGGTGTGGTAATGAAGAAATGAAATTCATAAAAGTCGAATGTAACATATGGAATGGCATGAAATGAATGATGAACCTATAAAGTGGAGTTTGAAATGTATGATTATGAATAATGAAAGAAGTAAATGTAGACTAAAGTACTTGGATATGTGAAGGAACCTGAATTGTTAATAAATGAATATAAAAATGATGAGATTAGTGGTGAAAATAATTTGAAGAATGTGAGTTAGATGGAATTCGTATGAGAATTCGGATAAATGTATGCTTTGATCAAAATTATGCATTAGAGGCTTGTACCCTGTGCTTAAATGGTGTGATACCTATGTGTATTTAATGATTTGCTTTAGTATGTTTGAGAGGCGAATATGTGCTAAATGTGAATCATACGAGCTTATAGTAAAGGATATGTTGAAATTATGTTATATAGTTGCTTTAAATGAAATTTGGTATTTGTAGAATCATGGAGCATTAGCATGTGAAAGTACGTGTATGTGAATGTATATGTGTATTGTTTAGAGGGTCACGTAAATTGTATATGTCATACAATACGAGTATGAAATGCGTAGGATATTAATATTATGGCCTACCATATTTAGATGAATACATATTCAAAAGTTTAAAGTGTGTAAGCAAGACAGTTGACTTTCTAAAAGTCAACAGTATAGGGATATCATGGAATGGCCATTGACGTAATTGTTAAAGTAAAGAGTTAATGTGTTATGTACTAGATGAATTACGTGTTATGCTTGATGATATTTTAGTTGTATGGAATTGAAATGAGATAACTATTAATAAATGTCCCATTTATACGAAATTTGACTAACGAAAGTCAATTAACGTATGAATAGACAAAAAGTGAACAGTTGTATGTATTCTCACATAAGCTAATAATATTACGAAGTAATGATATGTAAGGATGGATTTCTTGTCAATTGACTTAAGCATGATGGCAAACGGTTAAGAGGAAGCAATGAGGCAAGCATGAACTTGGACGCTAAAGGAAGATGATTTCGCAATCACTTTGAAATTATTTACATGAAGATGTATACGTGTTTGAATATCTGAAATCAAGTGGAACGTATAAATAAATGAGAAATGTTAAGGTACGTCTTGTTGAAATGGTTGGCATAATGTTAAACCGGTAAGACCACATAATTAGGGGTAAACCGGTCATAAATTTAGTTGAGAAGTTTTAAGATGAAAATGAGAACTTGGTAATGTTAATGAAAGGTATGGAAAGAATATTAGTTAAGATGTTAGCTAAAAAACGTTTTGTAAGTATGTACGAAATGAAAGTAAGTACAATGCGTACTACAATACTTATATACAAAAGTACTAAGTGGTGCTGACTTTAAAAGGTTAAATTGCAGAAGTCAGTAAATAATAATTATTTACAAATATTGAAAGTATTACGTAAGAAATGCAACGTGTAATGTAGGACACTCATTAGTAAGCGACCTGTGAGAGAACATAGGTGAATTTAACACCAAATACAGTGAATGAACAAATGAAAATGGTATATTAAGGGATGGTCATGTATTGACCCGTTGAGTACGGGTCAAACGAGTGGAAATGATACATTAGGAAACGGTCATGTATTAACCCGTTGTGAATGGGTCAAAATGAGTTGATAAGCGCCACACTTGAAGAAATTTGAACGAAATATGCTAATCCTAAATTTTATAGATGAAGGAGGTAGAACGCTCGATGTGATAAAACTGGTAGTGTTGAGAAAGGATGTGCACGAGCAGAAGTTCATCACACGGATGAATGAGGTTAATCCAGTTATGGTGAGAACTCATGAAGGAGCGGGACGATCCGGGCCGCGGATCATTGGTCTATGTAATGAAATCAAGGGTAGTAAAATATTTAGTTCTTGACTGATGAGTAAGAATCTGTAGATTGATTTGTACATGTGAACGAAATAAAGGGTAGGATAATTATGGTATGGTATGAAATGTTCGACCTTTAATGGTCAACATAAGAAGATATTTATATCATTATGAGGAAGATCTAAAGGTCTTGAATGAAAGTTTAGACTAATTGGTTAAACGCTCGTATGATGCTTTTGCACGACATACCCGGTTAGTATAATAAGTAGTGCATGCAAAGAGTTAATAATAAAGTGATACGAAAGATTAAATTTGAGGCTGGACTAAAAGTTGTAAGTAGTTCAAGGAACAGTAGAAAATGTAGAATGATGCTTAAACCTCGTGACGAGTATGGATAAGTGAGTATGAAAATGGTAATTATGATGGTGTATCAATATTTGAATGTTTATAGTAGTGCGTGCTATCATATGCTAACCTTCCATGAGGATATGAAAGAAATTAGGAGCAACGTTAGTAATGGAATGTAGTGGTTTGCTCCAGATAAGGGGGAATGAAATAATAATTATCCGGTGGTAACGTTTAACTCAAATGAATGTTAGTAAAATAAGTATGTAAATGGTCCAAATTATAATGTGAGCGAAAGTACCTAGAAAGGATGCTAATAATAGAACACCGAGGTAAACTCACGACAGGTATTCGTGGGGCTAATGTTAGAATGTAATATATTCTATGGTGTATGAGTGAGGTGGAAATAGAATGACCCACTGCGAATGGCAAATGCATGAAAGTTCAACTCCTGATTTTAAGACGAGAACAAGATATATACTTATGATTGTAAATGAATACTACCTCTTAAATAAGTCACGGTATTCAATTCACCCCTGGGCAACAAAAATGTACCGGAACTTGAAGGCAAACTATTGGTGGCTGGGTATGAAACGAGATATTGTTAAGTATGTCGCGAAATGCTTAACATATTTCAAAGAGAAGGCAGAACATCAGAAACCGTACGGAGAATTACAATCCTTGGAAATTCCGGTATGGAAATGGGAAGAGATAACAATGGATCTGGTGATAAAGCTACCTAGAACGAAGAAGGGGCACGACACAATATGGGTAATAGTGGACCGACTCACAAAAAGTGCCCACTTTTTACCTATTCGAGAGACTTATTCATCGGAAAGAATGGCGGAAGTTTATATGAACAAGATAATTTCTCGACACGGGGTGCCCGTGTCAATCATCTCGGATCGGGATACGAGATTCACGTCTCGTTCTTGGCAAAACTTTCATGAAAATATGGGTACGAAGCTACACATAAGCACCGCCTATCACCCCCAAACCGACAGCCAATCAGAAAGAACCATCCAAACCCTTGTTGATATGTTGAGGGCGTGCGCTTTAGACTTTGGGGGAAATTGGGATGACCATTTACCACTCGTGGAATTCTCTTATAATAACAGTTACCATAGTGGTATCCAAATGGCCCCCTATGAATTATTATACGGAAAGAAGTGTAGGACTCCCGTATATTGGGGGGAAGTAGGACAAAGGGAACTTGAACCTAACGATTTAATAGTAATGAACAACGAAAAGATCGATCTTATTAGAGCTCGACTGAAAGCAGCTCAAGATCGGCAAAAATCCTATGCGGACAAGAGAAGACGTCCTATCGAGTTTCAAGTCGGAGATTATGTTTTACTGAAAGTATCTCCATGGAAGGGCATAATCCGTTTTCATAAACGGGGTAAATTGAGTCCTCGTTATATTGGACCGTTTAAGATTGTAGCCAGAATCGGGAAGGTTGCTTAACGCTTAAGATTTGCCGTCTACTCTAGACGGGGTTCACAATACTTTTCATGTATCACAATTGAGAAAGTGCCTTGCGGATGAAACGGTGTTCGTGCCTCTTGACGACATTGAATTGGATAAGGGATTAAACTATGTTGAAAGACCGATAGCCATTAAAGATGTTAAAGTAAAGAACCTTCGCAATAAAGCCGTTAGACAAGTCCTTGTACAATGGCAACATCGGAAAGGATCGGAACTTACATGGGAAGCGGAAGATGAAATGCGAAAGCACTACCCCTTTTCTCTTCGGTACATAAATAATTAATTTGTTATGTGTCCAGGTTTCGGGGACGAAACCTCTTTTAAGGGGGGTAGACTTGTAACACCCCAAAAAGATTTACTAGACATAAAAGTTAAATCAATTAAAGATTTAACTTAGTTAATGGAAATGATACAAATATTAGTAATGTAATGAAAAAGGTATAAGATAAATAAGTAAATAAACTAGAAGGGCCAAAGGTGTAAATTACTAAACTCAATTTATAAAAAAAAGAATTAAACCCAAAACACACACAGTGAGTGTGTCTGGGGATCGAACAAGAACAGGAGCACAAGGGGAAACCCTTATTTCAAAGTATCAAGCAATTAAACTTGAAATTGAAGGATAATGCACTGCATGAACATCAAATAACGCTCTACTGAACTCGATTATTGAAGTGGTAAGTTCAATTCTTTGAAATTATGATTTTGTAGGAAGTGGGTTACAACCCTATATTGAGTTCATGTAACAAAATGTGTAAATTGGAGTTATGAATGCCCTCTAGAACAAGAATCATGCTTGATTTTAGGTCATTGAATGATTTTAGTATAAACCAATTTGATAAAAATATCTTATGAATGAGATGATCAAAAATAGAAGTAATCATGTGTAATTCTAACATATGATGTTGTTGTAATACTTGAAATGTTAAATAAATCAGTGAAGGTTAAGAAGGATTTATGAATTTGGTTGATTGTTGGTAAGTTACTAGATGAACTAGTAGGATTATGTCTTTGAATATTTGTACAAAATGTCCTATCAATGCGAAACCCGCCAAGTGTTCGATGAAATGTCTAAGAGAACAAATATGTGAAATTTGTTCATTTATGATAATGTTGTCATATGAGGAATTATATGAATGATGGAATGATATAGTTTGGGCTAAAAGAGTGAATGTATTAATGTAGGCATAAAAGAAGAAAGCTCAAACGCTAGGAAATTGGAAGGCTCGCAAGATCGAGGTATGTTGTTTTATGCATACAAACTTTATTTTGTAACTTGTCGTTTTATATCAAAATCATAATTATGGTAGTCCGTAGTAGTTATGTTATAGATAGCATGACCCGTTATAAATAGGTCAATATGAAAAGAAAGTTTATGAATGATATTGTGTTATGATCGGTTTGTCTTGAATAGACCGTATATTGGAAAGTTATGTAAGAAATGAATGTAATTACTCAAACCATTATAAACAGATTGGAGTTGATGAAAGTACAAAAGATGAAAGGAATGTATTCGTCCGTGGTAAACGGACCGAATGGAAGTTTATGTTATGAATGTAATCACAGTTTGTGTTAACCGTTTAATACCAAGTAGTGATTTAAGATTCGTTAAGACTGATATGTTGATAATAACTCGATACCGCAGATGACCCTTTTTGCCCTTCCCCAATGCTCTATCAAACATTGGTCATGATTTAAAGTTATTAGTTCACGCCCGTCCTATCCAGGTACGTCGTGAGGGTGCCAAACCTAATAGCGCTATCAACTAATAACCCCGTTGCCCTACAAGCAACAACCGGTAGTAATGATGGGACTTAAGTGATAGAGTGTGAGTGTATTATCCAGCCATAACGTTTACTGAAAAACCGATGCATATCCCCTACGAGGATATCGTTGTGAAATCCGCCTCACATCCCCTACAGGGATGTGGGTATTTGAAAACCGCCTCATATCCCCTACAAGGATAGGGGTTTACGAAATCCGTTTACAAGTTTTACCAGTTTGATTGTCCCCACCTGACGCATGCTTGTTTTGAGAGAAGTGAACTCACCTTGGTTTGCTCGGTATGACTAGCTACTTGTTCACACTTAAACAGTCACAGCCTATGGTATTCACATATACAACATCAGTTTACAGTCACATGGTTCACGTATAAGTTAGGATCATAGTGCACACAAGTAACACCAAGTAGCACATAACAGTTATTTGAGTCCATGCAAAACCATTTCTACACATCTATAATCCATAATAACACTTAACAGTTAACTGTGCCATTCATGAAACTAGTTCAATGTTCCTTAGTTTTCACTATCAACAGCAGACAACAACATGCATATTCATTATTTTTAAATGTTCATAACCACAGCCTGCTGTGTACTACTCACATGGGTGGCGAAATTCCCACACGGCGAAACGTATAGAGTTTCGTCGGGAGGCTATGTGGCGAAACTTATAGAGTTTCATCGAGATGTTAAGTGGCGAAACCTTTAGAGTTTCGTTGAGATGTATGTTTCGTCACATTCATAACAGTTACATTATTTCCTTAATAACCAACACCCGTGATTTCAGCAAACAAGTTCATCAATTCCCAGTTGGATCAAACGTTACGTTTCTAACAATTACAGTTCTTGTTCAAAGTTTACATCATGCACATAATGCAACCATCAGTAGTTTCTAACCCTAAACGTGTCACTGCATACCATAATCAATCAGATCACGCAGAAACGACATTGCTTTTATTCACACCAATGATCAACAGTTATTAACCATGTATTCCAAATAATCCTAACTTTGTATTCGATGAAACCTATCAGATTCGTGACCGATTATAACCGTATTCATGTCAAACTATGATTCATATAAATCAGATCAATCATATTGTACACCATCACACAATGAAACAAGCAGATCCAAACGGATAATCACGTACTTACCGGTTACGAGATGAACTAGCAAGAGTTTTGGGAGGGATAGTGATCGCCGTCGGGTGCAAAAGGGAAAGAAAGAGTCTAGGGTTCGCTGGTTGTGATCTTACGTAAAGATATGCGAATAAAAGAGTATATATATAACTGATGTGTCTGGGCCTCACCTGGCCCATGAGCCCACTCCACGAAACTTCAAGTTTCGTCGTGGTGTACGTGGCGAAACATCAAGTTTCGTCAAATAAAGGAGATGGCGAAACTTATAAGTTTCGTCATGCAAGAATTACAAGTTTCATCAACATAAGTCCAACAGTCCACAAGTTCCTTATTTAACCAAACTGTAGCACACTACATCAAACATCTAAGAAACAAGTTAGAGTGCAACTAATCACAAAAACACAGTATAAAACAGGTGACGTGTCGGGAAAAGGCCTTGAAAAGTCGGGTTGTCACATCATCCCCAACTTGAAAGAAATTTCGTCCCAAAATTTGATAAGTACTCCGAAAGCAGCAAAGTGTCAACTCAGGATGACTGTGGATTTTCCCCGGGTACCACATCATCCCCAACTTGAATTGGAATTTCGTCCCGAAATTCGCTAGTTACATCAGATTTGGACTTGCCAGACTTGGACTTGTCATCTGGGAATAAATGTGGGTACTTGAGCTTCATCTGATCTTCACGTTCCCACGTGAACTCCGGTCCACGTCTTGAGTTCCAACAAACTCTCACAATCGGAATACGACTGTGCTTACGAACCTTGACTTCCCGGTCCATAATTTCAATTGGTTCTTCAATAAATTGTAACTTATCGTCAATTTTCAGCTCCTGAAATGCTACTACAAGTGTTTCATCCGACAAACATTTCTTCAATTGTGAAACATGGAAAACATCATGCACATTACCCAACTCAGTAGGTAACTCAAGCATGTATGCTACCTTACCGATCCGCTCCAGAATTTTGAATGGCCTGACATAACGCGGATTGAGCTTGCCGCGTTTCCCAAAACGCACCACACCCTTTCAGGGCTCAACCTTCAACATGGCACGATCATTAACTTCGAATTCCAAAGGTTTCCTACGCTTATCGGCGTAGCTTTTCTGATGGTCGCGCGCTGCTGCCATCCTATTCCTGATCTGAACAATCTTTTCTGAAGTTTCCAACACAAGTTCAGGGCCTGTGACCTGGCTGTCACCCACCTCAGCCCAACAGAGAGGTGAACGACACTTTCGTCCGTACAATGCTTTGAATGAAGCTGCCTGAATGCTGGTGTGATAGCTATTGTTATACGAAAACTCTACCAAAGGCAAGTGCTTCTCCCAACCCTTGCCAAAATCAATAACGCACGCCCGCAGCATGTCTTCTAGTGTCTGGATGGTTCGTTCACTTTGACCATCCGTCTGTGGGTGATAAGCAGTACTCATGCTGAGTTGAGAGCCAAACGATTTGTGCATCGACTGCCACAAATCTGAGATGAAACGAGGGTCACGGTCAGAGATAATAGAAGTCGGCACCCCATGCCTAGAAACTACTTCCTTCAGATAGACGGCGGCTAACTGTGAGAACTTATCCTTTTCCTTGATTGCTAGAAAGTGTGCTGACTTCGTGAGACGATCAACGATCACCCAAATGGTATCATTCCCGCTTTGAGTTCTAGGTAGCCCAGTGACAAAATCCATTGTGATTTGCTCCCATTTCCACATAGGTATTTTTGGTTATTGAAGCAATCCAGATGGTTTCTGATATTCCACTTTAACCTTCGAGCAAGTCAAACACTTACTCACATAAGTCGCGATGTGAGCTTTCATCTTCGGCCACCAATACATGACTTTGAGATCCTGATACATCTTATCTGATCCTGGGTGAACGGAGTATCGAGACTTGTGTGCTTCATCCATCACAAGTTCTCTAAGGTTGCCGAATACAGGAACCTATACACGCTCTATGAAGTAGAGGATACCATCCGATCTCTCTACAAGTTGTTTATCCATGCCCCTTAAGTACTCTGCTTCAATGCTTTCCTCTTTCAACGCTTTAGTTTGTGCAGCACGGATCTGATCAGATAGGTTGGAATGGATGGTGAGCTGCAGAGCGCGAACACGCTTTGGTTTCGTTTCCTTCCGACTGAGGGCATCAGCTACAGCGTTGGCCTTACCCGGATGATACTTGATGGCACAATCATAGTCGTTCAAAAGTTCTACCCAACGACGCTGTCGCATGTTCAATTCCTTCTGGTCGAATATATGCTGAAGACTCTTGTGATCGGTATAAATAGTACATTTAGTACAGTACAAGTAATGCCTCCAAATTTTGAGCGCAAACACCACGGCTCCCAACTCCGAGTCGTGAGTCGTGTAATTATTTTCATGGACCTTCAACTGTCGAGAGGCGTAAGCTATGACTTTCTCGCATTGCATCAACACGCAACCGAGACCTTGAATAGAGGCGTCGCAATATACAACAAAATCTTCGGTACCCTCAGGTAGACACAAAATCGGTGCACTGCAAAGCTTTTGCTTTAGAAGCTGAAAGGCGTCTTCCTGTTTCGTTCCCCAAGTATATACTACATCCTTCTGTGTCAGAGCAGTGAGAGGTTGAGCGATCTTTGAAAAACCCTCAATGAATCTTCGATAGTACCCAGCGAGGCCAAGGAATTGTCGCACCTCCGAAGGATTCTTTGGTGCTGCCCAATTCCTGATTGAATCAATCTTAGCAGGATCCACGTGTATCCCCATTTCGTTAACGATGTGACCGAGGAAGTGTACTTCTCGAATCCAGAAGTCACACTTAGAAAACTTCGCGTAGAGCTGCTCCTTCCTCAGAAGCTCCAAAATAAGGTGCAAATGCCGATCGTGGTCCTCCTTATTCTTAGAATAAATTAGAATGTCGTCGATAAACATAATAACAAAATCGTCAAGGTAAGGTTTACATACGCGGTTCATGAGATCCATAAATACCGCTGGTGCGTTAGTTAACCCGAATGGCATGACCAGAAACTCGTAATGACCATAACACGTGCGAAAAGCTGTTTTTGGGACATCCTCCTCTCGGACTCTCATCTGATGATAGCCCGATCTTAGATCAATCTTTGAATAGTAGCTCGACCCTTGCAGCTGGTCGAACAGGTCATCGATGCGAGGTAAAGGGTAACGATTCTTGATCGTCACCTTGTTGAGTTCACGATAATCAATACACATGCGAAAGGATCCATCCTTCTTTTTCACAAACAAGACTGGGGCTCCCCAAGGCAAAGAATTGGGTCGAATAAAGCCCTTATCCAACAGTTCCTGGAGCTGATTTGACAACTCTTGCAACTCCCTAGGTGCAAGACGATATGGTGCGCGAGCAATCGGAGCTGCTCCTTGCGTAAGATCAATGTGGAACTCCACCTGACGATGCGGAGGTAAGCCTCGAAGTTCCTCGGGAAAAACATCAGGAAATTCCCGTGCGACTGGTATATCATCGATTTTCTTCTCCTCATGCTGAGTATCAGTAAAAAGTGCAAAGATAGCAGGGTAGCCCTTTCGTAAACACTTCTGGGCTTTCATAGATGAAATGATGTTGACAGTTGCACCGCTTCGATGACCCTGGACAGATAATGATTCCCCGCTAGGGAGAGGTACACGTACGATCTTCTCCTTGCAAAGTATTTCTGCTTCGAGTTTGGACAACCAGTCCATACCAATAACTATATCAAAACTACCAAGGGTGATGGGAAGAAGGTCAATGTCAAACACTTGACCTAGAAGATCGAGTTTACACCCTAAGAATACGTGTGTGGCTTCTATCGACTTGCCATCAGCTAATTCTACTACATGCTTGTTTACAAGAGGTGTGGGACTTAACCCTAACTGACGACTGAATCCCAAAGACACATAACTCCAGTCGGCACCAGAGTCGAATAATACAGAAGCAATAATACCATTAACAGAGAACGTACCGGTCACGACGTTGCCATCGTTCCTTGCATCGCCTGCCCCAATAGTGAACGCCCTACCACGAGCGCCATTCCCACCGTTGTTTCCATTGTTGTTGTTTCCAGCGTTGTTGTTGTTCTGGAGATTACCCCCATTTTTATTGTTGGCATTCTGATTTAGTTGCGGGCAATCCCTCTTAAAATGCCCTTCACTGCCGCACTGATAGCATCCCCTCTGATTACCCCGATTCTACTGGGGTTGTTGCCTCTGATGCTGTTGCTGAGACTGCTGCTGTTGTTGCTTGGGGTGCGGAGCTCTACAATCTTTCGCCATGTGACCCAGCTTGTCACACCTTTGACATGCCCGACTACACTGACCATAGTGATGATAACCACACTTATTGCACTTTGGCTGCTTTCCTACGTGACCTGAAGTCTGGCGGTGGTTATCATTCTGGTTGACAGAGGACGACTGACTGAAATTGCGGGTGTTGTTGTTGTTAGGTTTCTTATGAGATTTACTTGCAATGGTTGCTTTGTCAGTATCGCTCCATTTACGCTTATTATCACTAGCTGGCGTAGTAACCGTGGTTGCAGCAGCAGTGGTGGCAGAAACACGCGGTGGTAACGAACCACTCTTCACCTCTTGATCGGTGATCTTGTGAGCCAGACGGACAATCTGAGGTAAGTTGTTGAGGTTAGCTGCAGTAACCAAACCCTTTACTCGTGGAGCTAATCCCTTGATGAACAATTCAATTCTCCGATGCGGGGGTCGGGACAAGTTCGGGCACATGATAGCCAACTCATGAGACCGTTTCACATATGCCTCAATCTCGGATCCGACCATCTTCAGATCATAATACTCATTTTCCAGTTTCTGAATCTCATCACGAGGACAATACTCCTCCCTTATCAACTCATTAAAATCGTCCCAAGTAGTGGCATTTGCCACCTCGATACCCAACATCTGAACTTGGGCATTCCACCATGTTAGGGCACCATCCTCTAGTGTGCCCGTAGCATACTTCACTCTGTCCCCAGCAGGACAGTTGCACATTGCAAATACCGATTCTGCCTTCTCAAACCAACGCAGGAGTCCTACAGCACCTTCAGTCCCACTGAAGGTCTGTGGCTTACAGTCCATGAAGGTCTTAAATGTACACGCAGGCGGGTTGTTATGATTTTGATTCACTTGCTGACCTAAAGGCGTAAGAAAATACAACATACGAGTAAGAGTCGAATTCATGACACAAAAATAAGAAGTATTTGGCACGCGCCGTACCATCCTGATAAGCCGCTAGGGCTTCAGCCACTCGTGTGTTGATCAAGTCAGTTAGTTCGGCTTGTGTCATTGCGATGTGGCCACGTCCACCGTTGCGGCCACCATTGCGCCCACCATTGCGTCCACTCATGATTCTATATAAGAAGAGGGAACAGATTTAAGAGTCGAGATAAGGTAGGAGTCAAATCTCTCATTGACATCAACGACTACAAAGTTCACACCAAACAATAGGGTAGAACCCTTCTCACACTCGTTAAGCCTCACTGGGACTCGCATACACCTCACGTTATTATTATGTGTGCACCCATAATAATAAGGCAATTTGCTTGCTTATCTCAGTGCCTCTTAACTCGCGCTCAAAGTTTCCCCCCACATTCAAATAACAGAGCGAAAGCATTACAAAATTAATGATCACAAAAGTCGAGATGTAGTATCACACTATCGAATTTCACTGAAACATGCAGCACTGGAAATCATGGTATCTAATATATCGTTTCATGCAAGCTGTGAGTGTATCTAACTACTAAACAAGTATTGCATAAAGTAAAC
Organism: Helianthus tuberosus; assembly: GCA_030545235.1. Taxonomy (NCBI): domain Eukaryota; kingdom Viridiplantae; phylum Streptophyta; class Magnoliopsida; order Asterales; family Asteraceae; genus Helianthus; species Helianthus tuberosus. Next base: position 8,958,426 of record CM060381.1, on the reverse strand, counting down.
AAAGGACGAACCTTGCAATCTGGAGCTGAGTGTCATGGTCGATTTTCGAAGTCGTTCGGTTATAGTCTGGTTTTATAAAAACGTTTTAAAACCTAGTTCACTATAACCAGTGGCTCTGATACCAAACTGTCACACCCCCAAAATACCACATGCGGAAACCCCCGTGAGGCGTGTGACGTACTAGGATCTAGCCACCAATCACATTGAACCATACATAGTATTTAATAAAAGTTTCCATCTTATTTCATAAAGTAAACTCAAACACAAATCCAAATCAATACGTTCAGCGGAAGCATAAGATAAGTAGTTATTTCAAGTGTTTCAAAACATTAATGCAATAAACATTAAACTTGTATCCAAGAGCTATGACCCATGACAACTCCAGCACTCCCAGATAGCAAGTCCCAATCCATTAACCTAAGCTGCAAGAATGCAGAAAACGTGTATCAGACAGGCTGGTGAGTTCACAGTTTGTGTTAACCGTTTAATACCAAGTAGTGATTTAAGATTCGTTAAGAATGATATGTTGATAATAACTCGATACCGCAGACGGCCCTTTTTGCCCTTCCCCAATGCTCTATCAAACATTGGTCATGATTTAAAGTTATTAGTTCACGCCCGTCCTATCCAGGTACGTCGTGAGGGTGCCAAACCTAATATCGCTATCAACTAATAACCCCGTTGCCCAACAAGCAACAACCGGTAGTAATGATGGGACTTAAGTGATAGAGTGTGAGTGTATTATCCAACCATAACGTTTACTGAAAAACCGATGCATATCCCCTGCGAGGATAGCGTTGTGAAATCCGCCTCACATCCCCTACAAGGATATGGGTTTACGAAATCCGTTTACAAGTTTTACCAGTTTGATTGTCCCCACCGGACGCATGCTTGTATTGAGAGAAATGAACTCACCTTGGTTTGTGATGTGCACAAAATGCAACATATAAATTACATCAAATATGGCATAAAACTAACCCTTTTTTAGTACTAATGTTGGAAAAAGTATGTTTTTGTCTTCCTTTTGTATTTTCAGGATTAAATGAGCTCAAATGAACAAAAGAAGCAAAAAGGCAGCTAAATCTAACATAAATACAAGAAAAGGAACAAACGTGGCATGCCCGACCCCCCAACAGCATCTACCCAAGCAAAATCAAGAAGACAGAAGGCTGAACAAGCCCCGTGCTCAGTGAGCACGGGGGCGTGCCCAAGTGTCAGCAGAAAAGACAAAGTTGTAGAAGCTTCTATCACCCACCACGGGGGCGTGCCCAGCGGACACGGGGCCGTGGTCAACTCTAAGATTCGCAGAATCTGGGGAAATCTTGATAGTACAGATACACTTCTGCACACGGAGGGGTGCCCAGCGGACACGGGGGCGTGGTCAAATAATGCAGACAAACTGTAATAAATGAAGAAAGAGAAGGAGGATGGACACGGGGCCATGCCCAATGGACACGGGGCCGTGCCCGAGCTACTGTTCAGGCTATAAATAGGGGTGCTTGGCTCATTTGCAAACCATCCCTTGGCACACCACCTCTCTCACACTTCACCCACCACCCACCACCTTCACAACACCATCATCCACCACCATCATCCATTGTCCATCATAGAGTGTGTGAGTCGTCTCGGGATCCAAGATTGATCGTAAGAGTTCTTGACAATTAAAGGCCATGTTTGCCTAAGTCTCTTACATCACTTGGTGAAGACAAGTGTCTAGTGTAATACTTTTTATTTTTAATCTTTTCGCACTTTTTACTTGGTTATGTATTAATGACTTTAATAACTAGTTTCTTATGTTGAAGGTGATTTTTCCTTATCGTTTGTCCGTGGTGTCTTGACATTATTTTACTGTCTATATAAAATAAAAGATTTTTACCATTCATATCTCCACGGTGTATATGGAGATATGTTTGCTATCTGGTCGGGGGTTAAGGGAACGGTTTGGTAAGATTCTTGCCTTGTTCAGTGTATAGATCCTGCAAGGACCTGGGTCAAATTTAGTAGGACCTCCTTCAATACCCACCGGTATTGGTTGGCGGGGGTCCAAACTCTTTGATCCCCTCATATGTAAGCTACTATTAATACTTTAACCCGGCTACTTATGACTGTATCCCTGCTGACACAGACTACTTAGCCGAGGGTAACGTCACCTTCAAAAGAGGGGCCTACCATAATATGCATTAATAACTTAATTAATTATCTTTCAATAATCCGACCCTTTAGGATTGTATCCTTGCTGACTCAAACTACTGGGTTGAGGGTAATGTCACCTTCAAAAGAGGGGCCTACTACAATAACTAAGATAATCTCTTAAAAAGTGCAAAAGTGCGGAAATAATCAAAGGTTACACTAAACACGAGTCGGAGCCAAGTGATTCATCTTGTCTATTTGTTTTTTTATTTTATCTTATTTTTCAGCATTTTAGTTAGTTTTATTTTTCTTGTTTAAAAACCTTTTTCTAAATTTTTGATTTGATTAGACGTTGAGGATAAACCGGTACTAAAAGCTTTTGTGTCCTTGGACGACCTCGGTATCTTGCCAACACTATACTACGCTCACGATGGGTGCACTTGCCCATATGTGTGTTTAGTGTTAGTAAATATCGTGTTTTATAAATTTAAAACTTAGCTAAAAAGTGTTAAAAAGGGCTTAAAATATACATTAAGAACTAATAACACTTACGCACATCAAGTTTTTTTTGGCGCCGTTGCCGGGGACACACGAATTTTAAGATAGTTAGGAATCAACGGCCTAATCGTTTTTCTAATTTTTTCTGTTTTTTAGGATTTTCTTAGTTTTTTAGCTTCTGCAGAACTCAGCACGGGCCGTGCCCGCTGAACACGCCCCGTGCCCAATCATTGGAACTGGCAATCCTGTTTTAAGTCAGACAGTAAACTGAACACGGGGCCATGCCCACTAAACACGCCCCGTGCCCAAGTTTCAGTTACTGAAAACATAACCGTAAGATCCCGACGGTTGGTAATTTCTGACACAAACATGAGTGATAATGATAATTTTTACTTTCGGCACTCTTATGGTACGTGGTGTCAATTATGTGGTAGCTCTCATAAAGAATTAGAATGTTACTTTCTAAATTATAAGCCCCACTATATAGACCCATCGTTTTCCTGTATCCTTAAGAGGGGCGAAAGTAAAAATAATCCCTATCTCTCCCTCTAATGCTCTCAACCGGATCTTCTAGGAGAAATGCTTCTTGATGAACTATTTCAATTGGAAGATCTAATTCTTAATTGGTTAAAAGAACTTAGGATGGATTTCAATAATTTATCTCAAGGTAACCAAGAAGAATTGTTGAGATCGCATTCGAATGCAAACAACTTCGTTGTTCCCGATGTTACCTCTAACTCTAGCGAGGACTTGAACGATATTCGTCCCTGTGTCGATTGTGCCGTGAAGGACTCCCCATCGACTTCGTTCGGTGCATACATAGACCTGAGCGATTCAGCATACACCTTCTTTAACGAGAGCCCGGGAAAGGGTTGGACTTGTCCACCAACATATAGCATAGGAATCACCCTCACCGATAACCTCTTGCGTTCTCGTCTTAATCTAGAGCAATTAAGGTATCTTAGGCACTTTGGGGTTGTTCCATCCAGTAAGGAACCGCCCGATCCAGAAAAGTTCCTTAAAAATAGACTAACTTCATAAAACAGCCTTTCGACACGGGGCCGTGCCCAGGTCAACACGCCCCCGTGTCCACCAAAAGATTCCTTTCTGACTTTTTGTCAGAATACGGACAAAATGTGTCAGGATCTTGCCTGCACACGGGGCCGTGTCCAGCCGACACGGGGCCGTGTCCATCATGCTGTCGTTTTCTATAAATGCAGCCAAGAATCTTGCACATTTGGACCATCCAGGGACAGAGATTTGAAAGGATCTTCTCACCTACCATCCTAGGTATTTTCTAAAAGAAGGTTCTAAAAACCATCTTGTCCTTTCCTCTTTTATCCATTGCCTTCTTCTTCATCTTTCTTGCATCAACACCTCCATTGAAGCTTGAGATCACCATGATTCCGAGCTTTATTGTGATGTTTATTAGGTTTTTGTTCAAGGAATCTTGTTAAAAATAAGTTGTATAACATTGTTTTAAGTTATTTCTGCTAAAAAATGCTTCATAAGTTGGAAAAATAATTTGAAACTCCAAGATTCTTTGTTCCAAAAATCTGCAGGAAGGTGAACACGGGGCCGTGCTCATTGAGCACGAGGCCGTGTCCGGAGTTACTGTTCCATTAAAATGAACTATTTTTGGTGTGTTTTCGTAGAATGTCTAGTCAAAATAGTGGAACCTCTTCTGCGCACTCCAGAAACAGTCGAAGGGAAATAACGTCATCAATTGAAGCAACTCTCGTACGCTACGTAATGGCATTACGTGAGGCTCTTGATGAGTTGACGTCGGTAGAGGAGGTCCTAAAAGACCGTATAAATTATCTTACGGTGGGGTTGGAAAACAGTTTTCAAGAAATCAACCTCTTGCACCAGAGGTTGAACATTCTTGTGACACCTCCCATGGAACCGATCATCTCTCAAGAGGATTGGAACTTAGCACTTGGAACCAACAACCCGACCGGATGGGACGACATTCCAGCAGAACCTCCTCTTGAAGATCTACAAGAAGTCCCGGTGGAGGTTGCACCCCCTCAAACCAACGCCAATGAGCCCGCCTTTCTTCTCCCAGGGGAGATAGAGGAGTGGCTCGCCGACGTGTGAGAGACACATGCCCGGAGAAAGAAGTTCTTCAAGCCGCATCCAACCAAGGGAATTATCTCTTTGGAAATTTTGCTAGTAGAATAAATTTTAGGCTAGAACTTCTTGGTTTAGATTTCTTGTGTTTCTTTGACCTCTTTATCTAGAATTTTAACTTTTAGGATTATTATGTAATTCTCTCTATGTTTTAATGAATGATGGTTCTAGCTAATTTGGTGTTTGGATGATGTTGTAATGGATAAAACACACTCGGGATGGTAAAGGATAACAAGGGAAACTTGAACCAGCACCCCAAGCACGAAAACAGGGTCACCCGACAAATTTTTCTTCATTACAGCAAGTTCAGCACGGGCCGTGCCCGCCCAACACGGCCCCGTGCTGCACAATCTGCAGAAAATGCCCAGTTCAGGTAATTGGACACGGGGCGTGCTCGCTGAACACGACCCCGTGCCCAGGCTTCTGTTTCTTTTTACAAACTTTTGTTACAGGCGATCTGAACACGGGGTCGTGCCCGGTCACCACGGGGCCGTGTCCAGACGCCCAGTAACATAAAATTTTGCTTTTTCACAACTTTTTACACATTCAATCAACCTAAAAACTTATTTTTGGGACACATTAAGGACAATGTGTAATTTAAGTGTGGGGGGGGGGGGGGGGGATGCTAAAACCTTGAATCTTGCAAGTCCTAATTACAAGCCTTACACGAAACTCTATTGGAACCGCTAATCACCCCAATTTTTTTTCAAAAAATTTTCATTTTTTTACTTGTCTAGATTTAACTTGGGAATTTCAAATTCTAAAAGGTTATATTTTTACAAATTTACAACCGATAACGTCGTGATAAAAAGAACCAACATAAGAAAATTATGAAACGGCATGGCAAGCTTAGTTAAAATTTGATTATATATACTTGATCACATAAAAACCCATTCCCACAAAAGTGAGTTTTGAGCCTTTATTGAGCATAAAAATACATATCTTTAAACTAAATGCTCATTTTTCGTTTCTTGTGTGAATAGCCGCTTGGTTCCTACAACTCTAAAACTTGTCACGACGATACATTCCCGGTCCTTACAAACTTAAACCCGAGTAAGTAAATGATGGAGGCATTAGGACTAACCCCCCTTTTTTTCTACACCATTATTTTTCTTTATTTTACCACCTACCCAAAATCTCCCTAGTTAACCCCTTTGAGCTTAAACCTTTTCATTTCATAACCCAAACCAAACACTCTTTCAACCACCAAAACCTTTTTATTTTTAACTCTTTGTTTTAGTATCAAACTCGGTTTTTTTTCTTATGACTTTTGAAAAAAAAAATCTTCATGATGAAGCAAAAGAAAAATAAACAAACAAGTTTATCAAAAATAACTTGGTTTGAATAATGGTTTCATCAAAATAAATTTTGAAAAATAATAATAATAATAATAATAATAATAATAATAATAATAATAATAATAAAAAGTCTTACGAAAACCGACGCTTTTTACGCCTTTCGCCCTTTTACTAACCACTAACCCAACCACCTACCTTTAACCCAAGCCTAACCCTTCACCCAAAAGTCCTCTTGATATTTACAAAGGTATATAGTTAAAAATGAGGAGGATTGATTGCTTGGCAAGCCTATGGTAGGAGTAAGTTCCATGCCGCTCTCGAGTGATTCACTAAAATACATCTTCGGCCGAGTGTTGAGTGATCCCCGTGAGGTATGTGAACTTGTATATAAGTGGAATTTTAAAAAGGCATGTTATGCCCTAATAAGTAATTTATCTTATGTAATGTTTTAAATAAATCATGACGAATAGGATTGTAAGTAAATAAAAATAAAACTTAATAAAGAATCTTGGAAATCCTGACACTCTATGACAAGCCCAAAAACCTTCTCTTCTACCCATTCCATTTGGGAGTGTAAAGCCACATTATACAGAGTTTTGCTTGAGGCAAGCAAATATTCAAGTGTGGGGGTATTTGATGTGTACAAAATGCAACATATAAATTACATCAAATATGGCATAAAACTAACCCTTTTTTAGTACTAATGTTGGAAAAAAGTGTGTTTTTGTCTTCCTTTTGTATTTTCAGGATTAAATGAGCTCAAATGAGCAAAAAGACAGCTAAATCTAACATATATACAAGAAAAGGAACAAACGTGGCATGCCCGACCCCCTGACAGCATCTTCCCAAGCAAAATCAAGAAGACAGAAGGTTGAACACGCCCCGTGCTTAGTGAGCACGGGGGCGTGCCCAAGTGTCAGTAGAAAAGACAAAGCTGTAGAAGCTTCTATCACCCACCACGGGGGCGTACCCAGCGGACACGGGGCCGTGGTCAACTCTAAGATTCACAGAATCTGGGGAAATCTTGATAGTACAGATACACTTCTGCACACGGGGGCGTGCCCAGCGGACACGGGGGCGTGGTCAACTAATGCAGACAAACTGCAATAAATGAAGAAAGAGAAGGAGGATGGACACGGGGCCATGCCCAATGGACACGGGGCCGTGCCCGAGCTACTGTTCAGGCTATAAATAGGGGTGCTTGGCTCATTTGCAAACCATCCCTTGGCACACCACCTCTCTCACACTTCACCCACCACCCACCACCATCACAACACCATCATCCACCACCACCATCCATTGTCCATCATAGAGTGTGTGAGTCGTCTCGGGATCCAAGATTGATCGTAAGATTTCTTGACAATCAAAGGCCATGTTTGCCTAAGTCTCTTACATCACTTGGTGAAGACAAGTGTCTAATGTAATACTTTTTATTTTTAATTTTTTCGCACTTTTTACTTGGTTATGTATTAATGACTTTAATAACTAGTTTCTTATGTTGAAGGTGATTCTTCCTTATCGTTTGTCCGTGGTGTCTTGGCATTATTTTACTGTCTATATAAAATAAAAGATTTTCACCATTCATATCTCCACGGTCTATATGGAGATATGTTGGCTACCTGGTCGGGGGTTAAGGGAACGGTTTGGTAAGAGTCTTGCCTTGTTCAGTGTATAGATCCTGCAAGGACCTGGGTTAAATTTAGTAGGGCCTCCTTCAATACCCACCGGTATTGGATGGCGGGGGTCCAAACTCTTTGATCCCCTCATATGTAAGCTACTATTAATACTTTAACCCGGCTACTTAGGACTGTATCTCTGCTGACTCAGACTACTTAGCTGTAAGGACCTTCAAAAATGTCCCAAACCGACCCGTAAGTGGAAACCCGGACCCCCGAAACCCTAATCCATATCATAAATCAAGGAAAAACAGATTTTTGGTCCTCTTGCGGGCCACGTAAAGGATGACCAGACCCTTACGCGGGCCGCATCAAACCTAAATTGACCGGATAAGCGTTCCCGATCCACGTGTCACACACGTGTCATGCCTACTGATGACACGCTAGCCCTAATCTATAACTAGGTGCCCTCGCGGGCCGCGTAAAGATCGAGCCAAGGTTCACGCGGGCCGTGTGAACCCCAAATTTTTGCTATAAATAGGTTGGATCATGAGCATCCCTCTTGTGTCGAAATCACTTCACAAAAATGAAAGCACACTGCACAATTTCGAAATTCACTTTTACAATAGCGAGGCGCTGCTACGATACCGGGTATTAACTCAATCGCTGCTACGATTCAATGTCCGATCGATTGAAACTATCAGATGAATGTTTAAGTGCTGCTCAAATTAGGGTTATACTTTGTCATTCGTCGTGAATTCAATGGATGTTTAAGTATTTCACTTTGTCATTCGTCGTGAGGGTTTTAATCTCGTGAGTTATCGTAAATGTTGTATTAGTTACTGACCTAGTTCGTGTGCATCGTTATTTAAATTAGGTTACAAGGCTAATCAGTAGGCTAAACTCTGCCCGTATAAATCTGCAATGTGAGTCATTCTCTTTTTATTAAATGTTTTACAATACTCCATTTTCAAATGTTATAATTACAGGGATTAAGTCGTGGTTATCTTAAATCACTGGCTAGTGGGGTATTGTGCACATTACTAATTTCTCACGGTTAGGCTAATAAATCCTAACAGTGATAAACGTCACTACTTGGGGAAAGACCCAATAGTGGTATGACCATCGTCACCAGGTGACACGGCGCCAGATAAAAATAAGATAAAAGCCATCGTAATTGCTCTTATGCTGTAATTTATAACTATGTGTCGTTTTGTGCAAACTGAATGATTCACCAGTATTTCCCCGCTGATAAAATATTTTTAAAACATGTTTCAGGCAACCTGCTGTGATTCAACGAAAACGTGCTACGGAGTACTAACAAGCTTGAAGAGGTGGCTCAATAATAATGAATAAACATGTTTTATAAATAAGGGAATTTCCTAGTAAAATTCCTCTATTGTAAATTACGGGGTTAATCCCGAATTATGAAATAAAATAATCGGGCATTTCAAATTTTTAAAAGATCCTGTTAAATCTTCCACTGTCTCATCAATTAATAAATACCACGGGTTCCTGTCCCGCGGCTCCTGACCGGGTCAAACCGGGGCTGGGGCCGTGACAGGAAAAGGTGGTATCAGAGCCACTGATTTAAGCCTACTAAGTATTTAAAATACTTAATTTTTCCTGATTATCATCTTGTGATTATATGTTTTAACTGACTATTTGTTAGTTACAGTATGGGTAAGCAAAGAATTTTGGATATCTATCTTAAATTAGATATTTCACCGAAAGATAAGGGAATTTCATCCCAATCAAATTCCTCAAGATACTCAGCAGTTACTGAGGAAGGAATATTTGTTCGTAAAGCAAAGTTTGAGAAACCACTTACCCCTAAGAAAAGGAGTCGGATTATTAGAAAAAGTCAAGAGAAAATAAAGAAGTCACAACCAAAGGAAGTAATGAATAAGGAAACTCAAGAAATATGCAATAACCCACCGTGGGAAGACAAGTTAGATGAAAAATGGGCAGATCTCTATATGTTAGCCACTATAACAGTAAATGCTAACTTTTAAATACCTTAACCCAGTACTAGCATCCATATCACCTACAATCCCGAAACTTTAAAATTTTAGTTGTACTAAAAATAAATATTTTGTTTCAATAAAATGGTTTATTAGATATTCGTAATTAATAATTTTCTAATTGCTATTCTGTGATTATGTGAAAATTTAATTTACAAAATTTTAAACTAAAATTTTGTATGTTTCTTCATAAATACTAAACAGCATGAATGAGTTGTCTGATGCTCTTCAGAATCTCAATCTCTATCCTGTGAAAATAGAAGTTTCCAGAGACTTTACTGGTTACTTGGCTGATGTGGAGGAACCTATGGAATTTCAAGCTCCACCTCCAGAGAAACAAAAGCCAAAGAAAAGAAGAAGATTTGTGGGATGGAGGCGTGTGCGCAGAAGGAAACCAACAACTAGGAAAGTTCCCAAGATAGAAAATCCCATTGATAAAGGAAAGGGGATCGAGATTGAGGAAAATTTTAAGCAAGCAGGAATAGAAATTGGGGAAAGTTCTAGACAAATCGAGGAATTACCACTGCAGGAAGAATTAGATCGCATACTGGCAAGTTGTGATATCGTTAGGCCTATCAATGAAAACCTCTTCCCTTATCCTGCCGAAACCCAACTTCCAATAAACTTGGAACCAGCTATCCCAGAACCTCTGATCCACACCCAACCTCTAGGAATGGACGAATGGTGGACCAACGACTGGCAATTTCAAAACCTCCTAAATAACCCTTACACCTTTTTCCCTCAGTTCGACCCAGAGCTTGCACCAAACCCACCAATGAGTAATGAGAATATGGCTGAACTCCGCCATTTTGGCGAGGAGCTAATAGATGCAGGGAATAGAATCAAGGAGGTGGGAGAACAGATCTCCTGGAAGTACGACGAGAGGGAGCGTCGTTTAAAAAAAAACCAGCTGACAGGATAGTATGTGGTTTTAGGAATATGTGTCTAATAATAATAATAATATAATTATGTGTAATAACTTAAAAATAAAACTTTTGTAAGATAAACAGCTTGTACGGATGCCTATTATAATATATAAAATATCGAACGTCGAAAGATCGACAATTTTGGCTATACTTGTTAACATGAGTATGTGCAATTATTTTGTTATATTTGGTTATTAATTATTTTATGCTAATTACTTATATAAATTAATTACCAGATGGCACACGCTGGTAATGAACCCGATAATGAAGTTAATCAATCTGAACATAACAATGAAGATCAATTTCTGAATATGCAAGATATCGAGAATATCGTTGCTCAAGGAATAGCCAATGCTATTCCAGCAATCCTGGCTGCTGCCCAGAAACCTGTTGAACCTCAACAAATTATTCCTAGTAAACGTACTCATGAAGACAACTTCAGTAATAGCGTAAATGGAGGCGGCAACCATACTAACAACAATAATGATGTACTGCAAACCACAATTCTTAAAAAAATGAAAGCTGCAACGCCTGGTTGCACTTACAAGGAATTTCTTGCCTGTAAACCAGCTGAATTTGCAGGCAATGAAGGGGCGACTGCTGCACTGCGTTGGTTGGAGAAAACCGAAGCAGTAATTATGATAAGTAAATGTGTCAAGGAAGACAAGGTCATGTACGCGTCACATCTTTTTAAAGAAGGGGCGCTAGAATGGTGGAATACGGTACTTCAAGCCAAAGGAAGAAATATGGCCTATAACATGAGTTGGGAAGAATTTAAGCAGCTAGTGGAGAGAAAATTTTGTTCCGAATACGAAAAGGAACAAATGGCAAATAAATTCCTGAACCATCGAATGATGGGTGTAGACTGTCGAGGGTATACTTCGACATTCTTCGAGTATGCGAGAGTAGTACCAACCCTGGCTTCGCCAGAACCGGTGCTTATTTCCCGCTATATTTGGGGATTGATTGGCGAAATCCGTAATATCGTTAAAGCTGCGAGACCTCGCACTATTGACGATGCTGTGGAATTAGCTAACACCCTAACTAACGAGCTGGTACACACAAGAGAAGAAAATCGGAAAAAGGAAGTAGCCCAAAATATTACCCATGGATTCCGTGTGGGTAATAGTGGCAATTACAAAAGAAAGGGAACTGGGCAATCTTCCACTGTTCCATTTTGCAAGGCCTGCAAAAGAAAGCATTTTGGAAGATGCAAAGGGTATTGCAATTTCTGCAAAATCCCGGGGCATCAAGAAGAAGATTGCAGAAAGAAGAAAGCAATAGTTTGCTACAACTGTGGAAAAGCTGGACATTTTAGGCCAGACTGCCCGAAATTAGTCAAACCAGCTGACAACAAAGCCAAACCTGCAGAAGGAGCCACAAAGAAGAACGTAAGAGCTTTTCAACTGACTACGCAGGAAGCCGAACTAATTCCTGACGTAATAGTTGGTACGTTCCTAGTTCACGACGTTTATGCAAAAGTATTATTTGACTCTGGTGCAAACCAAAGTTTTATAAATAGTTCATTCTGCCAAGCTCTTAAATTACCCTTAACCAACCTTAGGCAGATTTTTACAGTCGAAACGGCAGATGGGAATTCTGTTAACATAGATAAGGTTTTGCTAGACGGAAAGATAGAACTTTTAGGCCATAAATTCTCTGCAAATCTGTTACCTATGAATTTAGCAGGATTCGATGTGGTATTAGGAATGGATTGGTTAGTAGCCAACCATGCTCGAATCCTATGTGACCAAAATTCCATAGAAATTCATACACCCACGGGAGAATTAGTAGTGATTACAGGAGATAAGCCACGAAAGCCACTGAAATTCATTTCAGTAATGAAATTGGCCAGTTATTCAAGAAAACACGAAGTAGTGTATATGATTTCGGTAATCATTAACACTAAGGGTAAGGAACTCAAAGAAATTCCAGTAGTATCAGAATACCCAGAGGTATTCCCAGAAGAACTACCTGGATTACCACCTGATAGGGAAGTAGAATTTAGAATTCATCTAATTCCTGGAACTACACCGATAGCCAAAGCACCTTATCGGTTAGCACCCACTGAAATGTTAGAACTGAAAAAGCAATTAGATGAATTGCTCAGTAAAAGATTCATACAACCTAGTTCATCCCCTTGGGGAGTACCAGTGTTGTTTGTAAAGAAAAAAGATGGTTCGATGCGAATGTGTATCGATTATAGGGAATTGAATAATGTTACAATTAAGAATCGATGCCCATTACCTAGGATTGATGATCTTTTTTATCAACTTCAGGGAGCTAGATATTTTTCTAAGATAGATTTACGCTCCGGATATCATCAATTAAAGGTACAAGAAGAAGACATACCTAAAACTGCTTTCAGAACTAGGTATGGTCATTACGAGTTTACAGTCATGCCCTTTGGATTAACAAATGCTCCGACAGCATTTATGGACATGATGAATAGAATCTGTAAACCGTACTCGGATAAATTTGTAATTGTCTTCATCGACAATATACTTATTTATTCCAAAAGTCAAGCTGAGCATTGTAAACACCTGCATACACTCTTAACCTTGTTAAGAGAAGAGAAGCTTTATGCCAAATTCTCGAAGTGTGAATTTTGGCTACAAGAAGTGCAATTTTTGGGACACATGGTGAATCACAAAGGTATTCATGTAGATCCCTCCAAAATAGAAGCAATCACCAAATGGAAAGTTCCAAAGTCAGCTATGGAAATTAGAAGTTTTCTAGGGTTAGCTGGATGCTATAGACGATTCATTAAGGATTTTTCCAGGATAGTTGTACCATTAACTAAGTTAACCTGTAAAGCAGCTAAGTTTGAATGGGGACCTAGACAAGAAGAAGCCTTTAAGATTTTAAAGCAAAAGTTAACCAATGCTCCAATTCTAGCTTTACCAGAGGGAACAGAAGATTTTGAAGTTTATTGTGATGCTTCTAAGCTAAGATTAGGATGTGTGCTAATGCAATGCAAGAAGGTAATTGCGTATGCCTCAAGGCAATTGAAAAAGCACGAAGAAAACTATACGACTCATGACTTAGAGTTAGGAGCCATAATTTTTGCCCTTAAAATTTGGAGACATTATCTGTATGGAAGTAAGTTTACTGTCTATACAAATCATAAGAGTCTAAGATACATATTTGGGCAAAAATAATTGAACATGAGACAAAGGAGATGGATGGAGATCCTAAGTGACTACGACTGTGATATTCAATATCACGAAGGAAAAGCAAACGTAGTTGCAGATGCTTTAAGTCGTAAGTATCATGAGAAACAACGACGAGTTCGTGCTCTTAGATTAAGTTTACAATTAAACTTAATGGAACAATTAAAGAATGTTCAGGAAACAACAATCAAGGATGATGCTGAAAGAATGAAAGGACGAGTAAAGGAATTAGAGCAAGGGAGTGATGGAATTTGGAGATTCCACAAGAAAAGAATATGGGTACCTAAGCAAGGAGAATTGAGAAATAAGATTTTAGAAGAAGCCCATAAATCTAGGTATACCATGCATCCGGGAAACAATAAGATGTACCAAGATTTAAGAAATAACTTCTGGTGGATAGGAATGAAAAAGGACATAGCTAGATATGTTTCTAAATGTCTTACTTGTTCTCAAGTTAAGGCGGAACACCAGAAACCCTCAGGTCTACTACAACAATTAGAAATGCCTGTATGGAAATGGGAACTTATAACTATGGACTTTGTTACTAAGTTGCCCAAAACCAGAAAAGGTAATGACGCGATTTGGGTAATTGTGCATCGATTAACCAAATCAGCTCATTTTCTACCCATGAAAGAAACCTTTAGAATGGAAAAATTGGCAAAGTTGTATGTAGATGAAGTAGTATCCTTACATGGAGTTCCACTCTCCATTGTATCGGATAGAGATAGTCGTTTCACTTCGCATATTTGGACAAGTTTCCAAGAAGCCATGGGGACTAAACTAAACTTGAGCACTGCATATCATCCTCAGATAGACGGACAAAGTGAAAGGACAATCCAAACCCTGGAAGACATGCTTAGGGCATGCGTAGTAGATTTTGGTGGAAACTGGGATGACCACCTGCCTTTAATTGAATTCTCCTATAACAATAGTTATCATTCAAGCATTGAAGCTGCCCCGTTCGAAGCACTATATAGACGTAAGTGTAGAACTCCAGTATGCTGGGCAGAAATAGGAGAAAGCCAATTACCAGGTCCTGAAATAGTACAAGAAACTACCGACAAGATCACTCAAATCAAGGAAAGACTAAAGACGGCTCGAGATCGCCAGAAGAGTTATGCCGACAATCGACGCAAGCCACTAGAGTTTCAAGTTGGAGACAAGGTACTCTTGAAAGTTTCTCCTTGGAATGGAGTAGTTCGGTTCGGTAAGAAAGGAAAGTTAAGTCCAAGATACGTAGGACCATTTCCAGTGATCCAACGTATAGGACCAGTCGCTTATCGCTTACAACTACCAGAAGAGTTAGCTGGAGTACATGATGTATTTCATGTATCTAACCTCAAGAAATGTCTATCTAATGAATCACTGGTAATACCTCTTCAAAATGTAGAGGTAAACGAAAAGTTAAAATTTGTTGAGAAACCACTTCAGATAGAAGACAGAAAGATCAAGTTTCTCAAGCACAAAGATTAGTACTAGTCAAAGTCAAGTGGGATTCAAAGAGAGGACCTGAGTACACTTGGGAGCTGGAATCGGAGATGAAAAGAAAGTATTCTTACTTATTTCAGTAAATCTCGAGGATGAGATTTTAAATAAGGTGGGGAGGATGTAAGGACCTTCAAAAATGTCCCAAACCGACCCGTAAGTGGAAACCCGGACCCCCGAAACCCCAATCCATATCAAAAATCAAGGAAAAACAGATTTTTGGTCCTCTCGCGGGCCGCGTAAAGGATGACCAGACCCTTACGCGGGCCGCGTCAAACCTAAATTGACCGGATAAGCGTTCCCGATCCACGTGTCACACACTTGGCATGCCTACTGATGACACGCTAGCCCTAATCTATAACTAGGTGCCCTCGCGGGCCGTGTAAAGATCGAGCCAAGGTTCACGCGGGCCGCGTGAACCCCAAATTTTTGCTATAAATAGGTTGGATCATGAGCAGTCCTCTGGTGTCGAAATCACTTCACAAAAACGAAAGCACACTGCACAATTTCGAAATTCACTTTTACAACAGCGAGGCGCTGCTACGATACCGGGTATTAACTCGATCGCTGCTACGATTCAATGTCCGATCGATTGAAACTATCCGATGAATGTTTAAGTGCTGCTCAAATTAGGGTTATACTTTGTCATTCGTCGTGAATTCGATGGATGTTTAAGTATTGCACTTTGTCATTCGTCGTGAGGGTTTTAATCTCGTGAGTTATCGTAAATGCTGTATTAGTTACTGACCTAGTTCGTGTGCATTGTTATTTAAATTAGGTTACAAGGCTAATCAGTAGGCTAAACTCTGCCTGTATAAATCTGCAATGTGAGTCATTCTCTTTTTATCAAATGTTTTACAATACTCCATTTTCAAATGTTATAATTACAGGGATTAAGTCGTGGTTATCTTAAATCACTGGCTAGTGGGGTATTGTGCACATTACTAATTTCTCACGGTTAGGCTAATAAATCCTAACAGTGATAAACGTCACTACTTGGGGAAAGACCCAATAGTGGTATGACCATTGTCACCAGGTGACACGGCGCCAGATAAAATAAGATAAAAGCCATCGTAATCGCTCTTATGCTGTAATTTATAACTATGTGTCGTTTTGTGCAAACTGAATGATTCACCAGTATTTCCCCGTTGATAAAATATTTTTAAAACATGTTTCAGGCAACCTGCTGTGATTCAAGGAAAATGTGCTACGGAGCACTAACAAGCTTGAAGAGGTGACTCAATAAAAATGAATAAACATGTTTTATAAATCAGGGAATTTCCTAGTAAAATTCTTCTATTGTAAATTACGGGGTTAATCCCGAATTATGAAATAAAATAATCGGGCATTTAAAATTTTTAAAAGATCCTGTTAAATCTTCCGATGTCGCATCAATTAATAAATACCACGGGTTCCTGTCCCGCGGCTCCTGACCGGGTCAAACCGGGGCTCGGGCCGTGACATTAGCCGAGGGTAACGTCACCTTCAAAAGAGTGGCCTACCATAATATGCATTAATAACTTAATTAATTATCTTTCAATAATCCGACCCTTTAGGATTGTATCCTTGCTGACTCAAACTACTGGGTTGAGGGTAACGTCACCTTCAAAAGAGGGGCCTACTACAATAACTAAGATAATCTCTTAAAAAGTGCAAAAGTGCGGAAATAATCAAAGGTTACACTAAACACGGGTCGGAGCCAAGTGATTCATCTTGTCTATCTGTTTTTTTTTATTTTATCTAATTTTTCAGCATTTTAGTTAGTTTTATTTTTCTTGTTTAAAAACCTTTTTCTAAATTTTTGATTTGATTAGACGTTGAGGATAAACCGGTACTAAAAGCACTTGTGTCCTTGGACGACCTCGGTATCTTGCTAACACTATACTACGCTCACGATGGGTGCACTTGCCCATATGCGTGTTTAGTGTTAGTAAATATCGTGTTTTATAAATTTAAAACTTGGCTAAAAGGGCTTAAAATATACATTAAAAACTAATAACACTTACGCACATCAGTTTTCTCGGTATGACTAGCTACTTGTTCACACTTAAACAGTCACAGCCTATGGTATTCTCATATACGAAATCAGTTTACAGTCACATGGTTCACGTATAAGTTAGGATCATAGTGCACACAAGCAACACCAAGTAGCACATAACAGTTATTCGAGTCCATGCAAAACCATTCTACACATCTATAATCCATAATAACATTTAACAGTTAACTGTGCCATTCATGAAACTAGTTCAATGTTCCTCAGTTTTCACTATCAACAGCAGACAACAACATGCCTATTCATTATTTTTAAGTGTTCATAACCACAGCCTGCTGTGTACTACTCACATGGGTGGCGAAACTCCCACACGGCGAAACTTATAGAGTTTCATCGAGATGTTAAGTGGCGAAACCTTTAGAGTTTCGTTGAGATGTATGTTTTGTCACATTCATAACAGTTACATTATTTCCTTAATAACCAACACCCGTGATTTCAGCAAACAAGTTCATCAATTCCCAGTTGGATCAAACGTTACGTTTCTAACAATTACAGTTCTTGTTCAAAGTTTACATCAAGCACATAATGCAACCATCAGTAGTTTCTAACCCTAAACGTGTCACTGCAGACCATAATCAATCAGATCACGCAGAAACGACATTGCTTTTATTCACACCAATGATCAACAGTTATTAACCATGTATTCCAAACAATCCTAACTTTGTATTCGACGAAACCTATCAGATTCGTGACCGATTATAACCGTATTCATGTCAAACTATGATTCATATAAATCAGATCAATCATATTGTACACCATCACACAATGAAACAAGCAGATCCAAACGGATAATCACGTACTTACCGGTTACGAGATGAACTAGCAAGAGTTTTGGGAGGGATAGTGATCGCCGTCGGGTGCAAAAGGGAAAGAAAGAGTCTAGGGTTCGCTGGTTGTGATCTTACGTAAAGATATGCGAATAAAAGAGTATATATATAACTGATGTGTCTGGGCCTCACCTGGCCCATGAGCCCACTCCACGAAACTTCAAGTTTCGTCGTGGTGTATGTGGCGAAACATCAAGTTTCGTCAAATGAAGGAGATGGCGAAACTTATAAGTTTCGTCATGCAAGAATTACAAGTTTCATCAACATAAGTCCAACAGTCCACAAGTTCCTTATTTAACCAAACTATAGCACACTACATCAAACATCTAACAAACAAGTTACAGTGCAACTAATCACAAAAACACAGTATAAAACAGGTGACGTGTCGAGAAAAGGCCTTGAAAAGTCGGGTTGTCACATCATCCCCGACTTGAAAGAAATTTCGTCCCGAAATTTGATAAGTACTCCGAAAGCAGCAAAGTGTCAACTCAGGATGACTGTGGATTTTCCCCCGGGTACCACATCATCGAGTACCAACCCCACCACCGCCAACAATGGTCTTCGCCAGTTGCATATATATAAATTTTTTGAAAAGCAGGCGAGGAATGCTTATGACGTAGATGGTTGTGAAAAATGTAGATGGAGAGAATGAGTCTGTGTTTTGGGTAAAAAAAAAGTTGAAGGAGGTTGTCACAATTTCTATAAATTGGAATTTAATCCATTTTGAAGTCCACCTCCAAACGTGGATTGATGTTGACCACATATTGTTTAAGGTTTTATTCATAAAAAAGATATAAAACATTGATTATTTTCAGAAATAAAATCAAGGTTTTCATCACTACATATTTTTAACATTCTTTGATGATTAATTCAAAATATTATTTATAATTTTCATATTATAGCAACAGTTAAATTTAACCTATAGATGACATTATAACCTTAAATTTTGATGTAATATTAAATGCATTAACAATAACATTAATAACTTGATACTTTCTTTTGTTTAAATTACTCGATCACGTTTTTGCGAATTTACACCGTAACGTGCGACACATTATTATACTTTTTTATCACGCCTAACCACGTTAGTGTCTACATTAGTTTTACGACTTCACACCACTATCTAAATTACATTTAGGACTTTAAACCCCAACGTTCGAGACATACTTTTTTTTATCTATGTCTAACGATGTTAATGTCATGAACGTAACGTGTGTAACAAAGTAAAAAAAACGTTAACGTGCACGCACCACACGTTAATGTCACCATCGTTACGCGTGTAATGATATTTATAAACACAATGATGCCGCCGCAACGCGCGGCAGGGCAAATTACTAGTTCTAAAAAATATACAGAATTTGCCTATTTAAATCTAAATTTCCTTTAACATGCATATATAACCTAATGGCTAATCGTAGTGTTAATTGTTCATGTAATTGATTTTTTTTTAAAAGAAAACTTCTGTTCATGTAATTGATGCTTTACAAAAGAATGATTTCAAATTAGTTCTGATATTTTTTCATTAAGATTACAACTTCACCAGAAAATAACTAGATTGATATTTTGTCAATTGAAAATAATATATGTTAAATGTATTTAGTCTTCCTTTGAGTCATTATGTATTTTAAGTATATTTTATATCATTTTCGTTTTGAAAACATTTCTTTCTACTAATAACTAGCATGGCCTTACAATGAGACCATAATATGAGCGCATTCAATGAGATTACATTCACACTAGCAATCAAAGTACACCAATCCTAAACTGCATTTTTCAAAGTGTCGACCACTTTGAAAAAAATTAACCAATCCTATCGCTATTATTAGGTAATCAATTAATCGGTGCCAATTACGACCCTTTTAGTTATGTAATTTGTTCATCAGTTTTAAGCTGGAGGTTTTTCTAGAAGCAGCATCTGTATCCTACGGGATAAAGATATATTTTGCCTACATCTCACCCTTCTCGTACCTTACCAATAACTTTACTATTTGTGGGATTACAAGCTATGGTTGTTATTTGTCAATTTCGATACTTAATTATTTCTTTGGTTTTGTTCTTTATTAATTAATTTGAAACCTATTTTTTCTACCTAAAGTATAAGACAAATTCAATACCAAATTAAATAGCTAAAGTGTAATTAAAGGAGAAATATCAATCATTGGTGTTAGTGGACTTTAGGAACAACGTGTCAAAGACTTATTCATGCATCTCCTAGTGAAGAAAGAGGTTTTAGTAAGAAATTCCTATCCTAACTTCTAATCTTGAATAAATGTTGATGTACGTTTGAAATCTGCAAATGTGTCGTAAATTTGAAATATAGATGTTTGGCTAAGTATGTAATGTGGTTATAGGAATAATGAATTTTAATAAACATAATTATTAGTTGTTGGCTGGCAACAGTCTCAACTTAAAAAATAATCAATGATGGTTTCGCATTTTCACATATTGTAAACAAATGGACATTTTCTAGAAGAAAAGAAAAAAAGGACAAAAATAAATTAAGGTTATGTAAGTAAAAGTCCATTGGTTTACAATATATGAAAAAGAATGACCACCACTAGATATTTTTAAAGTTGGGACCGTTGCGTGCCAACGGCTAATTGTTGGAATTATTAAAATCCATTATTCCGTGGTTATAATACTCACAACTCCATGAATATTGATTGATCATGTGAGTTTAGAGTATTTAGCTGGAACTAATGACAAAAGGCATCATTTTGAGTGTATCTAAGTTGTTGAATTTATTAGATATGCTTTATTAAATCAAACCCAAATTATGGATATTAGAGAAATCGGCCTAATTGGAGCAAAATTTCGTTTT
Source organism: Helianthus tuberosus (assembly GCA_030545235.1). NCBI lineage: Eukaryota > Viridiplantae > Streptophyta > Magnoliopsida > Asterales > Asteraceae > Helianthus > Helianthus tuberosus. The sequence goes on along the minus strand of CM060381.1, from coordinate 8,937,442 downwards.
TCGGTTAATTGTGTATAATCTATTCAAAGTGTAAAGAAATTGCTATAAACTTTTTTACTAATGATGTATTTATCTAACAATGGTGTCTATGAACTTGAAGGGTGAGTTTTGATGATTTAACCCTTAAAAGACACTTATTTTACTAATTATAATTTATAATATTTGGTGACAAAGTTAGTCTAATAGTCTAAAACGGAACTTTGAGGGTGTTTACTTATATACTTAAAGAGAGTCTTGCAAGTTGAAGTAGGGTGTATGACAATTTGGAGGTTACTTTTTTTTGAACGACAAATTTCTTTTTAATCATGTCGTCTGTAGGATTTGAACCTAAGACCTCTCCTCAGGTGTATTAAAGACATTGTCTTTGCCAATGGACCACCACTCCATTGGTAATTTAGAGGTTACTTTTGTCTATTGAAGATCTAATGGGTCAATGGATCAAAAGGGGAGATATGGGGCTTAAAGACTAACATTGGTTTTAAGGAGTTGGTAAACGAGTTCTATAAACTTAGGGGTGAAATGTAACAAGATAAAATGACCTATGAGTTGTGAAAATGTGTTGTATGTCAAAAACTAGCATACATTCAGAAAGTTGAGTGTTACATTACCTAAAAAGTTAGGAATCAAGAATGACAAGATCATACAGGAAAAGTTGAGTGTTAGATGACCGAAACAGAAAAATATACGTAAATAGAATGTACGATTTAGTTTAAATGGATTAAGTGTGATTATGATGCATGTATATGAAATTCTTTTTCCATGTTCATGACTTGGTTTAATGGTCATATACTTAAAATACTTAAAACAAGTTATAAAGTCTCTTTTGAGAGTAAGAATCACGGGGGCATTTTGTGATCAAATGGCGAAATTGCAAATCATAGTGGTGTATGTGATCAGGAGGATGATTAGTATGAATCACAACGGTAATATATGTGATCATACGGATTGATAGAATCAAAGTGGTAGTTATGTGATCTATGGAGTCATGGTGGTGTTTGTGACCCAATCTTGAATGCTAAGAGTATATGGTGTGGGATAAGTGTTTTATTCTTTTAATTTATATGTCAATTTTAATAACTAGAAAAAAAAAATTTTCATTAAAATAAAATAAAACATTACAAAGTCCTAAAAAAATGCAAAGTTAAAAAATAAAGTACTAGAAAATAAAAACTACATATATTTCGCTCGAATTTGTGCCTTACGAGCCTCCAAAATGACTCGGTCCTCCTCTGCTAGATGTGAAAAGTCTTTCGTGAGAAATTCCATGTCTTTCTGGATTTGTTTCTCCATTTTTAGTTCTTGCTCCTTTTCCATCATCGAGAGAAGCTTGGTGAGTCTATTGTCGAACTCGTCCAACCTTGACGGGCCATCCGATGGCGTTGAAGAAGACGTGCCTCGTGCTTGTGCAGCTGCCTTACTTCTATCCTTACCCTTTGGTCGTGGCAGCTCTTGCGGTTGTTCAAATTCGTCGTTTAGATTAAGAGTAGTGCGAGCATCATACTCGGATGTTAATTTGGACCATTTATATTTCAACATATTCTCAATCATTTCAACATATTCTCAATCACTGCATCAAGCTGCAACGAAAAAAACCATCAGTGAGCGGAGTAACGAATAGAGATGATACCTTAACAATTTGACGCAAAAAGTAATCATCATATAACTTATAACAAAGATTAGCAAGTTCTTACAACAATCATTACATGAGAGATGGAAAAACGACACCGTTTTTAGTACACTCTTTTATCCATTGTGTGGCCTTTTTTTTACATTATAAACGTTTTAATGTGACAACAAAATAAATATTAATATCAAAGTGTTGGTGTTTTTAAAAATAAAAATGACCCATTTTCTTTGAAAATAAAAGCCAAATCAACCAAACAGATTCATTTGAGCAAAAGATTTGTACCTGCTCGTAATTTGCAAGTGGAGAGACATAGCTTGGGGCAGAGGGTCCGAAAAAACCGGGAAATAAAATTTCCAAAAACTCTTCACCCTCACCTTCAGGGACAAGTCCTTTAAGTTCTTCCTGAACAATACATAAAAAAAAACCCTCACAAAACCAGTATTGCCAGCAATTCATTTGAGGGAAAGATTCGTACCATGCTATGAAGTTCACGCGGGTCACTAGAGCTTGGTTCAAAGGGTGTGGTGAATCTGGGCCATGCATGTGAGAGAAGCTCCTCATAAAGGGCTTTGGCATCAGCATCATCATAGATTTGCATTGAGAATATTTTTTCACCAAAGTTTTCCATTAGTTGACAGCAGAGACGTTCATCAAGTTGGTGTCGAGCCTCAGGACAAAGTGAGAGGCAGACTGCAAGCAGAGCATGCATCTTGTCTAGCATTTGCTGCTCTTTCTGTTGAGGCGGCTGCTGCTGCTGCTTAGTCTTGAGAATTTTGTTGAATTCGCGTATGGCCTCTACGTAGCTCCCCGACATAAGATTAGCAAAGCCATAATGATAGATGGTTGTGATGTGAGTGGCAATATGTCTGGTGTAAAATCCTCGCTGAGTTATGTCCATAGGACGCATACAGTCTAGTCCAGTTTGATAATTTCCCAATAAACAATGGACTCTTAACAAAGCAACCTTGCTGAAGTAGCCCAGAGCTATTGACACATATTCAGAATCACGACAACCTGCTGCTGCTGATGCTGCACACAGCTGGAGGCCATCTTTTGTCTCCAGGTCTGGAACCAGCCCCGTCAACGGTTCCAAAAGAAGTAGAACATAATACACACTCCAAAACTGCCCAAAATAAAACATTAATATCACCATACACATATACATACTACTACTTACTTACTTGCCTAATAATGCCTGCCTGCCTGCCTAACCTGGCAAATTCTGTTTAGTTTCGTCGGGTCCGTGGCCCGTAACTCAGAGAAGGAGTGAAATTGATTCACAAACTCATCTACCATGTCCCACAACCACTGGTAAGGAAACCGCCTATCCGAAATCCAAGGTATGAGATCCTGAAAACACACACACACTAACAGCTTATTAACCCGAATTAAGAGCAGAGTTGTTCAGATACCGTTTTGATACCTAAAACTAATTACCAACAAACAAACAGTTGTAATTAATTCTAGACCAAATCAAACCAAACCAAACCAATCATCTATCTTAATTTAACCCAACCAAAGTTGCAGCAGCACATATAATTATTATTATTTCGTATGGAAAGAGAAAAAAGAGATCGAGTGCCTTAAAGAGACGGCAGTAGTTATCCCAAGATCCAATCCTCTGGCGAACAGTTGGATTTGAAGATGATCCGGGGTGGCGATACCAGATCTCTGCGTACAGCGTGTAGAAGAATGAGTGGCCCACCGCCTGACGAACGTCCTCAAGAGAAGGCAAACGATCCGACATCATTAGCGCCCGATACAACGTGCACATCTTATTCTCGTCTCTTTCATTGGTACTACGGTACAGCGCCAACACCACATCCATGGCCGCCATTGATTACAGATAGATAGATTAGGGTTCCTTCCTTCCGATAACACGCCAACCACCGGGGGGCCTTCCTTACTTATAAATTGTTTCATGGGCCATTGATTGCTGCTGCACACAGATTAGGGTTTTACGTAAACTGTTTTGGCGCCAAATGCATAATATAATATTATAAATAAAAACATATTAAGTTGAACCGCGCTTTGGGTTAGGTTTTAAACACAAACAGGTCGGATTCGGTCGGGTTTGAATGTGTGAAAGTAGGAGTGCAAATCAGCCGAGGGGCTCGTGAGCTGCTGGAGATTTGCTTGAGAAAAAGCTCGAAACGAGCCGAACCTTATCGAGCCGGAGCTGAGCTTGGGCCTAAAACAAAGCTTGTTTATTTATCAAGCCTGAGCTCGAGCTTGTCATGTGTAGGGATGGCAATGGGTCGGGTTTAGGTAATCCCAAACCCAAACCCGGTTAGATAAGCTTGTTCCAAACCCGTCCCAAAACCCGTCGGGTTTCTAGCGGGTAAATACCCATCGGGTATCGGATATACCCGCGGGTTTCGGGTAAACCCGTTAATTTAAAAAGATTTCTCGTTGGGTATACTCATCTCAAAACCCATTAGATATCTAGCGGGTAACTACTAACCGGTTACATTTTGTATTGTCTTTATAAAAATATAAATCAAATAACTACAATGTAAACGGAATAGAATACCTATATGTGTAAAAAATAGATGTATCATATACATACATATTTAATAATATAAAAGAAATTATATCGGGTATACAATCGGGTAAACGGGTATACTTTATCGGGTAATTGGGTCGGGTAAACGGGTATATCACTAAATCCCAAACCCGTCCCAAACCCGTAAAAAAAATAAAAACTATTCCCAAACCCGTCCCAAACCCGATTAACCGACCCTAAACCCATCCCAAATATGTCGGGTTTCGGGTTTACCCAGCGGGTTCGGGTTTGATTGCCATCCCTAGTCATGTGAAGCTTGCCAGGCTATTCAAGCTTTATTGAGCTTTAGTGATAGTTTTTATTAATAGTTAATAACATGAGTAAATTACGTTTTTGGTCCCTGTGTTTATATCACTTTTACTATATTAGCTCAAAATAAGAATTTTTAACATATCTGCCCCCATGATCTCTATAACTAACTATTTTGGCGCCTAAGTCTAGAGATCATAGAGGCCAAAATGGTTAGTTATAGAGACCATAAGGGCCAAAATATGCTTGTTTAGTAAACGAGCCAGAGCCCGAGCTTCACTTATCAAGCTCGTGAGCCTAAACGAGTCTATTATTTATATTATATTTATTTAATATATTAATTAATAGATATTAAACGAGCCGAGCTCGAGCTTCGAAAACAAAGCTTGAACCGAGCCGAGCTCGAGCCTAGTCAAGCTCGGGCTCGCCTCGGCTTAGGTCGTTTGCACGCCTAGATGAAAACACGCAAGTATATTTCTTATGCATACGTCCTAAATTATTTTAATTACAAAAAGAAAAGAATATTATTGGTTAATGCAAGCCGATGTTAAACTAAAAGTTGACTTGCACCCATTTTGACCGGTTTGTGTTTAAAACATAACCCAAAGCACGGTTCATTGTTTCCATACTACGTGTATTGCCCTTAATATGGAGCAACTAGGCAGTGTTCATTAGGTATTGATTTGGTTTGGTTTGTTATGGTACCGACACTTATTATAGCAACTGGAACAGAAAACCAAAAAACAAAATCGTGATATGTATGTGTTTTAGGTTTGTCATGTAATCTATATAGGTATAGGGGTGAAGTATCATAAACTAGTTTTGTAAACGTCACTTAGTAAATTGTGTTAGGTATGTCACTATTAAATTTGTATTGTATGTAATGGTTTTTTAAGCATACAAATTTGACATTTTTTAAGTTGGAAGTATCACATTCTAGTAATTGGATAACCAATTTTATTGAGTCTTTAAAAGTACCGGTGTTACACTTTAGGCCACCAAAAAAGTTAAACGTGTATAGTGTTACAACATCAATCTTTTCTTCGCTTTATTTTATACATTAGCAAACTCATCCAACTCTCTCAACTTTCATTGACGACTTCTACTTCGTATTAAAAAGTGGAGCCTCGTATTGTCCAAAAGTATTGACCCGAGGGCCCACCGTCTGGCATCAAAGCTAGTCTCACAGGCCCTCTCGCACCTTCTTCGGCAGTTGAAGTTCCTTTAAAAAATGTCATATCTGTCGCAACAAAACCAGGACTAACTGCATTTGCACACAATGATGGATATTTCTTGGCCAAGATCCTCGTGTACGCGTTAAGAGCCGCTTTGGACACAATATAACCAGAAACATTACTAGACCACCCTTTCTTTTTCAACAGTTCTTCATCTTTAACGTCTTTTAGATACTCCTTCACAACCTCATCCACAACTTGCTCAGTCAGTCCATCAACATCACTAAGAATCTTCCTTGCGCTTTCATCTTGAACATTCTGTAACAACAAAACATAACCTTAAATTTTTTAGAATTTTAAATCAAACAAGAACGCATACATACTATCTCACTTTAGCTTGTAGTCGATCTTACCTCTAGATGACCCAATTTGGATGAGACGTTGACTACACTCGGAGAGTTAGATTTAAGAAGAAGCGTTAGCAAAGCTTGAGTGACTTGTTTAGCTCCATAATAATTGGTTTCCATGCACTTTTGGGTTCCTTCAAATGTTTGTGTTACAGTTTTCTTCGCTTGTTGTCACACCCCAAATTTCCACGTGTCACCGATGGGCCCGGTAGGGGAGTAATGTGACGTGGTTGGCAACATCATAGTCAAACAACACAATATATAAATGCACAGCGGAAGCAAAAGATAAATATATTACAATCCGAAATAGTGTAACATCAAAGTATTACAACGGAAGTAAAGGATCCACAGGCGGATCGAAAATAAAATAACACTGTTCAACAGACTTTAGGCATCTAAGCTTGCGAGACTCTTTAATGATGCTAGGAGTAGCCAGCCGATTCCGATTAGTACATGCACTTAGCCTTTTGAAAAATACGTCAGTTTACACTGGTAAATACAATCAACCGACTCATTTGGAAAAGGTTTAATAAATAAAGGATTTGAATGCACATGGCACAAATAATATTTTATAACTTGGGATAATTATTTAAATATATAAACTTGAAAAAGGATTTACATGTTCCTTATGCGTTCAGTAGCCCGGATCGAGCCGGGTTAAAGATCAATGGACACACCACTTTATTTATGAGACACTGACAGGTGTACGCCTACACCTGAGTGCTAAGGTCGTGGCCATTTCGTAAAATGATGCCAGGGATATCCGGGACAACGGTCATTGACCCCCAAAGGCTTTAAGCAAACAAAACAAATTAAACGGAACATCTCAATACTTTAACCATCATACAATTAAAGATTCAATGCCCGACCAAGCGGTATTTTATATACCGTACCCCAAGCCCGTATAGGGAAATAAGTTAAAAGTATTTACCTGAGCTAAATATAAATTCAATCCCAGCCGTATCAAATCAGCAAGTACATATAGCTTTTACTGGGCTCCTAAATCTGGAACGAATGTTTTTAATAACCTATTAGAATCCTAACGGGTCTTTAATTAAGTCATGACTTAGACCGGTTAGTTTTCAAAAGGAAGATACGGTTCAAACGCATGATAAGGCGAAGACCGGAATAGAATGTGATTTAGACCCGACAAGTTCGGAGACTTGTATAATATGGGTATATTATACACATTCTGGATTTTGAGATAATAACGAAAAGGTTTGACCCGTTTCGGCTAATTTATGTAAACTAGTTACATAAACCGAACCGAACGCATATGAAGCGTAACGGGTAACCATAAGAGTCCTAAACAGGTTTCCTAAATTATCATGCCTTAAATATGTTGTGATATCAGTAGGATACCTTCCGTTATGCCCAAAACGAGTTTAATCTCATATTAAGCCCCGTAGGGGTATTTTGGTCATTTTAAAGGTTATAAAAGAGTTTATTTAAGTTTCTGAGATTCGGGTCAGAATACATCAGTAAAATAATTTAATTTATCAGGTTATAACAGTTGGTGAAAAGTCTTATATCACAAAATGGTTTTAAACATAAACTATGCGTATAATACTCGTATAAAGTCGTTTTAAGCGACGTACGGGTTAAAATAGGGTTCTGAGTTTTCTGATCAGTTAAACAGGCTCAAAACACTTCATTTATTATTTAAAATCAGTAGCAATTGGATTGGCACCATTTGGACTTGTAAAACTCGTTTTATGGCCTAAAAGGGTATATTCGGTATTTACCGAATCAAGGTACTAATCCTAGCTTATGATCAGTTTAAAAATAATTAAAAATCTTCAAAAATCTCAAAATATTATATTACATCAGTGGGTAAAAGGTTTGGTGTCAAAAATGGGGTTTAGATAGGCTTTACGCTAATGACGCCGATTAATTACTAAGAAGCGTTATAATTACGTCATTAAGCATAACTCCTAATCTAGACCTCCGACTGATGTGAAAATTTACAGACATGTTTAAAAATCAGTAACTAAGATTATTGTACTTTCACATTTCCAAAATTCTCGTTTTATAGTCATAAGGGCATTACGGTCAATATTTAGGCGATTAACGGAAACGTCGGACAATTAAGGATTTATGTGGTATAAACGCAGAGGGTTATACACACATGTAACTAGGTCCTAATGGAACTTTAAGGCATGTCTAAACCTATCTAAACCGGGTCAGAACTGAGGTCAAAGCAGAAGTCAAACTTTTGCGTCTTTCGGTTCCGAATCGGTTCAAAACAGGAAGTTGTCGAATCAAACAAGCTTAGACAAGTTTTTATGCTTATTATCAGGTTTTATGAATGATAAAATAGGTGATACGCCTTTTACATCGTTAATCATGCGTTAAATCGAATATTACATTTCTGTTGACTTTTTCGGACAACGTTTGACTCGACAAACGACCTAGTTAGGATTGGAATCAGTGGGTGCCCTTTTAAGGGTTTAAAGCCCACATGATTACCAACTTATAAAAACTTTCGATTCGACAAAACCCTGGACCTATTGTGTTTTATCGCTAAGTCAAACTGTAATTACGACGGTTTGATTTCTAGGCTATAAACTAAGCAAGACTTAATTTAAAAGGGTTAAGCATACTTACACGTGTCTAAGGATGATTAGGAAGGTCTTGGGATCGGCTGTTATGCACCAGAAATGATCAGGAAGTGAAGTGTGGTTGCATGTTGCAACTTTGTGACTTGTATATGAACTTTGATCTTACTAGATTGATGCCAAATGGGTCTACAAGTGATCAAGGATGTAAACATGTGTCTTCTATAGGCTAAATACCATCATAGGCCGCCCATGGTATGCCAGAAATGCAATTGAAGTCGGTTAGAAAGCTGGACAGACATCTGTCTGGAATTTCTGCATCTGATAGTCGCACGCGGCCCGCCTCCCGTTTGACAGATCTCAACGCGGGCCGCCTGAGCCTGCGGATCAGGTAAACATGTTTTCTTTTATTGCATTTTCAGTCCCCGGTCCTCCTAAACGTCGCTTTCACCTTGTTTCTTGCATTATAAGCCCTCTAACTTTATTTATAAGGGCTTCAAGACTTATACCATCTTTGTGAAGTCCTCGGGTAACTTTGTGATCACCCGAAAAGCCCTAATTTTCAATGTTGACGATTCTAACCCTCACACACGAATTTTATCACAACTTTCTCATACGGCAACGAAACTTGGTGAAATTTTTATGGTGCATTCTAGTGAGCATAATTAATCGTTACAAGGCTTCGGGTTTGCTATAAGGTCACTCAGAGGTATATCTTAACATGTTGACACATTTAACCCCTGTAGTTTGTAATCTCTCACTTTCTTTCACAATTCGCTTCGTATGATCCATGATACATTCGTTTAAGGTTATAAACATCATGTAGGGTTATTGTAAAGTATATTTATTCATTGTTGACACTTTGAACCCTTATATTTACACAGTTTCATTGTTTGTCAATTTTAGTCCTTCACGAACATTCTTTCACACGTTCAAAGGTTATGACACGTGTCAAGACATTATAGGACGTAAATTTTCGAGGTGTTACATCCTCACCCCCTTAAAAGAAATCTCGACCTCGAGATTTGTTAAAATGCTGGAAGTACTCTTTGTCGCATAAGGGACATAACTTTTATAGCATATCTGGAGTCTTTCCAAGCTCACAAAGTGGCTCTTATATTAGGCATATGTATCCTTTTGGAGCTTCTTGTCCTGTCGATCCTCAATCGATACAGGATGCTTATCACATCATAATTCTGCATATCATTGTGTGATAGTGCTTCTTGACTTATTGGCGGAACACATCCTCCAGTCACTAGTGTGCAATGTATTGCGAGCTCCGTCAAACTCCTTAAGTAGGTTTTAGCTTACAAGCTACTTGATCTTGATACATTCGATTTCCTTCGAATGATTTCCATATATTCAGAGCTTAACTAGCCTGATAATTTCACAAATTTGGTACACCCTTCCTGGGTGATATCTTTTGTTAAACCATATTCCTTAACAAGAACTTAGGAAGTTTGCTATTTTCATAACTCCTTGATTTCTTGCCGTATACTGGCAACCTACAATCAATTATGGATTTGTATGATCTTATTTGTTGTCCCCCAGGCAACTTTCAGATCTTGATAATTGGACTTACCAATTCTCTATTTAACAATAGATATTTAACATTCCATCTACACTAGGTCTCCAAAGGAGTAGCCTTAATACTTACATATTAATTATTATAGAAAAGCTTATTTTAAGGTGAGATGGTTATTCCAACCACTGCTTAGCTAATGTTTAGGGAATAGCTAATCCTTGTCGTGAGTTGAACAAATCGACGATCCTGGGCAGCTGATGGCAAATTCTTAATCGTCGCCTAATTAGGGTTGCGGTGATAATGCATAAGCAAAATGAACCGTCTTTCATAATTAACTATACCGGATTTCCAGGATATTGAGTTAAGCTATATGAACCCTCTATTTTAAACTTAGTTAATCAGGGTTTCGATTCTTCCAAAGATGGTACTAGCCGTTTTGGAGATTTCATAATAACACTTCCTTAAACGGGATTTAAACCTTAACTCTTCCTGCCTCTCAGTGGCAACAGGGTAATATTAGGAGAAAATAATCAAGGTACAAGGAGGTTACAGAGATTTTTACAAATCTCAGGTTCCAATTCATCCACCATTGTTTGTGTCAATTAAGTGACACATTTATGTTATGAGTCCAAGAACTCCTTACTCGGAAACATTTACTTGGACAATTCCATCCTGGACATCTCCTTTGAATACTATTAGTTGACTTTAGTACCATATGACCTCTCGGAATATCTTTGTGGTCCCATGCATTAAACCTCCATACTGATCAGGCATGGAAGCAATCTATGGAACTTATTAAGATACACCAATCTTCATATGGCGCTTTTATCATACCATCTGGTATTCGGAATCGATAGAGATTAAAGGGATATCGACTATATATGCTTTCGTACTTCCTCTTAGAGAGAGGATACTTCTAAAATTTTATGCCTAGAGGTTTCTGACAAGAACAGAAGAAATGGTTCATGATTTGCCCGAAGGTTCTACCTTACACTTAACATCTGGGGTTCTTACAGGGAAAAAATTCTAGAAGTTTGCTAAGTTTATGGTCTTGTGAGAGACTTAACAGCACCCAAAACCACATGTAATTTATAGCAATAAATTCACAAATAAGGGTTTATCTGGTGAAATTCCTAATGTGAGCTATTTCTAATTATTCAACAGGAGGGCTAAACGCCTCCACTATTAATCCTTCCAAACTTAGCTGTAAAATCTTAGATAGATTTAGGGCAGTCTCAGCTTTGACTGATTACTTCTTAATCATTAACGTGGGTAGCTGAGGTAGATCCATAATGGATTTTTAATGAGTAGGTTTTGAAACCTTAGTGTGCCCTCTTATTTCCAATGTTAATCACTAATAATTATGTGCTTTAATAGGGTACTATCTCAGCCAATGAATTAAAATTTGCGACATACTGTCGACAGTCTAGAACTTTTATGGCGAGAGTCAGAAATTCTTATTCCGTCTTTTCCCTTTTCGCGAAACGGATACTAGGTTTTTCTAATAAGGTCCTTAAAACTTGGACCATTCCACAATGTATAATATGATCTTTCTTGAGGATTTCCTTAATGTCCTCACTAATTTAGGGTATTGTCATCAAATGACTGTGATGTATGCTTTACCAGGTTCTTTCCAGCATAACCGCTGATATACCTAATGGTTTCTACTTCATCCATCAATTTTCTTGAAATCGATGGCCCCCTTTTTATTATTGAAATCTCTTTCTGAGTTTTTCCATACTCGAAGTTTTGGTATTAAATACCGAATTCACCAAGTGCTTAGTCAACATAAGAAGGATAAGTAGGTGATTGTAGTAAGAAGTAAGGAAATTATTGTACGTGTGCTTATATTTAATCAAAATGGAAATTTCACAAACTAGGCACCTAGCTCGGTTGGCTAGGCGCGCGAAAGGGTGCGGCCTAGACCCAGGTTCGATTCCGGGGACGGCCAATTCCACCATTTTTTTTATGTTTAATATTAATTAATCGCACTGATGCATGTAATTATGAGGGTTGTCTCATAAGGAGTCTTGATAATTAATTGCTTCTTATCACCCACAATATGGGCTTGATTTTTTAAGACAAACCATCGATTTTTATTACTATATCGAGTCCTCTTATTAACGAAACAAGGACAGCGGAGAAGGGTAATTCCTAATGGATATAAAAACATCCATTTAATATTGCTGGAGCAGTCTCTGAGGTACTATCGGCCAATTTTTACTTCATACTTAACGCTTAGAGTTTTTAACAGGCAGATTTAATGATTTACAATATCTATTGTCTATGAGAGACTTATCTGAACCTGAATTAAATAATACTCTAACATGAGCGTTATTGATATAGAAAGTACCTGTTGTGACCTTGTCATCTTGGATAGCCTCTTGAGTATCCATTTGGGAGTTTTCGGTTTTGGTCTTCTTAGCCTCGCCAGACTTCTTGGTTTTATTAGGGCAGTTAGTTTTGATGTGCCCTATTTCATTGCAACCATAGCAGGTTGCGTCCTCCATCTTCTTGCAGTCCAAGGTCTTATGCCCCTTGGACTTGCATATCCCACATGCAAAAGTTCTCGACTGTGTATGCGAGTTCGATCCATACCTGCACTTCCCGAAGTGCTGTTTCTTGCAGATTTTGCATCTGGGTTTTTCACCCGACTGTTGGTTGTTTTTCAATTTCTTGCATTCATGGGTCTTGTGATTCATCTCTTTACAGATACCACATCCCCTGATCTGTTCATATATACATTTACTGAAGTGCCTCTTTTTCCCGCAATTCTTACATTCGGGTTTAGCCTCCTTTGGCTTGGACTGGTTATAGTTTGAACCGGTCTTACCCTTTTTACAACCTTGAATTGGGGTATCATTGCCCTTTCGTTTGTGATCCCTCAGCACGCGATCCACAACGTTATTTATGGCCGTATCTAACATAGCCTGTAACTCGGTTCTTGTTAAGTTCAGTCTTGCATCATCATTCTGATTAATTGGATGATGGTGAGCTTCAGAGGAGTCAGCCATGGTGAAGCTTTGAAGGCTACTATCCAAGTAGAAACAATTTGTTTAATCATATAGTGAATTGTCGAATTTGATGAATAAATAGCCATGGCGCAATTAAAACATATAGGCCAATAGATAGAATTTAATTTATTTGATTATGTTTTTCCTAAGTTTAAATAAACCATCTTTGGCATTTAAGCGGAATATAATCCTTCATATTTATTAGACAGGGGACATAAGTCACGACTGCCAATGTCATACTGACATCTTTTATATATAGCACAAGGGCTTGTTCCAAAGGACTTATGATGGCTCAGAGGCCTTGTCACTAGGGAAATTTTAAAACATAATCGATAATTCCTTTGGGTCGGAAAATTTCATAGTTCATTGTCTTAACAAGAAGTTATGAAATAAAACTATCTTTTTCATGTATTCATCTTTACCCGTATGTGTACATCCCAAATGGATGTTTTGATGCGTACATCATTTTCGACGTTTACCAGCCATGATTCCTATTGATCATTTACGCTAAACAAGGGAGGTGGAAATTCCTAATATAAGGATGACAAGTGTGATTTTTATCGCATCACGGTTGTCGGGAGTGTTAACACATTTTCAGATGTTAACAAGGATCTGAATCTCTTTTTAAACAGATTTTACCATCTTAGCTAGGTCTTCAATTGACATTTAAGCTAGGTCAAACCTTTTAAGATTCTCTTTTAATAATTATTTTGGCAGGAAAGGAATGATATTTATTTTTATTCAGGATTTTTATCATAATCCTAATTTATAAGTTAATAATAGCACAAATGGCCTAGTCGCGTAGACAAGTTTAATTTATAAGCCATGATTTCAGAGAATCAAAGCATGATGGTATACTGGCACAACAGGCCTAGTCACAAGGACATTTAAAAGTTATATGCTATGATTTCAGAGAATCAAAGCATGAAGGTATACTGGCACAACAGGCCTAGTCACAAGGACATTTAAAAGTTATATGCTATGATTTCAGAGAATCAAAGCATGAAGGTTTGAACCTAATTCATTACCTTTATCTGACAGGGAGTCATCGCTACCACTGTCTTTTGGTTCATATGGAAATGAGCAGGGCCTGTAGGCGCTATATTACCACGTATGGTCAAAATATGATCATCTCAAGTGATGATCTAAACCCATGATTCAGAGATCATTACATTGGGTTAGGAATCTTTTGAAGAATCCAATAATAAGAATGACGTGTGTGATTTTAATGAATCACGTCTGCCAGGAGTGTTAACATATTTTTAGATGTTAACTGGGATTCGAATCTTTTAAACAGGTCTTACTATCATGGCCCGGCCTTAAAATGACCCGAAGGCTAGGTTTCACTCTTAAGATTCTTAATAATAATTAACGCAGAACAATCCTAAATTGAGGTGTTAAATATGGATCTGAATCTAATTATGGAACTGCCATCTAACCCTGCCTCGAAATATTTCGTGGCTAGGTCTCGTCCTTTTTAGATTTTGCCATTTTATATAAAGGTAGATCTTATAAAAGGAATGTTTGAATGAAAATTTAAAGTTAATTATTCCACTATAAAATAAAAAATACAGATGTGCCCTATACGGGACTTGAAAGGAATAGTGTTGTCCTCGAAGGAACTGAAAGGTAATTATGTCCTTATACGGACTATTAAGGAAACGATTTTTAGCAAAAGGAGTTTCTTCTTCATTTTATTTCTGAATGCCTTCTACTTGGTTGCATGTTTTGTCCTAGCCGCTGTACGAAAGTCAGCAAATCAAGGCTCCTGGTGTGGAGAATTATTATTACGGCTTCTTCGCTTGGCGACGCATCCAAAATAAAAATTGGAAGCAGAATTTCCAGATAAGGATTGAGAATATTCCTATGTTAAGTCTAGACTCAGAAGGTCAAAGAATGTGCTATCGTGTCATTGAGATTAAACACAAAAGCTGGTGTTTAATTCACTCAATGTTGGCTCTGATACCAACCTGTCACACCCTAAATTTCCACGTGTCACCGATGGGCCCGGTAGGGGAGTAATGTGACGTGGTTGGCAACATCATAGTCAAACAACACAATATATAAATGCACAGCGGAAGCAAAAGATAAATATATTACAATCCGAAATAGTGTAACATCAAAGTATTACAACGGAAGTAAAGGATCCACAGGCGGATCGAAAATAAAATAACACTGTTCAACAGACTTTAGGCATCTAAGCTTGCGAGACTCTTTAATGATGCTAGGAGTAGCCAGCCGATTCCGATTAGTACCTGCACTTAGCCTTTTTGAAAAATACGTCAGTTTACACTGGTAAATACAATCAACTGACTCATTTGGAAAAGGTTTAATAAATAAAGGATTTGAATGCACATGGCACAAATAATATTTTATAACTTGGGATAATTATTTAAATATATAAACTTGTAAAGGATTTACATGTTCCTTATGCGTTCAGTAGCCCGGATCGAGCCGGGTTAAAGATCAATGGACACACCACTTTATTTATGAGACACTGACAGGCGTACGCCTACACCTGAGTGCTAAGGTCGTGGCCATTTCGTAAAATGATGCCAGGGATATCCGGGACAACGGTCATTGACCCCCAAAGGCTTTAAGCAAACAAAACAAATTAAACGGAACATCTCAATACTTTAACCATCATACAATTAAAGATTCAATGCCCAACCAAGCGGTATTTTATATACCGTACCCCAAGCCCGTATAGGGAAATAAGTTAAAAGTATTTACCTGAGCTAAATATAAATTCAATCCCAGCCGTATCAAATCAGCAAGTACATATAGCTTTTACTGGGCTCCTAAATCTGGAACGAATGTTTTTAATAACCTATTAGAATCCTAACGGGTCTTTAATTAAGTCATGACTTAGACCGGTTAGTTTTCAAAAGGAAGATACGGTTCAAACGCATGATAAGGCGAAGACCGGAATAGAATGTGATTTAGACCCGAAAAGTTCGGAGACTTGTATAACATGGGTATATTATACACATTCTGGATTTTGAGATAATAATGATAAGGTTTGACCCGTTTCGGCTAATTTATGTAAACTAGTTACATAAACCGAACCGAACGCATATGAAGCGTAACGGGTAACCATAAGAGTTCTAAACAGGTTTCCTAAATTATCATGCCTTAAATATGTTGTGATGTCAGTAGGATACCTTCCGTTATGCCCAAAACGAGTTTAATCTCATATTAAGCCCCGTAGGGGTATTTTGGTCATTATAAAGGTTATAAAAGAGTTTATTTAAGTTTCTGAGATTCGGGTCAGAATACATCAGTAAAATAACTTAATTTATCAGGTTATAACAGTTGGTGAAAAGTCTTATATCACAAAATGGTTTTAAACATAAACTATGCGTATAATACTCGTATAAAGTCGTTTTAAGCGACGTACGGGTTAAAATAGGGTTCTGAGTTTTCTGATCAGTTAAACAGGCTCAAAACACTTCATTTATTATTTAAAATCAGTAGCAATTGGATTGGCACCATTTGGACTTGTAAAACTCGTTTTATGGCCTAAAAGGGTATATTCGGTATTTACCGAATCAAGGTACTAATCCTAGCTTATGATCAGTTTAAAAATAATTAAAAATCTTCAAAAATCTCAAAATATTATATTACATCAGTGGGTAAAAGGTTTGGTGTCAAAAATGGGGTTTAGATAGGCTTTACGCTAATGACGCCGATTAATTACTAAGAAGCGTTATAATTACGTCATTAAGCATAACTCCTAATCTAGACCTCCGACTGATGTGAAAATTTACAGACATGTTTAAAAATCAGTAACTAAGATTATTGTACTTTCACATTTCCAAAATTCTCGTTTTATAGTCATAAGGGCATTACGGTCAATATTTAGGCGATTAACGGAAACGTCGGACAATTAAGGATTTATGTGGTATAAACGCAGAGGGTTATACACACATGTAACTAGGTCCTAATGGAACTTTAAGGCATGTCTAAACCTATCTAAACCGGGTCAGAACTGAGGTCAAAGCAGAAGTCAAACTTTTGCGTCTTTCGGTTCCGAATCGGTTCAAAACAGGAAGTTGTCGAATCAAACAAGCTTAGACAAGTTTTTATGCTTATTATCAGGTTTTATGAATGATAAAATAGGTGATACGCCTTTTACATCGTTAATCATGCGTTAAATCGAATATTACATTTCTGTTGACTTTTTCGGACAACGTTTGACTCGACAAACGACCTAGTTAGGATTGGAATCAGTGGGTGCCCTTTTAAGGGTTTAAAGCCCACATGATTACCAACTTATAAAAACTTTCGATTCGACAAAACCCTGGACCTATTGTGTTTTATCGCTAAGTCAAACCGTAATTACGACGGTTTGATTTCTAGGCTATAAACTAAGCAAGACTTAATTTAAAAGGGTTAAGCATACTTACACGTGTCTAAGGATGATTAGGAAGGTCTTGGGATCGGCTGTTATGCACCAGAAATGATCAGGAAGTGAAGTGTGGTTGCATGTTGCAACTTTGTGACTTGTATATGAACTTTGATCTTACTAGATTGATGCCAAATGGGTCTACAAGTGATCAAGGATGTAAACATGTGTCTTCTATAGGCTAAATACCATCATAGGCCGCCCATGGTATGCCAGAAATGCAATTGAAGTCGGTTAGAAAGCTGGACAGACATCTGTCTGGAATTTCTGCATCTGATAGTCGCACGCGGCCCGCCTCCCGTTTGACAGATCTCAACGCGGGCCGCCTGAGCCTGCGGATCAGGTAAACATGTTTTCTTTTATTGCATTTTCAGTCCCCGGTCCTCCTAAACGTCGCTTTCACCTTGTTTCTTGCATTATAAGCCCTCTAACTTTATTTATAAGGGCTTCAAGACTTATACCATCTTTGTGAAGTCCTCGGGTAACTTTGTGATCACCCGAAAAGCCCTAATTTTCAATGTTGACGATTCTAACCCTCACACACGAATTTTATCACAACTTTCTCATACGGCAACGAAACTTGGTGAAATTTTTATGGTGCATTCTAGTGAGCATAATTAATCGTTACAAGGCTTCGGGTTTGCTATAAGGTCACTCAGAGGTATATCTTAACATGTTGACACATTTAACCCCTGTAGTTTGTAATCTCTCACTTTCTTTCACAATTCGCTTCGTATGATCCATGATCCATTCGTTTAAGGTTATAAACATCATGTAGGGTTATTGTAAAGTATATTTATTCATTGTTGACACTTTGAACCCTTATATTTACACAGTTTCATTGTTTGTCAATTTTAGTCCTTCACGAACATTCTTTCACACGTTCAAAGGTTATGACACGTGTCAAGACATTATAGGACGTAAATTTTCGAGGTGTTACATCCTCACCCCCTTAAAAGAAATCTCGACCTCGAGATTTGTTAAAATGCTGGAAGTACTCTTTGTCGCATAAGGGACATAACTTTTATAGCATATCTGGAGTCTTTCCAAGCTCACAAAGTGGCTCTTATATTAGGCATATGTATCCTTTTGGAGCTTCTTGTCCTGTCGATCCTCAATCGATACAGGATGCTTATCACATCATAATTCTGCATATCATTGTGTGATAGTGCTTCTTGACTTATTGGCGGAACACATCCTCCAGTCACTAGTGTGCAATGTATTGCGAGCTCCGTCAAACTCCTTAAGTAGGTTTTAGCTTACAAGCTACTTGATCTTGATACATTCGATTTCCTTCGAATGATTTCCATATATTCAGAGCTTAACTAGCCTGATAATTTCACAAATTTGGTACACCCTTCCTGGGTGATATCTTTTGTTAAACCATATTCCTTAACAAGAACTTAGGAAGTTTGCTATTTTCATAACTCCTTGATTTCTTGCCGTATACTGGCAACCTACAATCAATTATGGATTTGTATGATCTTATTTGTTGTCCCCCAGGCAACTTTCAGATCTTGATAATTGGACTTACCAATTCTCTATTTAACAATAGATATTTAACATTCCATCTACACTAGGTCTCCAAAGGAGTAGCCTTAATACTTACATATTAATTATTATAGAAAAGCTTATTTTAAGGTGAGATGGTTATTCCAACCACTGCTTAGCTAATGTTTAGGGAATAGCTAATCCTTGTCGTGAGTCGAACAAATCGACGATCCTGGGCAGCTGATGGCAAATTCTTAATCGTCGCCTAATTAGGGTTGCGGTGATAATGCATAAGCAAAATGAACCGTCTTTCATAATTAACTATACCGGATTTCCAGGAAATTGAGTTAAGCTATATGAACCCTCTATTTTAAACTTAGTTAATCAGGGTTTCGATTCTTCCAAAGATGGTACTAGCCGTTTTGGAGATTTCATAATAACACTTCCTTAAACGGGATTTAAACCTTAACTCTTCCTGCCTCTCAGTGGCAACAGGGTAATATTAGGAGAAAATAATCAAGGTACAAGGAGGTTACAGAGATTTTTACAAATCTCAGGTTCCAATTCATCCACCATTGTTTGTGTCAATTAAGTGACACATTTATGTTATGAGTCCAAGAACTCCTTACTCGGAAACATTTACTTGGACAATTCCATCCTGGACATCTCCTTTGAATACTATTAGTTGACTTTAGTACCATATGACCTCTCGGAATATCTTTGTGGTCCCATGCATTAAACCTCCATATTGATCAGGCATGGAAGCAATCTATGGAACTTATTAAGATACACCAATCTTCATATGGCGCTTTTATCATACCATCCGGTATTCGGAATCGATAGAGATTAAAGGGATATCGACTATATATGCTTTCGTACTTCCTCTTAGAGAGAGGATACTTCTAAAATTTTATGCCTAGAGGTTTCTGACAAGAACAGAAGAAATGGTTCATGATTTGCCCGAAGGTTCTACCTTACACTTAACATCTGGGGTTCTTACAGGGAAAAAATTCTAGAAGTTTGCTAAGTTTATGGTCTTGTGAGAGACTTAACGGCACCCAAAACCACATGTAATTTATAGCAATAAATTCACAAATAAGGGTTTATCTGGTGAAATTCCTAATGTGAGCTGTTTCTAATTATTCAACAGGAGGGCTAAACGCCTCCACTATTAATCCTTCCAAACTTAGCTGTAAAATCTTAGATAGATTTAGGGCAGTCTCAGCTTTGACTGATTACTTCTTAATCATTAACGTGGGTAGCTGAGGTAGATCCATAATGGATTTTTAATGAGTAGGTTTTGAAACCTTAGTGTGCCCTCTTATTTCCAATGTTAATCACTAATAATTATGTGCTTTAATAGGGTACTATCTCAGCCAATGAATTAAAATTTGCGACATACTGTCGACAGTCTAGAACTTTTATGGCGAGAGTCAGAAATTCTTATTCCGTCTTTTCCCTTTTCGCGAAACGGATACTAGGTTTTTCTAATAAGGTCCTTAAAACTTGGACCATTCCACAATGTATAATATGATCTTTCTTGAGGATTTCCTTAATGTCCTCACTAATTTAGGGTATTGTCATCAAATGACTGTGATGTATGCTTTACCAGGTTCTTTCCAGCATAACCGCTGATATACCTAATGGTTTCTACTTCATCCATCAATTTTCTTGAAATCGATGGCCCCCTTTTTATTATTGAAATCTCTTTCTGAGTTTTTCCATACTCGAAGTTTTGGTATTAAATACCGAATTCACCAAGTGCTTAGTCAACATAAGAAGGATAAGTAGGTGATTGTAGTAAGAAGTAAGGAAATTATTGTACGTGTGCTTATATTTAATCAAAATGGAAATTTCACAAACTAGGCACCTAGCTCGGTTGGCTAGGCGCGCGAAAGGGTGCGGCCTAGACCCAGGTTCGATTCCGGGGACGGCCAATTCCACCATTTTTTTTATGTTTAATATTAATTAATCGCACTGATGCATGTAATTATGAGGGTTGTCTCATAAGGAGTCTTGATAATTAATTGCTTCTTATCACCCACAATATGGGCTTGATTTTTTAAGACAAACCATCGATTTTTATTACTATATCGAGTCCTCTTATTAACGAAACAAGGACAGCGGAGAAGGGTAATTCCTAATGGATATAAAAACATCCATTTAATATTGCTGGAGCAGTCTCTGAGGTACTATCGGCCAATTTTTACTTCATACTTAACGCTTAGAGTTTTTAACAGGCAGATTTAATGATTTACAATATCTATTGTCTATGAGAGACTTATCTGAACCTGAATTAAATAATACTCTAACATGAGCGTTATTGATATAGAAAGTACCTGTTGTGACCTTGTCATCTTGGATAGCCTCTTGAGTATCCATTTGGGAGTTTTCGGTTTTGGTCTTCTTAGCCTCGCCAGACTTCTTGGTTTTATTAGGGCAGTTAGTTTTGATGTGCCCTATTTCATTGCAACCATAGCAGGTTGCGTCCTCCATCTTCTTGCAGTCCAAGGTCTTATGCCCCTTGGACTTGCATATCCCACATGCAAAAGTTCTCGACTGTGTATGCGAGTTCGATCCATACCTGCACTTCCCGAAGTGCTGTTTCTTGCAGATTTTGCATCTGGGTTTTTCACCCGACTGTTGGTTGTTTTTCAATTTCTTGCATTCATGGGTCTTGTGATTCATCTCTTTACAGATACCACATCCCCTGATCTGTTCATATATACATTTACTGAAGTGCCTCTTTTTCCCGCAATTCTTACATTCGGGTTTAGCCTCCTTTGGCTTGGACTGGTTATAGTTTGAACCGGTCTTACCCTTTTTACAACCTTGAATTGGGGTATCATTGCCCTTTCGTTTGTGATCCCTCAGCACGCGATCCACAACGTTATTTATGGCCGTATCTAACATAGCCTGTAACTCGGTTCTTGTTAAGTTCAGTCTTGCATCATCATTCTGATTAACTGGATGATGGTGAGCTTCAGAGGAGTCAGCCATGGTGAAGCTTTGAAGGCTACTATCCAAGTAGAAACAATTTGTTTAATCATATAGTGAATTGTCGAATTTGATGAATAAATAGCCATGGCGCAATTAAACCATATAGGCCAATAGATAGAATTTAATTTATTTGATTATGTTTTGCCTAAGTTTAAATAAACCATCTTTGGCATTTAAGCGGAATATAATCCTTCATATTTATTAGACAGGGGACATAAGTCACGACTGCCAATGTCATACTGACATCTTTTATATATAGCACAAGGGCTTGTTCCAAAGGACTTATGATGGCTCAGAGGCCTTGTCACTAGGGAAATTTTAAAACATAATCGATAATTCCTTTGGGTCGGAAAATTTCATAGTTCATTGTCTTGACAAGAAGTTATGAAATAAAACTATCTTTTTCATGTATTCATCTTTACCCGTATGTGTACATCCCAAATGGATGTTTTGATGCGTACATCATTTTCGACGTTTACCAGCCATGATTCCTATTGATCATTTACGCTAAACAAGGGAGGTGGAAATTCCTAATATAAGGATGACAAGTGTGATTTTTATCGCATCACGGTTGTCGGGAGTGTTAACACATTTTCAGATGTTAACAAGGATCTGAATCTCTTTTTAAACAGATTTTACCATCTTAGCTAGGTCTTCAATTGACATTTAAGCTAGGTCAAACCTTTTAAGATTCTCTTTTAATAATTATTTTGGCAGGAAAGGAATGATATTTATTTTTATTCAGGATTTTTATCATAATCCTAATTTATAAGTTAATAATAGCACAAATGGCCTAGTCGCGTAGACAAGTTTAATTTATAAGCCATGATTTCAGAGAATCAAAGCATGATGGTATACTGGCACAACAGGCCTAGTCACAAGGACATTTAAAAGTTATATGCTATGATTTCAGAGAATCAAAGCATGAAGGTATACTGGCACAACAGGCCTAGTCACAAGGACATTTAAAAGTTATATGCTATGATTTCAGAGAATCAAAGCATGAAGGTTTGAACCTAATTCATTACCTTTATCTGACAGGGAGTCATCGCTACCACTGTCTTTTGGTTCATATGGAAATAAGCAGGGCCTGTAGGCGCTATATTACCACGTATGGTCAAAATATGATCATCTCAAGTGATGATCTAAACCCATGATTCAGAGATCATTACATTGGGTTAGGAATCTTTTGAAGAATCCAATAATAAGAATGACGTGTGTGATTTTAATGAATCACGTCTGCCAGGAGTGTTAACATATTTTTAGATGTTAACTGGGATTCGAATCTTTTAAACAGGTCTTACTATCATGGCCCGGCCTTAAAATGACCCGAAGGCTAGGTTTCACTCTTAAGATTCTTAATAATAATTAACGCAGAACAATCCTAAATTGAGGTGTTAAATATGGATCTGAATCTAATTATGGAACTGCCATCTAGCCCTGCCTCAAAATATTTCGTGGCTAGGTCTCGTCCTTTTTAGATTTTGCCATTTTATATAAAGGTAGATCTTATAAAAAGAATGTTTGAATGAAAATTTAAAGTTAATTATTCCACTACAAAATTAAAAATACAGATGTGCCCTAGACGGGACTTGAAAGGAATAGTGTTGTCCTCGAAGGAACTGAAAGGTAATTATGTCCTTATACGGACTATTAAGGAAACGATTTTTAGCAAAAGGAGTTTCTTCTTCATTTTATTTCTGAATGCCTTCTCCTTGGTTGCATGTTTCGTCCTAGCCGCTGTACGAAAGTCAGCAAATCAAGGCTCCTGGTGTGGAGAATTATTATTACGGCTTCTTCGTTTGGCGACGCATCCAAAATAAAAATTGGAAGCAGAATTTCCAGATAAGGATTGAGAATATTCCTATGTTAAGTCTAGACTCAGAAGGTCAAAGAATGTGCTATCGTGTCCTTGAGATTAAACACAAAAGCTGGTGTTTAATTCACTCAATGTTGGCTCTGATACCAACCTGTCACACCCTAAATTTCCACGTGTCACCGATGGGCCCGGTAGGGGAGTAATGTGACGTGGTTGGCAACATCATAGTCAAACAACACAATATATAAATGCACAGCGGAAGCAAAAGATAAATATATTACAATCCGAAATAGTGTAACATCAAAGTATTACAACGGAAGTAAAGGATCCACAGGCGGATCGAAAATAAAATAACACTGTTCAACAGACTTTAGGCATCTAAGCTTGCGAGACTCTTTAATGATGCTAGGAGTAGCCAGCCGATTCCGATTAGTACCTGCACTTAGCCTTTTTGAAAAATACGTCAGTTTACACTGGTAAATACAATCAACTGACTCATTTGGAAAAGGTTTAATAAATAAAGGATTTAAATGCACATGGCACAAATAATATTTTATAACTTGGGATAATTATTTAAATATATAAACTTGTAAAGGATTTACATGTTCCTTATGCGTTCAGTAGCCCGGATCGAGCGGGTTAAAGATCAATGGACACACCACTTTATTTATGAGACACTGACAGGCGTACGCCTACACCTGAGTGCTAAGGTCGTGGCCATTTCGTAAAATGATGCCAGGGATATTCGGGACAACGGTCATTGACCCCCAAAGGCTTTAAGCAAACAAAACAAATTAAACGGAACATCTCAATACTTTAACCATCATACAATTAAAGATTTAATGCCCGACCAAGCGGTATTTTATATACCGTACCCCAAGCCCGTATAGGGAAATAAGTTAAAAGTATTTACCTGAGCTAAATATAAATTCAATCCCAGCCGTATCAAATCAGCAAGTACATATAGCTTTTACTGGGCTCCTAAATCTGGAACGAATGTTTTTAATAACCTATTAGAATCCTAACGGGTCTTTAATTAAGTCATGACTTAGACCGGTTAGTTTTCAAAAGGAAGATACGGTTCAAACGCATGATAAGGCGAAGACCGGAATAGAATGTGATTTAGACCCGACAAGTTCGGAGACTTGTATAATATGGGTATATTATACACATTCTGGATTTTGAGATAATAATGATAAGGTTTGACCCGTTTCGGCTAATTTATGTAAACTAGTTACATAAACCGAACCGAACGCATATGAAGCGTAACGGGTAACCATAAGAGTTCTAAACAGGTTTCCTAAATTATCATGCCTTAAATATGTTGTGATATCAGTAGGATACCTTCCGTTATGCCCAAAACGAGTTTAATCTCATATTAAGCCCCGTAGGGGTATTTTGGTCATTTTAAAGGTTATAAAAGAGTTTATTTAAGTTTCTGAGATTCGGGTCAGAATACATCAGTAAAATAACTTAATTTATCAGGTTATAACAGTTGGTGAAAAGTCTTATATCACAAAATGGTTTTAAACATAAACTATGCGTATAATACTCGTATAAAGTCGTTTTAAGCGACGTACGGGTTAAAATAGGGTTCTGAGTTTTCTGATCAGTTAAACAGGCTCAAAACACTTCATTTATTATTTAAAATCAGTAGCAATTGGATTGGCACCATTTGGACTTGTAAAACTCGTTTTATGGCCTAAAAGGGTATATTCGGTATTTACCGAATCAAGGTACTAATCCTAGCTTATGATCAGTTTAAAATAATTAAAAATCTTCAAAAATCTCAAAATATTATATTACATCAGTGGGTAAAAGGTTTGGTGTCAAAAATGGGGTTTAGATAGGCTTTACGCTAATGACGCCGATTAATTACTAAGAAGCGTTATAATTACGTCATTAAGCATAACTCCTAATCTAGACCTCCGACTGATGTGAAAATTTACAGACATGTTTAAAAATCAGTAACTAAGATTATTGTACTTTCACATTTCCAAAATTCTCATTTTATAGTCATAAGGGCATTACGGTCAATATTTAGGCGATTAACGGAAACGTCGGACAATTAAGGATTTATGTGGTATAAACGCAGAGGGTTATACACACATGTAACTAGGTCCTAATGGAACTTTAAGGCATGTCTAAACCTATCTAAACCGGGTCAGAACTGAGGTCAAAGCAGAAGTCAAACTTTTGCGTCTTTCGGTTCCGAATCGGTTCAAAACAGGAAGTTGTCGAATCAAACAAGCTTAGACAAGTTTTTATGATTATTATCAGGTTTTATGAATGATAAAATAGGTGATACGCCTTTTACATCGTTAATCATGCGTTAAATCGAATATTACATTTCTGTTGACTTTTTCGGACAACGTTTGACTCGACAAACGACCTAGTTAGGATTGGAATCAGTGGGTGCCCTTTTAAGGGTTTAAAGCCCACATGATTACCAACTTATAAAAACTTTCGATTCGACAAAACCCTGGACCTATTGTTTTTTATCGCTAAGTCAAACCGTAATTACGACGGTTTGATTTCTAGGCTATAAACTAAGCAAGACTTAATTTAAAAGGGTTAAGCATACTTACACGTGTCTAAGGATGATTAGGAAGGTCTTGGGATCGGCTGTTATGCACCAGAAATGATCAGGAAGTGAAGTGTGGTTGCATGTTGCAACTTTGTGACTTGTATATGAACTTTGATCTTACTAGATTGATGCCAAATGGGTCTACAAGTGATCAAGGATGTAAACATGTGTCTTCTATAGGCTAAATACCATCATAGGCCGCCCATGGTATGCCAGAAATGCAATTGAAGTCGGTTAGAAAGCTGGACAGACATCTGTCTGGAATTTCTGCATCTGATAGTCGCACGCGGCCCGCCTCCCGTTTGACAGATCTCAACG
Source organism: Helianthus tuberosus (assembly GCA_030545235.1). Taxonomy (NCBI): domain Eukaryota; kingdom Viridiplantae; phylum Streptophyta; class Magnoliopsida; order Asterales; family Asteraceae; genus Helianthus; species Helianthus tuberosus. The sequence goes on along the minus strand of CM060381.1, from coordinate 8,910,698 downwards.
CGGGCCGCCTGAGCCTGCGGATCAGGTAAACATGTTTTCTTTTATTGCATTTTCAGTCCCCGGTCCTCCTAAACGTCGCTTTCACCTTGTTTCTTGCATTATAAGCCCTCTAACTTTATTTATAAGGGCTTCAAGACTTATACCATCTTTGTGAAGTCCTCGGGTAACTTTGTGATCACCCGAAAAGCCCTAATTTTCAATGTTGACGATTCTAACCCTCACACACGAATTTTATCACAACTTTCTCATACGGCAACGAAACTTGGTGAAATTTTTATGGTGCATTCTAGTGAGCATAATTAATCGTTACAAGGCTTCGGGTTTGCTATAAGGTCACTCAGAGGTATATCTTAACATGTTGACACATTTAACCCCTGTAGTTTGTAATCTCTCACTTTCTTTCACAATTCGCTTCGTATGATCCATGATCCATTCGTTTAAGGTTATAAACATCATGTAGGGTTATTGTAAAGTATATTTATTCATTGTTGACACTTTGAACCCTTATATTTACACAGTTTCATTGTTTGTCAATTTTAGTCCTTCACGAACATTCTTTCACACGTTCAAAGGTTATGACACGTGTCAAGACATTATAGGACGTAAATTTTCGAGGTGTTACATCCTCACCCCCTTAAAAGAAATCTCGACCTCGATATTTGTTAAAATGCTGGAAGTACTCTTTGTCGCATAAGGGACTTAACTTTTATAGCATATCTGGAGTCTTTCCAAGCTCACAAAGTGGCTCTTATATTAGGCATATGTATCCTTTTGGAGCTTCTTGTCCTGTCGATCCTCAATCGATACAGGATGCTTATCACATCATAATTCTGCATATCATTATGTGATAGTGCTTCTTGACTTATTGGCGGAACACATCCTCCAGTCACTAGTGTGCAATGTATTGCGAGCTCCGTCAAACTCCTTAAGTAGGTTTTAGCTTACAAGCTACTTGATCTTGATACATTCGATTTCCTTCGAATGATTTCCATATATTCAGAGCTTAACTAGCCTGATAATTTCACAAATTTGGTACACCCTTCCTGGGTGATATCTTTTGTTAAACCATATTCCTTAACAAGAACTTAGGAAGTTTGCTATTTTCATAACTCCTTGATTTCTTGCCGTATACTGGCAACCTACAATCAATTATGGATTTGTATGATCTTATTTGTTGTCCCCCAGGCAACTTTCAGATCTTGATAATTGGACTTACCAATTCTCTATTTAACAATAGATATTTAACATTCCATCTACACTAGGTCTCCAAAGGAGTAGCCTTAATACTTACATATTAATTATTATAGAAAAGCTTATTTTAAGGTGAGATGGTTATTCCAACCACTGCTTAGCTAATGTTTAGGGAATAGCTAATCCTTGTCGTGAGTCGAACAAATCGACGATCCTGGGCAGCTGATGGCAAATTCTTAATCGTCGCCTAATTAGGGTTGCGGTGATAATGCATAAGCAAAATGAACCGTCTTTCATAATTAACTATACCGGATTTCCAGGATATTGAGTTAAGCTATATGAACCCTCTATTTTAAACTTAGTTAATCAGGGTTTCGATTCTTCCAAAGATGGTACTAGCCGTTTTGGAGATTTCATAATAACACTTCCTTAAACGGGATTTAAACCTTAACTCTTCCTGCCTCTCAGTGGCAACAGGGTAATATTAGGAGAAAATAATCAAGGTACAAGGAGGTTTCAGAGATTTTTACAAATCTCAGGTTCCAATTCATCCACCATTGTTTGTGTCAATTAAGTGACACATTTATGTTATGAGTCCAAGAACTCCTTACTCGAAAACATTTACTTGGACAATTCCATCCTGGACATCTCCTTTGAATACTATTAGTTGACTTTAGTACCATATGACCTCTCGAAATATCTTTGTGGTCCCATGCATTAAACCTCCATACTGATCAGGCATGGAAGCAATCTATGGAACTTATTAAGATACACCAATCTTCATATGGCGCTTTTATCATACCATCTGGTATTCGGAATCGATAGAGATTAAAGGGATATCGACTATATATGCTTTCGTACTTCCTCTTAGAGAGAGGATACTTCTAAAATTTTATGCCTAGAGGTTTCTGACAAGAACAGAAGAAATGGTTCATGATTTGCCCGAAGGTTCTACCTTACACTTAACATCTGGGGTTCTTACAGGGAAAAATTTCTAGAGGTTTGCTAAGTTTATGGTCTTGTGAGAGACTTAACAGCACCCAAAACCACATGTAATTTATAGCAATAAATTCACAAATAAGGGTTTATCTGGTGAAATTCCTAATGTGAGCTGTTTCTAATTATTCAACAGGAGGGCTAAACGCCTCCACTATTAATCCTTCCAAACTTAGCTGTAAAATCTTAGATAGATTTAGGGCAGTCTCAGCTTTGACTGATTACTTCTTAATCATTAACGTGGGTAGCTGAGGTAGATCCATAATGGATTTTTAATGAGTAGGTTTTGAAACCTTAGTGTGCCCTCTTATTTCCAATGTTAATCACTAATAATTATGTGCTTTAATAGGGTACTATCTCAGCCAATGAATTAAAATTTGCGACATACTGTCGACAGTCTAGAACTTTTATGGCGAGAGTCAGAAATTCTTATTCCGTCTTTTCCCTTTTCGCGAAACGGATACTAGGTTTTTCTAATAAGGTCCTTAAAACTTGGACCATTCCACAATGTATAATATGATCTTTCTTGAGGATTTCCTTAATGTCCTCACTAATTTAGGGTATTGTCATCAAATGACTGTGATGTATGCTTTACCAGGTTCTTTCCAGCATAACCGCTGATATACCTAATGGTTTCTACTTCATCCATCAATTTTCTTGAAATCGATGGCCCCCTTTTTATTATTGAAATCTCTTTCTGAGTTTTTCCATACTCGAAGTTTTGGTATTAAATACCGAATTCACCAAGTGCTTAGTCAACATAAGAAGGATAAGTAGGTGATTGTAGTAAGAAGTAAGGAAATTATTGTACGTGTGCTTATATTTAATCAAAATGGAAATTTCACAAACTAGGCACCTAGCTCGGTTGGCTAGGCGCGCGAAAGGGTGCGGCCTAGACCCAGGTTCGATTCCGGGGACGGCCAATTCCACCATTTTTTTTTATGTTTAATATTAATTAATCGCACGGATGCATGTAATTATGAGGGTTGTCTCATAAGGAGTCTTGATAATTAATTGCTTCTTATCACCCACAATATGGGCTTGATTTTTTAAGACAAACCATCGATTTTTATTACTATATCGAGTCCTCTTATTAACGAAACAAGGACAGCGGAGAAGGGTAATTCCTAATGGATATAAAAACATCCATTTAATATTGCTGGAGCAGTCTCTGAGGTACTATCGGCCAATTTTTACTTCATACTTAACGCTTAGAGTTTTTAACAGGCAGATTTAATGATTTACAATATCTATTGTCTATGAGAGACTTATCTGAACCTGAATTAAATAATACTCTAACATGAGCGTTATTGATATAGAAAGTACCTGTTGTGACCTTGTCATCTTGGATAGCCTCTTGAGTATCCATTTGGGAGTTTTCGGTTTTGGTCTTCTTAGCCTCGCCAGACTTCTTGGTTTTATTAGGGCAGTTAGTTTTGATGTGCCCTATTTCATTGCAACCATAGCAGGTTGCGTCCTCCATCTTCTTGCAGTCCAAGGTCTTATGCCCCTTGGACTTGCATATCCCACATGCAAAAGTTCTCGACTGTGTATGCGAGTTCGATCCATACCTGCACTTCCCGAAGTGCTGTTTCTTACAGATTTTGCATCTGGGTTTTTCACCCGACTGTTGGTTGTTTTTCAATTTCTTGCATTCATGGGTCTTGTGATTCATCTCTTTACAGATACCACATCCCCTGATCTGTTCATATATACATTTACTGAAGTGCCTCTTTTTCCCGCAATTCTTACATTCGGGTTTAGCCTCCTTTGGCTTGGACTGGTTATAGTTTGAACCGGTCTTACCCTTTTTACAACCTTGAATTGGGGTATCATTGCCCTTTCGTTTGTGATCCCTCAGCACGCGATCCACAACGTTATTTATGGCCGTATCTAACATAGCCTGTAACTCGGTTCTTGTTAAGTTCAGTCTTGCATCATCATTCTGATTAACTGGATGATGGTGAGCTTCAGAGGAGTCAGCCATGGTGAAGCTTTGAAGGCTACTATCCAAGTAGAAACAATTTGTTTAATCATATAGTGAATTGTCGAATTTGATGAATAAATAGCCATGGCGCAATTAAACCATATAGGCCAATAGATAGAATTTAATTTATTTGATTATGTTTTGCCTAAGTTTAAATAAACCATCTTTGGCATTTAAGCGGAATATAATCCTTCATATTTATTAGACAGGGGACATAAGTCACGACTGCCAATGTCATACTGACATCTTTTATATATAGCACAAGGGCTTGTTCCAAAGGACTTATGATGGCTCAGAGGCCTTGTCACTAGGGAAATTTTAAAACATAATCGATAATTCCTTTGGGTCGGAAAATTTCATAGTTCATTGTCTTGACAAGAAGTTATGAAATAAAACTATCTTTTTCATGTATTCATCTTTACCCGTATGTGTACATCCCAAATGGATGTTTTGATGCGTACATCATTTTCGACGTTTACCAGCCATGATTCCTATTGATCATTTACGCTAAACAAGGGAGGTGGAAATTCCTAATATAAGGATGACAAGTGTGATTTTTATCGCATCACGGTTGTCGGGAGTGTTAACACATTTTCAGATGTTAACAAGGATCTGAATCTCTTTTTAAACAGATTTTACCATCTTAGCTAGGTCTTCAATTGACATTTAAGCTAGGTCAAACCTTTTAAGATTCTCTTTTAATAATTATTTTGGCAGGAAAGGAATGATATTTATTTTTATTCAGGATTTTTATCATAATCCTAATTTATAAGTTAATAATAGCACAAATGGCCTAGTCGCGTAGACAAGTTTAATTTATAAGCCATGATTTCAGAGAATCAAAGCATGATGGTATACTGGCACAACAGGCCTAGTCACAAGGACATTTAAAAATTATATGCTATGATTTCAGAGAATCAAAGCATGAAGGTATACTGGCACAACAGGCCTAGTCACAAGGACATTTAAAAGTTATATGCTATGATTTCAGAGAATCAAAGCATGAAGGTTTGAACCTAATTCATTACCTTTATCTGACAGGGAGTCATCGCTACCACTGTCTTTTGGTTCATATGGAAATGAGCAGGGCCTGTAGGCGCTATATTACCACGTATGGTCAAAATATGATCATCTCAAGTGATGATCTAAACCCATGATTCAGAGATCATTACATTGGGTTAGGAATCTTTTGAAGAATCCAATAATAAGAATGACGTGTGTGATTTTAATGAATCACGTCTGCCAGGAGTGTTAACATATTTTTAGATGTTAACTGGGATTCGAATCTTTTAAACAGGTCTTACTATCATGGCCCGGCCTTAAAATGACCCGAAGGCTAGGTTTCACTCTTAAGATTCTTAATAATAATTAACGCAGAACAATCCTAAATTGAGGTGGTAAATATGGATCTGAATCTAATTATGGAACTGCCATCTAGCCCTGCCTCAAAATATTTCGTGGCTAGGTCTCGTCCTTTTTAGATTTTGCCATTTTATATAAAGGTAGATCTTATAAAAGGAATGTTTGAATGAAAATTTAAAGTTAATTATTCCACTATAAAATTAAAAATACAGATGTGCCCTAGACGGGACTTGAAAGGAATAGTGTTGTCCTCGAAGGAACTGAAAGGTAATTATGTCCTTATAAGGACTATTAAGGAAACGATTTTTAGCAAAAGGAGTTTCTTCTTCATTTTATTTCTGAATGCCTTCTCCTTGGTTGCATGTTTCGTCCTAGCCGCTGTACGAAAGTCAGCAAATCAAGGCTCCTGGTGTGGAGAATTATTATTACGGCTTCTTCGCTTGGCGACGCATCCAAAATAAAAATTGGAAGCAGAATTTCCAGATAAGGATTGAGAATATTCCTATGTTAAGTCTAGACTCAGAAGGTCAAAGAATGTGCTATCGTGTCATTGAGATTAAACACAAAAGCTGGTGTTTAATTCACTCAATGTTGGCTCTGATACCAACCTGTCACACCCCAAATTTCCACGTGTCACCGATGGGCCCGGTAGGGGAGTAATGTGACGTGGTTGGCAACATCATAGTCAAACAACACAATATATAAATGCACAGCGGAAGCAAAAGATAAATATATTACAATCCGAAATAGTGTAACATCAAAGTATTACAACGGAAGTAAAGGATCCACAGGCGGATCGAAAATAAAATAACACTGTTCAACAGACTTTAGGCATCTAAGCTTGCGAGACTCTTTAATGATGCTAGGAGTAGCCAGCCGATTCCGATTAGTACCTGCACTTAGCCTTTTTGAAAAATACGTCAGTTTACACTGGTAAATACAATCAACTGACTCATTTGGAAAAGGTTTAATAAATAAAGGATTTGAATGCACATGGCACAAATAATATTTTATAACTTGGGATAATTATTTAAATATATAAACTTGTAAAGGATTTACATGTTCCTTATGCGTTCAGTAGCCCGGATCGAGCCGGGTTAAAGATCAATGGACACACCACTTTATTTATGAGACACTGACAGGCGTACGCCTACACCTGAGTGCTAAGGTCGTGGCCATTTCGTAAAATGATGCCAGGGATATCCGGGACAACGGTCATTGACCCCCAAAGGCTTTAAGCAAACAAAACAAATTAAACGGAACATCTCAATACTTTAACCATCATACAATTAAAGATTCAATGCCCGACCAAGCGGTATTTTATATACCGTACCCCAAGCCCGTATAGGGAAATAAGTTAAAAGTATTTACCTGAGCTAAATATAAATTCAATCCCAGCCGTATCAAATCAGCAAGTACATATAGCTTTTACTGGGCTCCTAAATCTGGAACGAATGTTTTTAATAACCTATTAGAATCCTAACGGGTCTTTAATTAAGTCATGACTTAGACCGGTTAGTTTTCAAAAGGAAGATACGGTTCAAACGCATGATAAGGCGAAGACCGGAATAGAATGTGATTTAGACCCGACAAGTTCGGAGACTTGTATAATATGGGTATATTATACACATTCTGGATTTTGAGATAATAATGATAAGGTTTGACCCGTTTCGGCTAATTTATGTAAACTAGTTACATAAACCGAACCGAACGCATATGAAGCGTAACGGGTAACCATAAGAGTTCTAAACAGGTTTCCTAAATTATCATGCCTTAAATATGTTGTGATATCAGTAGGATACCTTCCGTTATGCCCAAAACGAGTTTAATCTCATATTAAGCCCCGTAGGGGTATTTTGGTCATTTTAAAGGTTATAAAAGAGTTTATTTAAGTTTCTGAGATTCGGGTCAGAATACATCAGTAAAATAACTTAATTTATCAGGTTATAACAGTTGGTGAAAAGTCTTATATCACAAAATGGTTTTAAACATAAACTATGCGTATAATACTCGTATAAAGTCGTTTTAAGCGACGTACGGGTTAAAATAGGGTTCTGAGTTTTCTGATCAGTTAAACAGGCTCAAAACACTTCATTTATTATTTAAAATCAGTAGCAATTGGATTGGCACCATTTGGACTTGTAAAACTCGTTTTATGGCCTAAAAGGGTATATTCGGTATTTACCGAATCAAGGTACTAATCCTAGCTTATGATCAGTTTAAAATAATTAAAAATCTTCAAAAATCTCAAAATATTATATTACATCAGTGGGTAAAAGGTTTGGTGTCAAAAATGGGGTTTAGATAGGCTTTACGCTAATGACGCCGATTAATTACTAAGAAGCGTTATAATTACGTCATTAAGCATAACTCCTAATCTAGACCTCCGACTGATGTGAAAATTTACAGACATGTTTAAAAATCAGTAACTAAGATTATTGTACTTTCACATTTCCAAAATTCTCGTTTTATAGTCATAAGGGCATTACGGTCAATATTTAGGCGATTAACGGAAACGTCGGACAATTAAGGATTTATGTGGTATAAACGCAGAGGGTTATACACACATGTAACTAGGTCCTAATGGAACTTTAAGGCATGTCTAAACCTATCTAAACCGGGTCAGAACTGAGGTCAAAGCAAAAGTCAAACTTTTGCGTCTTTCGGTTCCGAATCGGTTCAAAACAGGAAGTTGTCGAATCAAACAAGCTTAGACAAGTTTTTATGCTTATTATCAGGTTTTATGAATGATAAAATAGGTGATACGCCTTTTACATCGTTAATCATGCGTTAAATCGAATATTACATTTCTGTTGACTTTTTCGGACAACGTTTGACTCGACAAACGACCTAGTTAGGATTGGAATCAGTGGGTGCCCTTTTAAGGGTTTAAAGCCCACATGATTACCAACTTATAAAAACTTTCGATTCGACAAAACCCTGGACCTATTGTGTTTTATCGCTAAGTCAAACCGTAATTACGACGGTTTGATTTCTAGGCTATAAACTAAGCAAGACTTAATTTAAAAGGGTTAAGCATACTTACACGTGTCTAAGGATGATTAGGAAGGTCTTGGGATCGGCTGTTATGCACCAGAAATGATCAGGAAGTGAAGTGTGGTTGCATGTTGCAACTTTGTGACTTGTATATGAACTTTGATCTTACTAGATTGATGCCAAATGGGTCTACAAGTGATCAAGGATGTAAACATGTGTCTTCTATAGGCTAAATACCATCATAGGCCGCCCATGGTATGCCAGAAATGCAATTGAAGTCGGTTAGAAAGCTGGACAGACATCTGTCTGGAATTTCTGCATCTGATAGTCGCACGCGGCCCGCCTCCCGTTTGACAGATCTCAACGGGGGCCGCCTGAGCCTGCGGATCAGGTAAACATGTTTTCTTTTATTGCATTTTCAGTCCCCGGTCCTCCTAAACATCGCTTTCACCTTGTTTCTTGCATTATAAGCCCTCTAACTTGATTTATAAGGGCTTCAAGACTTATACCATCTTTGTGAAGTCCTCGGGTAACTTTGTGATCACCCGAAAAGCCCTAATTTTCAATGTTGACGATTCTAACCCTCACACATGAATTTTATCACAACTTTCTCATACGGCAACGAAACTTGGTGAAATTTTTATGGTGCATTCTAGTGAGCATAATTAATCGTTAAAAGGCTTCGGGTTTGCTATAAGGTTACTCAGAGGTATATCTTAACATGTTGACACATTTAACCCCTGTAGTTTGTAATCTCTCACTTTCTTTCACAATTCGCTTCGTATGATCCATGATCCATTCGTTTAAGGTTATAAACATCATGTAGGGTTATTGTAAAGTATATTTATTCATTGTTGACACTTTGAACCCTTATATTTACACAGTTTCATTGTTTGTCAATTTTAGTCCTTCACGAACATTCTTTCACACGTTCAAAGGTTATGACACGTGTCAAGACATTATAGGACGTAAATTTTCGAGGTGTTACACCTGTTTAGCCTTTTCATCTTTTACCTATAAAAAGAAAATGCCAGCAATCATTTCACAAAATAAAAAAAAAAAACATGTTTGTCTAAAAATGGGTTAACTTGAAACTTTGTAAGAAAGAACATCATGCTTCATTCTACCTTAAAAGAACAAGGCTTACCTTAGATGGAAGTTCTATACTCCAAAACGACTCCTCTGTTAGAATTATTAAACTGTGTTATGTTTATAAGTTTATGTTTTATTACTCGGATATGTATTTATGATATGTAATTAGGATGCTAACTTATAAGGTTAGGATGATAAGCGGATTAGGAGGATAAGCGGGTTAAACATTCAAACCAAACTGCCAAGGCAGTTACCCGCCAAGATTAACCGCCAAATATGTAGTTTATATAGTTATTTACCGGGAAACATTACCGGTTATCAAGACAGTTTCTAATTACCGAAATTGTCCACTCAATTCCTTCGTTTTTCTCTGCATATTCTGTATTGTTTCTTGATCTTCACATTCATTTCACCATGTCTGCAAATCATGTTAAAACTTCCGCTGCATCTGCATCTACATATGCATATGATGATGATGATCCGGTTTGCCAACAAAGTGGTATCAGAGCCACTACAAGAATCAATGCAGAAGTTAAACCGACTGCAACTTCCATGCCTTGTCAACACTGTATTGATGAGAAAAAACGAAAAAAAAACGACGAACCCCTCGTGAACGATTATGCTATTACTGCCATCTGACAGGACACCAAATTTATATGTGTAAGGCCAAGGAGAACGATGAAGAGACGCAACTTATTAGACAAGCAATTAATGCCGGAATCAGAAAGCAAAAAGATGATGTGCACTGCCGAGAGGAGATGATTGTCACCGGGACTGATGGTGGACAATGGAGTGAAATCTGGTATGTTAATCCAACATTCAATCATCATTTTGTGGGTAATATCGATGTTTTCAAGAGGGTAAAACATATAATGGGTGTCGAAACTAGATCCGGAATGAATAATTTTCTATTTATTAGAGGAGTGGGAATGGTAGAAATGAAAACAGGGAACGATACACTTCGCATTCATAGTGTATTCTATTCACCGGATATCGACCGGAACGTTTTAAGCCTTGAACAATTAACACTTTAAGGCTTCACGGTCAGAAAATCCGGTGATACATGTAAAATCTTTCCCATGTTTTCATCTCCGGTGGTGAATACAATTAATGATGTAACTGGATTGACAAAAGAGGATGAATTGGGTTTAAAGGAGAAAAGAAGGCTGCAAGATATGTGTGGTATAGATGATGAATTCAAAAGCGATTATTTGAATTCTTATTTCGAAACACTGAATGTTTCGAATGAAGATGAAGTTGATTGGAATTTAATGATCTTAAAAGCATTAGAATTCCATGAATTTGCTGACTGCAAGGCCTTGATTAATATGCTTGATGACCGAGAATATGTATTCAAGTATAAGGTTGATCTTCAAAGGAAATTTGAAGAGATGATCCGTTGGTTCCTAAACGAATATATGGGAATCACTTCAAGGCCAGTCCCACCCCACTTTTCGGATCAAAGAAAGATAGATCTGTTAAGTTTATATATACTGGTAGCGAAAGATGGCGGATACCGAGAAGTGACTACTGAAAACACATGGCCAGTCATAACAAAAGACTTAGGATTCGAGTATAAAGATGGAGATTACATGAGGATCATATACGCCATGTACCTTGATGTTCTGGAATATTATTATAAATTTAAAACGGTGCAAGAAGAAGTGCATGTGAAGGAGGTGGTCAATGATGGTGCTGAATCCTCTCAAAGATGTCACAGGAAGACAAGGAGTGCAGATAAAGTTCGTGATGTTACTGCAGGTGATGATCATAATGGTGCTGAGTCAACCCAGGTTGCACTCTTTGCTGGAATCGATGATGATGACTGGAATCAAGTGAAAAGAAGGAAAAGGTTCAACTTCAATTATGCAAGATGGGCCGTCGAAGAAGCTAATCAGAGCGTCATGGATCAAGCTCGGAAACATAACCAAGTTTAAGGGGGTTATGTTAGAATTATTAAATTGTGTTATGTTTATAAGTTGATGTTTTATTACTCGGATATGTATTTATGATATGTAATTAGGATGCTAACTTATAAGGTTAGGATGATAAGCGGATTAGTTAGGAGGATAAGCGGGTTAAACATTCAAACCAAAGTGCCAAGGCAGTTACCCGCCAAGATTAACCGCCAAATATGTACTAATGTTTCCCGGTAAATAACTATATAAACTACATATTTGGCGGTTAATCTTGGCGGGTAACTGCCTTGGCAGTTTGGTTTGAATGTTTAACCCGCTTATCCACCTAATCCGCTTATCATCCTAACCTTATAAGTTAGCATCCTAATTACATATCATAAATACATATCCGAGTAATAAAACATAAACTTATAAACATAACACAGTTTAATAATTCTAACATAACCCCCTTAAACTTGGTTATGTTTCCGAGCTTGATCCATGATGCTCTGATTAGCTTCGTCGACTGTAGTACTAACGACTCCAGCATTATTCACCTGTTCCATTACTTCCATTATTCCATATAACGTATAAGTAGTATAACTATGCATGTGCACAATTCGGTCTAGACTGGGCAGAGCAGTAGCCCAAACCGAAGTAAGCTTGTGGTTCGGTCTTGGGTCTAGTATTTTGAGAAAATTCAGTTTTCGGACAGAAAATGGATTTGTTCGAAGTAATAGAAATTTTGAAAGTTTAGGATCGTCAACTGCTAGCATTCATCAAAATAGCAAACTTGAAAGTTCATATTTTGACAACTGTAAATCTTGAAGCTATTTTCAGTTTTATACTTTTGCAATTAAAAACACATATTTTTAATTAGACTCGAATCAGTCTAGTTCAGATTGACTCAATTTAAGTTCCTTTATGCTAATGACTATCTACATGAATGATTCTTAAACCCTAAGTAAGAGTGCTTGCAGCCAACAAATGTAATAGCCCAACACAGTTTTCATCCCATGAATGTAATAGCCCAACACAATTTTCATCCCACAAATGTAATAGCCCAACACAGTTTTTTAATAACTAGAAAATATTAAAAAAAACATAATTTCATTAAAATAAAATAAAACATTACAAAGTCCTAAAAAATGCAAAGTTAAAAAATAAAGTACTGGAAAATAAAAACTATATATATTTCGCTCGAATTTGTGCCTTACGAGTCTCCAAAATGACTCGGTCCTCCTCTGCTAGATGTGAAAAGTCTTTCGCGAGAAATTCCATGTCTTTCTGGATTTGTTTCTCCATTTTTAGTTCTTGCTCCTTTTCCATCATCGAGAGAAGCTTGTTGAGTCTATTGTCGAACTCGTCCAACCTTGACGGGCCATCCGATGGCGTTGAAGAAGATGTGCCTCGTGCTCGTGCAGCTGCCTTACTTCTATCCCTATCCTTTGGTTGTGGCAGCTCTTGCGGTTGTTCAAATTTGTCGAAGTCGTCGTTTAGATTAATAGTAGTACGAGCATCGGACTCGTATGGTTCGGTAGTGGATGTTGGTTTGGACCGTTTTGATTTCAACATATTCTCAATCACTACAACAAGCTGCAACGAAAAAAAAACCATCAGTAAGCGAAGTAACGAATAGAGATGCTACCTTAACAATTTGACGCAAAAAGTAATCATCGTATAACTTATAACAAAGATTAGCAAGTTCTTCCAACAATTATTACATGAGAGATGTCAAAACGACACCGTTTTTAGTACACTCTTTTGTCCATTGTGTGGCCTTTTTTTTACATTATAAACGTTTTAATGTGACAACAAAATAAATATTAATATCAAAGTGTTGGTGTTTTTAAAATAAAAATGACCCATTTTCTTTGAAAATAAAAGCCAAATCAACCAAACAGATTCATTTGAGCAAAAGATTTGTACCTCCTCGTAATTTGCAAGTGGCGAGACATAGCTTGGGGCAGAGGGTCCGAAAAAACCGGGAAATAGATTTTCCAAAAACTCTTCACCCTCACCTTCAGGGACAAGTTCTTCAAGTTCTTCCTGAACAATACATAAAAAAACCCTCACAAAACCAGTATTGCCAGCAATTCATTTGAGGGAAAGATTCGTACCATGCTAAAAAATTGACGCGGGTCACCAGAGCTTGGTGCAAAGGGTGTGGTGAATCTGGGCCATGCATGTGAGAGAAGCTCCTTAAAAACGGCTTTGGCATCAGCATCATCACAGCTTTGCATTCTGAACATATTTTCACCATGGTTTTCCATTAGTTGATAGCCGAGACGTTCATCAACAAGTTCGAGTTGAACCTCAGGACAAAGTGAGAGGCAGACTGCAAGCAGATCACGCATCTTGTCTAGCATTCGCTGCTCTTTCTGTTGAGGCTGCTGCTGCTCAGTCTTGAGAATTTCGTTGAATTCACGTATGGCTTCTACGTAGCTCCCCGACATAAAATTAGCAAAGCCATAATGATAGATGGTTGTGATGTGAGTGGCAATATGTCTGGCGTAAAATCCTCGCTGAGTTATGTCCATAGGACGCATACAGTCTAGTCCAGTTTGATAATTTCCCAATAAACAATGGACTCTTAACAAAGCAACCTTGCTGAAGTAGCCCACAGCTATTGGCACATGTTCAGAATCACAAACACCTACTGCTGCTCTCATCAGCTCTCCGGCCACATCTTTTTCCTCTAGCTTTGGAAACAGCTCCGCCAACCGTTCCAAAAGAAGTAGAACATCATGCACACTCCAATCCTGCCCAAAATAAAACATTAATATCACCATACACATATACATACTGCTACTTAGTTACTTGTCTAATAATGCCTGCCTAACCTCGTAATATTCTTTTAGTTTCGTCGGGTCCTTGGCCCGTAACTCAGAGAAGGACTGAAATTGATTCACAAACTCATCTACCATGTCCCACAACCACTGGTAAGGAAACCGCGAATCCGAAAGCATAGGTATGAGAACCTGAAAACACACACACACACACTCATAGCTTATTAATCCGAATTAAGAGCAGAGTTCTTCAGATACCGTTTTGAGACCTAAAACTAACTAACTACCTACCAACAAACAAACAGTTGTAATTAATTCTAGACCAATCCAAACCAATCATCTATCTTAATTTAAACCCAACCAAAGTTGCAGCAGCACATATAATGGAATTATTATTATTATTCCGTATGGAAAGAGAAAAAAGAGATCGAGTACCTTAAAGAGACAGCGGTAGTTATGCCAAGATGCAAGCCTCTGGAGAAAAGTTGGAATTGAAGATGATCCGGGGTGGCGATACCAGATCTCTGCGTACAGCGTGTAGAAGAAATTGTTGCCCACCGCCTGATCAACTTCCTCAAGAGAAGGCAAACAATCCGACGTCATTAGCTCCCGATACAACGTGCACATCTTATTCTCGTCTCCTTCATTGATACTACGGTGAAGCTCCAACACCACATCCATATCCATGGCCGCCATTGATTACAGATAGATAGATAGATTAGGGTTCCTTCCTTCCTTCCGATAACCACCGGGGGGCCTTCCTTACTTATAAATTGTTTCAGGCCTGGGCCATTGATTGCTGCACACAGATTAGGGTTTTACGTCCATGTTGTTTGGCGCCAAATGCATAATAATATAACTAAAAACATATTAAGTTGGACCGTGCTTTGGGTTATGTTTTAAACACAAACAGGTCGGATTCGGTCGGGTTTGAATGTGTGAAAGTAGGAGTGCAAATGAGCCGAGGGGCTCGCGAGCTGCTGGAGATTGGCTCAAGAAAAAGCTCGAAACGAGCCGAGCCTTATCGAACCCGAGCTGAGCTTGAGCCTAAAACAAAACTCGTTTATTTATCAAGCCTAAGCTTGAGCTTGGCATGTGAAGCTTGCAAGGCTATTCGAGCTTTATTGAGCCTTAGTGTTATTAGTTTTTATTAATAGTTAATAACATTTATCCCTTATTTAAATTTGTTTAGTAAACGAGCCGAGCTCATTTAAACTTGTTTAGAGCCAAGCCCAAACCTAAAAATAAGCTTGTTTGGTAAAAGAGTCCGAGCTTCACTTATCAAGCTCGTGAGCCTAAATGAGTTTATTATTTATATTATATTTATTTAAAATATTAATTAATAGATATTAACGAGCAGAGCTCAAGCTTCGAAAACAAAGCTTGAACCGAGCCGAGCTCGAGCCTGGTCAAGCTCGGGCTCGGCTCGTTTGCACGCCTAGGTGAAAACACGCAAGTATATTTCTGATGCATACGTCCTAAATTATTTTAACTAGAATTAAGCACCCCCGCATTGCGGCGGGGGCCTAAAACTATGCCAAATAACATCAATGCCACACCGCTGGCGTGTTAATGTGAAGAAATAAGACTGAAACATATAACATATAAAAAATAACTATGTCGATTTAGGATCCTTGTGTTGCGACAAACTTATTAAATGGAAAAAATAGACGTAAAAACGTTGAATGACACACGCAAGTTGCGCCGTGTTAACTTGCAAAATAACGTAGAAAAGAATAAGTAAGTCGATATAGGATCCGCCTGTTGCGGCGAACTTGCCAAAAGGGGGAAAATAGACACGTTGCGACATATTAACTCGCAAATTTTAGAACGAAATGTAAATTGCGAAACAGAAAAAGTATGGGGGACCAAAGTTGTAAAAAAAGTTTTGGGTTAAATTACAAAAGATTAGAAGTTTTGAGTTAAAAGTAAACAAATTAAGAGGGTTAAAATACAAAAGATGCAAACCTTTGTGTTAAAAGTGAAAAATCATAATTTCTTTTTGAAAAACACCCCATACTTATGGTACAATAACACAATGCAATAATGTGTTGCTAATTTATATTATGAAAATTAGAAAAAGGAAAGAATATTACTAGTTAATGCAAGCCGATATTAAACTAAAAGTTGACTTGCACCCATTTTGACCTGTTTGTGTTTAAAACATAACCCAAAGCACGGTTCATTCTTTCCATACTACGTGTATTGCCCTTAATATGGAGCAACTAGGCAGTGTTCATTAGGTATCGATTAGGTATGCTTTGGTTTGTTATGGTACCGACACTCATTATAGCAACTGAAACAGAAAACCAAAAAACAAAATCGACGACAATCGTGATATGTATGGGTTAGGTTTCATGGAATCTATTAAACTAGTTTTGTAAATGTCACTTAGTAAATTGTGTTAGGTATGTAACTATTAAATTTGTATTGTATGTAATGGTTTTTTAAGCATACAAATTTGACATTTTTTAAATTGGAAGTATCACATTCTAGTAATTGGATAACCAATTTTATTGAGTCTTTAAAAGTTCTGGTGTAACACTTTAGGCCACCAAAAAAGTTAAACGTGTATAGTGTTACAACATCAATCTTTTCTTCGCTTTATTTTATACATTAGCAAACTCATCCAACTCTCTCAACTTTCATTGACGACTTCTACTTCGTATTAAAAAGTGGAGTCTCGTATTGTCCAAAAGTATTGACCCGAGGGCCCACCGTCTGGCATCAAAGTTAGTCTCACAGGCCCTCTCGCACCTTCTTCGGCAGTTGAAGTTCCTTTAAAAAATGTCGTATCTGTCGCAACAAAACCAGGACTAACTGCATTTGCACACAATGATTGATATTTCTTGGCCAAGATCCTCGTGTACGCGTTAAGAGCCGCTTTGGACACAATATAACCAGAAACATTACTAGACCACCCTTTCTTTTTCAACAGTTCTTCATCTTTAACGTCTTTTAGATACTCCTTCACAACCTCATCCACAACTTCCTCAGTCAATCCATCAACATCACTAAGAATCTTCCTTGCACTTTCATCTTGAACATTCTGTAACAACAAAACATAAACTTAATTTTTTTAGAATATTAAATCAAACAAGAACGCGTATCTCACTTTAGCTTGTAGTCGATCTTACCTCTAGTTGACCCAATTTGGATGAGACGTTGACTACTCTCGGAGAGTTAGATTTAAGAAGAAGCGTTAGCAAAGCTTGAGTGACATGTTTAGCTCCATAATAATTGGTTTCCATGCACTTTTGGGCTCCTTCAAGTGTTTGTGTTACAGTTTTCTTCGCCTGCTTAGCCTTTTCATCTTTTACCTATAAAAAGAAAATGCCAGCAATCATTTCATAAAAAAAAAAAAAAAATGTTTCATCAGACCCTGTTTTATTACTTTTCCACAAAACCTAACACGTATCATCAGCACATCGT
Source organism: Helianthus tuberosus (assembly GCA_030545235.1). NCBI lineage: Eukaryota > Viridiplantae > Streptophyta > Magnoliopsida > Asterales > Asteraceae > Helianthus > Helianthus tuberosus. The sequence continues at coordinate 8,892,954 of CM060381.1, read as the reverse complement.
CTCCTCATGAACCACTGACGATCTACAAGATTTCGGCCACCTTCTATTAAACAAGAAAAAGAAAGAAATTACAAGACATAAATAAAAAGGTACTAAAACAACCAATAAAAAAACAACTCCTAGTCTACGTGCGTAACATTCTCCAGACATTAGAACATGTGTAGTGGTTTAGCCAAATAATGCCCCCACCATGGGGCGCTTTGCGACACGTGGCAGTCCAGTCAGCATGGGGCATTATTGGGGGTTATTGCAAAAGTGCAGTAGTGGGAATAATGCCCAATAACGCCCATGCAATCATTTCACAATTATTATTTTTTTTAATTTAAAACATAAAAATCTACATTAATTTAAAATAAAAATTACACTACTTGAAATAAAAAAAAACAGAAAACAAAAAAAACGAAAAAACATAAAATAAAAAAACCGAGTCAACGTGAATTCCTCCTCCTTCGTTAAGGTGAGTATTTTTACGTCGAGGTTCGTCCTTTTCCTTCTTCTTATGCGACCTTCTGCCGCGTTTCGATTTCTCTGGCACCGGTTCGGGTTGCGTCTCCGGCACGACATCGACATCGGGTTCGGCTTGTTGTTGTGAAGGTTGCGACCCGCCGGCTTGACCAAAGCCGAAGGTGGGAGGCACGAACGGAGTGGCGCCACTCAAGTAAGCCGCGTACGTTAACACGCTCGGGTCCATGTCTTGAAGGTTATACGGGTGTTGCGGTTGGGTTGTGTTCGGGTTCATGGGTCTTGCGGGGACACCAAAGGGGGGTCGGAATGGATGCATGTTTGTATAAAATATAGAAGAAGTAGGAGAGAAAGTGTGAGTTTTTTTATAAAAATAGGAAAAAGTGGGTAGTATATATATAGTGGGTAAATTTTGGAATTTAAAAAAAAATATTAAAGAATGGACCGTTGGCAACGGTCATATCTCTTGCCCCAATGCACATATCAGCGTTTTATATAAAACGCCAAATCAATTTTTTTTTTCAAAAAACACGCCAAACAACGCCCTATGTAAGGGGAGGGGCGTTTTTCAGCGTTTTTTTTTTTTAAATTAAAAAAAACGCCCCACTACGGGGTCTTAGACCCAAAACATTCAGAAACAAAAATTATTTTCGTTTTGATTTCAACATATTCTCAATCACTGCATCAAGCTGCAACGAAAAAAAAGAAAAAAAACCCATTAGTGAGCGGAGTAATGAATAGAGATGCTACCTTAACAATTTGACGCAAAAAGTAATCATCATATAACTTATAACAAAGATTAGCAATTTCTTCCAACAATCATTAGGCTACACGGTGTGGTATAAAGCCCCTAGGGGCTTTATAATGCCACCTCACCGCCACGTCACACAGGGGCTTTAAAGCCCACTCCTTTAACTTGCATTCAATGGTTTAAAGACTCCATCATCATTACCTAATTATTATTTTTTATTTATATATTTAATTTTTTTAATTTATATGCCAATTTTAATAACTAGAAAATTAAAAAAAAACATAATTTCATTAAAATAAACCATTACAAAGTCCTAAAAAATGCAAAGTTAAAAAATAAAGTACTGGAAAATAAAAACTACACATATTTCGCTCGAATTTGTGCCTTACGGGCCTCCAAAATGACTCGGTCCTCCTCTGCTAGATGTGAAAAGTCTTTCGCGAGAAATTCCATGTCTTTCTGGATTTGTTTCTCCGTTTTTTGTTCTTGCTCCTTTTCCATCATCGAGAGAAGCTTGTTGAGTTTATTGTCGAACTCGTCCAACCTTGACAGGCCATCCGATGGCGTTGAAGAAGACGCGTCTTGTGCTCGTGCAGCTGCCTTACTTATATCCCTACCATTTGGTCGTGGCAGCTCTTGCGGTTGTTCAAATTCATCGTTTAGATTAATAGTAGTGCGAGCATCATACTCGGAATATTCGGTAGAGGATATTAATTTGGACCATATTGATTTCAACATATTCTCAATCACTGCATCAAGCTGCAACGAAAAAAAACCATCAGTGAGCGGAGTAACGAATAGAGATGCTACCTTAACAATTTGACGCAAAAAGCAATTATCATATAACTTATAACAAAGATTAGCAAGTTCTTCCAACAATCATTACATGAGAGATGGAAAAACGACACCGTTTTTAGTACACTCTTTTGTCCATTGTGTGGCCTTTTTTTTTACATTATAAACGTTTTAATGTGACAACAAAATAAATATTAATATCAAAGTGTTGGTGTTTATTAGAGTATATACATGTGTAGTTGTATCTATAGTTGTATAGTTGGATAGTTGTTATGTTAGTTGTGAGGTAGTTAAGTAGTTGAGGTAGGTTATAAATAGAAGATGTATCTTTCAGAAAAGGTTAATGAAAACAGTTTCTTACATCACACATTTCTGATCTCACACATGGTATCAGAGCATGTGCTCTTGATCCTGATGACCTAGTTCCGGCAAGTTGTTAGATCTCCGGTGAACTTCCGGCTATCCTCCATTCTTTCTGATCATCTTCTTTTCCGGCGAATCACCATTCTTTCCGACCTTTCTTCTTTTCCGATTTCTTTTCCTCATCTTTTCTGATTTTTTTTTTCTGCTCATATTCTTCATCTTCTCCAACTCAATTTCTAAATCTATTCACATTCTCATGGCAACACCTGCAAATTCATCCATACAATCACCTTTTCCATCATCAATGAGTGATAATTCTACAAATTCAAGCACTAATTCGCCAAAACTTGCAAATCTTTGGCAGAAAACTGAAAAGTTGTTTCAACAACAGATGTTTGCAAATCAAAATGTTGCAAATAGTGGTAGACGATATGATAGTGGTGTTACTTACGGTGATCAAAGGTCGAATTCTAGGTGGCAAAATGATGTTGAACAGATGAACATGGCAGATCAACGAAATTTATTGGAAAAATCTACGGCTCATGTTGCTTATTTTGGGGGAACTAGGGTTTCACATAATGGGGAAGATGGTCAACAGTATGTTCAACGAAATATTGGGTCTACTGGAAATAATATTGAAAATATGCAAGCTACTTTTTCTAGTGGGCCAAGTCCTTTGAATCTAAATAACATGCAAGGATTTATTGGATTTAATCAAAATAATCAAAATGGTGTTTTGGGCTCAGGACCAAGTCAAGTCACTTTGCATCAGCATATTCAATCTAGCACTCCTAATTTTTCATATGGGCCTAACTCTAAACATTCTGGGTTTTTTGATCAGTTTGGACCAGCTTGTTTCTCACAATGGGCTTCAAATATGAATACACCACATTTTGGGCTTATGGCTGGTTTATCTTCTATTTGTGATAAAGTAGATTCGTGGATACCCGATTCTGGAGCGACTGCTCACATGACAGCTGATTCTTCTCTTGTTTTTGGAGCCGTTCCTTATACTGGTTCTGAACGTGTTGTTGTCGGTAATGGTACGTCACTAGCTATTACTCATGTTGGTTATGCCTCCCTTCATTTATCTAGTCGTACTATTTTGCTTAAACATGTTCTAGTAGTTCCTGGCATTGCCAAGAACTTACTTTCTATTACACAGCTTGTTATTGATCACCCTATTACTGTCATATTTTCACATTTTGGGTTGTCTATTCAGACACTCGACGGACAGCTTCTCCACCACACGCGTGGTAGTCCACATCAGTTGTACTCTTTGACAGCTGTTGCTTCAGTTCCTCGAGAGACGTGGCACTCTCGACTGGGACATCCATCTGATGCTGTATTAGCTAGATTTCCATTTTTACACTTTGCGAATAAATCCATACATTCACATTGTACTGCTTGTAGTATCTCGAAATCAACACGATTACCATTTGATTCTATTGTTTCACATTCCATAGTACCTTTACATGTGATTCATTGTGATATTTGGGGTCCATCTCCCATTATGTCTCGTGATGGTTTCAGATACTTTATTACGTTCATTGATGATTTTAGCAGATTTACATGGATTTATCCACTTACACATCGCTCTCAAGCGGTTGATTCGTTTCATCATTTTAAACCGCTTGTTGAGAATCTCTTTTCATGCACCATTAATGTAACATCTGTGCTTGTAATCATTGTGAACAGTACAATTATCAATAAAACAATGTTATTTGATCCCAATGTTTGTTTGGTTGTGTTTTACATTTTTCATGTTTTGACTTTTATCCAATTTCAAACTCTATATCGCTTTCTGGAGAGTTATACGCAAACTGGTGCGAAAACGTAACCAGTTTAATGCGAAAAATACTCCGGAACATCAACATATACTCAACATACCTTAAATAACCTTTACATAACTTAGAAATAAGTTTTGAAGGCTTTGGTATGGCAAAAACAAGTAAATTCGCTTACAGGGACTAAAGTTGACAAACTGCGAAAGTATGCCAATTCGAACTGTAACAGACATTCCGGAACATGACCATAAGTTAAACATATCATAAATATCCTTTACATAGCTTAGAAATAGGCTTTGAGGGGTTCGGTATGCTAAAATAAACTTTTGGGTCATTCAGGGACTAAAAGTGTCAAAAAGTGCACAAGTTTGCATTTTCGCGCATAACTTACGTTCTGAATACATCCGGACATCTAAAAAATTTATGTAAGCACTAAAATATTTTATTCTAGTGTTTGGCTTGAGAAAAATCCATTCGTCACGCAAGTTAGATCATTTCTCGCGCTTATGCGCATACCGTCGAAATTAACCGAACATCGCGATCGTACGGACAAACGAACCGACATCCGGCATATTTTTGAGCATGTTTCATGTTCCCTATACTTTAACATCCTTGTGAAGCTTAAAAATGGGCTTGACGGGTGTTAGAAGTGCCAAAACACGACGATACGCGCACAGGAACCAAAACTGCAAAACTGCAAAACTGCAAAAAAATATATACAAAAAAAAAAAATAAAAAAAAAAATAAACTCGTTTTTAACACCCCTTACACTCTCCCAAAGGTCAAGTGCCACATGTTAATCACTTGTGGTGGCCAAAATTAGTTACCACAACATTTTGACAAGTGTACGCACTAGATTAAATCACGTTATTCAAGAAACGATCTTAACGGTTACCCGAAATCTATAAATACCCAACCCATTTCCACTCATTCCTCACAAGAATTTTGATCTTAGAAGCTCTAAGTTGAAACCATTGTTTCATACCTGAGTTACTTGGATCGAGATTAGCATTCGGGGACCCTTTGTAAGTATTCTTTCGTTCTTTTCCTTATTTTATTGCTTTTCGAGTCAGAAAGTCAAACTTTGTTTGACTTTCAGCGTTGACCAGTAATGGTCAATGCGAAGTTCGTTAGAACTTCGCAACGTGAGTGTAATCACGTTGGTTATAGTCCCTTGGGACTATGCCTACTGATTACCACGTTGTCTAGGGTCGTAAGGGTAAGCGACTTGATCAGTCGCTTATGCTTTCGAACCCGACCCATTTGGTCGATCATTAGGATCCGACCAAACACATTAGGTGACCATAGTAGGTAGGGAATAACCTTCCGAGGTTATACCCTATGGTCACATCGTTTAAGTAGTGGTATGATAGGTAGTTTATATGCCTTAGGTAAATTACCAGAATACCCTTTTCATGTATAATTGGTAATTAAGCATATGTAACCTAAACCTTTGTCACATAACTGATTATGTAACATGTTTAGGCATATAACACTTGTCATAGGGCTAGTTAGGCGGTCCGAACGCGTTTCACGCGAACGACGCGTTAAAGTAGCATAAGCTACCTAAACGGGTCGTAATGGGTCGTAAACAATTATGTTAGGTTTCAATTAGTATGTAGGCTTTGTTGAACCATACTACACGAGTCTCAATACTCGTTTGGTTTACAAACCCTCATACTACCCGATCTTCCGATTTAGGTCCGGTTTATTAACATAGTTACCTATATTAGGTGCCGTTTGATTCCGAGATCTATAGCATTATTTGGTGGTTATCTTTAGCCAACTGAGCAATATCAAGTGAGTACATAGAACCCCTCTTTTACTGTTTTCCAAACTGTTTTGGGGTGGAACACATGTGCCTACTTGTTACTTTCATGCTTTCCTGTTTTCACATCATATACCTGCTATGTTCGTTAGTACACTATAGTACATGATTTCATGACATTTCATGCTAGGTGTGCCCATTGTGTGCATTACTTAGTACATCGTTTTACATGACATTTCATGCTAGGTGTGCCCATTGTGCGCATTACTTAGTACATCGTTTTACATGACATTTCACGCTATGTATGTTCATTTGATTACATACTTAGTGCATTGTTTTCACATGCTTACATTTTGGTATGACATTTGGTTTGTTTACATGGGACAATACATTCATTAACAATGATCACGCCGTTCGTTAGTAGGTAGTGGTACCATAGGAATTGACAACTCCCGTTCCGGACATCCCAGGGAAAGGGGATGAAAGGAATGACCGAATTCGATGATAAAATACAGATAGACATTTAATTTGTTTAAAGGGTTTATCACCACAGTCACAAGGCTTGGATGTATGCATTTTCACAATACCACATAAATGTTCATATTCAGTATTAGCATGCATTTTCCACAAGACATAATATTGATTTAAACCATGTTTTACTTCAATACTTTGTTTTCGTGCATATGGTTTAGTTGAGACATTTCACTTGCCATATATGACATTTTGACATAGACATTTTACACAAAGACATTTGACAAAGACATTTGACATGGATATTTGACATAGACATTTTGACATGATTTACCTTTGACACATAAACATGATTGACATTTGTTTTACACTACATGATTTATATCTTGACATAAACACTTTGACATATTATCCAATACATTTGATAATTGGTTTAGACATAGACATCTTACATTGTTTGGTTTGGTTTGATTAAGTGATTAAGTAACGATGCGTGTGTAATATGATACAAGCATGGTGGATACGCCGCTGGTACTTCCTATATATAAGTGTTTGTATGGTATTACATATCGTAACGTTATTTGAATCATTTCAATATTGAGACATAGAACATTTTATACAAATAGCATACTTTTCACAAGACATTGTTAACAAACATCTTACTTCATACAAACTCATTTTTACATGGTAAACCATTTAACCTTACATTTACTTATACATATCATCTGATCTTATCGTTTTCAAATGATTTACAAGACAAAGCAAATTATAAGGTTCATGACTAAACATTTTTCTTAAACATAAGTCATGAATCCTATTTTCACAAAACCTATGTATCTCACAGGCATTTTTATGCTGACGTACCTATTTTCACATGTGTTTTCAGGAGCTTTTCCATAGGATGTTGATCATGATACTAGGGCGGACCTGTGCCTTAGAGACTTTAAAAGAAGATAGACTATGTTTAATTATGTTATAAACTCCGTATTTCTGTTTAAAACAATGAAACTCTTGTGTTGATAAATAAAAATACAACTTTGTATGCCATGGTTATGAAACAATTAATTCTGTTACAACACTCCCCGACGTTTTCCGCCACGTTTTGTATGATACACGTGGTCGGGGTGTGACAGAAGAGTTGGTATCAGAGCCAATGGTTATAGGGAATTAGGTTATTAGTAATGCTTTGACCTAGACTATAACTTTTCTAGGACCCTAACACGAGTTATCTTGTGTTTAGATCTTAAAACATGCACATCACCTATCCTTAGGTGATTATCAAAACAAGAACCAAATTTTTCCGAAACGATTTTTGAAAAACAATCATTTGTTTTTGGATAATTTATTACAAGGTTTTGAACCCTCTTTTGTAAGGTTTTGAACCCTTTCGGTTTAACTAAAATTCTTGGCCTTGTGCCTTCAAATTTTTAAAATCCCGTCAAGGTTTTGAGTTTTAAATAATGTGAACACGTGCAAACTGGAAGGGTGAATGCCTGTATTCTGGGTTTTCTGTCTAGGCAAGCACTTCGTATACATCTCATCAGACGCGGGACCAGTTGTGCTTACCTGGGAATTCTTGGGATGAGTGTTCACTTATAGGCGAGCATGTCTTCATTATACATTATTTTTGACCCATTTACTTTGATTAGTCACTGTGATTCGTTTGTTTGCTTGGTAATGCAGACGAATGATCACCATCTTTGCTTTTGTTGATTTTGTTTCATCTCATTCTCTTCATCCAAACATCTCACTCGTTTCCTTTCATGTTTTCCTCTTTTAGAATGCCTCCTCGACGCGAGAACCAGATAGCAACTGCTGAATTGGCAGAAATCATTGCGCAGCAGATGGCGGCTCAATTTCCAAATCTCTTTGCTCAATGGAACCAGGCCAACAACAACAACAATGTTCCATGCAAATACAAGGATTTTAACTCGGCTAAACCACTCAAGTTTAGTGGTTCTGAAGGAGCAACTGGGCTTCTTCAGTGGTTTGAGAGCATTGAGAATACTTTTCGCCACGTGCAGTGCCCGGATAATCGCAAGGTCGAGTTTTCTTCGAGCGTGTTTCAGAAGAGGGCTCTTACATGGTGGAATGGGGTAATGAGAGACCGAGGTGCAGAAGTTGCTCTCGCACAGACATGGGCTGAACTTAGAGCCCTTATGATGAGGGAATTCTGTCCTCGCCATGAACAGCGGGCGTTGGAAAAGGAGTTTGATGTTTTGAAGCAAGATAGTGGTGAGCACAGGGCTTATACTGATCGGTTTGAAGAGTTGAGTTTGCTTTGCCCGACAATGGTTACCCCCCTTGACAAGGCTATCGAAAGATACATCGACGGCCTACCTGACTCGGTACAAGACATTCTTACTGGTAGTGAACCTGCCACACTCCGTCAGGCGATCGAGTTATCAGCGACATTGACTGAGTCACAGATTAGAAAGGGAAAGTTACACAGGAAGGGTGACAAGGGCAAGAAACAGTTAGCTGAGAAGGAAGATAGCAAGAAAGGTCAAAACGGGAATGGAAAGGTTTCTGGTTCATCGAAGAGGGCAAAGAAGCGTAAGGCTTCCCAAAACTATGCTGTCACTGCCCAAGCTAACCAGGCAGCTCCCAACCAACCCGCACAGCCTCCAGCGAAGAAACCCTATTCAGGGAATGCACCTTTGTGCAATAGATGCAACAGTCACCACCAGCCACAACTTCCATGCCGTTTCTGTACTAACTGTGGGAAGTCAGGCCATCTTGCCAATTTTTGTCGGTCTGCTCAGAATCCCGCGGTTCAGAACCCGGCTCAACAAGTTGCTCAGCCTCTTGCTCAGCAACAGGGTCAAGCTGCACGTCCACAATACCCACCTGGTGCTTGTTATAACTGTGGGGATCTGACCCACTACAGAAACCGATGCCCAAGGCTAGCAAACCAGAACCAGAATCAGAATCAGGCTCCGGCTCGAGGCCGAGTTTTTAACATGAATGCCCAAGAGGCGCAGGCAGACGATAATGTGGTGAACGGTACGTTCTTTATTAATAATCAGCCTGCATCTGTTCTCTTTGATTCGGGTGCCGACAAGAGTTTTGTGTCTTTGTCTTTTGAGCCGATGCTTCGTGTGTCTAGAACAAAACTAAGTAAATCTTTGACAGTAGAGGTTGCTAGTGGTGAACCCATTATTCTTGATTCTGTTCTTCACAACTGCCAGTTGAACCTTAACGATCATCTTTTTCCAATCGATCTTACGCCTATGCAACTTGGAAGCTTCGACGTTATTGTTGGAATGGATTGGTTATCCAAGCATCGCGCATAGATAGTTTGTTCTGAGAAGATTGTTCGTGTGCCGCTTTCGTCAGGCGAGATCCTGCAGGTTCAAGGTGAGAAGCCTACCGTTGGTCTCAAACTCATGTCTTGTTTTAAAGCTCGGAAATATCTGCGGAAGAACTATGTGGCTTTCTTAGCACATGTTACAGAAGATAAAGGCAAGGGTAAGTCTATTTCAGATATTCCTGTCGTTCGGGATTATTCTGAAGTATTCCCTGAAGATTTACCTGGTCTACCTCCAGCACGCCAAGTCGAGTTCCGTATTGATCTCGTACCTGGTGCCAACCCCATTGCTAGAGCTCCATATCGTCTTGCACCATCTGAGATGCAAGAGTTGTCTAAACAGCTTCAGGAGCTCTCTGACAAAGGTTTTATACATCCTAGTTTTTCACCTTGGGGTGCTCCTGTTCTCTTTGTCAAGAAGAAGGATGGATCCTTTAGGATGTGTATCGATTATCGTGAGCTTAACAAGCTTACCATCAAGAATCGATATCCCCTACCGCGCATAGACGACCTCTTTGATCAGTTACAAGGTGCTTCTTATTTTTCAAAGATTGATCTGCAATCTGGATATCATCAGCTTCGGGTGCATGAAGAAGATATTCCGAAGACAGCGTTCCGTACTCGTTATGGACATTATGAGTTCACAGTCATGCCATTCGGTTTGACTAATGCTCTGGCTGTTTTCATGGACTTAATGAATAGGGTCTGCAAACCTTATTTGGATCAGTTCGTCATTGTTTTTATTGATGACATCTTGATATACTCTAAGACGCGAGCTGATCACGAGCAACATCTTCGTCTTACCCTAGAACTCCTAAAGAAAGAGCAACTTTTCGCCAAATTCTCCAAGTGCGAATTTTGGCTTAAAGAAGTTCAATTTTTGGGGCATGTTATCAACGAACGGGGTATTCATGTAGATCCCTCCAAGATCAGTGCGATTAAGGATTGGGATACACCCTCTACTCCTACTGAAGTTCGTTCTTTTCTTGGTCTAGCGGGTTATTATCGCCGCTTCATAGAAAACTTCTCGAAGATTGCAGTTCCTCTAACTGCTCTAACTCAGAAGAAAATGCCCTTTTATTGGGGATACAAACAAGAGGAAGCTTTTCAACACTTGAAGCAGAAGCTTTGCGATGCGCCTGTTCTATCATTGCCTGAAGGTGATGATGATTTTGTCGTGTATTGTGATGCATCGAAATTGGGTCTTGGTTGTGTTCTGATGCAAAGGAACAAAGTCATAACCTATGCATCGAGGCAGTTGAAGATTCATGAGAAGAACTACACCACTCATGATCTTGAGTTGGGTGCAGTTGTTTTCGCTCTAAAGATCTGGAGACACTATTTGTACGGTACAAAGTGTGTGGTTTTCACTGACCACAAAAGTCTTCAGCATATCTTCAATCAGAAAGAACTCAACATGAGGCAACGACGTTGGGTTGAGCTTTTAAACGACTATGACTGCGAAATTCGCTACCATCCCGGTAAGGCGAATGTCGTAGCTGATGCATTGAGTCGTAAGGAACGTACTAAGCTTCATTGTGTACGTGTTCAATCTGTTATTCAAGCTCGATCTGATATTCAAGCACGCATTTCTCAAGCTCAACAATCTTGTGTTTCACAAGGTTTGATGGATAAGGAATTTCCTTACCACATAACACCTGCTTTGGAACTGAAGGACAATGGATCATATTACTTCATGGACCGTTTGTGGGTCCCAAGCTAGGATGACCTTCGTACCTTGCTTATGGATGAAGCCCATAAGTCTCGTTATTCTATTCATCCGGGCTCAGATAAGATGTATAAGGATCTTCGTATTCAGTATTGGTGGCCGGGTATGAAGAAAGACATTGCCTTATACGTATCAAAATGCCTTACTTGTCTTAAGGTTAAGGCTGAACATCACCGTCCTTCTGGTTTATTGGTACAACCAGAGATCCCAGTTTGGAAATGGGAAAACATTACTATGGATCTTGTTACCAAACTTCCACGCACTAAGAAAGGTCATGATGCCATCTGGGTAGTCGTTGATCGTCTTACAAAGTCAGCACATTTCTTGCCAATCCGTGAGGATTTTCCTGCTGACAGACTTGCTCAAATCTATGTGGATGAAATAGTAGCACGACATGGTGTTCCTTTGAACATCATTTCTGACAGGGATGCTCGTTTCACTTCTCATTTTTGGAGAACCATGCAATCTGCTATGGGGACCCAACTTAATCTGAGCACAGCTTATCATCCACAAACAGATGGTCAATCTGAGAGAACAATCCAGACACTGGAGGATATGCTTAGAGCTTGTGTGATCGATTTTGGTGGTAGTTGGGATTCACATCTTAAATTGATTGAATTCTCCTACAACAACAGTTATCACACTAGCATCAAGATGGCTCCTTTCGAGGCTCTCTATGGTCGAAAATGTCGTTCACCAGTCTGCTGGAATGAGATCGGCGAGGCCCAAATTACTGGACCTGCCCTCATTTTAGAGACAACAGATAAGGTCAAGAAAGTTCGCGATAACCTTCAGGCAGCTCAGAGCCGTCAGAAGATTTACGCGGACCCAAAACGCAAAGCCTTGGAATTTCAAGTCGGTGATCGAGTATTACTTAAGGTCTCACCTTGGAAAGGTGTGATCAGATTTGGAAAGAAAGGAAAACTTGCACCTAGATACGTTGGACCATTCAAGATCGTCGAAAGAATCGGAAAGGTAGCCTACAGACTTGAGTTACCTCCTGAACTTGGAAATGTTCATCCAACTTTTCACGTGTCCAATCTCAAGAGGTGTTCAGCTGATGAGAACCTCTCCATACCGCTTGACGAAATTCGTGTTGGCAAAACACTGAAATTTGTTGAGAAACCAGTGGAAATCATGGAACGTGAAGTCAAGTGGCTTAAACGCAAGCGCATTCCTTTGGTCAAAGTTCGCTGGGAAGCTAAACGTGGACCCGAGTTTACTTGGGAACGCGAAGATCAAATGACGCAAAAAGCAATTATCATATAACTTATAACAAAGATTAGCAAGTTCTTCCAACAATCATTACATGAGAGATGGAAAAACGACACCGTTTTTAGTACACTCTTTTGTCCATTGTGTGGCCTTTTTTTTTACATTATAAACGTTTTAATGTGACAACAAAATAAATATTAATATCAAAGTGTTGGTGTTTATTAGAGTATATACATGTGTAGTTGTATCTATAGTTGTATAGTTGGATAGTTGTTATGTTAGTTGTGAGGTAGTTAAGTAGTTGAGGTAGGTTATAAATAGAAGATGTATCTTTCAGAAAAGGTTAATGAAAACAGTTTCTTACATCACACATTTCTGATCTCACACATGGTATCAGAGCATGTGCTCTTGATCCTGATGACCTAGTTCCGGCAAGTTGTTAGATCTCCGGTGAACTTCCGGCTATCCTCCATTCTTTCTGATCATCTTCTTTTCCGGCGAATCACCATTCTTTCCGACCTTTCTTCTTTTCCGATTTCTTTTCCTCATCTTTTCTGATTTTTTTTTCTGCTCATATTCTTCATCTTCTCCAACTCAATTTCTAGATCTATTCACATTCTCATGGCAACACCTGCAAATTCATCCATACAATCACCTTTTCCATCATCAATGAGTGATAATTCTACAAATTCAAGCACTAATTCGCCAAAACTTGCAAATCTTTGGCAGAAAACTGAAAAGTTGTTTCAACAACAGATGTTTGCAAATCAAAATGTTGCAAATAGTGGTAGACGATATGATAGTGGTGTTACTTACGGTGATCAAAGGTCGAATTCTAGGTGGCAAAATGATGTTGAACAGATGAACATGGCAGATCAACGAAATTTATTGGAAAAATCTACGGCTCATGTTGCTTATTTTGGGGGAACTAGGGTTTCACATAATGGGGAAGATGGTCAACAGTATGTTCAACGAAATATTGGGTCTAGTGGAAATAATATTGAAAATATGCAAGCTACTTTTTCTAGTGGGCCAAGTCCTTTGAATCTAAATAACATGCAAGGATTTATTGGATTTAATCAAAATAATCAAAATGGTGTTTTGGGCTCAGGACCAAGTCAAGTCACTTTGCATCAGCATATTCAATCTAGCACTCCTAATTTTTCATATGGGCCTAACTCTAAACATTCTGGGTTTTTTGATCAGTTTGGACCAGCTTGTTTCTCACAATGGGCTTCAAATATGAATACACCACATTTTGGGCTTATGGCTGATTTATCTTCTATTTGTGATAAAGTAGATTCGTGGATACCCGATTCTGGAGCGACTGCTCACATGACAGCTGATTCTTCTCTTGTTTTTGGAGCCGTTCCTTATACTGGTTCTGAACGTGTTGTTGTCGGTAATGGTACGTCACTAGCTATTACTCATGTTGGTTATGCCTCCCTTCATTTATCTAGTCGTACTATTTTGCTTAAACATGTTCTAGTAGTTCCTGGCATTGCCAAGAACTTACTTTCTATTACACAGCTTGTTATTGATCACCCTATTACTGTCATATTTTCACATTTTGGGTTGTCTATTCAGACACTCGACGGACAGCTTCTCCACCACACGCGTGGTAGTCCACATCAGTTGTACTCTTTGACAGCTGTTGCTTCAGTTCCTTGAGAGACGTGGCACTCTCGACTGGGACATCCATCTGATGCTGTATTAGCTAGATTTCCATTTTTACACTTTGCGAATAAATCCATACATTCACATTGTACTGCTTGTAGTATCTCGAAATCAACACGATTACCATTTGATTCTATTGTTTCACATTCCATAGTACCTTTACATGTGATTCATTGTGATATTTGGGGTCCATCTCCCATTATGTCTCGTGATGGTTTCAGATACTTTATTACGTTCATTGATGATTTTAGCAGATTTACATGGATTTATCCACTTACACATCGCTCTCAAGCGGTTGATTCGTTTCATCATTTTAAACCGCTTGTTGAGAATCTCTTTTCATGCACCATTAATGTAACATCTGTGCTTGTAATCATTGTGAACAGTACAATTATCAATAAAACAATGTTATTTGATCCCAATGTTTGTTTGGTTGTGTTTTACATTTTTCATGTTTTGACTTTTATCCAATTTCAAACTCTATATCGCTTTCTGGAGAGTTATACGCAAACTGGTGCGAAAACGTAACCAGTTTAATGTGAAAAATACTCCGGAACATCAACATATACTCAACATACCTTAAATAACCTTTACATAACTTAGAAATAAGTTTTGAAGGCTTTGGTATGGTAAAAACAAGTAAATTCGCTTACAGGGACTAAAGTTGACAAACTGCGAAAGTATGCCAATTTGAACTGTAACAGACATTCCGGAACATGACCATAAGTTAAACATATCATAAATATCCTTTACATAGCTTAGAAATAGGCTTTGAGGGGTTCGGTATGCTAAAATAAACTTTTGGGTCATTCAGGGACTAAAAGTGTCAAAAAGTGCACAAGTTTGCATTTTCGCGCATAACTTACGTTCTGAATACATCCGGACATCTAAAAAATTTATGTAAGCACTAGAATATTTTATTCTAGTGTTTGGCTTGAGAAAAATCCATTCGTCACGCAATTTAGATCATTTCTCGCGCTTATGCGCATACCGTCGAAATTAAACGAACATCGCGATCGTACGGACAAACGAACCGACATCCGGCATATTTTTGAGCATGTTTCATGTTCCCTATAGTTTAACATCCTTGTGAAGCTTAAAAATGGGCTTGACGGGTGTTAGAAGTGCCAAAACACGACGATACGCGCACAGGAACCAAAACTGCAAAACTGCAAAAAAATATATACAAAAAAAAAAAAATAAAAAAAAAAAAATAATAATAATAAATAAACTCGTTTTTAACACCCCTTACACTCTCCCAAAGGTCAAGTGCCACATGTTAATCACTTGTGGTGGCCAAAATTAGTTACCACAACATTTTGACAAGTGTACGCACCAGATTAAATCACGTTATTCAAGAAACGATCTTAACGGTTACCCGAAATCTATAAATACCCAACCCATTTCCACTCATTCCTCACAAGAATTTTGATCTTAGAAGCTCTAAGTTGAAACCATTGTTTCATACCTGAGTTACTTGGATCGAGATTAGCATTCGGGGACCCTTCGTAAGTATTCTTTCGTTCTTTTCCTTATTTTATTGCTTTTCGAGTCAGAAAGTCAAACTTTGTTTGACTTTCAGCGTTGACCAGTAATGGTCAATGCGAAGTTCGTTAGAACTTCGCAACGTGAGTGTAATCACGTTGGTTATAGTCCCTTGGGACTATGCCTACTGATTACCACGTTGTCTAGGGTCGTAAGGGTAAGCGACTTGATCAGTCGCTTATGCTTTCGAACCCGACCCATTTGGTCGATCATTAGGATCCGACCAAACACATTAGGTGACCATAGTAGGTAGGGAATAACCTTCCGAGGTTATACCCTATGGTCACATCGTTTAAGTAGTGGTATGATAGGTAGTTTATATGCCTTAGGTAAATTACCAGAATACCCTTTTCATGTATAATTGGTAATTAAGCATATGTAACCTAAACCTTTGTCACATAACTGATTATGTAACATGTTTAGGCATATAACACTTGTCATAGGGCTAGTTAGGCGGTCCGAACGCGTTTCACGCGAACGACGCGTTAAAGTAGCATAAGCTACCTAAACGGGTCGTAATGGGTCGTAAACAATTATGTTAGGTTTCAATTAGTATGTAGGCTTTGTTGAACCATACTACACGAGTCTCAATACTCGTTTGGTTTACAAACCCTCATACTACCCGATCTTCCGATTTAGGTCCGGTTTATTAACATAGTTACCTATATTAGGTGCCGTTTGATTCCGAGATCTATAGCATTATTTGGTGGTTATCTTTAGCCAACTGAGCAATATCAAGTGAGTACATAGAACCCCTCTTTTACTGTTTTCCAAACTGTTTTGGGGTGGAACACATGTGCCTACTTGTTACTTTCATGCTTTCCTGTTTTCACATCATATACCTGCTATGTTCGTTAGTACACTATAGTACATGATTTCATGACATTTCATGCTAGGTGTGCCCATTGTGTGCATTACTTAGTACATCGTTTTACATGACATTTCATGCTAGGTGTGCCCATTGTGCGCATTACTTAGTACATCGTTTTACATGACATTTCACGCTATGTATGTTCATTTGATTACATACTTAGTGCATTGTTTTCACATGCTTACATTTTGGTATGACATTTGGTTTGTTTACATGGGACAATACATTCATTAACAATGATCACGCCGTTCGTTAGTAGGTAGTGGTACCATAGGAATTGACAACTCCCGTTCCGGACATCCCAGGGAAAGGGGATGAAAGGAATGACCGAATTCGATGATAAAATACAGATAGACATTTAATTTGTTTAAAGGGTTTATCACCACAGTCACAAGGCTTGGATGTATGCATTTTCACAATACCACATAAATGTTCATATTCAGTATTAGCATGCATTTTCCACAAGACATAATATTGATTTAAACCATGTTTTACTTCAATACTTTGTTTTCGTGCATATGGTTTAGTTGAGACATTTCACTTGCCATATATGACATTTTGACATAGACATTTTACACAAAGACATTTGACAAAGACATTTGACATGGATATTTGACATAGACATTTTGACATGATTTACCTTTGACACATAAACATGATTGACATTTGTTTTACACTACATGATTTATATCTTGACATAAACACTTTGACATATTATCCAATACATTTGATAATTGGTTTAGACATAGACATCTTACATTGTTTGGTTTGGTTTGATTAAGTGATTAAGTAACGATGCGTGTGTAATATGATACAAGCATGGTGGATACGCCGCTGGTACTTCCTATATATAAGTGTTTGTATGGTATTACATATCGTAACGTTATTTGAATCATTTCAATATTGAGACATAGAACATTTTATACAAATAGCATACTTTTCACAAGACATTGTTAACAAACATCTTACTTCATACAAACTCATTTTTACATGGTAAACCATTTAACCTTACATTTACTTATACATATCATCTGATCTTATCGTTTTCAAATGATTTACAAGACAAAGCAAATTATAAGGTTCATGACTAAACATTTTTCTTAAACATAAGTCATGAATCCTATTTTCACAAAACCTATGTATCTCACAGGCATTTTTATGCTGACGTACCTATTTTCACATGTGTTTTCAGGAGCTTTTCCATAGGATGTTGATCATGATACTAGGGCGGACCTGTGCCTTAGAGACTTTAAAAGAAGATAGACTATGTTTAATTATGTTATAAACTCTGTATTTCTGTTTAAAACAATGAAACTCTTGTGTTGATAAATAAAAATACAACTTTGTATGCCATGGTTATGAAACAATTAATTATGTTACAACACTCCCCGACGTTTTCCGCCACGTTTTGTATGATACACGTGGTCGGGGTGTGACAATTAAGCACCTTCAGTGTGATGGTGCTCCCGAGCTTATTCATGGACCGATGGCCCGATATCTTTCTGAATCGGGAATCACTTATCGTATTTCCTGTCCATACACACCCCAACAAAATGGGGTTGCTGAGCGGAAAAACCGCCATCTTTCTGAGGTTGCTCGTGCACTTTTGTTTGATGCCCGTTTACCAAAGAAATTTTGGTATGATGCTTATGCTACTGCAGCATTTCTTATTAACCGGTTATGTGACACCTGAGTAAAACCGGCATCAATCTTGATATGTTACTTCACTTCTCTGTGCTTACTTGTCAAATTTCGGGACGAAATTTCTTTCAAGTTGGGGATGATGTGACAACCCGGATAATTAACGTTAGCATTGCTTGAAATTCCACAACTTTTAGCGTGTGTCTCAATATTTATCTGCTTATGATTACGTGTGTTTAACTGATTAACTATACATGAAATTGTAAACATGGTTGTGTGTCGTTCAACAGATTCAGAGAACCAACTCTTAGCACGTAAATGAGCCTAATTGGATCACATGTAGGCATGGGCTTAGTAAAACCCAAATGGGATTGACATGGGCCATATTGTGTGATATGTATGTTTGGGCCGCAAGTTTGATTGGGCTGAATTTCTCTTAATTCTGGCATGTGTAAAATAAGTCCAAACTGCCACATCTCTTGTGACAGCCCAATGTTAGAAACTTAAGCCCAGTCCGGTCGAGTGAGGCCCAATCACCCCCAAAACCCTTTATTATGCGCATATGAGTATTATCTTGTGTATTATCTTCACAACTAATTTGCAAAACAAAAACCCTACCCTCTTTCATCTCTTACGTACGGCAGTGGACACCCCCCCCCCCCCCCCCTTCATTCTACATCCCTAGGTCAGTATTTATCATTATCTCGATTGGATTCTTTGAGTATGTTTCGTTGGTGTTTAATTGGGTTAATTGATATTGAATGCATGACAATGAATATGAACTAGGATTTTGTTAAGTATCATATCATGTGGCTGATGTAATCGAAATAGTGGAATCATATTTGTGGCTGATGTAAGCTAATAAAGTAAGGGTTTCATATAGAAATTCATGATAATTATCCACTAAAAAGATTGTGTGTAAGTATGAAATAAAGTCAGCTTTAAATTGATGCTCTGTCAATGGTTCGTTGTGCATGTGGGACTATTATGTTAACTGTTTTGTATTAATCTGATCGAACTGAATGTTGATTTTTGGGTATCAAATTATGTGATGTATTAATAAATGATGATGGTATATTGAGTCAACAACTGATGATGATAAAGGAATGGGTAGGATTAATCTGAATGTTAAAATATGTTGATTTATGCCGTAATGAACAAACGACGATCTAGGGTGCATGCGCATTAGAGTTTGTGGATTAATGTTCACAGATCCGATTTGAATAGTTTGATGGGATGTTAACCTAGATTAACGATTTCATGATGATTGTTATATTGAAGAATAGTTATAGATGATGATGATGATTTTGTAAGTTTTAATGATAAATGGTTATTGCAATCTGGTCACACACCGGTGATATTTTATGATAGTTTATAGGAGTGGGCTGCACATGAGTGAATTAAATATTTCCACTTATAATATAGATTATTGTCATGGAACTTGTGGAAACTCAATGGACCAAATACAATAATATAAGTGGTCAGAACATGCACATGTTCCTTTTAAAATCGCATTGGAAATTTTCTAATATATATGATAGTTGTTTAAGGAATCTGTACATAACTACTTTGAGGGGAGGGGGCCGCATATAACTAATTTATAAGTACAGTTCATATATTATGACTTACTAAAGTCAGCACCTGGGCCGAGCCTACAAGTTTGGATGTATGTGTATGTATTAGTTGATTTAATTGGCCATCCCTTCATGAAAATGTTACACCTTTAATAATGCTTGTCGGCTCCACGTAATTATGAAATTATGTGTTTGGATTTGGGGTAATGCATACCCGAGAATAAGTATTATTGGGAACTGTACTGCATGAACTGTGTGTTACTGTATGCGGAACTAGCTAACTTGTGAATAATAAACGCTTGTTGTTTGGACACTAGGGTATTGCAAAATCTTACTCATATACTCATTTATATGACATTATACTTTAGGTCGCGAGTAACGGACCTAACAATTAATTAACGCTAGACATACGTTATCATACCGAGCAACCAAAGGTGGGTTCACTACATTCGAGCATGCGTCCCAGTGGTTGGGGACAGTCAGTGGTCTGGGTAATAACGGGTATATTGGTTAATATTCTCACCTATCATTTTTGTAAGTCCCTTATTATGTTACCTGGAGGGTAACGGGTATTAGTTGGTAGCGCTACTTAGGTTTGGCACCCTCACACCGCTCCTAGATAGGACGGATGTGAACTAATGACTCAGTCGTGGCCCAGTACTAGATAGGAGTACGTGGGAAGGGCAGTCATGTATTTCAGGAGCCGTCTTGTTCGGAATTGAGATATTAACAATATTACTTGCATTTGTCAGTGAACTGTTTTACATACAACTAGTAACAAACGTTTTCTAAAACTGTGAACTCGCCAGCTTTGTCTGATACACTTGTTACATGCTCGCAGGTCGTTAGGTGATTGAAACAGGAGCTTGCTGGCTGGAGAGCGAGAGTGGTCATGGTTATACGGATGGGATTATTTATCAAACATTTATTTCTTATGATTGATCGAAAAGTATTTACATTATGTTACATTAACGCTTCCGCTGAACTTGTGGTATTTGAATAACTTATGATTGGGATTTTATCATTATTAATTGATGGAACTTTATTTTAAACTTATGATTCAATGTAATTAATGGCTCATTGCTAGTGGTCACACGCCTAACAGGGACACTCCCTAGGTGGTATTTTGGGTTGTGACAGGTTACCTACACCGGTTCTTCATTACTCTTCTCCTTTTGAGACATTGCTTGGTTCTCGAGCGGACTATTCTATTCTTCGTACTTTTGGGTGTTTGTGCTATCCGTTTCTTGGTGACACACGAGCGGATAAACTTTCACCCAAGTCTACTCCATGCATTTTTGTTGGCTATGCACCATCTCATCTTGGATATCTTTGTTATGATCCTCATACGTCTCGTACGTATACATCCCGACATGTGCGATTTCATGAGACGATTTTTGATATTCCGGGCAGTTTGCCTACTTCCGCATCTTCCTCTGTTTCTATTCCTTTTGATATTCCTCCTCCTTCATTTCCGTCTTCTATTTCTTCATCATCTCCTCCTGGTGTTTCTTCACCTATTGCTTCTTCTTCTTCTCCTCATCCTCATCCTTCTCCTTCTCCTCCTCCTCCTCCTCCTCCTCCACCACCACCACCTGTTCCGACTCATCCGATGGTTACACGCTCTCGTGATCATACACGGCAGCCACGACTGTTTCCTGATCATGTTCTTCTTCATGTTTCTACTACTCCCACTACTGAGCCTTCGACATTTCGACAGGCTCAGCAGTACTCTGTTTGGTGGGATGCGATGCGTGCTGAGATTGATGCTCTACATGCCAACCAGACTTGGTGTCTGGTTCAGGCTCCCACGGATGCCAACATTGTTGGTTGTAAGTGGGTCTACAAGATTAAGCATAATCCTGATGGATCAGTGAGTCGCTATAAAGCCCGGCTTGTTGCCAAGGGCTTTCATCAGACTGAGGGTATTGACTACACTGAGACTTTTAGTCCTGTGGTCAAGCCAACTACTATTCGTCTTGTTCTTTCAGTCGCCTTTTCTCGAGGATGGTCTATTCGTCAGGTTGATGTCAACAATGCCTTTTTACATGGGGATCTGTCTGAGACTGTGTATATGACACAACCCCCGGGATTTGTTGACACATCTAGACCACATTATGTTTGTCGTCTGCAGAAGGCACTTTATGGCCTGAAGCAGGCTCCCAGAGCTTGGTTTTCCAAGCTATCCACAGCTCTTCTTGCTGATGGTTTCACTCAGTGTATTTCAGATGTATCCCTCTTCGTTTATAGTCAGGATTCCATACTTTGTTATGTCTTGATCTATGTTGATGACATCATTATTACTGGGAGTTCTCCTGATTTTGTTTCTGGATTGATTGGACGCTTAAACTCCCAGTTTGCGCTTAAGGATTTGGGTCAGTTGTCATATTTTCTAGGTGTTCAGGCTACTTTCTATGAAGATGTGTTACATTTATCACAGCAGCGCTACTTGCTTGATTTGTTACAGCGTACTGGTCTTGCTGATTGTCGACCGTTATCTACACCTGTTTCTTCTGGTAGACAACTTTCTCGACATACTGGTGATCCTTTATCTGATCCTACTACGTACCGGAGTACGGTTGGTGCGTTACAGTATCTTGTGCTGACACGACCAGAGATAGCTTATGCGGTTAGTAAGGTGTCACAGTTTCTTCAGACACCTACTGACCAACATTGGGTCACTGTCAAGCGTATTTTGCGGTATCTTAAGGGTACTGTATCTTATGGGTTATGCATACGTCGGTCTACTTGTTTTGATTTACATGCTTATAGTGATGCGGATTGGGCTGGTTGTCCCGATGATCGACGTTCTACCACAGGTTATTGTGTTTTTCTTGGACCCAACCTCATTAGTTGGAGCTCCAAGAAACAGCATACAGTTGCTAGGTCGAGTACTGAGGCTGAGTATCGAGCTCTTGCTCATACAGCTGCAGAGTTACGGTGGATTACGTCTGTATTACATGAGTTGCATATTACGTTGACTTGTCCACCTTCTCTTTGGTGTGACAATATTGGAGCTACATATCTTGCAGTCAACCCAGTGTTTCATCAGCGCACTAAACACCTAGAGATTGATTTGCATTTCATTCGCGATATGGTTTTGGCGGGTACTCTACATGTTCGATATATTTCTACTATTTTGCAGATTGCGGATATTTTGACCAAAGGATTGTCGGGTGTTCGATTTGACAATCTGAGGTCCAAGCTTCACGTGGATGCTTCCCGTTTAGCTTGAGGGGGCGTATTAGAGTATATACATGTGTAGTTGTATCTATAGTTGTATAGTTGGATAGTTGTTATGTTAGTTGTGAGGTAGTTAAGTAGTTGAGGTAGGTTATAAATAGAAGATGTATCTTTCAGAAAAGGTTAATGAAAACAGTTTCTTACATCACACATTTCTGATCTCACACAGTGTTTTTAAAATAAAAATGACCCATTTTCTTTGAAAATAAAAGCCAAATCAACCAAACAGATTCATTTGAGCAAAAGATTTGTACCTGCTCGTAATTTGCAAGTGGCGAGACATAGCTTGGGGCAGAGGGTCCGAAAAAATCGGGAAATGCAATTGCCAAAAACTATTCACCCTCACCTTCAGGGACAAGTTCTTCCTGAACAATACATAAAAAAAACCCTCACAAAACCAGTATTGGCAGCAATTCATTTGAGGGAAAGATTCGTACCATGGTAAAAAGTTCACGCGGGTCACCAGAGCTTGGTTCAAAGGGTGTGGTGAATCTGGGCCATGCATGTGAGAGAAGCTCCACATAAACGGCTTTGACAGCAGCAGCATCAAAGCTTTGCATTGCGAACATTTGTTCACCATACTTTTCCATTAGTTGACAGCAGAGAGGTTCCCCAAGTTGGAGTTGAGCCTCAGGACAAAGTGAGAGGCAGACTGCATACAGAGCATGCATCTTGTCTAGCATTTGCTGCTCTTTCTTTTGAGGCGGCGGCTGCTGCTCCTTAGTGTTGAGAATTTTGTCGAATTCGTGTATGGCCTCTACGTAGCTCCCCAACATAAGATTAGCAAAGCCATAATGATAGATGGTTGTGATGTGAGTGGCCATATGTCTGGTGTAAAATCCTTGCTGAGTTATGTCCATAGGACGCATACAGTCGAGTCCAGTTTGATAATTTCCCAATAAACAATGGACTCTTAACAAAGCAACCTTGCTGAAGTAGCCCAGAGCTATTGACACATATTCAGAATTACAACCACCACCTGCTGCTGCTGCTGCTGCTGATGCTGCCCACAGCTGGTGGCCATCTTTTGTCTCTAGGTCTGGAAGCAGCTCCGTCAAGTCTTCCAAAAAAACTAGAACAGAATACACACTCCAAACCTGCCCAAAATAAAACATTAATATCACCATACACATATACATACTACTACTTACTTACTTGCCTAATAATGCCTGCCTGCCTAACCTTGAAAAAATCTTTTCGTTCCGTAGGGTCCATGACCGTGGCCCGTGACTCAGAGAAGGAGTGAAATTGATTCACAAACTCATCTACCATGTCCCACAACCACTGGTAAGGAAACCGCCTATCCGAAATCCAAGGTATGAGATCCTGAAAACACACACACACACTAACAGCTTATTAACCCGAATTAAGAGCAGAGTTGTTCAGATACCGTTTTGATACCTAAAACTAATTACCAACAAACAAACAAACAGTTGTAATTAATTCTAGACCAAACCAAACCAATCATCTACCTTAATTCAAACCCAACCAAAGTTGCAGCAGCACATATAATGGAATTATTACTATTTCGTATGGAAAGAGAAAAAAGAGATCGAGTGCCTTAAAGAGACAGATGTAGTTATGCCAAGATCCAAGCCTCTGGCGAAAAGTTGGATTTGAAGATGATCCGGGGTGGCGATACCAGATCTCTACGTACAGCGTGTAGAAGATATTGTTGCCCACCGCCTGTTTAACGTCCTCAAGAGAAGGCAAACGATCCGACATCATTAGCGCCCGATACAACGTGCACATCTTATTCTCGTCTCCTTCATTGATACTACGGTGAAGCTCCAACACCACATCCATGGCCGCCATTGATTACAGATAGATAGATTAGGGTTCCTTCCTTCCGATAACACGCCAACCACCGGGGGGCCTTCCTTACTTATAAATTGTTTCATGGGCCATTGATTGCTGCTGCACACAGATTAGGGTTTTACGTAAACTGTTTTGGCGCCAAATGCATAATATTATAAATAAAAACATATTAAGTTGAACCGCGCTTTGGGTTAGGTTTTAAACACAAACAGGTCGGATTCGGTCGGGTTTGAATGTGTGAAAGTAGGAGTGCAAATGAGCCGAGGGGTTTTGGCGCCAAATGCATAATATTATAAATAAAAACATATTAAATTTCCAAAAACTCTTCACCATCACCTTCAGGGACAAGTCCTTTAAGTTCTTCCTGAACAATACATAAAAAAAAACCCCTCACAAAACCAGTATTGCCAGCAATTCATTTGAGGGAAAGATTCGTACCATGCTATGAAGTTCACGCGGGTCACTAGAGCTTGGTTCAAAGGGTGTGGTGAATCTGGGCCATGCATGTGAGAGAAGCTCCTCATAAAGGGCTTTGGCATCAGCATCATCATAGATTTGCATTGAGAATATTTTTTCACCAAAGTTTTCCATTAGTTGACAGCAGAGACGTTCATCAAGTTGGTGTCGAGCCTCAGGACAAAGTGAGAGGCAGACTGCAAGCAGAGCATGCATCTTGTCTAGCATTTGCTGCTCTTTCTGTTGAGGCGGCTGCTGCTGCTGCTTAGTCTTGAGAATTTTGTTGAATTCGCGTATGGCCTCTACGTAGCTCCCCGACATAAGATTAGCAAAGCCATAATGATAGATGGTTGTGATGTGAGTGGCAATATGTCTGGTGTAAATCCTCGCTGAGTTATGTCCATAGGACGCATACAGTCTAGTCCAGTTTGATAATTTCCCAATAAACAATGGACTCTTAACAAAGCAACCTTGCTGAAGTAGCCCAGAGCTATTGACACATATTCAGAATCACGACAACCTGCTGCTGCTGATGCTGCACACAGCTGGAGGCCATCTTTTGTCTCCAGGTCTGGAACCAGCCCCGTCAACGGTTCCAAAAGAAGTAGAACATAATACACACTCCAAAACTGCCCAAAATAAAACATTAATATCACCATACACATATACATACTACTACTTACTTACTTGCCTAATAATGCCTGCCTGCCTGCCTAACCTGGCAAATTCTGTTTAGTTTCGTCGGGTCCGTGGCCCGTAACTCAGAGAAGGAGTGAAATTGATTCACAAACTCATCTACCATGTCCCACAACCACTGGTAAGGAAACCGCCTATCCGAAATCCAAGGTATGAGATCCTGAAAACACACACACACTAACAGCTTATTAACCCGAATTAAGAGCAGAGTTGTTCAGATACCGTTTTGATACCTAAAACTAATTACCAACAAACAAACAGTTGTAATTAATTCTAGACCAAATCAAACCAAACCAAACCAATCATCTATCTTAATTTAACCCAACCAAAGTTGCAGCAGCACATATAATTATTATTATTTCGTATGGAAAGAGAAAAAAGAGATCGAGTGCCTTAAAGAGACGGCAGTAGTTATCCCAAGATCCAATCCTCTGGCGAACAGTTGGATTTGAAGATGATCCGGGGTGGCGATACCAGATCTCTGCGTACAGCGTGTAGAAGAATGAGTGGCCCACCGCCTGACGAACGTCCTCAAGAGAAGGCAAACGATCCGACATCATTAGCGCCCGATACAACGTGCACATCTTATTCTCGTCTCTTTCATTGGTACTACGGTACAGCGCCAACACCACATCCATGGCCGCCATTGATTACAGATAGATAGATTAGGGTTCCTTCCTTCCGATAACACGCCAACCACCGGGGGGCCTTCCTTACTTATAAATTGTTTCATGGGCCATTGATTGCTGCTGCACACAGATTAGGGTTTTACGTAAACTGTTTTGGCGCCAAATGCATAATATTATAAATAAAAACATATTAAGTTGAACCGCGCTTTGGGTTAGGTTTTAAACACAAACAGGTCGGATTCGGTCGGGTTTGAATGTGTGAAACTAGGAGTGCAAATGAGCCGAGGGGCTCGCGAGCTGCTGGAGATTGGTTTGAGAAAAAGCTCGAAACGAGCCGAGGCTTATCGAGCCCGAGCTCAGCTTGAGCCTAAAACAAAGCTTGTTTATTTATCAAGCCTGAGCCCGAGCTTGGCATGTGAAGCTTGCCAGGCTATTCGAGCTTTATTGAGCCTTAGTGTTAGTTTTTATTAATAGTTAGGGTAAATTACTTTTTGAGTCCCTGTGTTTTAGTGGTTTTAACTAGTTGAGTCCAAAAGCAAAAAGTTTAACGGCTTGAGTCCCTATAAGCATTTTCATTAACCATTTAAGTCCTTTTGAGTGCAAATTTTAATAGGGCTGTAAACGAACCGAACGTTCAGCAAACAGTTCGTGAACCTTTCGGCGGAAAGTTCGTTTATGTTCGTTCGATTAGCTTAACGAATAAACACAAACAAAAAATTTCGTTTGGTTAGCTTAGCGAACGAACACGAACACAGGTCTCGTTCGTTCGACTACGTTCGTGAACGTTCGGTAATATATTTGTTTACGTTCATTCGTGTTTGTTTGATTATATCAAAAAATAATAAATAATAAACCTTTTATCTAAACATATTGAAAACTTGAAACCCTATTTTTTCTAAGTAGCTAAAATTTGGACATTCTAAGACATTTTTGGGGATAATTATGTCTAAATTAGTTAAACTTGATTCATCGTTTGGTGGTTTAGTGAACTTCTTGTGTTTTGATTTATTATTTGATGGTTGTATTTAACCACTTATATTCAATGTTTAAGGATAACGATGTTTTTATTTTTTTATTTTCAAGTTAAATGTTCGTTTGCGTTTGTTTGTTTTTATTTATTTATTTGCTTGCGTTCGTTTGTGTTCGACATAAGTGTTCACGAACTGTTCGTGAACAACTGGATTTCCTTAACGAACGAACACGAACATAAACTTATGTTCGGTATGCGTTCGTGAACAGCTCGCGAACATGTTAATTTCCTTAACGAACGAACACGAACATATCCTTGTTCGTGTTCGTTCGGTTCGTTTACAACCCTAAATTTTAACCTTTTGAGTCCAATTTTTTGGACTCAAATCGTTATAAAATAAACAAAATTGGACTCAAAACGTTATAAAATAAATGGCTAGGGACTCAAGGCGTTAATTTTTTTGATTTTGGACTCAAGTGGTTAAAACCACTAAAACACAGGGACTCAAAAAGTAATTTACTCTAATAGTTAATAACATTTATCCCTTATTTAAATTTGTCTAGTAAACGAGCCGAGCTTATTTAAATTTTTTTATGAGCGAGTCCGAACCTAAAAATAAACTTGTTTAGTAAACGAGCCCGAGACCGAGCTTCGCTTATCAAGCTCGTGAGCCTAAACGAGTCTATTATTTATATTATATTTATTTAATATATGAATTAATAGATATTAAACGAGCCGCACTCGAGCTTCAAAAACAAAGCTTGAACCGAGCCGAGCTCGAGCCTGGTCAAGCTCGGGCTCGGCTCGTTTGCACGCCTAGGTGAAAGCACGCAAGTATATTTCTGACGCATACATCCTAAGACCGTGGAGTATTGTGGGGCGGGGGTTTGGGGCATCGGTTGACACGTGAAGTTCGAGCCCCCCCCCCCCCCACTCGCTGGTGAGTGACATGTCCGTGGGGTATGGCGGGGCGTGGCTAGCCCGCGTGGGTTGGCCATGTTTATTAAAATTAAAAAAAAACTAAAATTAAAAAATACGCACAAAATAAAAAAATAAAAAAAAGCCTAAAATTATTATTAAAATTTCCTAAAAATTACAAAATTCTACAAAAAAAAGAATTACAAAATAAAAAAAAGCCTAAAGCGTTAGGTAGATTTCGAAAAGGGCGAGCTTGTCAAACGGCTTTCGCTCCTTGCCCCGGAACTCGATGTTGGCCACCGTCACCCGGTCTTCGTGACTTATATCACCGTCCGGGACGCTGTCGTAGTAGACTTTAAAACGATCGAGCTTCGGTCGTAGCTCGCGCCATTTGTGTTGGCACGCGTTTAAATTGTGCCGGTCGTTTCTCACGTTGTGTCGGTAGCTAGCGAAAACTTCCGGCCAGTAACGGGTCTCACTGGGTTGGCAGCCCTTCATCGCGTCCACGACGCTCGTGACAAGTGCTAGCTCTTCCTTGTGTGTCCAAGAGGCCATCGATCAAGTGTGTGTGGGTAGCGGTTCGGTGTGGGGTGACTTGGGTTGGGGTAGCGATGTGGACAGGCGGTGGGGTTGGGGGTTTTATAGCGAGTTGGCTGAACCGTTTGGCCAAGCCAAACGGTTATATTTTAAATTTTAAACATAGCCTAGCCAAGCAGCCAATAAGAGCCGGCCACGTAGGACCGCTAGGCATGCCCAACGCCCGGGTTGAAACCCCCGCCCAAGGAGCCACGCCCAACCCCCGCCCCATACCCCATAGTCTAAATTATTTTAGTTACAAAAAGAAAAGAATATTACTGGTTAATGCAAGCCGATGTTAAACTAAAAGTTGACTTGCACCCGTTTTGACCTGTTTGTGTTTAAAACATACCCAAAGCACGGTTCATTGTTTCTATACTACGTGTATTGCCCTTAATATGGAGCAACTAGGCAGTGTTCATTAGGTATCGATTTGGTTTGGTTCGTTATGGTACCGACACTCATTATAGCAACTGAAACAAAAAAAAAAACAAAAAACAAAATCGTGATATGTATGGGTTAAGTTTGTGTTTGTCATGGAATCTATACAGGTATAGGGGTGAAGTTTCATAAACTAGTTTTGTAAATGTCAGTAATTTGTGTTAGATCTGTAACTATTAAATTTGTATTGTATTTAATGGTTTTTTAAGCACACAAATTTTACATTTTTTAAATTGGAAGTATCACATTCTAGTAATTGGATAACGAATTTTATTGAGTCTTTAAAAGTACCGGTGTTACACTTTAGGCCACCAAAAAGGTTAAACGTGTATAGTGTTACAACGATCAATCTTTTCTTCGCTTTATTTTATACATTAGCAAACTCATCCAACACTCTCAACTTTCATCGACGACTTCTACTTCGTATTAAAAAGTGGAGTCTCGTACTGTCCAAAAGTATTGACCCGAGGGCCCACCATCTGGCATCAAAGCTAGTCTCACAGGCCCTCTCGCACCTTCTTCGGCAGTTGAATTTCCTTTAAAAATGTCATATCTGTCGCAACAAAACCAGGACTAACTGCATTTGCACACAATGATGGATATTTCTTGGCCAAGATCCTCGTGTACGCGTTAAGAGCCGCTTTGGACACAATATAACCAGAAACATTACTAGACCACCCTTTCTTTTTCAACAGTTATTCATCTTTAACGTCTTTTAGATACTCCTTCACAACCTCATCCACAACTTCCTCAGTCAATCCATCAAAATCACTAAGAATCTTCCTTGCGCTTTCATCTTGAACATTCTGTAACAACAAAACATAACCTTAGAATATTAAATCAAACAAGAACAGTTGTAATTAATTCCAGACCAAACCAAACCAATCATCTATCTTAATTTAAACCCAACCAAAGTTGTAGCAGCACATATAATGGAATTATTATTATTATTTCGTATGGAAAGAGAAAAAAGAGATCGAGTGCCTTAAAGTGACAGGAGTAGTTATGCCAAGATTCAAGCCTCTGGAGAAAAGATGGAATTGAAGATGATCCGGGGTGGCGATACCAGATCTCTGCGTATAGCGTGTAGAAGAAATTGTTGCCCACCGCCTGATCAACTTCCTCAAGAGAAGGCAAACAATCCGACGTTATTAGCTCCCGATACAACGTGCACATCATATTCTCGTCTCCTTCATTGATACTACGGTGAAGCTCCAACACCACATCCATGACCGCCATTGATTACAGACAGACAGACAGACAGACAGACAGACAGACAGACAGACAGACAGACAGACAGACAGACAGACAGATTAGATAGATAGATAGATAGATAGATAGATAGATAGATAGATAGATAGATAGATAGATAGATAGATAGATAGATAGATAGATAGATAGATAGATAGATTAGGGTTCCTTCCTTCCTTCCGATAACCACCGGGGGGCCTTCCTTACTTATAAATTGTTTCAGGCCTGGGCCATTGATTGCTGCTGCACACAGATTAGGGTTTTGCGTCCATGTTGTTTGGCGCCAAATGCATAATAATATAAATAAAAACATATTAAGTTGAACCGCGCTTTGGGTTATGTTTTAAACACAAACAGGTCGGATTCGGTCGGGTTTGAATGTGTGAAAGTAGGAGTGCAAATGCGCTGAGGGGCTCGTGAGCTGCTGGAGATTGGCTCGAGAAAAAGCTCGAAACGAGCCGAGCCTTATCGAGCCCGAGCTCAGCTTGAGCCTAAAACAAAGCTAGTTTATTTATCAAGCATGAGCTCGAGCTTGGCATGTGAAGCTTGGCAGGCTATTCGAGATTTATTGAGCCTTAGTGTTATTAGTTTTTATTAACAGTTAATAACATTTATCCCTTATTTAAATTTGTTTAGTAAACGAGCCAAGCTCATTTAAACTTGTTTACGAGCCAAGCCCAAACCTAAAAATAAGCTTGTTTGGTAAACGAGCCTGAGCTTCACTTATCAAGCTCGTGAGCCTAAATGAGTTTATTATTTATATTATATTTATTTAAAATATTAATTAATAGATATTAACGAGCAGAGCTCAAGCTTCGAAAACAAAGCTTGATCCGAGCCGAGCTCGAGCCTGGTCAAGCTCGGGCTCGGCTCGTTTGCACGCCTAGGTGAACACACGCAAGTATATTTCTGACGCATACGTCCTAAATTATTTTAACTAGAATTAAGCTCCCCCGCATTGCGGCTGGGGCCTAAAACTATGCCAAATAACATCAATGTCACACCGCTGGCGTGTTAATGTGAACAAATAAGACTGAAACATATAACATATAAAAAATAACTATGTCGATTTAGGACCCATGTGTTGCGACAAACTTGTTAAATGGAAAAAATAGACGTAAAAACGTTGAACGACGCACACACGTTACGCCGTGTTAACTTGCAAAATAACGTAGAAAAGAATAAGTCGATATAGGATCCGCCTGTTGCGGCGAACTTGCCAAAGGGGGAAGGTAGACACGTTGCGACATATTAACTCGCAAATTTTAGAACTAAACGTAAAACGAAAAACTTGCGAAAAAGAAAAAGTATGGGGGACCAAAGTTGTAAAAAAAAAGTTTTGGGTTAAATTACAAAAGATGAAAAGTTTTGAGTTAAAAGTAAACAAATTAAAAGGGTTAAAATACAAAAGATGAAAACCTTTGGGTTAAAAGTGAAAAGTCACAATTTCTTTTTGAAAAACACCCCATACTTATGGTACAATAACACAATGCAATAATCTGTTGCTAATTTATATTATGAAAATTAGAAAAAGGAAAGAATATTACTAGTTAATGCAAGCCGATGTTAAACTAAAAGTTGACTTGCACCCATTTTGACCTGTGTGTGTTTAAAACATAACCGAAAGCACGGTTCATTCTTTCCATACTACATGTATTGCCCTTAATATGGAGCAACTAGGTAGTGTTCATTAGGTATCGATTTGGTTGGGTTTGTTATGGTACCGACACTCATTATAGCAACCGAAACAGAAAACCAAAAAACAAAATCGACGACAATCGTGATATGTATGGGTTAGGTTTCATGGAATCTATATAGGTATATGGGTGAAGTATCATAAACTAGTTTTGTAAATGTCACTTAGTAAATTGTGTTAGGTATGTAACTATTAAATTTGTATTGTATGTAATGGTTTTTTAAGCATACAAATTTGACATTTTTTAAATTGGAAGTATCACATTCTAGTAATTGGATAACCAATTTTATTGACTCTTTAAAAGTTCTGGTGTTACACTTTAGGCCATCAAAAAGGTTAAACATGTATAGTGTTACAACATCAATCTTTTCTTCGCTTTATTTTATACATTAGCAAACTCATCCAACTCTCTCAACTTTCATCGACGACTTCTACTTCGTATTAAAAAGTGGAGTCTCGTACTGTCCAAAAGTATTGACCTGAGGGCCCACCGTCTGGCATCAAAGCTAGTCTCACAGGCCCTTTCGCACCTTCTTCGGCAGTTGAGGTTCCTTTAAAAAATGTCATATCTGTCGCAACAAAACCAGGACTAACTGCATTTGCACACAATGATGGATATTTCTTGGCCAAGATCCTCGTGTACGCATTAAGAGCCGCTTTGGACACAATATAACCAGAAACATTACTAGACCACCCTTTCTTTTTCAATAGTTCTTCATATTTAACATCTTTTAGATACTCCTTCACAATCTCATTGTAACATTCCTATTTTTATATAAGAATTATAGGATTGGTTAAATTTATTAACCACTAGTAACTAGTAACCAGTTTATTTTTAATATAAATATTCAACCCAAATAGTTTTAAACACTATTTTATATATAGTTGGTTGAAATATTATTCTAATTAATTGGCCTTTATATGGGTGACCTTTCTAAATAAAATAAAAGTCTATAAAAACTTATATTATTAGACAGGTATATTACGAGTAAGTTGAATGTTAAAAATATAAAGTACCTAGACGGACCCAGGAACAGTTTAATAATTAAATTATAAAAATACATTATAAATGAACCTACTCTGTTTTTAATGAAACTTGGTTCGAAATGTAGACACAAATATTGTCATTCTAATAACATATTCATTATTTTCTAAAACGCTATATTTTAGAAGTTATAAGGGCCAAATAAGTAAAGCAGTTAAATTAATTATAATAATAAAAATATAAATGATCGAATTGAATAAAATAATAAAATAAAATTTTAACATTTCGTTTAAAAAAATTATGTATGCATAAAGCAAACCACATGAAAACTAAAAAGAAATTTGAGAAAGATTATACGTGTCCATCAGGAATTTCATAATACATGCATGGATGACAAATAATTTCATATGTGTCTGCATGTTAGTTTACGTGTCCCATTACCAATTTCGTGGCCCTTATCAAACAACCCAACTATAAATTGAGTAGTGCCTACTTATTTTCTTACACACTATCTCTCTCGAACTCTCTCTCATCCATATTCTTTTTATTTATTTCCCCCCTATAATAATAAAGTCATGCCCGTTTTAAGTGTTTTAACTCCCGATCACCGCTACCCTTTCCGATTGATCTGAGCCCCATAACACACGTCAAGGCCTGGCTCTGCCTGACTAAGTTTGTTAGGGTTCTGTCTCGTGACATAGGGATAAGGTTGAATTAGGGGTACTATACTTAATACAAGTGCATTATATATTTTTAAAATAGCTCAGAAGTTATACCCAAAATTTATACCAGGAGGCTTTCTAGTTGAACCCTAAAGTTACAAAGTGGGTCCCTTCTCTTTTCTCACCATTTTATTCCCTTTTTATGATATAATTATATTTAAAAATACTCCACGATCCGTAAGTAAAAACCCGGACACCTGAAACCCCAATCCATATCAAGAATCAAGAAAATCAGATATTTGGTCTTCTCGCGGGCCGTGTAAAGAATAGACAGAAGATCACGCAGGCCGCGACAGCTTGTAAGTCTCCAGATATGCATGAAGGCCACGTGTCGTCACACGTGTCGCGACCACCGGTGACTCAGCAACCTCCGATCTGATCCACACTTCCACGCGGGCCGCGTAAGGTTTAGCCGAAGGTTCACGCGGGCCGCGAGAGAACCCAATTTCAGCTATAAATAGCTTGGCTCCTGATCAGTTCGATGATGTCGACGAAACTTTCAAACTCTTTATAATTTTGTTCGAATATTACTCTCAAATTAGTGAGGTGCTACTACAATACCGGGTATTAACTCGATCGCTGCTACGATTCAATATCCGATCAATTGAAACTATCCGACCGGATGTTTAAGTGCTATCCTTTGTCATTAGTCGTGATTCCGACAGGATGTTTGAGTACCACCCGAACTCGGGGAATACTCTGTCATTCATTGTGAATCCGATGGATGTTTAAGTGATTGCACTTTGTCATTTGTCGTGAGGGTTTTAATCTCGTGAGTTATCGTAAATGATGTATTAGTTACTTACCTAGTTCGTGTGCACTAGGTTACAAGACTAATCAATAGGCTAAGCTCTGCCCGTATAAATCTGCATGCTTATAATGTGAGTCATTCTATTTTTATCAAATTACTTTCAAAATCATGTTTATTTTCAAGGTTATAATTACAGGGATTAAGTCTTTGTAGTCACCAAATTACAGCCGGTATGTGGGGTTTTGTATACATTACTTGATAACCGTCACCATTGGACAACGGGGTAGCCAAGGGGTGATATGACCATAGTCACAGACACCATTGGACAATGAGGTTACCAATGGATGGTCGAGTGACAAATACCGTGGGTAGTTGGTTGATATATAGAAACATTGTAATCACTCTTAATACTGTAGATTATAACAAATGCGTCGTTTTAAGCAAAATGAATGAACTCACCCGTATTTCCTGCTGACAAAACCTTTTTAAAACGCGTTTCAGGTAATTACAGTAGATTGGAGTAAGAGATGGATACGACACTGAAAGGCTTCAAGAAGTGGCTTATTTTATTAATTAAATCAAATTAAGAAATATTGTTTTATGTAATTGGGTTATCCCTTATTAAAGCTACCTTTGTAAAACATGGGTTTATCCCATCTCTTTAATAAATAAAATCCGGTGTTTTCTAAACTCTGATATTTTTCCTAACTCACGGTCCTGATGAAATTTCCGCTGCGATATTTTTCAAAATAATCACCGGTACCACTTGGCTGTTCGCGGCTCCCGATTCCGTCCAGGGTGGGTCGGGGGTCGTGACAGAAGGTGGTATCAGAGCCACTGATTTAAGCCTATAGGTGTTGTGATAATAATACCTAAGTTTATATAAAAGAGTTAGGAGATTGCTATTAACTGGTAGCACACATGATAGCATTTAGACTTGAACTTAAGAAAAGATGCCTTAATATAAGCTTCAAGATAAATTACTTATATAAGTATAATGTGATGAATATTGGTATGCCATAAGAATGGTGATTAGAACATTGCAAGGTACGATAAATAAGCAATAACACTTAATTGCTATTAATCCTTGCTTATTGATATTACTTGGTCTAGAATAAAATATGTTATGGGAATACAAATTTCCTTGATTCAGGATGAAAGCCTTAAATAAAAGAGGCACTTTTAAAAAAAATACTATTTATGGGAATATACAAATTTTCTCTGACAAGACTGGGTATGGTGTAGCAGACTCTCCAGCTTGTCCGGATATAATGGGGTTACCTCTCCGGCGAGAACCGGATAAAACGGGGTATATAATATGTCAAACAAGTGACAAGATTTCCCTAAATAGTATCATGATCTGATATCTGACTTGTTTTTGGAAATAAGAATCTGTCAAATACATGGACCTTATGAAGGGTATGTACATTACAGCATGTGAAATATATGATTATATAGATATGTATATCTATAAGGAATTCCAAAAGTCAATTAAGAATAAAGCACAAGCATATGTGTCAATAATAATTCTAGATTTCTTTATCAGGAATCTCTTGCATATATCTATAATTCCGATATCAAACATTATTTCGTTTGATCATCTGCCTCGTAACTCGTGCGACAATATAAACAATGGAAACCCTTTAAGTTGGTACGCCATCAAAAGTATAAGAATTTCCAAATGCGTTACCATAAACTATTAACGAAAGTAAGAAGCATGTAAAGTTGTGTTAGTGCACAAGAAAACACATGAAACTTAAATTATACGTCCACAGACGTCGAAATATATCACACACGACTTTCAAGGCAAGACCTTTGGAAAATATAAATTGGGCATGATGACACCAATGCTAATTCCGTCAGTAGAAGAACTACTAATAAAAAAGAAGCACTTTGCCACGCGATCCTACAAACGACATGAATCTCGCTGAGGTACGTGGTAACAAGATTTCACAACCATCGGTGCACAGTCTAATCAGAGTCATAATTATTATCACTGCAAAAGGAGTCACATACCTTTGCAAATTCCCTATTTCATTTTATTCGACATTCCCTGATAATGTCACTTAACAACGGTCATCACACGAAATTCCAGATAAAGTTCTTATATTTCTTTTTCTGACTTCTGCATATAATGAGTTGACTTTCGTGTTTCTACTTCCTCTAATGGTCATCATACCATGAGGATTTCTTTCATAGTAGCGAATATTGATCTATTTCATTTCTTGGTAAATCCACACGTTACACACGCACTCTTTGTTGCGCATGTGGTTCGTTTGATGTATGAAGACCACTGGAGGGCTTCATTCCAATTTGTTGTTTTATCAAAACTCAAATATCATTCCGCTTTTTGCACTGTGAACCGCATTATTGCAAAACGATGACTCTTTGATATCGAGTCAATGAATTTCTTAAAAAAACATAAATTTAATTTATTATATATGGAAACTTACATAAGTAATTTACAATATAGTATTACTATATTTAAAAAATTCTTGTTAAACCATTGAGGTGAAGAATTTATATTTTTATATACATATATATAAAAATTATGTTTGAGGTATACTCTCATTTAAGTTTATGTTTAGTTATTTATTATTGATAATTAATATTAGTTTTATTATTAGTAATAATATATTAATAGTAATAGTGTTAGTATTATTTTTAAGTACTAGGGTTATTGTCAGGGGCGGGTATTGGATAGCCTAGCCTTAGTTAGGCATGGACTGATCACCCATGCTTAAACAAGGCAGCACTAACCAATATCCAACCATGATAATGACTAGTTAATGTATATAAATTAAGTCATCATACTTATTTAGTAAAATT
Organism: Helianthus tuberosus; assembly: GCA_030545235.1. NCBI lineage: Eukaryota > Viridiplantae > Streptophyta > Magnoliopsida > Asterales > Asteraceae > Helianthus > Helianthus tuberosus. Next base: position 8,855,014 of record CM060381.1, on the reverse strand, counting down.
TAATTATATGTAAAAATATTTTATATATATATAAAAATATATATACTTTGTACTGTAAGGAGAAGACATATTTTCATAAAACAATACAAGAATTAGAGGGACGAATAAAATTATCTAAATAACTGTCTAGGTATTCATGGACAAGACATTTTATACTTATAAGTAATTGTTCATCTTGTTTAAATATTCCACAAATATTAAATACTTATAGAAGTATTATGTATCAAGATCAACAAAAGAGTTATGCAGATCAGAGATGTAAACCCCTAGAGTTTTCATTAAAAGCTTTCAGTTGATTACACGGTGAATTTGTTCGATCACCATAATTATTGAACTATTTCAATCATTACGACACCTTGCGATATCAGTATAAACTTATAGCTTGGACTAATCACAATCATTGGAATCTTTCAAAACCACATCTGTCTTTCAACTCATCAATTAAAAAAAAAATCGTCTTAATGCAATTATGTATTAAGACAATAATACTCTAACTTTATTGTCTTTTCGTGTATCCTTGCAATTCACTCATCTCAGCACATTAATTTTCTCATATCATAATTCAATATTTGACAAATCATTTTTATGCTTTTATTTCATTTTGAACCTGTCAATTCTAAGTCTTCCTCAGTTGCCAATCAAAGTAAGCTTTCTTTTGATAAAGAATTTTATTTATTCTAAAAGTCCTTCACATTCATTTTAAATATCTATTGATCATATATCTTTTGGCTTGAACCTAGTCACCTTGGAAATTATATCATTTCATCTCATTCGTTTGTCATCGATTTCTTGAACTAATTCAGTTGAACCATTGAATCCTACTTATTGTACAACTCGTATTCACAAAATTTGATATTTTAATTCTGTGCCATCTACCTTAATATTGTTTTTATTGACTAAAATATGACATAAATCTAAAAGAAATATCGTAACCCAAATCTCGAGGACGAGATTTAAAACAAGGTGGGGAGGACGTAACATTCCTATTTTTATATAAGAATTATAGGATTGGTTGAATTTATTAACCACTAGTAACTAGTAACCAGTTTATTTTTAATATAAATATTCAACCCAAATAGTTTTAAACACTATTTTATATATAGTTGGTTGAAATATTATTCTAATTAATTGGCCTGTATATGGATGACCTTTCTAAATAAAATAAAAGTCTATAAAAACTTTTATTATTAGACAGGTATATTACGGGTAAGTTGAATGTTAAAAATATAAAGTACCTAGACGGACACAGGAACCGTTTAATAATTAAATTATAAAAATACATTATAAATGAACCTACTCTGTTTTTAATGAAACTTGGTTCGAAATGTAGACACAAATATTGTCATTCTAATAACATATTCATTATTTTCTAAAACGCTATATTTTAGAAGTTATACGGGCCAAATAAGTAAAGCAGTTGAATTAATTATAATAATAATAATAATATAAATGATCGAATTGAATAAAATAATAAAATAAAATTTTAACATTTCGTTTAAAAAAAATTATGTATGCATAAAGCAAACCACATGAAAACTAAAAAGAAATTTGAGAAAGATTATACGTGTCCATCAGGAATTTCATAATACATGCATGGATGACAAATAATTTCATATATATGTGTCTGCATGTTAGCTTACGTGTCCCATTTCCAATTTCGTGGCCCTTATCAAACAACCCAACTATAAATTGAGTAGTGCCTACTTATTTTCTTACACACTATCTCTCTCGAACTCTCTCTCATCCATATTCTTTTTATTTATTTTCCCCCCTATAATAATAAAGCCATGCCCGTTTTAAGTGTTTTAACTCCCGATCACCGCTACCCTTTCCGATTGATCTGAGCCCCATAACACATGTCAAGGCTCTGCCTGACTAAGTTTGTTGGGGTTCTGTCTCGTGACATAGGGATAAGGTTGAATTAGGGGTACTATACTTAACACAAGTGCATTATATATTTTTAAAATAGCTCAGAAGTTATACCCAAAATTTATACCACGAGGCTTTCTAGTTGAACCCTAAAGTTACAAAGTGGGTCCCTTCTCTTTTCTCACTATTTTATTCCCTTTTTATGATATAATTATATTTAAAAATACTCCAAAACGATCCGTAAGTAAAAACCCGGACACCTGAAACCCCAATACATATCAAGAATCAAGAAAATCAGATATTTGGTCTTCTCGCGGGCTGCGTAAAGAATAGACAGAAGATCACGCGGGCCGCGACAGCTTGTAAGTCTCCGAATATGCTTGAAGGCCACGTGTCGTCACACGTGTCGCGACCACCGGTGACTCAGCAACCTCCGATCTGATCCACACTTCCACGCGGGCCGCGTAAGGTTTAGCCGAAGGTTCACGCGGGCCGCGAGAGAACCCAATTTCAGCTATAAATAGCTTGGCTCCTGAGCAGTTCGATGATGTCGACGAAACTTTCAAACTCTTTATAATTCTGTTCGAATATTACTCTCAAATTAGTGAGGTGCTACTACAATACCGGGTATTAACTCGATCGCTGCTACGATTCAATATCCGATCAATTGAAACTATCCGACCGGATGTTTAAGTGCTATCCTTTGTCATTAGTCGTGATTCCGACAGAATGTTTGAGTACCACCCGAACTCGGGGAATACTCTGTCATTCATTGTGAATCCGATGGATGTTTAAGTGATTGCACTTTGTCATTTGTCGTGAGGGTTTTAATCTCGTGAGTTATCGTAAATGTTGTATTAGTTACTTACCTAGTTCGTGTGCACTAGGTTACAAGACTAATCAATAGGCTAAGCTCTGCCCGTATAAATCTGCATGCTTATAATGTGAGTCATTCTATTTTTATCAAATTACTTTCAAAATCATGTTTATTTTCAAGGTTATAATTACAGGGATTAAGTCTTTGTAGTCACCAAATTACAGCCGGTATGTGGGGTTTTGTATACATTACTTGATAACCGTCACCATTGGACAACGGGGTAGCCAAGGGGTGATATGACCATAGTCACAGACACCATTGGACAATGAGGTTACCAATGGATGGTCGAGTGACAAATACCGTGGGTAGTTGGTTGATATATAGAAACATTGTAATCACTCTTAATACTGTAGATTATAACAAATGCGTCGTTTTAAGCAAAATGAATGAACTCACCACTATTTCCTGCTGACAAAACCTTTTTAAAACGCGTTTCAGGTAATTACAGTAGATTGGAGTAAGAGATGGATACGGCACTGAAAGGCTTCAAGAAGTGGCTTATTTTATTAATTAAATCAAATTAAGAAATACTGTTTTATGTAATTGGGTTATCCCTTATTAAAGCTACCTTTGTAAAACATGGGTTTATCCCATCTCTTTAATAAATAAAATCTGGTGTTTTCTAAACTCTGATATTTTTCCTAACTCACGGTCCTGATGAAATTTCCGTTGCAATATTTTTCAAAATAATCACCGGTACCACTTGGCTGTTCGCGGCTCCCGATTCCGTCGAGGGTGGGTCGGGGGTCGTGACACTCATCCACAACTTCCTCGGTCAATCCATCAACATCACTAAGAATCTTCCTTGCGCTTTCATCTTGAACCTTCTGTAACAACAAAACATAACCTTAAATTTTTTAGAATATTAAATCAAACAAGAACGCGTACATACGATCTCACTTTAGCTTGTAGTCGATCTTACCTCTAGTTGACCCAATTTGGATGAGACGTTGACTACTCTCGGAGAGTTAGATATAAGAAGAAGTGTTAGCAAAGCTTGAGTGACATGTTTAGCTCCATAATAATTGGTTTCCATGCACTTTTGGGCTCCTTCAAATGTTTGTGTTACAGTTTTCTTCGCCTGTTTAGCCTTTTAATCTTTTACCTATCAAAAGAAAATGCCAGCAATCATTTCACAGAATAAAAAAAAAACATGCTTGTCTAAAAATGGGTTAACTTGAAACTTTGTAAGAAAGAACATCATGCTTCATTCTACCTTAAAAGAACATGTAGGTCTATACTCCAAAACGACTCCTCGTCGACTGTAGTACTAACGACTCCAGCATTATTCACCTGTTCCATTACTTCCATTACTTCCATTATTCCATATAACGTATAAGTAGTATAACTATGCATTTGCACAATTCGGTCTAGACTGGGCAGAGCAGTAGCCCAAACCGAATGTAAGCTTGTGGTTCGGTCTTGGGTCTAATATTTTGAGAAAATTCAGTTTTCGGACAGAAAATGGATTTGTTCGAAGTAATATAAATTTTGAAAGTTTAGGATCGTCAACTGCTAGCATTCATCAAAATAGCAAACTTGAAAGTTCATATTTTGACAACTGTAAATTTTGACGCTATTTTCAGTTTTATACTTTTGCAATTAAAAACATATATTTTTAATTAGACTCGAATCAGGCTAGTTCAGATTGACTCAATTTAAGTTCCTTTATGCTAATGACTATCTACATGAAAGATTCTTAAACCCTAAGAGTGCTTGCAGCCCACAAATGTAATAGCCCAACACAGTTTTCATCCCATGAATGTAATAGCCCAACACAGTTTTCATCCCACAAATGTAATAGCCCAACACAGTTTTTTAATGGGTCTACATATTTACACACCTTTATGCCTATTTCCACACCTTGTTAGACGCCTCGTATAGGGCTATACGAGGCGTATAGGGTTGCTTTTCTGACCAGCTTCTGCACCAAGTACAACGTCACATCAGTCACATCAGACGGGGAGTCTAAGCCTATACGAGGGACCGATACGAGGGTGCTAAGACGCCTCGTATAGGCCTATACGAGGTGTCTTAGAGACTGATTTGACTACATGACTGACATGTGACTTAAAGCTATACGGGGTGTCTAGAGCTATACGAGGCGTCTATATCTCACATAAAGTGCAACATACAGTTCATTCTTGGTCCACCCCGAGCATTCAACACTTCTTTCATTTTGTTTCTTCTTGTATTTCTTCGAAAGAATTGTTGTTTGCATTTGTGTTCTTATCATCCCGAAGTGTTGAAATGTCATCATACTTGGACGGCAACTATGTATTCGGGTACTATTCTAGCGACAACTGGGTGCCCGAAAGCGTTCCGGTAACAGTTATTAGCTTAAAGAGTAAAATACACGGATAGTCCCTGTGGTTTGGTGAAATTTCACCTTTAGTCCCCAACTTTTCAAAATTACACTCTTAGTCCCTGTGGTTTGACAAGTTGTTACTCGGATAGTCCCCAAAGCGGATGGATGTTAGTTTTTCTGGTTAAGTGGGTGTGAAATGACAAGGACTATCCGAGTAACAACTTGTCAAACCACAGGGACTATCCGAGTAACAACTTGAAACCACAGGGACTATCCGAGTAACCTTCATTCGCTTTAGGGACTATCCGAGTAACAACTTGTCAAACCACAAGGACTAAGAGTGTAATTCTGAAAAGTTGGGGACTAAAGGTGAAATTTCACCAAACCACAGGGACTATCCGTGCATTTTACTCTAGCTTAAATGTTTTAATTAGTTGTTGTTTTAGTTTATTATTTACTAATGATGATACGGCTGTTTATTTTGGAGGAGTCTGGCGTTCCCGATTCTAATGAGCAAGAGGAGGTTGTGTCTAGTATACAAGGAAAACAAAACAGACCGTTTCTAGATTTGAACAAGCATCCCCCTGTTGATGAAACAGCCCCTATAGATGACTCATACCATGCTGGTCAACCAAGTTATCCGACACAACAAGGGTATCCGAATTATAGATACGGGTGTGAATATTCTTACGGAGGAGACGGTGGATACGGTGGATACGGAGGAGACGGTGGATACGGTGGTCATCAGCAATTCATTTCCCCGGGCACTCCTTACATTCATCAAAACAATCCGGACGTTGGAGGATATGGTGGATATGATGGTTATGGTTATCCGGACAGTCCGTACTTAAAAAAGAAGGTATCAATTACTATTTTTTTATTATTATTATTTTATTATTATTATTATTATTAATATTATTGTCGATGTTACAGGTTTTCAACTCTTTAGATGAACTAAAGAAACGGATACAAGAAATAGCAAACGCGGATGGTTTCGTTGTTGTCACCCGTCGATCAAAGAAAATCGGGGGAAGAACCGGGAGGGTATGGCTTGAATGTGATCGTGGTGGTGAGCACCAGACTACAACAACACTTAGAAAAGCTGGAAGCAAAAAAACCGGTTGCCCGTTTTACCTGCTGGCTGTGCGAAACCACCCGTATGAAACCTGGGAGATAAAAGACGGAACAATTGAACATAGCCACGAACTTTGTGAGGACCTGTCGGCCCACGCGTTTGTGCGAAGGTTTACTCCAAGCGAAATGAAACTGATCGAGCAGCTGACAGCTCAAAACATGGAGCCGCGCAAAATATTTCAAACGATAAGGAAGCAGGACCCCGACAGGTTTCATGTTCAAAAAGACGTTCAAAACGTTGTGGCGAAGATTAGAGCCGAACAAAGAGAAGGATTGACTCCCATGCAGTCACTAGAAAGCATGCTGATAAACAACGACTTTATTTACGAGACACGGGAGGAACCCGGAACAGAGATCGTAACAGAGATCTTCTTTCTTCATCGGTACTCGAGAGACATGTGGCGTGCATTCCCCCAGGTCATGCTGATCGATGCGACGTACAAGACAAACATATACAATATGCCATTTATCCAGATTGTTGGTGTGACGCCTACCAACAAATCGTTTATTATCACGCATGCCGTTGTTAGTAAAGAACGGGGTGATAACTTTGTGTGGGTGCTTGAGAGGGTCAAGTCAATGTTGGATGAATGTATGGAGCCACGTGTGATTTTAACGGATAGAGACCTAGCCCTTATGGGCGCGTGTGCTAAAGTATTTCCAGACGCCTCCAGGCTTCTGTGCAGGTGGCACATACAACAGAATGTTATGAAGCACTGCAAGGGTGCCTTCACAGACGAAGACTGGGAGAAATTTTTGTCATTCTGGGGGACATTGATTGAGTCTCCATCCATACCCATCTACGAGTACCACTTGCGCAACATGCGAAAGTGACTTGTGGAGTGCAAACGTTCTAGTAAGTTTTTCTAATAACATACGACTCACCTATGCAAATTTTATTAAATTATTTTTACTTTTTAGGAGTCTTCAAGTAGTACGATAACTGGCTAAAAGACTATAAGGAGATGTTCGTCTTTGCGTGGACTGATAAGAGGCGCAACTTTGTTAATCGTACCACAAACAGAGTTGAGAGCCAACACGCCAACTTAAAGAGATACGTCCTAGATAGGAGCTCGCTGGACCGTGTAGTTAGTTGTGTCTGGGATATAGTTGAGACACAGTTCGGTGAAATAAGGAAGACTTTTCGAGAAAGCATCGAAAAAAGAATGAACCACCACAAACACCCGATGTTTCAACACCTACTTGGAAAAGCATCCCATACAACCCTTGACTTGTTGCGTGGAGAGGCAATTAGGAAGCTAGATATCTTGGAGCGCTTTCATTCATCATGTGGTTGCCAAATGTGGCACAGCTGTGGGTTACCCTGTGCTTGTAGGATAGAAAAGTACATGCGTGAAGGTAATAATTGTTAAACGTACAACACTTGTGTGATATATTTCCGTTAATCATGTTACTTAAACAATGTTGTTTTTAACCGTGCAGAGCGTCCGATTCAACTCGAAGACATAGACGTCTTCTGGCGGAAACTTAACTTCCAAAGTTGTAAATTGATAGACGATGACGTGGACGTGGTCGAAGAGCTAAATATTGTTAGACAACAATTAGAGTCGCACCCCCCAACTCAGCAAAAAAGCCTGATGTCAAAGATTAAAGCGGTGTTGACTCCAAAGAAATCTACCAAGAAACCACCGGTTGTCCAACAAAATACTCGTGGCCGACCAACAACAAAGCAGTTACAACAAAGGTTGGACGAGGCCTCTCGTATAGATGAAGAATTGAGGAGAAGCTCATTCGGTTATGCAAACACGTGCATTGAATGTTCCTGACAAAGTAAGTACGATAAACCTCGCCACAGCTTATACGTTCCGTCACAGGCCTCTCAACAGTCGGTTATAAGGTCCCAAAAACCCAAAGCGAGCCTAAGCCGTTCAAAGAGTTCTAAGAAGAAAGAGACACGAGATGCTCACGGTTTTCCTTTAATCATTGGGGACGAGTACGTGGGAATCATCAAACAGTTTAAGTATGCCATTTCGCCAGTGTTCCATCCGTACGTCTCGTGCATACGAGATGTGATGCCGGACGGTCATTGTGGGTTTCGGTCTGTGGTTGTGGGCTTAGGTATGGATCAGAGTTCATGGGGGCTCATTCGAAGGGACCTTGTCCAAGAAATGGATCAGAACGAATCGATCTGGTTCCCAATATTTGAAGCATGGGATGAAGGTTATTTTTACACGCATCGTCAGGGCCTAATTTGGGATTCAGTGTCCGGTTGTGGGGAGGATCACTGGATGGACTTCCCCTTAGCAGGACTTCTTATTGCACAAACGTACGGTATCGGGGTGCACCTGTTAACGACAACCATGGGTGCGAGTTCCACTTTCTTCCCGATACTAAGTCCTCCGGCTAATCAACAACCATTATTCATAACGCTTACACATGTTAACGAGAACCACTTCATACATGTTAAGCTGGAAGGGGATTATCCAATGCCACCAGCACACGGGCTATGGTTGACCCACCGAAGACCCCATACGGAACAATGGGAAGATATGTACTTGCCACGTCTAGAATGGTATACATCGATAATGAATCCTCCGCCAAGATCAAACCCCAGTCTTAATTACATCGACAGTGATACGGAAGAATGATTTTTGTAATTAATAGTATTTTTTGTAATTAATAGTATTTTTTTGTATTAATTCCTATAATTTTCTACAATTTCTATAATTTTTTTAATAATTTCTATCATTTTTCTATAATTAGAATTGATTAAAACAGGTTAATAACATTTTTATAAAAATTTATATAATTTTTTATAATTAGAATTGATTAAAACAGTTTAATAACATTTTTATAAAAAAAATTACAAATATACGCCTCGTATAGAGCTAGACGTGTCGTATATGATTGGTCAAAAGACCATTTTGCCCCTGATATGCACCCAATCTAGGCTTAAATCAGGGGCTAAAAGGTCATTTTACAAACACCAGACGCCTCGTATAGATCTAGATTGGTCGTCTGTTAGAGCGGGTTTTTGAAAATTTGAATATCAAAATTTAAATGTATTAAAAAATGACGCCTCGTATAGACCTGTACGGGTAGTCTATAGGGGCGGCAACATTTCTTTTTTTTTAAATTTGAATTTTGAAAATATTTTATTTTAATTACTAATATACCCCTGAAAGTCCCAAGTATAGGCCTTAAACAGGGGCATAAAGGTAATTTAAACAAAGAGACGACGCATATAGGTCTATACGACCAATACATGTTGGACGGCAACTGTTTCACTTTTTCTTTTTTAATTATTAAAAAAATGTTTATTAAATTACCATTTTACCCCTGTAAAGCCCTCCGTATAGGCCTTAGTCAGGGGTAAAATGGTAATTAACCATTCCAGAAATATCTTTCAGGGTTGGTTAATTACCATTTTGCCTGTGATTAAAGCCTATACTGGGGCCTTTACAGGGGCAAAATGGTCATTTAACAAAAAGGCCAGACGGGTCGTCTAGCTTTATACGAGGCGTCTATGCCTCGTATAAGGGGGGGGGGGGGAAGACCTAGACGACCCACATTATCACCCAAAACATAAAACACACACATATACGGTGCACAGAGGTTTATACGCCCCGGATACGTATTTGGACCGTATTTTCGAATATTTGAGGCATCCCTGGTACGTATTTCTTCCCGTAGTTTAGTATTTTAGCCTCGTTTTTGCCTTTAGACCGTAGGTTTGCCCGTAGTTTAGGTTTTGTTGGGTTTGAGGTTTTTGGGATGAGGTTGAAGATGAAGATGGTAGAACAGGACGCCCCGTATACCTCTATACGAGGCTTATACGAGGCACTGTATTTTTTTTAATTATTATTATTATTGTTATTATTATTATTATTATTATTTATTATTTATTATTTATTATTATTATTATTGTTATTATTTATTATTATTATTATTATTATTATTATTATTATTGTTATTGTTATTGTTATTATTATTATTATTGTTATTATTATTTGTTATTATTGTTATTATTATTATTTAATATTATTATTATTATTTATTATTATTATTGTTATTGTTATTATTATTATTATTATTTATTATTATTTATTATTATTATTATTATTTATTATTATTATTGTTAATATTATTATTATTATTTATTAATTATTATTATTATTAATATTTATTATTATTATTAATATTATGTATTATCATTATTATTATTGTTATTATTATTATTTATTTATTATTGTTTTTATACGTATACGGTATTTATTTGCAGATTGATTATGGAGGACGATCCGATTCAGGGCGATGACATTCAGTTAGAGCTTGATGGGGCACCGCCGGGGGGTCAGCCGGTTCAGCAGGGTCCACGACGGAGACGACTACCGCCTCTGGATACGCTGCAGGGTCACCCGTATCTAGAGTTTCCCGACGGCACCGATGCCGCCCGTCATTGCCAGAAGCTTAGGAGGATGCACATTGGATCGCATGCAGCGATCGACTGGGATGCGATAGATACGATTTCTGAGACGGCTAGAGTGCGTCGGTTTATACCTGTCGATTCGCCGTGGCATCGTCTTTTTGATTTGGCGCACACGCCGAGCTACAGGGAGCTGCTGGTCGAGTTCCTTTCGTCATTCACATTTCACCCTCCTGGGGTCCCAGTGCCGCTTCCGCACCCATATGCTCCCCCTCCGCCTGAGGTTTCTTTCAGGCTCGCTGGCGTTTTGCGTTCGATGACGCTAGCAGAATTTGCGGTGCATCGTGGTTTATACATGCAGGGGGAGATCGAGACTGAGGTTTACATAGCGGGGCTAGTGGTGGTTGACAAACCCACTGTTTTAGGGTTTTGGCAGGTGATTGCGGGGGAAAATCATTGGGAGCACGACAAGTCGAAGTGGAGGGTGTCGTTTATTAGGGACCCACTGTACAGGTACGTACGTTTATTACGGCAATTATTGTGATTATGTGCATTGTTTATTAATCTCTGTTTCTGTATTTCGCTAACACCATCTGCAGGTATATGCACCATATGCTCGCTACTTCTATTGCAGTGCGCGGCTACAGCCGTGAGTGGTGTACGTCCACAGATTTTTTTTTCTTTTATTGTTTGTTGTACAGGAGGCCGTGCGCACTAGCACACGGTCTAGCCTAGTACTACGCCTCCGCCCATCACCGGCAGGAGCGCAGATTTTTGTATGGCGGGGCGTACGTGACCATCATTACCCGTTCATTGGGCCTCGTACTGCACCAGGACCCACATCTACAGACGCCGCCAGTCATGCCGACGCGGATGAGTTTTCAGTCGCTGTGGGGGATGAAGCTGCTCAAGAGGTTCCCCGTTGGCCCGCGGTTTAAAAACCGCGACGGGGGCATATGGAGAGAGGATCCCCTACCAGAGCAGTTCGAGCTCGTCTATCCTCCGCCAGATCCTGCTGATGCAGTGCCCGTGGAGGACCCTCCGAAGGATGTAGACGGTGCAGCGGTGCCACAACCACCGCCACCTCCCGGGGCGCCTCAGTTTCCACGTCACATTATTCCAGGTCATGCCCCAGGAGTTGCGCTACATCCGGATGTACGAGCCGAGCTTGACAGGCTCAATGATTTGGTAGGTTGGCTGGTACGGGCCGAGCAAGATAGACGAGAGAGGGAGGGATTACCCCCGATACCGCTTCCACCAGCTCGAGCACCACATCAGCAGTAGCCAGATCCAGATTCAGATTCGGATTTGGATGCATAGACCTGTTGTTGTTTTTATTTTTATTATGGATATACAAACTTATCTTATATATTTTTGTTATGGGTGTACAAAGTTATCTTATATATGTCATATTTATGTTTGTTTTTGTTATAAACCAGACATTTTAGGCCCAACCCATTACTTATGGGCTTTAGGGTTTCCAGCTATGTTGATCTATATATTGTAATGTTAAATAGAATGAAATGGTGAATTCAGTTTATCTCTATTTTCTCTTTGGTTTATATCACGTTTTCAGCACTTTGACTCTCCACTGGGATTTCTGGCAATCTTCAACAAGACCGATTCAACAAGAATTTATTGTTCATTGCATCCTGGTACACACCGTCATATTCTTCTTATTTTTATTACAGTATACATATATGTATCAGGGTTCTTTTTAGACGAAGAATTCTTTTTCTGCACTTTAGAACCAAAATATAGGGTTTTTCCTTATCACCATAACCAACTGTTGTAACAGACAAGACCGAACGATACAACGAATCAATCAAATCCAACCGCTCAACCGAATACAACACCAAAGTACCAATTCCAATGCTTAACAAACTTTCTGCCTTATCCTCATCCTCCCTTTGGCATAATCATAAATGTAATCAATAGGCGAGAGTTTTAATCTATTTGTGTTATGTATTCCTATTCCATACTGTTGCACAACACTGTTATTATTATTATGATATCCAATCAATCCGGTGGCCACTTCCGCCCCAAAGCAACCGAACAAAACACATTAAACAACCCATAATACATAAAATTTCTGACTTGAAAACTTTCCTCCGGCGATTGTCCTCAACCGCCAACCATTTCTGTGGTGGTTCTTCAAGCGAAGTGTCAAACATTTTAATCACTACCACATCGGAGAGAGCCTGAGCAGCATCAGCAGTGCTACCGGAAAGATAATCGGTCAACACTTTTCCGGCGGTCAAACCGAGCCGGAAAATCTTGTCGCCTTCTTCACTGGTTTGATCATGGTGAGAATGACCAACATGCCACCGCTTCGAGATCTGAACATTAGGGTTTTCATAGTAACCGAATGATGATCGATCATCAAATAACTGAGGAATTAAATGGAGTATCATCGAAGGTTTCAAGATTGTTTTGCATATTCACCTGCAAACCCCACTATAGAAAAGATAACTGTTGGGTCACTTGGGTGATTTAACATGTACCATATGAAAAAAAGGGTTAACACGTGGAAATAAAAGAGGGTTGGGTAGAGCATGATGAATTGAGAGGTCATATATTTTTCTAATCCTCCTCTGACACACATTATTAAAGCTGTGTGGTAGGTCTACAACAATGTCGTATTGATTGAAGAGTAAATTTAAAAGCTTTGAACACATTTTCTTTATATTTACACTTAATTCAATGCGAACATAATAGTTGTGGTGTATTATCATATTAATAAATTTCATTAAAAATCATTAAAGAAATAAAGCAATACGAGATGGTAATCAAACTTCACCTCAAGATAAAGCGAAAGCTATGATATTCCTCTGTCATCATCTTCACGAAGATCTAAAGCGGGAATATCTAATTGTTGAGGACCCCCTTGAATTATGGACAAACATCAAAGAATGTTTTGACCACCAGAAGTTGGTCTTAGTGTCTTACTCCCCAAAGCCCGCTATAAATGGATTCATTTACGACTACAGGATTTTAAGATTGTCAGTGAGTATAATTTTGCCTTGTTCCGCATTACCTCTGAGTTAAAATTATGTGGTGAGAAAATTACTGATGAAGACATGCTTGAAAAAAACTTTCTCAACGTTCCATGCTTCAAATATGCTCCTGTCGCAGCAATACAGGGAACGTCAATTTACCAAATATTCTGAATTGATATCATGTCTTCTGGTCGCGGAGCAAAACAACAAGCTCCTACTACAAAACCATCAATCGTGACCCGCCGGTGCAAGCCCATTCCCTGAAGCGAATGTGGCCAATTATCAAAGCGGACGAGGTAGAGGTAGAGGCCGCGACCCCAGCAGAGGTCGTGGTCATGGTCGAGGACAGGGATATACATGGCATCGAGAGTCCCAGAACACTAAAAAATAATAAAATATATATATATATATATATAGCGGTGGTGAATCGAGTCGACATAATACGGGGCGACCTTCGAAAGGGAAAAGTAGCGGGAACCAAAGCAACATTTGTTATAAATGTGGTATGTTAAATCATTGGTCCCGCACATGTCACACCCCTAAACACCTCATTGAGGCATATCAACGCATTTGTTATAAACTCTTGCAATGTTTCATTTTACTTCTTTGAATTAACTTTTGTTTATTTTTATTTCCTGAAGAAATATGTATACTAGCTCCAGTAGAGCTATTGTTGGTGATGAATGTCTGGTAGATAGCGGTAGTACTAACACTATTCTCAAAGATATGAAATTTTTCTCTGAGTTGTCTCCGGCAGAGACACCGATTAGTACTATATCTGGTGTCAGTAACCTTATAGAAGGCTCCGGCAGTGCACACATAACATTATCTTCGGGTACCCAATTAACTATTGATAATGCATTATATTCTAGTAAATCCAGAAGAAATTTACTCAGCTTTAAAGATATTCAAAAAAACGGTTACCACCTAAAAACAATATCTGAAAATAATATTGAATATCTTCAAATTACTTCAAACAAAAATGGCAAAGAAACAATTGTTGAACAAAATTAGAAGCCTTGTCCTCTGGGTTATATTGTACTAATATCTATCCTATCGAATCATACATGGTGAGTAACCAAAAGCTGTTAGATAAAGATACATTCAATATATGGCATGACCGTCTAGGTCACCCTGGTAGCATAATGATGAGACGAATAATCAAAAGTGCAAACGGGCACCCTCTCAAAAACTTAAAAGTTTTGCTACCACAAGACTTATCATGTGCAGCATGCTCTCTGGGCAAACTTATAACTCGGCCCTCACAAACTAAATTGATACATGAACCCCCATCATTTTTAGAAAGAATCCAAGGGGATATTTGTGGGCCTATTCATCCTCTGTGTGGACCATTCCGCTATTTCTTGGTCTTAATAGACGCATCCTCAAGGTGGTCACATGTGAGTCTTTTAGCTACTCAAAATGTAGCATTTGCCCGACTTTTAGCTCAAATCATACAATTGAGAGCCAATTTCCCCGATAATCAAATTAGAAACATCCGGATGGATAATGCGGGAGAGTTCACATCTCAAGCGTTTAATGACTATTGTATGTCAATCGGGATCAATGTCGAACATTCAGTACCTCATGTTCACACACAAAACGGTTTAGCTGAATCTTTGATTAAACGATTACAAATAATCACTAGACCACTTTTAATGAGATGTAAACTATCATCTTCTGCATGGGGCCATGCTATTTTGCATGTCGCTGCACTGATTAGATTGAGACCAACTGCTGATCATGAATATTCCCTATTGCAACTGGTCTCCGGACGAGAACCAAGTTTGTCCCACCTTAGAATTTTTGGTTGTGCGGTATATGTACCAATACCGCCACCACAACGCACTACAATGGGACCCCAAAGAAGACTGGGTATCTATATTGGTTTTAACTCCCAGTCCATAATTAAATATTTAGAACCAATGACGGGAGACATGTTTACAGCACGGTATGCTGACTGTCATTTTGATGAAACAATGTTCCCAGTCTTAGGGGGAGATAAAGACAAAGAAAGACTGGTAACACAAGAAATAACGTGGAATGCATCATCGCTATCAAATATCGACCCCCGAAGTGGTCAATGTGAATATGAAGTCCAAAAGATCATACATTTGCAAAGAATAGCGAATGAATTACCAGATGCATTCACATACATGAATAGAGTGACAAAGTCACATGTACCAGCATCAAATGCACCTGCTTGAATTGAAGTAATCCCAGAAGCGATTACTATACAACGAAAGCATGGGAGACCAATCGGTTCCAAAGACAAAAACCCACGGAAACGAAAAGAGCAAAGTAACGCAGTTGGTGAAAACTCACAAAAGATTATAAGTGAAACCCCGGAAGAGACGACTATGAACCCAGAGGAAAATGAAGTTTCAGAAGAAACATCGGTACTGAACGAAAATGAGATCTCTATTAATTATGTACAAGATAGTACAATGTGGAACCGGAATAAAACACGTGTTGATGATATATTCGCATATGCTATAGCAACGGATGTAATCAATGAAAATGATTACGTACCAAAAACTTTAAAAGAGTGCATGCACAGAAATGATTGGCCAAGATGGCAAGAAGCCATAAATTCCAAACTAAATTCGCTCGAAAAGCGACATGTTTTCGGACCTGTAGTCCGAACGCCCATAGACGTCAAACCAGTAGGTTATAAATGGGTGTTTGCAATAAAGAGAATTGAAAAGAATGAGATTGTACGATATAAGGCTTGACTTGTAGCACAAGGGTTTTCCCAAATCCCAGGAGTTGATTATGAGGAAACGTATTCCCCTGTAGTGGATGCGATAACCCTTAGGTTCCTAATCAGCCTCACAATCTCTGAAGGACTTCATATGAGACTAATGGATGTTGTCACCGTATACTTATACAGGACACTTGAAAATGACATCTACATGAAAATCCCTAAAGGATTAAAATTGCCTGAAGCACTAAAATTGTAACATCCCGAAAATGCAAATTTCTTAAATTGCAATTAGTTTGCAAATAAATTAGTAAGATAAACTAACTAGGATTAACACTAGCCTAGTTAGTTATAGACATATGAGTAGTTAGGGGTTAAAATAAAATAAAAACAAAAGGCAAGGGACCAAATGTGTTTAAATTGAAACTAATAATTGATAAAACAAGAAAAATAAAAACTCAAACACACTTTGGTGTGTTGAGGTCGAACCAGGCAGCAGGGGGGGGGGGCGACCAGGCTCCATCAAAACCCTAACATCTTCAAAACAACCAAATTGAAGGTCCAAATCTGATCAAAAACAAAAATCGAGCATAGATTAGTGATCCTCATCACAAGAGGATTACAAGGTATGTAAAATTTGATGAAAATTCTCATGAAATTGGGAAAATCTGATATTTGTGGTTGCATGTCTGTTTTATGATGGATTAGGAACAATATAGAGTCTAGGGACAAACCCTAGACAAAAACAAGTTGAAATCATGTGAAATTTTAGTGAAACCTATGAACACCATTGTAGGTGATTAGTGGGTTATGTATAATTTGATGAACACTAGGAAATTGGGTGTTGTTCTAGTGTAATTTGACAATTGTGAAGTGACTTCAGAAATTTAGAAGTTAACAATTATGTAAAATGGGTTGATTGATGTGAAATTCGGGCTAAGTGATAAGCTAGAGACTTGCTATATAATCATGTAAAAATCTGCCCTTAAAGTGTTTGTGAAAATGCCTCAAAGAAGGCTTAAAACTGAAATTCAAAGTTTAACGCATAATTATGATGTTTCGGCGTATTATGCGATATATGGTTTAAAGAGAGTTCTAAACATGTCATAAATGAACTCTATAGGAAAGGACGCATGAGCGTCAAGCGGACAAGCGAGTGGCGAATCACGTTTGAAGGGCCTACTTTGAAGGTATGTAACTTGACCGTTACTTAAGTGAAATTTTGTTAAATTACGTATAGTCGTATTGTAGAATAGAAGTTGTGTAAATTTTAAAAGCGATGATGTTCGCTAAATTGAATAATGGATCAAGGATGGATAAGATCTCGTTGGTAGTCATCATATTGGAAGATTCCGTAGATGAGCCAAACGGGTCGAATAATCAATTAAAGCATGGATATTGCTTCGTAATATGTTTTATTAGTCTTTTGTTATCGTTGACAAATGACATATTAGAAATACGAGGATTTAACATGTTGGTTTATAGGAATGAAATCCGAGAACTTGGCTCAAGTAAACAAACAAATCAAACAAAACATAACATTCCAGAGTCTACCGTAAATTACGGTATATACCGTAATTTACGGTAGAGACCAAAAAGTTAAGGTGGATTCCTCCTGTGTTACGGTGGAACCAAAGTTTCCCAGGAGCTACCGTAACTTACAGTAACTACCGTAAGTTACGGTAGAGCTTTGATAATTATGATAAATTTTGCATTTCCTCGTTAAATCGAATCCGTTTTAAACTAGTTTCGATTATGTATTATTTCTAAGTACTCTAATACGAATGTTTAATGTAAACATTTCAGTTTTTAGGTATTCAAGGATTACGGATGACGGTCAAGCAAGCTTTTGAAGAACCGAACACAAACTTTTGAAGCTCCCGCGTCGATTAATTCTGTTTAGACAATGTTATGATGTAATCAGTTTGCTAAACAACTTTGAATGTTTAAATTAGTCAGTAGTTGACTAATGTTTGTTACCTTAGAACTTTGGTTTTTTTTTTTTGGAACTTAATTTCTAACCTAAACATCTTTTATATAAACTCTTGTGAATTATTATTATTAATTTCAAGTAGTAATTAGGACGGGTGTTACAAGTTGGTATCAGAGCTTAAGGTTGTCAACAAGTGTTCGGTTCAAGCTTGATCGGTCGTCCGGTAAGAATTAACTTATTATTTTAACAGATTATATTTATGTAAGAAATGAGAAAGGAATTGATGTACATGGGAAGAGTGTGTTAACACACTCAAACCCGGAAAGTGCACCAAATGTGAACGGTTAAAGCAAGTTGGGAACTTGGCTAAACCGAAACAAATGAAGCAATGTTATAAATGAAATGTTTAACGTTTAAATGTAAACATTTCAGTTTCAAGATGTCTCATGGAAACGATGATAATCCGGTGCAAACAAGCACCGAACAAATGAAAGAGATAATTGCCAAAGAAGTAGGGAAGGCAATTGAAGGTAGTCTATCCGGGTTTATAGACAAAATTCAAAGCACGGTGTTGTCGCTTGTCGAAGAGCGAGTTAAAAGGTTGGAAGATAGTGTCAACCTTATGAAAGATAAAACGGGAGAACGTAAAGGGTGCTCATATAAAGAATTTATGGCATGCAAACCGCCAATCTATAACGGGGAAGTTGACCCGATAATCTGCGAAAGATGGATAAGTGACGTCGAAGGAGTGTTTGAATGAACCCACTGTGACGTAGGTGACTTTGTTGCTTACGGAACGGGTCAATTGAGGGGTCAAGCCAAAGATTGGTGGGACAATAAAAAGAAGGAAATAGGAGCCGAAGCGGCAAGGGTCATGACTTGGGATGAGTTTAAGGTGCCGTTCCTTAAACACCATAGTCCCAAAGCAGTTATCAACAGGATCAAAGAGGAATTTATCCAGTTAAGACAAAAAGGAAAATCAATTGATAAAATCACGGGTATCTTCATGGATAAGCTGAGATTCTGTGACGAGTTGGTCACCACGGAAGAGTAGAAGATATACTACTATTACAACATGCTGAGTACTGAATACCGGGAGTTTATGACTCCCTCAAAATATGAAACTCTCACAGAAATCATCAACACCGCCCAGGAGCGGGAAATCGAGTTAAAGAAACAAGTTGAAAGGGGTGAGAGAAGGGCACAGGATGTGAATCCAAGCCCTACAAAGAAAGCTAGAACTGCTGAACCAGGGAAGAAAGTGGAGGCTAAAGGCGGGTCGCCAAGTTGCAAAGTATGTGGAAAGGGGCACAAAGGCGAGTGCCGCTTCAAAGACAAACCATGTCCGGTATGTGGGAAGACGGGGCACACTGCATCGTTATGTCCCGGAAAGGTTTCCGTTTGTTACAAATGTTATCAACCCGGCCACAAAAAGTCTGAATGCCCCGAGTTGGTTGGAAAGAGAGACACAAAAGAGTCTCCAACGGAAGCTCCTAAGGCAAAGGCTAGATCCTTCCAACTTACTGCGGCTGAAGCAAAGACAGAACCCGATGTGGTCTCAGGTATATTCACAATTAACTCAATTCCAGCACGTGTACTGTTTGATACGGGTGCGAATAAATCCTTCATTTCGCTTGGATTTATTCGACATCCTTCATTTGTATTGACGAAATTATCTGTGCCCTTAGAAGTTGAAATAGGGGACAACAAAAGTTTTATAGTTTGTGATGTTTGTCGAGGCTGCAAATTAAGCATTGACGATGAAGAATACTTGATAAACCTAATCCCAATGTTAATGGGGGAATTTCAAGTAGTCGTTGGGATGGATTGGCTATCTCAACACCACGCGAAGGTCGTGTGTTTTCGTAAGGAGATAAAGCTAACATCTCCAAGTGGGAAACACGTCACTATCTATGGCGAAAAAGGAGGTAACCCCATAATATGCTCGATGTTGAAAGCACACAAGCTTATGAAGCAAGGATGTAAGGCGTTTATGATATACGCGAATGAGCCCGAGAAAGAATCATTGAAGATTGGAGATGTACCAGTAGTACGGGACTACGAAGATGTGTTCCCGGAAGATCTACCGGGAATACCGCCTGAACGGGAAGTAGAGTTCGGGATCGAATTGATTCCAGGCGCAAAACCCGTAGCTAGAGCACCGTACCGACTCACACCGTCAGAATTACAAGAGTTGATGTCCCAGATTCAAGACCTGCTTGACAAAGGATTCATAAGGCCGAGTGTGTCTCCTTGGGGAGCACCGGTATTGTTCGTGAAAAAGAAAGATGGAAGCATGCGCATGTGTATCGATTACCGGGAGTTAAAGAAACTCACGGTAAAGAACCGATACCCACTTCCAAGGATAGATGATTTATTCGACCAATTACAAGGTGCAAACTGGTTTTCAAAAATTGACCTTAGATCGGGGTATCACCAACTAAAGGTCAAGGAGGAAGAAGTGCCGAAGACGGCTTTCCGCACGCGATACGGACATTACGAATTCCTCGTGATGTCATTTGGGCTAACAAATACACCTGCGGCTTTCATGGACTTCATGAACCGGGTTTGCAAGCCAATGTTGGATAAGTCAGTCATCGTTTTTATCGATGATATTTTGGTGTATTCAAAAAGTGAAGCTGAACATGCACACCACTTACAGGAGGTGTTAGAGACACTTAGACGAGAGAGGTTGTATGCGAAATTCTCTAAGTGTGCCTTTTGGCTACGAGAAGTGCAATTTCTCGGCCACATCATAAGTGCCGAAGGAGTATTGGTAGATCCGTCAAAGATCGAGGCTGTGTCGAAATGGAATCCCCCGAAGAACCCTTCGGAAATTAGAAGCTTTTTGGGGCTTGCGGGATACTATAGGAGATTCATCCAAGATTTCTCCAAGATTGCGTCACCGCTAACAAAGCTGACCCGGAAGGAAGAAAAGTTCATTTGGGGTGTCGATCAAGAAAAAGCGTTTCAAACGCTAAAAGAGAAATTAACTCAAGCTCCGGTACTAACTTTTCCGGACGGGGTAGAAGACTTGGTGGTTTATTCGGATGCTTCACTATCGGGGCTCGGATGCGTTTTGATGCAACGGGGAAAAGTTATAGCTTATGCCTCAAGGCAATTAAAGATACACGAGAAGAATTATCCCACGCACGATCTTGAGTTGGCTGCGGTGGTATTTGCATTAAAAATATGGAGGCACTATTTATATGGTGTAAAGTGCACCATATTCACCGATCACAAAAGCTTAAAATACTTCTTCGATTAGAAGGATTTAAATATGCGACAAAGGCGATGGTTAGAAATGGTGAAAGATTTCTACTGTGAAATACACTATCACCCCGGAAGGGCAAACGTGGTGGCAGATGCCCTAAGCAGAAAGGCAGATTATGTCCCGATACGAGTACGATCATTACAACTCATTGTGACCTCAAGCTTACTCGAACGAATCCGAGAAGCACAAGATGAAGCAGTAAAGACGAAAAACTGGAGAAAGGAAAGGATTGTTGGCCAAGTTAAAGATCTCGAAGTAGGCAACCACGGTTTGAAAACACGTTTCAACAGAATTTGGGTGCCTAACACATGTAGAGTTAAAAAGCTTCTACTCGATGAAGCTCATAAGTCCCGTTATTCCATCCATCCGGGAGCGACCAAAATGTATAACGACTTAAAGCAAAACTATTGGTGGCCCGGAATGAAAAGAGATGTGGTGAAGTACGTGGAAAATGCTTGACATGTTTACAAGTCAACGCGGAGCACCAAAAACCATACGGTAAACTTCAACCGTTGGAAATTCCGGTTTGGAAATGGGAACATCTTACGATGGACCTATTAACCAAACTACCAAAGACAAACCACGGTTTCGATGTCATATGGGTAGTGGTGGATAGACTGACGAAAAGTGCTCACTTCATTCCGATTCGTGAGACTTATACGTCAGAAAAGATGTCAGAAGTTTACACTAATGAGATAATAGCACGTCATGGAGTACCGGTATCCATCGTGTCTGATAGGGATACCCGGTTCACTTCAAATTTCTGGCGAGATTTCCAAGAGCAAATGGGAACCAAATTGTTTATTAGCACTGTGTACCATCCTCAAACAGATGGACAGAGTGAAAGAACAATACAAACATTGGAGGACATGCTACGGGCGTGTATAATCGACTTTGGAGGAAGTTGGGATGTTCACCTACCATTGGTCGAGTTTTCGTATAACAACAGCTACCATGCTAGTATTAAGATGGCACCGTACGAAATGCTCTATGGTAGGAAATGCCGAACCCTGGTATGTTGGGGTGAAGTGGGCCCACGTGAACTTGCCCACCAAGATATAGTACGAGCCACTAATGAAAAGATTGATGTGGTCCGGGCACACTTGAAGGCGGCTCAAGATAGACAAAAGGCGTATGTTGACAAAAGGAAGAGGCCAATCGAATTCCAGGTTGGTGACAAAGTCATGCTCAAAGTATCTCCATGGAAGGGTGTTATCAGGTTTAGGAAAAGAGGAAAATTAAGCCCGAGGTTTATCGGGCCGTTTGCGATTATAGAACGGGTAGGAAAGGTAGCTTACCGCCTTGAACTACCGGAGGAACTAAGCGGAATTCATAGCACATTTCATGTGTCACATCTTCGGAAGTGTCTAGCGGATGAGACAACTTATATTCACTACAATGATATCGAAGTGTATGATCGCTTGAATTATATCATAAGACCCATAGAAGTTTTAGATCGAAAGACTAAGCACTTGCGAAATAAACAAATCGATCAAGTCAAGATCAAGTGGGAGTATAGGAAAGGCTCGGACACTACGTGGGAGTCCGAGGAGGAGATGCGACGTCTCTACCCTACTTTATTTGGTACGTACTTTGGTTTCGGGGATGAAACCCTTTTTAAGGGGGATGGACTTGTAACATCCCGAAAATGCAAATTTCTTAAATTGCAATTAGTTTGCAAATAAATTAGTAAGATAAACTAACTAGGATTAACACTAGCCTAGTTAGTTAAAGACATATGAGTAGTTAGGGGTTAAAATAAAATAAAAACAAAAGGCAAGGGACCAAATGTGTTTAAATTGAAACTAATAATTGATAAAACAAGAAAAATAAAAACTCAAAAACACTTTGGTGTGTTGAGGTCGAACCAGGCAGCAGGGGGGCGACCAGGCTCCATCAAAACCCTAACATCTACAAAACAACCAAATTGAAGGTCCAAATCTGATCAAAAACAAAAATCAAGCATAGATTACTGATCCTCATCACAAGTGGATTACAAGGTATGTAAAATTTGATGAAAATTCTCATGAAATTGGGAAAATCTGATATTTGTGGTTGCATGTCTGTTTTATGATGGATTAGGAACAATATAGAGTCTAGGGACAAACCCTAGACAAATACAAGTTGAAATCATGTGAAATTTTAGTGAAACCTATGAACACCATTGTAGGTGATTAGTGGGTTATGTATAATTTGATGAACACTAGGAAATTGGGTGTTGTTCTAGTGTAATTTGACAATTGTGAAGTGACTTCAGAAATTTAGAAGTTAACAATTATGTAAAATGGGTTGATTGATGTGAAATTCGGGCTAAGTGATAAGCTAGAGACTTGCTATATAATCATGTAAAAATCTGCCCTTAAAGTGTTTGTGAAAATGCCTCAAAGAAGGCTTAAAACTAAAATTCAAAGTTTAAACGCATAATTATGATATTTCGGCGTATTATGCGATATATGGTTTAAAGAGAGTTCTAAACATGTCATAAATGAACTCTATAGGAAAGGACGCAGGAGCGTCAAGCGGACAAGCGAGTGGCGAATCATGTTTGAAGGGCCTACTTTGAAGGTATGTAACTTGACCGTTACTTAAGTGAAATTTTGTTAAATTACGTATAGTCGTATTGTAGAATAGAAGTTGTGTAAATTTTAAAAGCGATGATGTTCGCTAAATTGAATAATGGATCAAGGATGGATAAGATCTCGTTGGTAGTCATCATATTGGAAGATTCCGGAGATGAGCCAAACGGGTCCAATAATCAATTAAAACATGGATATTGCTTCGTAATATGATTTATTAGTCTTTTGTTATCGTTGACAAATGACATATTAGAAATACGAGGATTTAACATGTTGCTTTATAGGAATGAAATCCGAGAACTTGGCTCAAGTAAACAAACAAATCAAACAAAACAGAACATTCCAGAGTCTACCGTAAATTACGGTATATACCGTAATTTACGGTAGAGACCAAAAAGTTACGGTGGATTCCTCCTGTGTTATGGTGGAACCAAAGTTTCCCAGGAGCTACCGTAACTTACGGTAACTACCGTAAGTTACGGTAGAGCTTTGATAATTATGATAAATTTTGCATTTCCTCGTTAAATCGAATCCGTTTTAAACTAGTTTCGATTATGTATTATTTCTAAGTACTCTAATACGAATGTTTAATGTAAACATTTCAGTTTTTAGGTATTCAAGGATTACGGATGACGGTCAAGCAAGCTTTTGAAGAACCGAACACAAACTTTTGAAGCTTCCGCGTCGATTAATTCTGTTTAGACAATGTTATGATGTAATCAGTTTGCTAAACAACTTTGAATATTTAAATTAGTCAGTAGTTGACTAATGTTTGTTACCTTAGAACTTTGTTTTTTTTTTGGAACTTAATTTCTAACCTAGACATCTTTTATATAAACTCTTGTGAATTATTATTAATTTCAAGTAGTAACTAGGACGGGTGTTACAAAAATCAACACCTTGAGATATGTGTTCTATAAAGCTCCAGAGATCTTTATATGGTCTCAAACAATCTGGTCGTATGTGGTACAATCTACTTAGTGAATATCTCGAAAAAGAAGGATACAAGTCTGATGTAATCAATCCATGTGTTTTTATAAAAAAGATCAGTCTCAAATTGTCACACCGTGGCTTTTGCGGAAGCGTGGGTTTATTTGGTGTGACTTCTTAATACCATAGAAACAATCACAACAATGCTATATGATAAAAAAAATACGAGATGTTCATCCATTAATTAAAGTGAGAAATACCACAATATCATTGTTTAGAAACATCTATACTTGAAATAAGTTACAAACCATAAATTATTTAAAACGTGTTCATAAGACACATAAAAGACTTTGGATAAGACGAGGTTTAGAGACATGTAACCCGTCCAGGTGTAGGTTACACCTCTCAAACTTCACAACTCTGGATGATATCTATTAACCAACGCAGCTAGACACATGCATACCATGCCAGATCCTGCTAGTTCCCTGAAATACATGTAGTTTGAAAAATCAACAAAAAGTTGAGCGAGTTCATGTGTAAGTCTGTGTGTATAAGCCTTTAAAATATGTCTTGTGTATATAAATGTCCCTTTGTAACAATGTATGTATAATCCTTTATAAACGGTGTATGAAAGTCCCTTTGTAACGATGTATGTATAATCCTTTATAAACGGTGTATGAAAGTCCCTTTGTAACGATGTATGTATAATCCTTTATAAATGGTGTATGAAAGTCCCTGGTATGTAGCAATAAGGAAATAAATTGATCACCAATGGTTTGCAAGGCCATTGATATGTGTGAAAAGGTGCAGGAAAACTCAAACCTAGCAAATTTGTACCGAGCTTCCGGCTGGAAGACATAGTCACCTCTATGGGCCGCCCCGGCCTCATGGGTGTGGGCTCGCTAAACCCAAATAGATCTATCACTCATGTCCCTCGGTCCTATGACGAGGATTAATGGCCTTAAGTGTTGTGCCCACCTTTCACAGTCTAGTAGTAAACCCTCCTTAAGCTAACCATACCATGTATAATAATGTCTGTAATAGTTGTAACATGTATTCCACCCCCGAAGTATAAAACTGAAAACAGTTAAGAGAAAAGGGGGAACATGAACTCACCTTATTTTGCAAGCGATTCTGAATACGCAAGTCAAGATTAAGGTGTCTGATAATAAGGAACTCAAAGTTGTCCTAATGAATCATACATGAACAAGAATAATGTATCAATATTGAGGTCGTATAGTGTTGACGGGATTTGTTGAGCATTTATTGTATTTGATAGTGTTTAGATTAATAGAAGGATCTTGTGAATTATATGTTTAGAGGGCTCGGAAAAATGAACATGATATAAAGTAATTATTTATGAAAAATATTTATTTATCATAAATAATAAAATTGTAATAATGTACACTTGATTTAATATAAACATTTGTAAAAATAAATCAAATATATTTAACTAGTATCATAATTAAATATAATGATTATTGGCAAAATACTGTACAAGTGATATAATTAATTTATATCATAATAATTAAAAATAACATTTTTAATTATTTGAACTTGGATATTACTGATTTAAAATAATTATTATGGCCTTGGAATCATTTTAAATAAATAAAATGAATTAAAATGATTATGATATCAATAAATAAGTTTATATAAGTTTAATTATCTAAATAATTAAACATAATAAAAATTCAGATTCTAAATTTATATAAACCTCAGAATAATGCATCTTTTGTCATAAGAATAATTTTGGATCAAAATTATATAGTTATATAATTTAATTACATTAAATTAAACTATATAAATAAGTATAAATACGGATTTATTTATATAAATATCAAATTTATATAAAATGTGAGTAACAACATTATTTTTGTAAGGATCAGTATTTAAAATAATTAATCTGAAAATTTCATATTTTAATTCCTAAAAATCAATTTATTAGGAATTATTTAGTAATAAACTGTTTTAATATTGTAAAAATTAGTCTTATAAACAAATTGACTAATTTTATATTTTTAATAAAAGTAACAATGTCTGATAAAGTTATAAAAATTTCTGAAATGGTAAAAATGTCATAAATAAAGAGGTTAAAAAGAAATGCAGACCCCCGGGTTCGAACCCGGGTCTGTACTGAAGGCAAGCACACACACAACCACTGGGCTAGCCTGGTGGTTTGTGTTTATGTTTAGTTTAATTAAATTAAATACAGAAATGAATTTAGTCATCTTCCCCAAATAGAGTCAACAGAAAAGTCAACCCCCGCAATTCATGATCAAAACTGGTTTATAATTTAATTAACTTTGGGGAAACATTGTATAAGCATAAATGAACTAATTGAAACAATAAAAATGAACCGGTATCAGCTGGAACGGCGTATCGACTAAATTCCGGCGAAAAAGTGAGTATTCCGGCGAGTTGCAGGTTTGAAATCCGGCGTTTACGAGATGTTTAAGTGAATGTGAAAGGTGTACGAACTTAGTGGTGATCTGAGGAGTTTAAATAGAGATCCAATTCGATCTCAGATCCAACAAAACTTAGTGGATTTGATCTACTTTAAAAAAATTTAAATAAAAAGTCTCCTTTTTTTTTTACCTAATTTGGCACCAATTTGTGTCGATTAAGTGTGCAATCGAGTTGGCAAAGTGGTTGGTAGCTAGTGGGTGATGATTCAGATCACCTAAACAATTAAACAAGTGGAACAGATCGGTTTTGGTGCGTTTTTGTTCGAAACCCGTAACTGTTGTGCTGTTATAAATAATTCAGATCTATTTTAATGTTAGTATATATATAATACAATTCAGAATAAAACACATGGGAGCTGGTAGTCCAGCTGGTTGTTGCGCGTGTTTGTGGGCGGAGGGGCGCGGGTTCGAGTCCCGTCCCAGCCGGTTCTTTGGTTATTAAACACTTTAAATTTCTGAATTTATTTAATATATATTTAAAATCTTAAATAGTATATATAATGAATTAAAATCTAAATATATCAGCTCCGAGACGGAGGATAAACTTGTTAAGTCGTTCGTGTTACAACCGCGAGGTCACGAGTTCGATCCACACTAGGGCCGGTTCTCATCATAGGAGACCCACTTTTTAACTAATTTTTGAATATTTACACTTTAGTCCCTGTAGTTTACATTTTTGCAAAAACAGTCCTTTTCCAAAAATCCCACAAATGGTCCCTGTATTGTTCAGTTAGTTTTACTAACTGAGTTAGAGTTTTAAAGAGGATTTCTTTTATAAAAGTTAACCCAATTAGTGAAAATCAGTTAAGTTAAGTTTTAAAATGACAGTTTTGGTCCTTAGAGTTTAAGTTTCAGAAAATGACCAAATGAACCTTGGACTTTTATTTCAAACTATATATTTATTTCTTTATAAAATAAGTTTTCAAAAATTACAAAAAGAACCCAAAACTTATAGTTTGAAATAATTGCACTTTAACCCTCGTATTTATATAGTTTCAGAAATGACAATTTAGTCCCTAAACTTTGTACTTTCAAATAATGACGGTTTTAGTCCTCGAAATTAAAAGGTAATAACTTCAAGCAAGTTTCAAAGAATGTCAAATAAGTCCTTTAGATTGTAGTTTCACAAAATGTCA
Source organism: Helianthus tuberosus (assembly GCA_030545235.1). Taxonomy (NCBI): domain Eukaryota; kingdom Viridiplantae; phylum Streptophyta; class Magnoliopsida; order Asterales; family Asteraceae; genus Helianthus; species Helianthus tuberosus. The sequence continues at coordinate 8,826,419 of CM060381.1, read as the reverse complement.
CAATAGGCCCTTATAGTTTATGTAACCTTGTTTAATAGCATAAAACTCAACAAATTTGCAATTGTTTCACGTGTTTGTATTGGTATAAGCATGTATAAGCACAAAGCAAGTACGTTCAAATAAGTTTCATTCCAAATATGGTATTTAAAAGTCAAACAAATACGAGTGTGAAAACCAAGGTGGTCACACAAATTTCACTATAATTGCAGTCTATGTTGACGATATCAACATCATCGGATCTCCTGAAGAGATAGAGAAAGCTGCTCAGTTGTTAAAGAAGGAATTTGAAATGAAAGATCTTGGTATGACGAAATTATGCATCGGACTACAATTTGAGTATATGTGCAATGGCACATTTGTCCATCAATCAAACTACATCCAGAAGATGTTAATACGTTTTAATATGGATAAAGCACATCCGTTTAGCGTACCTATGGTTGTCCGACCGCTAGATCCACACAAGGATCCTTATAGCCCTCAAGAAGAAGGCGAAGAAGTACTTGGTCCAGAAGTACCGTACTTAAGTGCGATCGTGTAACATCCCGAAAATACAAATTTTTAAATTTGCAATTAAGTTGTGAATAAATTAGTAAAATAATCTAATTAGTAATGACACTAACCTAGTTAGTTTATTACTTATGAATAGTTTAAGACATGGAAAGAAAGTAAAAGAAACTAGAGGGACCAAAAGTGTTAAACTTGAAAATAATTTTAATAAAAACATTTTCATTAAAACACCTACTCAAAATTGAGTACGGTGATCGACCAGGAACAAGGGGGGGGGGGGCGACCAAGCTTCTCCAAAACCCTAAGTTTCACAAAATCCCTAAATTAAAGGATCAAACTCAGTCCAAAACGAAAATCGAGCATAGATTCATGATCCCCATCACAAGGGGGTTGTGAGGTATGTAAAATTCTATGAAAATTCTCTGTTTGAAATTCTTATGAATTTGGGAGATTCAAAATTTGATGATGCATGTTTGTGATTTGGTTAGATTAGGGATGATATAGTGTCTAGAAGTAAAACCTAGACAACTACATGTGAAATCATGTCCAAATTCAGGAAACTCCATGAACACATTGAAGGTGGGTTATGGGTTTTACAAGATAATGAAGAACACTAGGGTTTAGAATGATCATTCTAGTGTAATTTGTTCATAGAAAGTGATTTCAGAAAAGTATGATGTTTAAATGCTATATGAAAGCCTTATTGATGTTAAGTTTAGCTAAATAGCAAGCTATGAACTTGAATATGAATGATATAAAATTCTGCCCTTATAGTGTTTGTGGAAATGCCTCAAAGATAGCTTAAAACTGAAATTTCAAAGTTGAAACGCATAATTTTGATGTTTCAGTGAATTACACGATATAGGTTTAAAGGGAGTTCTAAACATGATATAAATGGACTCTATAGGAAAGGACGCAGGAGCGTCAAGCGGGCAAGCAGGTGGCGAATCGCGTTTGAAGGGCTTACTTTGAAGGTATGTAACTTGACCGTTACTTAAGTGAAATTTTGTTAAATTACGTATAGTCGTATTGTAGAAAAGAAGTTGTGTAAATTTAAAAGCGATGATATTCGCTAAATTGAATAATGGATCAAGGATGAATAAGATCTCGTTGGTAGTCATCATATTGGAAGATTCCGTAGATGAGCCAAACGGGTCGAATAATCAATTAAAGCATGGATATTGCTTCGTAATATGATTGATTGGTCTTTTGTTATCATCGACAAATGACATATTAGAAATACGAGGATTAAACATGTTGGTTTGTAGGATTGAAATCCGAGAACTTGACTCAAGTAAACAAACAAATCAAACAAAACATAACATTCCAGAGTCTACCGTAAATTACGGTATATACCGTAATTTACGGTAGAGACCAAAAGGTTACGGTGGATTCCTCATGTGTTACGGTGGAACCAAAATTTTCCAGAAGCTACCGTAACTTACGTTAACTACCGTAAGTTACGGTAGAGCTTTGGAATTTATGATAAATTTTGTATTTCTTCGTTAAATCGAATCCGTTTTAAACGTAGTTTCGATTATGTATTATTTCTAAGTATTCTAATACTAATGTTTAATGTAAACATTTCAGTTTCTAGGTATTCAAGGATTACGGATGACGGTCAAGCAAGCTTTTAAAGAACCGAACACAAACTTTTGAAGCTTCCGCGTTGACTAATTCTGTTTAGACAATGTTATGATGAAATCAGTTTGCTAAATAACTTTAAATGCTTAAATTAGTTAGTAGTTGACAAATGTTTGTTATCTTAGAACTTTGTTTTTGGAACTTATGTTTTAACCTAGACATCTTTTATATAAACTCTTGTGAATTATTCCTAATTTCAAGTAGTAATTAAGACGGGTGGTACAAGTTGGTAATCAGAGCTTAAGGTTGTCAACAAGTGTTCGGTTCAAGCTTGATCGATCGTCCGGTAAGAATTAACTTATTATTTTAACAGATTATATTTATGTAAGAAATGAGAAATAAATTGATGTGCATGGAAATAGCGTGTTAACACACTCAAACCCGGAAAGTGCACCGAATGTGAACGGTTAAAGCAAGTTGGGAACTTGGCTAAACCGAAACAAATGAAGTAATGTTATAAATGAAATGCTTAACGTTTAAATGTAAACATTTCAGTTTCAAGATGTCTGACGGAAACGATGATAATCCGGTGCAAACAAGCACCGAACAAATGAAATAAATAATTGTCGAAGAAGTATGGAAGGCAATTGAAGGTAGTCTATCCGGGTTTATAGACAAAATTCAAAGCACGGTGTTGTCGCTTGTTGAAGAGCGAGTTAAAAGGTTGGAGGATAGTGTCAACCTTATGAAGGAGGAAACGGGAGATCGTAAAGGGTGCTCATATAAAGAATTTATGGCGTGCAAACCGCCAATCTATAACGGGGAAGTTGACCCGATAATATGCCAAAGATGGATAAGTGACGTCGAAGGAGTGTTTGAACGGACCCATTGTGACGTAGGTGACTTTGTTGCTTACGGAACGGGTCAATTGAGGGGTTAAGCCAAGGATTGGTGGGACAATAAAAAGAAGGAAATAGGAGCCGAAGCAGCGAGGGTTATGACTTGGGATGAGTTTAAGGTGCCATTCCTTAAACACCATAGTCCCAAAGCGGTTATCAACAGGATTAAGGAAGAATTCATCCAGTTAAGGCAAAAGGGTGAAACAATTGATAAGATCACGGGCATCTTCATGGACAAGCTGAGATTTTGTGACGAGTTAGTCACCACTGAAGAGCAAAAGATATACTACTATTACAACATGCTGAGTGCTGAATACCGGGAGTTTATGACTCCCTCAAAATATGAAACTCTCACAGAAATCATCAACGCTGCCCGGGAGCGGGAAATCGAACTAAAGAAACAAGTTGAAAGGGGTGAGCGAAGGGCACAAGATGTGAATCCAAGCCCTACAAAGAAATCTAGAAGTGCTGAATCAGGGAAGAAAGTGGATGCTAAAGGCGGGTCACCAAGTTGCAAAGTATGTGGAAAGGGGCACAAAGGTGAGTGCCGCTTCAAAGACAAGCCATGTCCGGTATGTGGGAAGACAGGGCACACCGCATCGCTATGTCCCGGAAAAGTTTCTGTTTGTTACAAATGTTATCAACCCGGCCATAAAAAGTCTGAATGTCCCGAGTTGGTTGGAAAGAGATACACAAAAGAGTCTCCAACGGAAGCTCCAAAAGCGAAGGCTAGGTCCTTCCAACTTACCGCGGCTGAAGCAAAAACAGAACCCGATGTGGTCTCAGGTATATTCACAATTAACTGAATTCCAGCACGTGTATTATTTGATACGGGTGCGAATAAATCATTCATTTAACATGGATTTATTTGACATCCTTCATTTGTATTGACGAAATTATCTGTGCCCTTAGAAGTTGAAATAGGGGACAAAAAAAGTTTTATAGTTTTTGATGTTTGTCGAGGCTGCAAATTAAGCATCGACGATGAGGAATACTTGATAGACCTAATCCCGATGTCAATGGGGGAATTTCAAGTAGTCGTTGGGATGGATTGGCTATCTCACCACCACGCGAAGGTCATGTGTTTTCGTAAGGAGATAAAGCTAATATCTTCGAGCGGGAAACACGTCACTATCTATGGCGAAAAGGGAGGTAACCCCATAATATGCTCAATGTTGAAAGCTCACAAGCTTATGAAGCGAGCATGCAAGGCGTTTATGATATACGCAAATGAGCCCGAGAAAGAATCACTGAAGATTGAGGATGTACCGGTAGTACGGGACTACAAAGATGTGTTTCTAGAAGATTTACCGGGGATACCGCCTGAACGGGAAGTAGAGTTCGGGATCGAATTGATTCCGGGCGCAAAACCCGTAGCTAAAGCACCGTACCGACTCGCACCGTCGGAGTTACAAGAGTTGATGTCCCAAATTCAAGATCTGCTTGACAAGGGATTCATAAGGCCGAGTGTGTCTCCTTGGGGCGCACCGGTACTGTTCGTGAAAAAGAAAGACGGGAGCATGCACATGTGTATCGATTACCGGGAGTTAAACAAACTCACGATAAAGAACCGATACCCGCTTCCGAGGATAGATGATCTATTCGACCAACTACAAGGTGCGAACTGGTTTTCAAAAATTGACCTTAGATCGGGATACCACCAATTAAAGGTCAAGGAGGAAGATGAGCCGAAGACGGCTTTCCGCACGCGATACGGACATTACGAATTCCTCGTGATGTCATTTGGGCTAACAAATGCACCCGCGGCTTTCATGGACCTCATGAACCGGGTTTGCAAACCGATGTTGGATAAGTCAGTCATCGTGTTTATCGATGATATTTTGGTGTACTCAAAAAGTGAAGCTGAACATGCTCACCATTTACAAGAGGTGTTAGAGACACTTAGACAAGAGAGGTTGTATGCGAAATTCTCTAAGTGTGCCTTTTGGTTACGAGAGGTGCAATTTCTTGGCCACATCATAAGTGCCGATGGAGTATTAGTAGACCCGTCAAAGATCGAGGCCGTGTCAAAATGGAAACCCCCGAAAAACCCTTCAGAAATTAGAAGCTTTTTGGGGCTTGCGGGGTATTATAGGAGATTCATTCAAGATTTATCCAAGATTGCGTCGCCACTAACAAAGCTAACTCGGAAAGAGGAAAAGTTCATTTGGGGTGCCGAACAAGAAAGGGCGTTTCAGACGCTAAAAGAAAAGTTAACTCAAGTTCCGGTATTGACGTTACCGGACGGGGTCGAAGACTTGGTGGTTTATTCGGATGCTTCACTATTAGGGCTCGGGTGCGTTTTGATGCAACGGGGCAAAGTTATAGCTTATGCCTCGAGGCAATTGAAGATACACGAGAAGAAATATCCCACGCACGATCTCGAGTTGGCTGCGGTGGTATTTGCATTGAAAATATGGAGGCACTATTTATATGGAGTAAAGTGCACCATATTCACCGATCACAAAAGCTTAAAATACTTCTTCGATCAGAAGGAGTTAAATATGCGACAAAGGCGATGGTTAGAAACGGTGAAAGATTTCAACTGTGAAATACACTATCACCCCGGAAGGGCAAACGTGGTGGCAGATGCCCTAAGCAGAAAGGCAGATTATGTCCCGATACGAGTACGATCATTACAACTCATTGTGACCTCAGGCTTACTCGAACGAATCCGAGAAGCACAAGATGAAGCAGTAAAGACGGAAAACTGGAGAAAAGAAAGGATTGTTGGCCAAGTTAAAGATCTTGAAGTAGGCAACCACGGTTTGAAAACACGTTTCAACAGAATTTGGGTTCCTAACACATGTGGAGTTAAAAAGCTTCTACTCGATGAAGCTCATAAGTCCCGTTATTCCATCCATCCGGGAGTATGTATAACGACTTAAAGCAAAACTATTGGTGGCCCGGAATGAAAAGAGATGTGGTGAAGTATGTGGAAAAATGCTTGACATGTTTACAAGTCAAGGCAGAACACCAAAAACCATACGGTAAACTTCAACCGTTGGAAATTCCAGTTTGGAAATGGGAACATATTACGATGGACCTATTAACCAAACTACCAAAGACAAACCACGGTTTCGATGCCATATGGGTAGTGGTGGATAGATTGACGAAAAGTGCTCACTTCATTCCGATTCGTGAGACTTATACGTCAGAAAAGATGTCAGAAGTTTACACTAATGAGATAATAGCACGTCATGGAGTACCGGTATCCATCGTGTCTGATAGGGATACTCGGTTCACTTCAAATTTCTGGCGATATTTCCAAGAGCAGATGGGAACCAAATTGTTCATTAGCACTGCGTACCATCCTCAAACAGATGGACAGAGTGAAAGAACAATACAAACATTAGAGGACATGCTACGGGCGTGTATAATCGACTTTGGAGGAAGTTGGGATGTTTACCTACCATTGGTCGAGTTTTCGTATAACAACAGCTACCATGCTAGTATTAAGATGGCACCGTACGAAATGCTCTATAGTAGGAAATGTCGAACCCCGGTATGTTGGGGTGAAGTGGGTCCACGTGAACTCGCCCACCAAGATATAGTACGAGCCACTAATGAAAAGATTGATGTGGTTCGGGCACACTTGAAAGCGGCTCAAGATAGACAAAAGGCCTATGCCGACAAAAGGAATAGGCCAATCGAATTCCAGGTTGGCGACAAGGTCATGCTCAAAGTATCCCCATGGAAGGGGGTTATCAGGTTTAGAAAAAGAGGAAAATTAAGCCCGAGGTTTATAGGGCCGTGTGCGATCATAGAACGGGTAGGAAAGGTAGCTTACCGCCTTGAACTACCGGAGGAACTAAGCGGAATTCATAGCACATTTCATGTGTCACATCTTCGGAAGTGTCTAGCGGATGAGACAACTTATATTCACTACAATGATATCGAAATGGATGATAGCTTGAATTATATCGTAAGGCCCATAGAAGTTTTAGATCGAAAGACTAAGCACTTACGAAACAAACAAATCGATCAAGTCAAGATCAAGTGGGAGCACAGGAAGGGCTCGGACACTACATGGGAGTCCGAAGAAGAGATGCGACGTCTCTACCCTACACTATTCGGTACGTGCTTTGGTTTAGGGGACGAAACCCTTTTTAAGGGGGGTGGACTTGTAACATCCCGAAAATACAAATTTTTAAATTTGCAATTAAGTTGTGAATAAATTAGTAAAATAATCTAATTAGTAATGACACTAACCTAGTTAGTTTATTACTTATGAATAGTTTAAGACATAGAAAGAAAGTAAAAGAAACTGGAGGGACCAAAAGTGTTAAACTTGAAAATAATTTTAATAAAAACATTTTCATTAAAACACCTACTCAAAATTGAGTACGGTGATCGACCAGGAACAAGGGGGGGGGGGGCGACCAAGCTTCTCCAAAACCCTAAGTTTCACAAAATCCCTAAATTGAAGGATCAAACTCAGTCCAAAACGAAAATAGAGCATAGATTCATGATCCCCATCACAAGGGGGTTGTAAGGTATGTAAAATTCTATGAAAATTCTCTGTTTGAAATTCTTATGAATTTGGGAGATTCAAAATTTGATGATGCATGTTTGTGATTTGGTTAGATTAGGGATGATATAGTGTCTAGAAGTAAAACCTAGACAACTACATGTGAAATCATGTCCAAATTCAGGAAACTCCATGAACACATTGAAGGTGGGTTATGGGTTTTACAAGATAATGATGAACACTAGGGTTTAGAATGATTATTCTAGTGTAATTTGATCATAGAAAGTGATTTCAGAAAAGTATGATGTTTAAATTCTATATGAAAGCCTTATTGATGTTAAGTTTAGCTAAATAGCAAGCTATGAACTTGAATATGAATGATATAAAATTCTGCCCTTATAGTGTTTGTGAAAATGCCTCAAAGAAGGCTTAAAACTGAAATTTCAAAGTTGAAACGCATAATTTTGGTGTTTCAGTGAATTACACGATATATGGTTTAAAGGGAGTTCTAAACATGATATAAATGGACTCTATAGGAAAGGACGCAGGAGCGTCAAGCGGGCAAGCAGGTGGCGAATCGCGTTTGAAGGGCTTACTTTGAAGGTATGTAACTTGACCGTTACTTAAGTGAATTTTTTTTAAATTACGTATAGTCGTATTGTAGAAAAGAAGTTGTGTAAATTTAAAAGCGATGATATTCGCTAAATTGAATAATGGATCAAGGATGAATAAGATCTCGTTGGTAGTCATCATATTGGAAGATTCCGTAGATGAGCCAAACGGGTCGAATAATCAATTAAAGCGTGGATATTGCTTCGTAATATGATTGACTGGTCTTTTGTTATCATCGACAAATGACATATTAGAAATACGAGGATTAAACATGTTGGTTTGTAGGATTGAAATCCGAGAACTTGACTCAAGTAAACAAACAAAACATAACATTCCAGAGTCTACCGTAAATTACGGTATATACCGTAATTTACGGTAGAGACCAAAAGGTTACGGTGAATTCCTCCTGTGTTACGATTGAACCAAAATTTTCCAGAAGCTACCGTAACTTACGGTAACTACCGTAAGTTACGGTAGAGCTTTGGAATTTATGATAAATTTTGTATTTCTTCGTTAAATCGAATCCATTTTAAACGTAGTTTCGATTATGTATTATTTCTAAGTATTCTAATACTAATGTTTAATGTAAACATTTCAGTTTCTAGGTATTCAAGGATTACGGATGACGGTCAAGCAAGCTTTTAAAGAACCGAACACAAACTTTTGAAGCTTCCGCGTTGATTAATTCTGTTTAGACAATGTTATGATGAAATCAGTTTGCTAAATAACTTTAAATGCCTAAATTAGTTAGTAGTTGACAAATGTTTGTTATCTTAGAACTTTGTTTTTGGAACTTATGTTTTAACCTAGACATCTTTTATATAAACTCTTGTGAATTATTCCTAATTTCAAGTAGTAATTAAGCCGGGTGTTACAGATCGGTGCCCTTATGTATCTCGCAAATAACACAAAACCTGACATTGCATTTGCAGTACATGTACTAGCGAGATACAGTTCGAATCCAACACGTAGACACTGGAATGGTGTAAAACATATATTCCGGTATATTTGCGGAACACAAGACTTAGGTCTTTTCTATCAGAAAGATCAAAAGTCCCAGCTTGTTTGTTGGGTATGCTGATGCCGGATATCTATCAGATCCACACAAAGAAAAATCTCAAACAGGTTATGTATTCACATATGGTGGCACAGCAATTTCTTGGAAGTCAACTAAGCAAACACTTACAGCAACATCATCAAATCATGCCGAATTAATAGCACTATATGATGTCGGTAGAGAATGTGTGTGGTTGAGATCAATGATTAATCACATACAAGAAGCATGCGGATTAGAACAGATCAAGAAGGAGCCAACGATTATTTATGAAGACAATGCTGCTTGCATAGCTCAGATCAGAGAAGGTTACATCAAGGGTGAATGAACAAAGCACATCTCACCAAAGTTTTTCTCAACATATGACTTGCAGAAAGAAGGGGAAATTGATGTTCGCCAGATCAAGTCAAATGAAAATTTAGCTGACCTGTTCACAAAATCTTTACCAAGAAGCAGTTTCAAGCAACTATCACACAAGATCGGTCTCCGCAGATTGAAAGATGTTTGTTGAATTCAGGGGGAGAATTATACACACTGTACTCTTTTTCCCTTAACTAAGTTTTGTCCCAATGGGTTTTCTTAGTAAGATTTTTAATGAGGCAGTACAACTGATCCAGTAGTATCAGTTTATTTATTCAGGTCCTGAAGTACCTATTTAACATCATCCTGAAATATGTTGTTAAACTGTGTTTAATTCTAAATGTCTGAGGGGGAGTGTTATAAACCAGACATTTTAGGCCCAACCCTTTACTTATGGGCTTTAGGGTTTCCAGCTATGTATATCTATATATTGTAATGTTGAATAGAATGAAATGGTGAATTCAGTTTATCTCTAATTTCTCTTTGGTTTATATCAGTTTTCAGTTATTCGGTTACTTAATGATTGTTGTCTTAAATTGAGATAATACGGAAACAAAATATGTTTTGAATATAATACGGAAATAATATATTCCCCGAATAAAATACGGAAACAATATTTGAACGAGATAAAATTTTAATCGGAAGAATAATATTTAAAAAAAGTAAAATGTTAAAAACATTATAATATTTAATCGATATAATATATTTAAAGAGCCGATTTTTAAAATAGTTGATTTTTAAAAAACAAAAACTTTTTTATAGTGTAAAAAACAAAAAAAAAAAAACAAAATTTTTTTAAAACCAAAAAAAAATTCAACCAAAAAAACACATCTTCAAAAACTATCAAAAAAACCATACCAAAACCCACCAAAACACCCCTTATTTCAGCCAAAAAAAAAACCCAAGCCTTAGACGCCTCGTATAGGGCTGTACTCTTCGTATAGGTTTTCTTAAACTTTGTGCCTGACACCCTCTGAGACCCCCTTGAATTCAGTGCTTAGACGCCTCGTATAGCCCTATACGAGGCGTCTAGGGCACAAAAAGTGTGAAAATAGGCGCAAAGGGTGTCCGGATAGTCCAAGCCTTTTTAATAACTAGAAAATATAAAAAAACATAATTTCATTAAAATAAAATAAAACATTACAGATTCCTAAAAAGATGCAAAGTTAAAAAATAAAGTACTGGAAAATAAAAATTACATATATTTCGCTCGAATTTGTGCCTTACGAGTCTCCAAAATGACTCGGTCCTCCTCTGCTAGATGTGAAAAGTCTTTCGCGAGAAATTTCATGTCTTTTTGGATTTGTTTCTCCATTTTTAGTTCTTGCTCCTTTTCCATCATCGAGAGAAGCTTGTTGAGTCTATTGTCGAACTCGTCCAACCTTGACGGGCCATCCGATGGCGTTGAAGAAGATGTGCCTCGTGCTCGTGCAGCTGCCTTACTTCTATCCCTATCCTTTGGTTGTGGCAGCTCTTGCGGTTGTTCAAATTTGTCGAAGTCGTCGTTTAGATTAATAGTAGTACGAGCATCGGACTCGTATGGTTCGATAGTGGATGTTGGTTTGGACCGTTTTGATTTCAACATATTCTCAATCACTGCATCAAGCTGCAACGAAAAAAAAACCATCAGTAAGCGAAGTAACGAATAGAGATGCTACTTTAACAATTTGACGCAAAAAGTAATCATCGTATAACTTATAACAAAGATTAGCAAGTTCTTCCAACAATTATTACATGAGAAATGTCAAAAGGACACCGTTTTTAGTACACTCTTTTGTCCATTGTGTGGCCTTTTTTTTACATTATAAACGTTTTAATGTGACAACAAAATAAATATTAATATCAAAGTGTTGGTGTTTTTAAAATAAAAATGACCCATTTTCTTTGAAAATAAAAGCCAAATCAACCAAACAGATTCATTTGAGCAAAAGATTTGTACCTCCTCGTAATTTGCAAGTGGCGAGACATAGCTTGGGTCAGAGGGTCCGAAAAAACCGGGAAATAGATTTTCCAAAAACTCTTCACCCTCACCTTCAGGGACAAGTTCTTCAAGTTCTTCCTGAACAATACATAAAAAAACCCCTCACAAAACCAGTATTGCCAGCAATTCATTTGAGGGAAAGATTCGTACCATGCTAAAAAATTGACGCGGGTCACCAGAGCTTGGTGCAAAGGGTGTGGTGAATCTGGGCCATGCATGTGAGAGAAGCTCCTTAAAAACTGCTTTGGCATCAGCATCATCACAGCTTTGCATTCTGAACATATTTTCACCATGGTTTTCCATTAGTTGATAGCCGAGACGTTCATCAACAAGTTCGAGTTGAACCTCAGGACAAAGTGAGAGGCAGACTGCAAGCAGATCACGCATCTTGTCTAGCATTCGCTGCTCTTTCTGTTGAGGCTGCTGCTGCTGCTCAGTCTTGAGAATTTCGTTGAATTCACGTATGGCCTCTACGTAGCTCCCCGACATAAAATTAGCAAAGCCATAATAATAGATGGTTGTGATGTGAGTGGCAATATGTCTGGTGTAAAATCCTCGCTGAGTTATGTCCATAGGACGCATACAGTCGAGTCCAGTTTGATAATTTCCCAATAAACAATGGACTCTTAACAAAGCAACCTTGCTGAAGTAGCCCATAGCTATTGACACATGTTCAGAATCACAACAACCACCTGCTGCTGATGCTGCTCTCATCAGCTGGAGGGCCACATCTTTTTCCTCTAGCTTTGGAAACAGATCCGCCAACCGTTCCAAAAGAAGTAGAACATAATGCACACTCCAATCCTGCCCAAAATAAAACATTAATATCACCATACACATATACATACTACTACTTACTTACTTGCCTAATAATGCCTGCCTGCCTGCCTGCCTAACCTCGTAATATTCTCTTAGGTCCGTCGGCTCACTGGCCCGAAACTCAGAGAAGGACTGAAATTGATTCACAAACTCATCTACCATGTCCCACAACCACTGGTAAGGAAACCGCCTATCCGAAAGGCCAGGTATGAGAACCTGAAAACACACACACACTAATAGCTTATTATTAACCCGAATTAAGAGCAGAGTTGTTCAGATACCGTTTTGAGACCTAAAACTAACTACCTACCAACAAACAAACAGTTGTAATTAATTCTAGACCAATCCAAACCAATCATCTATCTTAATTTAAACCCAACCAAAGCTGCAGCAGCACATATAATGGAATTATTATTATTATTTCGAATGGAAAGAGAAAAAAGAGATCGAGTGCCTTAAAGAGACAGCGGTAGTTATGCCAAGATGCAAGCCTCTGGAGAAAAGTTGGAATGGAAGATGATCCGGGGTGGCGATACCAGATCTCTGCGTACAGCGTGTAGAAGAAATTATTGCCCACCGCCTGATTAACGTCCTCAAGAGAAGGCAAACAATCCGACGTCATTAGCGCCCGATACAACGTGCACATCTTATTCTCGTCTCCTTCATTGATACTACGGTGAAGCTCCAACACCACATCCATATCCATGGCCGCCATTGATTACAGATAGATACATCCATATCCATGGCCGCCATTGATTACAGATAGATAGATAGATAGATAGATAGATAGATAGATAGATAGATAGATAGATAGATAGATAGATAGATAGATAGATAGATAGATAGATATTAGGGTTCCTTCCTTCCGATAACCACCGGGGGGCTTCCTTACTTATAAATTGTTTCAGGCCTGGGCCATTGATTGCTGCTGCACGCAGATTAGGGTTTTACGTAAACTGTTTTGGCGCCAAATGCATAATAATAAAAATAAAAACATATTAAGTTAAACCGTGCTTTGGGTTATGTTTTAAACACAAATAGGTCGGATTCGGTCGGGTTTGAATGTGTGAAAGTAGGAGTGCAAATGAGCCGAGGGGCTCGCGAGCTGCTGAAGATTGGTTTGAGAAAAAGATCGAAACGAGCCGACCTTATCGAGCCCGAGCAGAGCTTGAGCGGTGAGCCTAAAACAAAGCTCGTTTATTTATCAATCCTAAGCTCGAGCTTAGCATGTGAAGCTTGCTAGGCTATTCGAGCTTTTATTGATCAGCCTTGGTGTTATTAGTTAATTAATAGTTAATAACATTTATCCCTTATTTAAATTTGTTTATTAAACGAGCCGAGCTCATTTAAACTTGTTTACGAGCCAAGCCCAAACCTAAAAATAAGCTTGTTAGTAAACGAGCTCGAGCCCGAGCTTCACTTATCAAGCTCGTGAGCCTAAACGAGTCTATTATTTATATTATATTTATTTAATATATTAATTAATAGATATTAAACGAGCCGAGCTCGAGCCTGGTCAAGCTCGGCTCGGCTCGGCTCGGGTCATTAATTTTGAGAAAATTCAGTTTTTGGTCAGAAAATGGATTTGTTCGAAGTAATATAAATTTTGAAAGTTTAGGATCGTCAACTGCTAGCATTCATCAAAATAGCAAACTTGAAAGTTCATATTTTGACAACTGTAAATTTTGAAGCTATTTTCAGTTTTATACTTTTGCAATTAAAAACATATATTTTTAATTAGACTCGAATCAGGCTAGTTCAGATTGACTCAATTTATGTTCCTTTATGCTAATGACTATCTACATGAATGATTCTTAAACCCTAAGAGTGCTTGCAGCCCACAAATGTAATAGCCCAACACAGTTTTCATCCCATGAATGTAATAGCCCAACACAGTTTTTTAATAACTAGAAAATATAAAAAAACATAATTTCATTAAAATAAAATAAAGAGTAAACTGCCATTTTGGTCCCTGTGGTTTGGCCAGTTTTGCCACTTTAGTCCAAATCTCAAACTTATTACATCCAGGGCCCTGTGGTTTGCATTTTGTTGCCATTTTAGTCTAAAATCCAAAAAACCCCCTTTTTGACTGTTGAGAGCTGCCTATTTTGTCCTTTAGTGCAGGGGTATTTTGGTCATTTATGTTTTATTTAAAGCAATTCAACAACAACAACAACAAAACCCAGAAAATCAAGAACATCTTCTTCAACAACAACAAAACCCAGAAAATCAAGAACATCTTCAAAGTTCATCATCAAAACCCAGAAAATCAAGAACATCTTCAAGAAAAAACGAGGCTCAGATCTGTATCTTCAAGAACATCATCATCAAAACCCAGAAAATCCAGCAAATCAAGAACATCATCTTCAAGAAAATCAAAAACCGAATTGTAAAAAAAAACGAGGCTCAGATCTGTATCTTCAAGAACATCATCAAAACCCAGAAAATCCAAAAAAATCAAGAACATCATCTTCAAGAAAATCAAAAACAAAAAACAAAAAATCAAAAATCTGCGAGATTAATCGACAAATTCACATCGATTGAGTCGCAACATTTGCAGATTCGACAGCTGGAAGTTTAAGCGCCATTCCAACTCGATTTTTTTTTCAAAAAAAAATTGCGAGATTAATCAACAAATACGTCTGTTTCTAGAGGTGAATTTCAAATCGACTGAACCGCAACGTTTGCAGATTCAGCAGCTAGAAGCTTAACCGTCATTTTCAACCTGAAATTGTTCAAAAATGCGAGTTTAATCGACAGACTTCGAATCGATTGAATCACAACTTGAAATTGTTAAAAAAAAAAAACTGCGAGATTAATCAACAAATGCGTCTGCTTCAAGAGGCGGATTTCAAATCGATTGAATCACAACAATTTGAGCATGAAATTGTTGAAAAACTGCGAGATTGATCTGCAAACGCGTGTTGTTGAAGAAATGGATTGCGTTTTGAAGATGAAGAACCCTAGATCTGTTAAGAGTGATTTGGGGGATTTTGTAGTGCGAGTGAAAAGCATGAGAGTGTTGACTGTGGGGGATTTTGGGGGATTTTGGATTAATGAAATACATTAATGAAACTTTAATGCCCAAACTACCCCTCCACAAAAAGACAAAAAAGGGTCAGTAAATCAGTCAAAAATCAGACATTTTGAGTTTTGGACTAAAATGGCAACAAAATGCAAACCACAGGCCCCAGATGTAATAAGTTTGAGATTTGGACTAAAGTGGCAAAACTGGCCAAACCACAGGGACCAAAATGGCAGTTTACTCTAAAATAAAACATTACAAAGTCCTAAAAAATGCAAAGTTAAAAAATAAAGTACTGGAAAATAAAAACTACACATATTTCGCTCGAATTTGTGCCTTACAAGTCTCCAAAATGACTCGGTCCTCCTCTGCTAGATGTGAAAAGTCTTTCGCGAGAAATTCCATGTCTTTCTGGATTTGTTTCTCCATTTTTAGTTCTTGCTCCTTTTCTGTAACACCTCGAAAATTTCGGGTTCAATAATAAAACGACACGTGTCATGTCAGACAAAACGCGTTGTAAACCCGGATTTAATAAAGATGATTCGGCAGGATTTAAAGTGACGTCATGTTAAACTGTTACCTCTGAACGACCTTATTTATAAATCCCAAGACCCGATTAAATGTTATACACATCTTTTATACCCTCAATACAGAATTTTGTCTACAATAATGAATCTTGGAAAGCATGATTTGATCCCAAGAAGAAAAAGAATGATAAACCGTTGTTTTTGGGACTTGTAAGTTCATTCTATTGCAACAAAGGTTCATGGTGGGGTAATGTACAGGAGTAGACACTTATTAGAGGCCCCTCCATGTAAAAGAATGGCTAAAAATCGTGCAAGTGGATTACATGTTCGAAACACCAACAAACAACAAGGAATCAGCCTCTGGGAAGAGGTAGCGCACCGCTACAAGTGTAGCGTAACGGTGCGCTACCACGTTAAGTCAACTGGCCACATATTGCGGGCTAGCGCACCGCTACATATGTAGCGTAACGGTGCGCTAGCTGATGCCCAGCATCAGAAAACGGGCTGCAACCTGTTTCTCGCGATTATGACCGATTTAACTGGTTTTTATCATTATTTAAAGACCCCTAAACGACCCTAGAGCACTAGGACACTTGTTGAATGATTGTGGTCAGCTCTAGAGTTGGTTGTCAACCAATTGTGGTGAGCCATTGCACTATAAAAGGAACCCAAGATCACAACATTCTTCACACTTGCATTTGATCTTTGGAGCATCCTGGAGCTAAGGAACTCTCCCTTCTGATCAAAATTCGTGCATTGGACTCTTGTAAGTCTCCTAGTTCTTATTTGGTTGTGTTTAGCTTAGTTAATTAGCTAAAAGTCAAACCGTCGTAATTACGGTTTGACTTCGAGATTAGTCACTAATGACTCAGTCTTATCTCGAATTAAAAGTAGTTTTAGAATGGTATTTATGTGGGTAATAAAACCCCAAAAGGGTTTCCCCTGATCACCATCCTAAGCAGGTCAAATGTCGGGTCAAACATTTACTTAAAAAGTCAACATATTGCTTAAAATGTCATTTATGCATAATTAGCTATCTAGAACATTTGTAACCTGTTTGAACATTGTTATAACTTAGAAATAAGTGTAAGAACATGTCCCAACATGTTCAACCCGACTATTTCCTGTTTAGACCCGGTTCGGAACCGAAAGTCACATAGTTTGACTTTTCGGTTGACTTTCAGTTCTGACCCGTTTGGGCATATTTTAGAAGTGCCTCAGAGCTTAAATTGGATTAGGATACATTTTAGAACAACCCTCTGTGATCATACACCTTGGTTCACTAGTTATCCAATTATTATGCAAGTTTCCGTTAAATGCTCATACGTGGACCGTTATGCCCTTATTACCTTAAATCATGATTTATGAAAATGTAAAAGTGTAGAAACCTTAGTTACTGATATAAAGACTTGTTTGCAAAGTTTGACATCAGTTTGACTTGTAGATTAAGAGTTATGCTCATTGTCGCTAAAATTAAGGCTTTATGTTAACAACATGGCGTAATTAGCGTAAAGCCTAGTTAAACATACTTTTTGATATCAAATCTTTTACCCACTGATGTTATATATTATTTTGGGATTTTTAAGGATTTTTAATTAATTTTAGGTCGAGCATAACTAGTAGTCGTAGGCTTAATCCGGTAATTGTCGGTTTTGCCCTTACGGGCCATAAAATGAGTTTTACACATCTAAACGATTCCAAACCTTTTGCTACTGATTAATTATGATAAATAAATTATATTAAGCCTTCTGGAAATATAAAAATATCAGATTTAGGTATAGAACCCGGAAATGGCCTTTAATCGCCATAATTAGCATTTTTGGCGCATAGTATGTCTTAGAATCACATTGGACATACCCGGGTCGATACCTACTGATATATGAGGCAAATTATGATAATTTAACAGTAAGCAAAGGTTGATAAACTCAGACTTCGTTTTTGAGCTTTTCGGTTTATGTGAAATTACCAAAATACCCCTACGGGGCATAGTTTGGTTAAATATGATAAATTTCACATATATGCCTTAGCCTACTGTTATAACCCATCAAAATGAGTATGTTTTCTGTTTACATCAGACCTGTAACTCAGTTGAACATATAAACGCTTTTACAAACTTTAAAATGACCAAACTACCCCTACGGGGCATAGTTTGTGTTTAAATTAGTTCGGGGCATAACGAAAGACATCCTACTGATGTTACAACATAATTGAAGCATATTAACTTAGGAAACCTGTATATGGCTCTTACGGATACCCGTTCCGCATACTACGCGTTCGGCTCGGTTTATGTAACAAGTTTACATAAATTAGCCGAAACGGGTCAAACCTTATCGGTTTTATCTCAAAATCCAGAGTGTGACTAATAAACCCATATTAAACAAGTCTTCAGACTTGTCGGGTCTGAATCACATTCTATCCGGTCTTCGCTTAATCGTGCGTACGAACCGTATCTTTGAAACTAGCCGGTCTAAGCTTAAGCATAATTAAAGACCCGCTAGGATTCTAATAGGTTATATTTAACCTTCGTTCCAGATTAGGAGAAACAGTAAAAGCTACCTGCTATTTGATTATTGTGACTATACTTTGCATCAAGGTAAATACTTTTAACTTATTTTCCCTATACGGGCTTGGGTTACGGTACATAGCGTACCGCTTGATCGAGCATCAAATCTTCCACGCTTAGTGGTTAATTGAATAATTTGATCGGCTCGTTTTAAACAGATGTGTTTACTTTACAGCCTTTGGGGGGTTAATGACCATGTCCCGGATATCCTCGGCATTATCTTACGAGATAGCCACGACCTGAGCACGGGGTGTAGGCGTACTCCCGTGTATAACTCACTTAAAGTGGTGTGTCTATTGATCTTTAACCCGGAATACGTTCCGGGCTACTGAACGCATAAGTAACATGTAAATCGTTCACAAGATTATAATATTAAATAATTCTCCCAAGTTAATAAAAATGTTTATGCCATGTGCATCCAAACCAATTTTTAATCATTTATAAAATGAGTCAGTTGAATGTATTTACCAGTGTAAACTGACGTGTTTTCCCAAAAAGATTAAATGCAGGTACTAGGCGAAATAGGCTGGGATTCTCCTAAGCATCATTAGAAGTCTCGCAAACTTAAGATGCCGAAGTCTGTTGAACCACAAACAATGTTTTTAATTCGATCCTACTGTGGATAAACACCGGATAATTTGTGACTTTGTTTACAATAAATAAATTCGGTTGTATCTTATTTTAAATTTGCTTCCGCTGTGCATTATTATATTGTGTTGTTTGACTATTACGTTGCCAACCATGACGTCACGATACTCCCCCACCGGGCCCACCGGTGACACGTGGAAATCGGGGTGTGACATTTTCCATCATCGAGAGAAGCTTGTTGAGTCTATTGTCGAACTCGTCCAACCTTGACGGGCCATCCGACGGCGTTGAAGAAGATGTGCCTCGTGCTTGTGCAGCTGCCTTACTTCTATCCCTACCCTTTGGTCGTGGCAACTCTTGCGGTTGTTCAAATTCGTCGTTTAGATTAATAGTAGTGTGAGCATCATACTCGGATGTTGATTTGGACCATTTATATTTCAACATATTCTCAATCACTGCATCAAGCTGCAACGAAAAAAAAACATCAGTGAGCGGAGTAACGAATAGAGATGATACCTTAACAATTTGACGCAAAAAGTAATCACCATATAGCTTATAACACAAATTAGCAAGTTCTTCCAACAATCATTACATGAGAGATATCAAAACGACACCGTTTTTAGTACACTCTTTTGTCCATTGTGTGGCCTTTTTTTACATTATAAACATTTTAATGTGACAACAAAATCAATATTATTATCAAAGTGTTGGAGTTTTTAAAATAAAAAGGACCCATTTTCTTTGAAAGTAAAAGCCAAATCAGCCAAACAGATTCATTTGAGCAAAAGATTTGTACCTGCTCGTAATTTGCAAGTGGCGAGACATAGCTTGGGGCAGAGGGTCCGAAAAAATCGGGAAATGCAATTGCCAAAAACTCATCATCCTCATCTTCAGGGACAAGTTCATCCTGAACAATACATAAAAAAAAAAAAAAAAAAAAAAAAAAAAAAACCCTCACAAACCCATTATTGCCAGCAATTCATTTGAGGGAAAGATTCGTACCGTGGTAAAAAGTTCACGCGGGTCACCAGAGCTTGGTTCAAAGGGTGTGGTGAATCTGGGCCATGCATGTGAGAGAAGCTCCACATAAACGGCTTTGACAGCAGCAGCATCAAAGCTTTGCATTGCGAACATATGTTCACCATACTTTTCCATTAGTTGACAGCAGAGAGGTTCACCAAGTTGGAGTTGAGCCTCAGGACAAAGTGAGAGGCAGACTGCATACAGAGCATACATCTTGTCTAGCATTTGCTGCTCTTTCTGTTGAGGCGGCGGCTGCTGCTGCTTAGTGTTGAGAATTTTGTCGAATTCGTGTATGGCCTCTACGTATCTCCCCAACATAAGATTAGCAAAGCCATAATGATAGATGGTTGTGATGTGAGTGGCCATATGTCTGGTGTAAAATCCTTGCTGAGTTATGTCCATAGGACGCATACAGTCGAGTCCAGTTTGATAATTTCCCAATAAACAATGGACTCTTAACAAAGCAACCTTGCTGAAGTAGCCCAGAGCTATTGACACATATTCAGAATTACAACCACCACCACCTGCTGCTGCTGCTGCTGCTGATGCTGCCCACAGCTGGTGGCCATCTTTTGTCTGTAGGTCTGGAAGCAGCTCCGTCAAGTCTTCCAAAAAAACTAGAACAGAATACACACTCCAAACCTGCCCAAAATAAAACATTAATATCACCACACACATATACATACTACTACTTACTTGCCTAATAATGCCTGCCTGCCTAACCTTGAAAAAATCTTTTAGTTCCGTCGGGTCTGTAACCTTGGCCCGTGACTCAGAGAAGGAGTGAAACTGATTCACAAACTCATCTACCATGTCCCACAGCCACTGGTAAGGAAAGCGCCTATCCGAAATCCAAGGCATGAGATCCTGAAAACACACACACACACACACACACTAATAGCTTATTATTAACCCGAATTAAGAGCAGAGTGTTGGTATCAGAATCATCGGACACCCAGGACCATTCGGAACGGACCGGGTTGTCATCGTACTCACAATCACAATCAACCAAA
Organism: Helianthus tuberosus; assembly: GCA_030545235.1. Taxonomy (NCBI): domain Eukaryota; kingdom Viridiplantae; phylum Streptophyta; class Magnoliopsida; order Asterales; family Asteraceae; genus Helianthus; species Helianthus tuberosus. The sequence goes on along the minus strand of CM060381.1, from coordinate 8,805,393 downwards.
TAACAACGTTTGCAGAATTGCATTGTAACAGTAAACGAAACAAGAACAATGAAAACAAACTTACTGCAATTGCCGAATTAAATATAATGCACAGAATCAGTGACTAACTTCGAATAACTTTATAAACTTCAAGTGAATTCGGTACATTGAAAAAAACAAAGTTACAGCCCTATATATAACACTGTGAACCGGAGCCTGTTGAAACGACGTATCCCTTAGTGAAACGATGTGTCTGTGGTAACTACCTTGCCAATCGGTACGTCTTGTTTCCCTTGATAACTGCTGCTTCGGTATTCACATTAATTCATCTAAAACGGGCCCAAACTAAGCTGATCCAATGCCGAGACCTTCTGGACTTATACGACCCAAACAGAAAACATAAACGTGACGCGGCCCGAACAAGAAAGTCGTGATTAACTTTTGGTCTTCAATCTCCCCCTTAAGCACGAACTTTCTTGACCCGCAACATTCTTCAAGCATCTTCATCATCGGTGACCACAAACGTGATCACCAAATCCGCATCATCCTCGATCTTAACCTCCTTGTCTTGAGCATCCTTCTTTCCATCTTTCTCTTTAGCCTTTGCGTTCGTATCACCCTTTTTCTTCATGTAGTCGAAGTACCATTCAAATAGCTCGATGTAGTGAACATACGAAACCTTCATCTCGAACCCGTCATCCTTCTCGTACCCATACTCTAATGCAACTTCAGCCCACAAGTCATCTTCAATAACCTTTTTAATTCCACCCTTGAGACTCACAACCCGGTACAGAAGAAGCAAATTCACATCCCTTCCGTCTAGTAATTTGGGTGGCATGTCTCTAGGTTTAACAATACCAAGAAAACTTGGCAAAAACCATATCAAGACATCATCAAAATTTGCATCATAAAACTTATCATATCCCGACAATTCTTCGTGCATCAAGAGCAAATCCAACGGTTCTAAGCAACTATCCATTATTAAACCGTTTTCGATCACGTCATCTTCATCTTGGGAAAGGACCACCGCCCTTTCACGTAACTCTTGCTTCGATTGGCGAGGGTTATCTTTCATGCCCTCGTAGTAGATCATAAAGCAAACCTTTTGCTTTCTTGAAAACACAACTTCATCCTTCTTGGTTCCCGATGTACCTTAACCGTTTGCTTTCTTCTTTTCTTCATGCTCCTTCTTAAATTCTTCTTCATAGAAATCTTCTATGTATTCCTTAAGTTTCTCCTTCTCCATCCGGTGACCGTTATCGACATCAAAATGATCATAGAATCGATTCAAGTACTCCTCTTCTAGATCAACATTTGATTTTTCTTCATACACATCGAAACTCCTAACTTGTGCACCGAACATTTTCTTCAACATACACTTGTCACCCGTGGTGACCGTCTCGATCCCTTGGAACAACAATTGTTCCAAACTTAGAACATTCTTCTCCATTCTCGGTACATAACTTACACACGAAATCGTTTTCTCTCTTCCATCGACCGGTATTCTCTCTTCACCAACGCCATGAACAAACGAAAAATTCTTCTTTTTCTCGTTCGTGATTACCCCGAAATGCCTCTTGAACCGTTTGAACAAACTACGGTTCCCGGTCATGTATGTCTTGAAACTTGGATCAACGACCCACATTTCGCTAAACAAACCACCGCTCGTACCATCGACTAAGTAATCATCTTCTTCCGGTAACGGGCCTAAATTGATATATTTACTAGGGCAAATGGAGGCTATGTGCCCAAATTGTTTACAAATAAAACATATCACCCCGGCCTTCCTCGGCCGTCCAACCGATGCCTTCCCTTTCCGGTTAACTTTCTTTCCAACGCCTTTAGGAACCTTCTTCTTCGCGTAATCCTTCCCGGATGACTTCACCGAACGTTTGGTTGGCTTCCCCTGCGCAACTCTTTTCCCAAGGTTGCAGCCCCGGCCGCACTTTCCAACGTTCCCAACATTACTACTACTTCCGATCTCTACCGCTTTTCCTTTACCGCGAAGACAAACATCCCCATGATCACAACCCTTTCCGTTTCCCTGTGAACCTTTGGCTCTGATACCAATGTTGGTATCAGAATCATCGGACACCCAGGACCATTCGGAACGGACCGGGTTGTCATCGTACTCACAATCACAATCAACCAAATAACAACGTTTGCAGAATTGCATTGTAATAGTAAACGAAACAAGAACAATGAAGACAAACTTACTGCAATTGCCGAATTAAATATAATGCACAGAATCAGTGACTAACTTCGAATAACTTTATAAACTTCAAGTGAATTCGGTACATTGAAAAAAACAAAGTTACAGCCCTATATATAACACTGTGAACCGGTGCCTGTTGAAACGACGTATCCCTTAGTGAAACGATGTGTCTGTGGTAACTACCTTGCCAATCGGTACGTCTTGTTTCCCTTGATAACTGCTGCTTCGGTATTCACATTAATTCATCTAAAACGGGCCCAAACTAAGCTGATCCAATGCCGAGACCTTCTGGACTTATACGACCCAAACAGAAAACATAAACGTGACGCGGCCCGAACAAGAAAGTCGTGATTAACTTTTGGTCTTCACAGAGTTCTTCAGATACCGTTTTGAGACCTAAAACTAATTACCAACAAACAAACAGTTGTAATTAATTCTAGACCAAACCAAACCAAACCAATCATCTATCTTAATTCAAACCCAACCAAAGTTGCAGCACATATAATGGAATTATTATTATTTCGTATGGAAAGAGAAAAAAGAGATCGAGTGCCTTAAAGAGACGGCGGTAGATATCCCAAGATTCAAGCCTCTCGCCAATAGTTGGATTTAGAGATGATCTGGGGCGGCGATACCAGATCTCTGCGTACAGCGTGGAGAAGAAAATGTCGTCCACCTCCCGATCAACGTCCTTAACAGAAGGCAAACGATCCGACTTCATTAGCTCCCGATACAACGTGCACATCTTATTCTCGTCTCCTTTATCGACACTACGGTACAGCGCCAACACCGCATCCATGGCCGCCATTGATTACAGATAGATAGATAGATTTGGGTTCCTTCCTTCCGATAACACGCCAACCACCGGGCCTTCCTTACTTATAAATTGATTGCTGCTGCACACAGATTAGGGTTTTACGTGAACTGTTTTGGCGCCAAATGCATAATAATAATATAAATAGAAACATATTAAGTTGAACCGTGCTTCGGGTTATGTTTTAAACACAAACAGGTCGGATTCGGTCGGGTTTGAATGTGTGAAAGTAGGAGTGCAAATGAGTCGCGAGATGCTGGAGATTGGCTCGAAACGAGCCGAGCCTTATCGAGCTCGAGCTGAGCTTGGGCCTAAAACAAAGCTTGTTTATTTATCAAGCCTGAGCTCGAGCTTGGCATGTGAAGCTTGCCAGGCTATTCGAGCTTTGTTGAGCCTTAGTGTTATTAGTTTTTATTAATAGTTAATAACATTTATCCCTTATAAATTTGTCTAGTAAACGAGCCGAGCTTATTTAAACTTTTTTACGAGCCGAGTCCGAACCTAAAAATAAGTTTGTTTAGTAAACGAGCCCGAGCCCGAGCTTCACTTATCAACCTCGTGAGCCTAAATGAGTCTATTATTTATATTATATTTATTTAATATATTAATTAATAGATATTAAACGAGCCGAGCTCGAGCTTCGAAAACAAAGCTTGAACCGAGCCGAGCTTAAGCCTGGTCAAGCTCGGGCTCGCCTCGGCTCAGGTCGTTTGCACGCCTAGATGAAATTCACGCAAGTATATTTCTGATTCATACACCCTAAATTATTTTAATTACAAAAAGAAAAGAATATTACTGGTTAATGCAAGCCGATGTTAAATTAAAAGTTGACTTGCACCCATTTTGACCTGTTTGTGTTTAAAACATAACCCAGAGCACGGTTCATTGTTTCCGTACCACGTGTATTGCCCTTAATATGGAGCAACTAGGCAGTGTTAATTAGGTATCGGTTTGGTTCGGTTTATTTAGGTATCAACACTCATTATAGCAAATGAAACAGAAAACCAAAAAACAAAATCGTGATATGTATGGGTTAGGTTTGTCCAGGGCCGACTCAACTATTTTGGTGGCCTAAGGCGAAGTAAAAGCTTGTGGCCTTTTTCCCAAAAAAACGTATGTAATTGAAAGTTAAACTTGAAGGGCCCAAGTGTAATTATTTGAAAGATTGTGTTAAAATTTAAAAACAAAAAAAAAAATGGTGAACCAGGGATACGAACCCGGGTCTCACCAACATCCATACATACACAAAACCACTACACTACCAACAATCAATCTGTTGATAACCAACACCCTAAAACTTTTATAAATGGACTGTGGTTTCATCAAGATACGTGGAGGCCCTATAGTTTTGGTGGCCCAAAGCCCAAGCCTCATTTGACTTGGGCTTGGGCCGGCCCTGGGTTTGTCATGGAACCTATATAGGTATAGGGGTGAAGTATCATAAACTAGTTTTGTAAATGTCACTTGGTAAATTGTGTTAGGTCTGTAACTATTAAATTTGTATTGTATGTAATGGTTTTTTAAGCACACAAATTTTACATTTTTTAAATTGGAAGTATCACATTCTAGTTATTGGATAACCAATTTTATTGAGTCTTTAAAAGTACGGGTGTTACACGTAAAACCACCAAAACCAAAAAGGTTAAACGTGTATAGTGTTACAACATCAATATTTTCTTCGCTTTATTTTATACGTTAGCAAACTCATCCAACTCTCTCAACTTTCATCGACGACTTCTACTTCGTATTAAAAAGTGGAGTCTCGTACTGTCCAAAAGTATTGACCCGAGGGCCCACCGTCTGGCATCAAAGCTAGTCTCACAGGCCCTCTCGCACCTTCTTCGGCAGTTGAAGTTCCTTTAAAAAATGTCATATCTGTCGCAACAAAACCAGGACTAACTGCATTTGCACACAATGATGGATATTTCTTGGCCAAGATCCTCGTGTACGCGTTAAGAGCCGCTTTGGACACAATATAACCAGAAACATTACTAGACCACCCTTTCTTTTTCAACAGTTCTTCATCTTTAACATCTTTTAGATACTCCTTCACAACCTCATCCACAACTTCCTCGGTCAATCCATCAACATCACTAAGAATCTTTCTTGCGCTTTCATCTTGAACATTCTGTAACAACAAAGCATAACCTTAAATTTTTTAGAATATTAAATCAAACAAGAACGCGTACATACTATCTCACTTTAGCTTGTAGTCGATCTTACCTCTAGTTGACCCAATTTGGATGAGACGTTGACTACTCTCGGAGAGTTAGATTTAAGAAGAAGCGTTAGCAAAGCTTGAGTGACATGTTTAGCTCCATAATAATTGGTTTCCATGCACTTTTGGGCTCCTTCAAATGTTTGTGTTACGATTTTCTTCGCCTGCTTAGCCTTTTCATCTTTTACCTATCAAAAGAAAATGCCAGCAATCATTTCACAAAATTAAAAAAAAAAAAAATGTTTGTCTAAAATGGGTTAACTTGAAACTTTGTAAGAAAGAACATCATGCTTCATTCTACCATAAAAGAACAAGGCTTACCTCAGATGGAAGGTCTATACTCCAAAACGACTCCTCGTCGACTGTAGTACTAACGACTCCAGCATTATTCACCTGTTCCATTACTTCCATTATTCCATATAACGTATAAGTAGTATAACTATGCATGTGCACAATTCGGTCTAGACTGGGCAGAGTAGTAGCCCAAACCGAATGTAAGCTTGTGGTTCGGTCTTGGGTCTAGTATTTTGAGAAAATTCAGTTTTCGGACAGAAAAAGGATCTGTTCGATTTAATTTAAATTTCGTAAATCTTGAAGCTATTTACAGTTTTATACTTTTGCAATTAAAAACATATATTTTAATTAGACTCGAATCAGGCTAGTTCAGATTGACTCAATTTAAGTTCCTTTATGCTAATGACTATCTACATGAATGATTCTTAAACCCTAAGAGTGCTTGCAGACCACAAATGTAATAGCCCAACACAGTTTTCATCCCATGAATGTAATAGCCCAACACAGTTTTCATCCCACAAATGTAATAGCCCAACACAGTTTTTTAATAACTAGAAAATATAAAAAAAAAAAAAACATAATTTCATTAAAATAAAATAAAACATTACAAAGTCCTAAAAAATGCAAAGTTAAAAAATAAAGTACTGGAAAATAAAAACTACATATATTTCGCTCGAATTTGTGCCTTACGAGTCTCCAAAATGACTCGGTCCTCCTCTGCTAGATGTGAAAAGTCTTTCGCGAGAAATTCCATGTCTTTCTGGATTTGTTTCTCCATTTTTAGTTCTTGCTCCTTTTCCATCATCGAGAGAAGCTTGTTGAGTCTATTGTCGAACTCGTCCAACCTTGACGGGCCATCCGACGGCGTTGAAGAAGATGTGCCTCGTGCTTGTGCAGCTGCCTTACTTCTATCCCTACCCTTTGGTCGTGGCAACTCTTGCGGTTGTTCAAATTCGTCGTTTAGATTAATAGTAGTGTGAGCATCATACTCGGATGTTGATTTGGACCATTTATATTTCAACATATTCTCAATCACTGCATCAAGCTGCAACGAAAAAAAAACATCTGTGAGCGGAGTAACGAATAGAGATGCTACCTTAACAATTTGACGCAAAAAGTAATCATCATATAACTTATAACAAAGATTAGCAAGTTCTTCCAACAATCATTACATGAGAGATGGAAAAACGACACCGTTTTTAGTACACTCTTTTGTCCATTGTGTGGCCTTTTTTTTTACATTATAAACGTTTTAATGTGACAACAAAATAAATATTAATATCAAAGTGTTGGTGTTTTTAAAATAAAAATGACCCATTTTCTTTGAAAATAAAAGCCAAATCAACCAAACAGATTCATTTGATCAAAAGATTTGTACCTGCTTGTAATTTGCAAGTAGCGAGACATAGCTTGGGGCAGAGGGTGCGTAAAAATCGGGAAATGCAATTGCCAAAAACTCATCATCCTCATCTTCAGGGACAAGTTCATCCTGAACAATACATAAAAAAAAAAAAAAAAAAAAAAAGTCTTCACAAAACCAGTATTGCCAGCAATTCATTTGAAGGAAAGATTCGTACCGTGGTAAAAAGTTCACGCGGGTCACCAGAGCTTGGTTCAAAGGGTGTGGTGAATCTGGGCCATGCATGTGAGAGAAGCTCCACATAAACGGCTTTGACTGCAGCAGCATCAAAGCTTTGCATTGCGAACATTTGTTCACCATACTTTTCCATTAGTTGACAGCAGAGAGGTTCACCAAGTTGGAGTTGAGCCTCAGGACAAAGTGAGAGGCAGACTGCATACAGAGCATGCATCTTGTCTAGCATTTGCTGCTCTTTCTGTTGAGGCGGCGGCTGCTGCTGCTTAGTGTTCAGAATTTTGTCGAATTCGTGTATGGCCTCTACGTAGCTCCCCAACATAAGATTAGCGAAGCCATAATGATAGATGGTTGTGATGTGAGTGGCCATATGTCTGGTGTAAAATCCTTGCTGAGTTATGTCCATAGGACGCATACAGTCGAGTCCAGTTTGATAATTTCCCAATAAACAATGGACTCTTAACAAAGCAACCTTGCTGAAGTAGCCCAGAGCTATTGACACATATTCAGAATTACAACCACCACCACCTGCTACTGCTGCTGATGCTGCCCACAGCTGGTGGCCATCTTTTGTCTCTAGGTCTGTGACCTTGGCCCGTGACTCAGAGCAGGGCCGGTTATAAGCAGGTTCAATGTGTGCTTGAGAACAGGGCCCAAACAATTAAAGGGCCCAAATTTTTTTTTGTTTTCTTTATATATATTAGCCCAAATTTTTTACAGGCCCCAAACTTTGTCAAAAACCCAATTGCTTAACTGATTAAGGTCGCTGACATCCGCAGGGAAATCAAACGTCGCGTGGATTTCTGATCAAAGTCATCGATCAAAGTCTCAAACGCTGCAGGATTTCTGATCAAATTCAAAGTCATCAAACGCTGCACCTGTGGCCCCCGGACATCCGCAGATTCGCGAATCGCGATTCAGATTTCAGGAGAGGTATTTGTTTGTTGTCTTTTGAGTTTTGTTTGTTGATTGATGTTACATTCGCAGGTTCCAAGTTTGTTTAATTATTTGTTTGTTGAAAAACATTCAGATTATTTATTTGTTTGTCGAAAAACATTCAGATTAATGATCATCATCTGGACATCCGCAGGTTCCAACTTCCAAGTTGTATCTTGATTTCGATTTTTAAAAAAGATTCAGATTTCAGAATTCAGGTTAATGATCTTACTGTTGTTTCGAGTTTACTGTTGTGAATTAGATTGATTAAACTGTTATGAATAATGAATGATTGATGAGTTTATGTTATATAAAGATTTGCGAATAGGGCCTAAATTTTTTATCTCGAACAGGGCCAAAAAAATTTTTGGGATTTTCGGAGACGGCCCTGACTCAGAGAAAGAGTGAAACTGATTCACAAACTCATCTACCATGTCCCACAGCCACTGGTAAGGAAACCGCCTATCCCAAAGGCCAGGCATGAGATCCTGAAAACACACACACACACACTAATAGCTTATTATTAACCCGAATTAAGAGCAGAGTTGTTCAGATACCGTTTTGAGACCTAAAACTAATTACCAACAAACAAACAGTTGTAATTAATTCTAGACCAAACCAAACCAATCATCTATCTTAATTCAAACCCAACCAAAGTTGCAGCAGCACATATAATGGAATTATTATTATTTCGTATAGTGTTACAACATCAATCTTTTATTCGCTTTATTTTATACATTAGCAAACTCATCCAACTCTCTCAACTTTCATCGACGACTTCTACTTCGTATTAAAAAGTAGAGTCTCGTATTGTCCGAAAGTATTGACCCGAGGGCCCACCGTCTGGCATCAAAGCTAGTCTCACAGGCCCTCTCGCACCTTCTTCGGCAGTTGAAGTTCCTTTAAAAAATGTCATATCTGTCGCAACAAAACCAGGACTAACTGCATTTGCACACAATGATGGATATTTCTTGGCCAAGATCCTCGTGTACGCGTTAAGAGCCGCTTTGGACACAATATAACCAGAAACATTACTAGACCACCCTTTCTTTTTCAACAGTTCTTCATCTTTAACGTCTTTTAGATACTCCTTCACAACCTCATCCACAACTTCCTCAGTCAATCCATCAACATCACTAAGAATCTTCCTTGCGCTTTCATCTTGAACATTCTGTAACAACAAAACATAACCTTAGAATATTAAATCAAACAAGAACGCATACATACTATCTCACTTTAGCTTGTAGTCGATCTTACCTCTAGTTGACCCAATTTGGATGAGACGTTGACTACTCTTGGAGAGTTAGATTTAAGAAGAAGCGTTAGCAAAGCTTGAGTGACATGTTTAGCTCCATAATAATTGGTTTCCATGCACTTTTGGGCTCCTTCAAATGTTTGTGTTACAGTTTTCTTTGCCTGTTTCGCCTTTTCATCTTTTACCTATCAAAAGAAAATGCCAGCAATCATTTCATAAAATTAAAAAAAAAACACATGTTTGTCTAAAAATGGGTTAACTTGAAACTTTGTAAGAAAGAACATCATGCTTCATTCTACCTTAAAAGAACAAGGCTTACCTCAGATGGAAGGTCTATACTCCAAAACGACTCCTCGTCGACTGTAGTACTAACGACTCCAGCATTATTCACCTGTTCCATTACTTCCATTATTCCATATAACGTATAAGTAGTATAACTATGTACGTGCACAATTCGGTCTAGACTGGGCAGAGCAGTAGCCCAAACCGAATGTAAGCTTGTGGTTCGGTCTTGGGTCTAGTATTTTGAGAAAATTCAGTTTTCGGACAGAAAATGGATCTGTTCGATTTAATATAAATTTTGTAAATCTTGAAGCTATTTTCAGTTTTATACTTTTGCAATTAAAAACATATATTTTTAATTAGACTCGAATCAGGCTAGTTCAGATTGACTCAATTTAAGTTCCTTTATGCTAATGACTATCTACATGAATGATTCTTAAACCCTAAGAGTGCTTGCAGCCCACAAATGTAATAGCCCAACACAGTTTTCATCCCATGAATGCAGCCCACGCAGCAGCCTAGTTCAGATTATTGTCTCAGTTTAACATGGAAAACCGACAGACTGAAACCAAAGTGTGGAAAACCGGACTGGCCCTCGGTTTGCTTTTCACAAAGAAAGAGTCTTGGTCCAGTTTTGTCTATAACCGATGTTATGGGCTAAAACCATTGCAACTTGCAAGGTACGGCACATCGGATATTCGGATGTATGGGTAACCAATGTGGGGTTTATACCCAAACTAGTCTTTTGGGTTGAGTTCTCTTGTTTGGTATGTAACAACCGGTTCGGCCCTTGAACCGTCCACAAGCCCAAGTATAACAACATGCTGTTCTAGGGGCGTTACATACTAAAACTACTCAGACCATGCGTAGTGGGGGGGTTTGGGCGTTTTACCCAAAAAAAAAAACGGCCCACAACGCCATCTCCCACCCCCGGGGCGTCTTTTCAACGCCCATCTCCCAAAACGCCCCACATGAATTCTCAGGGCCGGCCCTGTATTAACTGGTGAGCTACTCAAGGTGGGATCATTAAAAGCTCCCGAGCTTAATAAATGAGTTAACTCATGACCACCCGAACATCAAAAGATACGGATTAAAGCATATAAATTGTGAAGCAAAAGATGGAGTTCAAATCATTACCAATATATCTAATTTTCCGAACCGGGTATCAATGAAATTGGCGAAAGAAGCAATACTGGCCGGATCGGTGACATCGAGCTGGTGAAAAACGACGTCGGGTAAACCGGAAGAGTGCAGTTTAGCGACGGCGTCAACGCCCCTTTTTTGGTCTCTTGCAGTCAACACCACCGTGACTTTATCAGCAGCCAGTTGCCGGCATATTTCGAAACCGACGCCTTTGTTTCCACCGGTAACAACACCAATTCTCGACATTATGGATTGAAGGGCTTCAATATCAGGATTGCGTGAGAATATTGATGTCCCTTTTGACTTATATGTGAGGGCGTTGACTTTATTGGTATAAGCCACTTCAAAATTGGCTTTGGCTTGGTTGGTTTGTAAAGCTTGAATTGGCTTTGGCTAGGTTGGTTTGTAAAGCTTGATTTCTTGTTAGGTATGTAGAGGTGTACAAAAAAACCGGTTTTAGAACTGAAAACGGGAAAAAAACCGAAACCGGTTTTTTTAACCGGTTTTTTTATAACTGAACCGGTTTTATAACCGAACTGCCGGTTACAGACCGGTTAGGATTCTTGGTATGAAAAACCGGTTAATAACCGAAACCGGTTTTAAAAAAAACCGCTTAAACCGGCTAAAAACCGGTTTTTTTGGCAAAAAACCGGTTAAAAACCGATCCCAACCGGTTACACCGGTTATTGTTTTGGACATGAAAAACCGGTTAGTAACCGAAATCGGTTATTAAAAAACCGGTTTTCTTTTTGGATGAAAAAAACCGGTTCGGTTAATAACCGAAACCGGTTTTTGAAAAAAACCGATTTGTACACCATTATAGGCACGTTTATTTATTTTTTTAACCGCAAATTTAGATCACTGGTGGATTACTGAAGTATTATCATGTCACAAGCAGAATCATCTGATCATGTTTATCTTCACTAGACAAATATTAAAGTAGATATTTTAATATATGAACACCATAAACTAAAATGTCAAAATGTGAGTGATCCAAGTTAAAAAAAAAAAAAAAGATTATAATACATATTCATTATAAATTCTTTGGCTTACAAATCCTATTTTATGTGTGTTAAAGTTATTATTTTTTGGTTTTATATACATGTATATGTGTAAAAATATATTTTAATGGTTAGGTTCATTGGAGTGACTCTTATCATAGGTCTTATAATAGATGTCGCCCAATGTATCCTCTGAACGGATCGGGAAACGTTGCATTGGCTTCTTTCCTGAAGCATCTTTTCTGGCATCCGCGCCAGACCCCCCAGCATCTCCACCACCAGCAGCAGCATCTCTTGAAACACGTCCCCAAACACTATTACACCACCATTAAGGCCGACACCAAACTCCACCATTGCCATTGGAATCATGAGCTTTAACACTGTGTTCCCGAGTTTCATTAAATGAGAGAAAAGAACAGATTTGGAAAGAAATAATTTTTAGTTGTGTTCCAGAGTTTCATTAAAGGAGAGAAAAGAAGAGAAAATGATAGATTTTTTGCCTAAAATTAATCTTTCCAATTTGGAAAGAAATGGAGAGAGGAAAGAAAAGGAGAGAATCATTTCTTTTCCCTCCTTAACTTAACTCGGGAACACAGTGTAAGGGGGGAGAAGGGAGTGGGACCATGTTTTTGTTTAACCAATCACATATATTTTTTTTTAAAGTTTATTTAGCTTTAAGTTAAATCACTACGTTTATGTGAAAGTGTGCTTTAGTTAATAGTTAACAGCCTACGTGACACTCTAACAATGACGTGTAGTTAAACGAGCCAAACATGGGCAAAGATCCGTTCGGTTCGGTTCAGCTCGTGAACAACCCTAGTCTTAAGTCAACAAAAGGTATAAATTTAGGAGTGTAAGTATAAAATCCGTGTAAATTAACCTTAGAAAGAACTTACCCAAAAACTAACATGTGTCTATGTAGCAAACACCTAAACAAAAAGGGCTGAAAATGTAAATAAACAAAAACCATCAACTATCAAATCTGCAAGAACACCCCCCTCAAAAATCGACCGTTTAAACCCTAAAAACCCTAACCCCTACGCCACCTAAAATGTCCTCATCAACCATCTTCCACCACCGTTCTAGAACCATCTTCCGCCACCACAGCCTCACCATCCTCCGCCACATGGGCGGCGGTCCACGCACCTTCCCCGGCGGCCTCAACAAATGGCAATGGAAGCGCCTCCACGAAAAACAAGCCAGGCAAAAAGAACAACGCCTTCTCGATCAGGAGAAACAACTCTATCAAGCCAGAGTCCGATCCGAGATCCGCTCCAAACTCGCCGATCCGGATTCATCCGTACACGTTAATTCACCCAATTATAAACCGTTATCTCCTAAAGAACATATTAAAACCCTAGCGGACCGGTTCATGAAAGAAGGTGCTGAAGATCTGTGGAATGAAGCTGACGGTCCAATTAGTTCCGTTAGTTCATCTTCTAAGCAGCAAATAGTAAGAATTGAATCTAATCATAATCCAATTGATTTGAAGAGAGTGACATCTGGTCAAAATAGTCAAAATTACAGTGTGAGTAATCAATTGAGTGAAGTTTCTTCAAATTTTGGTTATAATAAGTTTAATAGTAGGCCTTATTCTACGTGTTTATATCCGGATAACCGATATAAGTTGTTGAACAGTAGGCATTATTCTGCATGTTTGTATCCGGAAAATCGATATAAGTTGTTGAGTACTAGGCATTACTCTGCATGTTTATATCCGGAAAATCGATATAAGTTGTTGAACACTAGGCATTATTCTGCTTGTTTATATCCGGATAACGGTTATAAGTTGTTGAACCTGAATGCTAGGCATTATTCTGTGTGTTTATATCCGGATAACCGATATAAGTTGTTGAACGTGAACGCTAGCCATTATTCTGTGTATAATTATTCAGTTAGGGCTTCTAGGTTTAGTTACAGGAAGAATGATAGTTCGTCGAGTGACTGTACGGACGATGATGAGGGATATATGATGAAGGAGAGGAGGGATGGGGATTTGAGAGGGGTGCGGTTGAGTTTGGTTGGGTCAGACGGGGAGGGGAGTGATGAGGAAGAGAAGGGGAATGGGAAGAAGGGGGTGATGATGAGTAGTGCGGCTTTGGGGAAGTATGATGTTAAGAAGACGAAACGGATACCGTTGAAAGCATTGGAAGATGAGGATGATTTGTCGCTGCATGTACAGGTTATTCGGAATGAGTTTAATAAGAGACGGATGGCTGAGAAAGATAGGGAAATGGGTGATGATGACTCGATCCTTAGTCCAAAGAGGTCCGTGTTGTTATTTTTTTTTGGTGTAAGTATGTAAAAAGACAAGACCTTTTAGGCTCTGTGTTGACAACGGAATGTGGATTTTTTTTCAGGTTTGATGAGTGCAATATATCTCCGTTGACTGTAAAGGCGCTTACTTTAGCAGGCTATGTGCAAATGACCAAGGTTCAAGATGCTACGATATCTGCATGCCTTGAGGGTATGAGGCTCACTTGTCGGATCTTTTTTGTTGTTAATTAGCTTATATCTCTCTCAATTTGTTATCGTATGCTCCAGCTTTTATGTGACTGAAATGAATGTGACATCCTCCAAACATATCTTATGCTAATGCGTTCAGTGGTTTGCTAACAGGCAAGGATGCTTTAGTCAAAGCGAAAACTGGAACCGGGAAAAGTGCTGCTTTTTTGGTACATGAAAAGCTCCTTTTTGTTTATATTTAAGTTAATAACTTTCTAGCCCTTTTCTTTTCTGGTTATGCAATGTTGTTAAACACAAACAGCTCCCCGCAATTGAAACAGTTTTAAAGGCTTCAGTTAACAGTACGGCAAAGCGGGTCCCACCAATCTGTGTTCTTATTCTGTGCCCCACAAGAGAACTTGCTAGTCAGATAACTGCAGAAGCCAACGTATTACTAAAATACCATGATGGAATTGGTGTACAATCACTTGTTGGAGGTACTCGATTCAAAGATGATCAGAAACGTCTAGAAACAGAACCATGCCATGTATGCAATTCTGTTTGCTCATTGTTACATATCATGATGATTCTGTTGTACAAGCTGAAATGTTCTTTGTCATTTGCAGATTATTGTAGCAACTCCTGGTAGATTGCTGGATCACATTGAGAACAAATCTGGATTCTCTGCCCGTTTGATGGGATTGCAGATGCTCATACTTGATGAAGCAGACCATTTACTAGACCTTGGCTTCCGGAAGGACATAGAGAAAATCGTCGATTGTTTACCTCGTAAACGGCAAACTCTACTCTTTTCTGCAACACTTCCAAAGGAGGTTAGCATCTTTAGTTTGATTTGTTAGGCGTAAAATGCCATTTTTCGTCCCTGAGTTTTGGCCAGTTATTCGACTTTCGTCCAAAGGTTTGTTTTTATGCATCTGGATCCAAAAGGTTTGAAATCTTGCCATTTTCATCCGGCTCGTTAACGCCATCCATTTTTCTCCGTTAAGTCAGGGGTATTTCCGGCTTTTTTTGCTAACTTAAAGGGCAATTCGGTCTTTTTCACTTTTTGTAAAAAGAGCGAATTGCCCTTCAAGTTAACAAAAAAGACGAATATACCCTTGACTTAACGGAGAAAAATGGATTGAGTTAACAAGCTGGATGAAAATGGCAAGATTTCAAACCTTTTGGATTCAGATGCGGAAAAACAAACCTTTGGACGAAAGTCGCAAAACTTGCCAAACCTCAGGGGCGAAAATGGCTTTTACTCGATTTGTTAGCATCTTTCTTTTTTTGATAGTAAAGCATGATGAGCTTTTGATTTCATGATTATTATTGATCACTTGCTGTTGGTACACAATCTGCAGGTTCGGCGAGTATCTCAACTTGTTTTGCAAAGGGAGCATGCTTATATTAATACAGTTGGATTAGGTCCAGAAACACACGATAAGGTGTATATTGTTGACCAATTGTTCGGCTGTGTTTTCTATACAGAATATGATTATTTTTGCGTTGTTGCAAGGAACTGGTTTTGATGTTTAGGTGGCTTGTTTTAATAACCGATGCAGGTCAATCAATCATACGTTATTGCACCGCATGAACAACATTTCCAAATAGTACACCATCTATTAAAGGATCACATTTTTCAGGTCCCGAATTATAAGGTATGATGCTTATAATTGATAATAATTTGAAATTCGTAGCATATGTTGGACTTACAGTGACAACTTATTATTTCTCAGGTTATTGTGTTCTGTACTACAGCAATGATGACGTCACTTATGTTTTCGCTTCTCCGTGAGATGAAAATGAATGTCAGAGAGATTCATTCTAGGAAACCGCAGCTCTACCGAACTCGTGTTTCTGAAGAGTTTAAGCAAGAAAACCAGCTTATTCTAATTACCTCGGATGTGTCATCTCGTGGAATGAATTATCCTGATGTCAGTCTGGTAATTCAGGTAAAAAGAACAAGATATAGAAATTATGATATCTACAATGTACTTTGCTAATAAAAAAAAAATATCGAGTAAAATGTCATTTTCGTCCCTGAGGTTTTGCGACTTTCGTCCACAGGCTTGTTTTTTCACATCTGGATCCAAAATGTTTAATATCTTGCCATTTTCATCCGCTCGTTAACTCAATCCATTTTTCTTTGTTAAATCAGGGATCTTTACGCCTTTTTGTCGACTTAAAGGGAAATTCGTTTTTTTTACTTTATGTGCAAGCGTTTAGCATAATGTACAAGTATTCACTTAAAGGGCAATTCGGTCTTTTTCACTTTATGTAAGAAAATACCCCCGACTTAACAGTGAACTATGGAAGGAGGTAACGAGACGGATGAAAATGACAAGATTTCAAACCTTTTGGACACAGAGGCGAAAACACAAACCTTTAGACGAAAGTCGCAAAACTGGCCAAACCTCAGGGACGAAAACAGCATTTTACTCAATATATTATTACCATCCTTGGTTTATATATCGAGAATCGCATCACTAGATTGTTTAGCTTTTTGTTGTGTTTTGAAAACTTATATTGTGAGCAGGTGGGTGTCCCTGTGGATCGTGAACAGTATATAAATAGACTTGGAAGAACAGGGCGTGAAGGTAAAGGCGGAGAAGGAATATTGTTGCTTGCACCATGGGAAGAATATTTTCTTCAAGATATCAATGATCTTCCTCTTCATAAATCTCCGTCACCACATTTAGATCCAGATATGAAATTAAAGGTTTGTTTTTAATTAAGCGTTCCATGTTAATTCGAGTTATTTCATTCATATACCATCAAGGGGTGCGGGGTGCTTCACTAATTGGAAAATTTGACTTGCAGATTGAGAAGTCAATGGCGAAAGTTGACCCGAGTGTGAAAGAGGCAGCATATCATGCTTGGCTTGGATATTATAACTCGATAAGGGAAATAGGAAGGGATAAAACGACACTTGTTGAGCTAGCCAAGGTTTTTTGTGACACAATTGGGTTAGAAAAAGTGCCTGCACTCTTTAGAAAAACAGTGCTCAAGATGGGCCTAAAAGATATACCAGGCATTCGGGTTCGAAAATAGCCCGCCAACCCGCGCTGTTTACTTGTTTACGGGTCCTAGCATAATCTTCAATCCAAGAGTTCATTTGTTTTCCTTTTCTTGCTTTTGATTATGTGCATATAGCTGTTAGAAATGATCATATATGAGAGGGGTGGGTATACTCCTTAGTATTACATGGAATTAAGATTTAGATCCTAGGCTTAAATGTCTGTTAATCAATCATATGTTAAACCAACAAGAACATGGAAATTTTGATGCAAACCTTAAAAATCATGCTAGACACAAACTAGTTTTCGCAAGATGAAACAAATAGGACATGATTAACCCATTTTTTTCATATTAATACAATAAAATTGTGATTTTACAACCAAAATCACACATGTAAAAAATATATTTAGGTTTAAATATTGAAACCATGATGCTCATTTATCTTTTATTGTTTAAATTTTGAAATAAAATATCCAAATTAGTTTAAGTTACGGTTAAAAACATGCGTTCTCAAGATGTTATAAACTACAAATTGGTCAACGTGCGGACACACCATGACAACCCAAGAACGACTCGTTTAGCTAATTGTTTTAGCAGGTTCGATCTAGATATGACCATGATATGGTTCTTGATTAATTCACCAAAGAAAATAGATAGATGCCAGAATGAATAATAGATAGATAATTGAATCAAAGTTTTTCTCATACTCAATATAAATCCTATGGCTCTTATATAGCCTCTTCTAAACAACCGAAACAATTAAATCTAAACTAATACCTAACTAACTGGAGAACGTTGCTCACCCCACGTTTCCATTATTCTCAAGACTAATTCAAACTAATTATTATCTATATGAATACAAAGATGCCATGAACAGTAGATGTTTTTTTAGGTTTTTTTGTTTTTAATTTATTAGTTGTATATTATCTATATGTTACTTTTAGTATTTAATAGCAACCGATAAGTTTTAAGTGTAATTATTTTTTTATTAGTAATATTTTATTGATTATTTAATTTGATTTTTAGTGTTAAATTTTAAAAAAAAATTGTAAATCCGTATCTGTGTTTATTTTTTTAACATTTCAAGTTATTTGTCGGTGCGTTGTGATAGTACGTTGCCGCGTGCATTAGATCAATTCGATTCGTTACAGTACCAATATGATACATGCATTTGGTATAGAACTCAACATATGGTTTACATGACCGAAAATGATAAAAAGAAACACTGGTACTTGCACTGATGTTGTTCATACGACACCGATCGGTTCAAAGTGTCACGGTACTGATAACGTTATTCGTTTATCCTCATAGATAGAGTTGTATGAATTTAAAAGATTTTTTACCCACGCATTGATAAAAGATTTTTAAAATGGGTTATAAGCTATAGTTTGTGTCAGTATCGTAGCGTTAGCGTAATGAATCAATCGATAAAGATCAAATAACATTGGTACTAACACCGATATATGTTTTTATGGTTTTCAGTCGAAGTAAAACATGTGTCGAATCCTTTTGAGCATATTCTTCTGTTGCTGAGTGCCGGTATCATACTGATACGACAAAAAAACCAAACTGATGTCATAACAAACCAAAGCAATAACGACCAAGCACCCGCTGCGAAGCGCAAGGAAAATTCCACTAGTTATTATTATTATCTAAAGAAAATGGAACTTGCAACTGGTTACATGCATGCGTAATACTTGGCTTTTTGGGTTCATGCACATGCATCTTCTTGGACTTCTTAGCTGGTACATAACAGACCAAAACCAACGAAATTCATGTTAAGTCAAGTCAGAAATTAAGACACTCAGTGTGACTCAAAACAGTTGTGATGCATCCCTCACATCCAACAATCTTTAAACCTTTTCAACATAAAAAATAAAAATCATCATCACTTCAGCAGTTGTGCTGTGCGTCATTAATGGCATATATAACAAATGGGACTTCAAAAAAAAATGGAGATGCGGGGTATCGATCCCCGTACCTCTCGCATGCTAAGCGAGCGCTCTACCATCTGAGCTACATCCCCATGATGTTTTACTTAACAGCCTCATTGATTACTATAAAATGCAAACGTATTAAGTTAGAAACATATAATGTGTCGCATTTGTAATTAAGCAAATATGAGTTATTAATATTTCTTGTTCAATTAACTCGCTTTTCGATTTCCAATTCCCTAGAGTGTCCCGACGTTTAAGTTTGATGCTGACGATGAAGAAAGCAAGGGAATTCAACATGGCTATATTATTAACTCTGTGTTGAAATATGTTCACCTAGATTCAAAGAACCATATGGAAATTGAAAGTGGTCTTGCAGGACTAAAGATTGATGATGATAAACATACGGAAAGTTTGTTTATGTTCGTTTATCTAATAAATGGACGAACATAATAAAAAAAATCGTTTAGTTTAATGAACGAACATGAACACATGTCTAGTTCGTGAACGCTCGTTCGTTTAAGTTTATTTTTGTTTGTTAGTTTTCATACATTTATGTTTATTTGTTTGTTTAACGAACGACTAGTCTATGAACACATGTCTACTTCGAGTTTTCTAACCGATGATGTGCATTTTTGCAAAGAAATAAAATTCTTTTTCATCTTCCCATCTACGCCCTCTTGAAACCATTCAAATTTGGATTCTATGTCTTCAACAATTTTTTTAAAACAATGTTTTCGACATTCGAAATCTTGACCGAGACGTAGCCTCATCGTATTTTGGGTTATCGACGAAATAATTTTCCATTAGGAATTCGCGCGAAGGCTTTTCCACAGCTACATGGCACTTTTTTTTGTTTAATGAGCCTAAACTAAATCAAAAGCTAAAAGATATAAAATATATAATTTTTTTTTTAATTTGGGCACCCCGGGAGAGTAATCCCTAGGCGGTCGTCCACTTTGCCCAACTCTAGGACCAGCCATGTTTGTGAGAGTTCAACGACCTTAACAAATCTATACACATTAAATAAGTAACTAGTTTCGTCGTCATGTGTTACAATTCTATGAGTCCAATATTCTTTTTCTACTGTTCTCATTTCACCCCTTCATGCTATCTCTTATTTTTGCAAATACATCTTCACAATATCGTTTTATAATTCCTAAATAAATATTTAGGATGTAACTTTCTAATATACAAGTTGTTGATGGCACTGGAGGAGATAAACGTTGACTTATAACCATGGGTCATCAGCATTGCTCACAGACTAGATATGAGACATAAACTGCCAGTAGGGATTAAAGAACCATTGTGTGTGTACACTATCTATACACATAGTCAATGATGAACAGAATATGCCAATGTTTGAATTAGACAATCAGTATTAGAACCTTAAAGTAGAATTTATATCATTATCAATATTTATTTATTTATTTTGGTACATTTAAAGTTCCACAGTCCACTTGCTTAGTTGCTCAAAATTAATAATCCCCCTCCTCAACATGTATACTTTTTAATGGTTTACTTGACTATTATATAAAGAGACATCATATGTTACATACATGACCACATATGTCTCCCATGGCTACTCTACTTATTATTTTGGGTCTCCTTGCTTCCTTCCTAGATACAACAGGTTCATCTCTCTCTCTCCCTCTGTGTTCCTGAGTTTAACAAACGAAAGAAAAGAAGAGAAAATGAATTTAGGAGAGAAAAGAAAATGAGTAAACTGGAAAAATTTAATTTACTACTTTGTTCCCGAGTTCAAAAGAAAACGTAAGGATTTTATGTATTAAAAATCTTTACCTTTAAAATCTCTCTAATCTAGAAGGATTAAAAATGAAGAAAAAAGACATAAGTTTTCCTTCAATTTCTCTTTTTTTCCTTCCTTAAAAAAACTCTGGAACACGACCTTTTTTTGACATCCTTACAAATCATCTCTCTTCCTTTGTTAAATGAAACTCTGGAACACAACGTTGGCGTTTTCGATTTTTTTTTTAAATAAGGAAATAACTACATGGTCTTAGGGTCCGTTGACCTTTCATCGACGAAAAGTTGTTTCGATTGGGGTATTTATCGCCTTTGTTTAGTATAATTTGATATTTAAATTATCACGTTCAAGTAGTTGAAACCAATTGTAAAAAGGTACTAATTGTCACATTTGAAGAATCAAATATCATTGCTAGAGTAGTTGAAACCAATATTGATTCATTATCTTCTTATATAATGTAACATTTTATAAAAACAACTCGCAAAACAAAAACATTAAAAGACTTATATGAATAAATCGTTAATCTATCTATCTATATATCTATGTAGAATCACAAATTGGAGTATGTTATGGAATGCTTGGCGACATTCTTCCGTTAGCGACAGATGTCATAAGTTTATATAACTCAAACGATATTAGGCTGATGCGACTCTATGATCCTAACCAAGCCGCTCTACAAGCATTGAGTGGATCCAACATTGAGGTTATGGTAGGGGTCCCGAATTCAGAGCTTCCATACGTTGCTGCAAGTCGTGACAATTCATTTGATTGGGTGTGGAATAACATTATGACTTATCCGGATGTTAAGTTCCGTTACATATCAGTTGGAAATGAGGTTAAGCCGTCTGATGGCACGTTGGCTCCGTTGGTGTATAGTGCATTGACCAACATCCGTGAAGTAGTTGTGTTTTATGGCCTCGGGAATCAAATCAAAGTTTCAACTTCGATTGACACGACCTTGATTGGAGCCAATTATCCTCCGTCGCAAGGTGCATTTAAGGATGAAGTTAGGGCTTACATTGACCCGATCATCGCATTCCTAGTCGCGAACAATGCGCCATTGTTAGTCAATGTCTATCCATATTTTAGGTATGTTGAGTAAATACAAACAAATAAAGGCCTATTGAATGGTTAAATTAGATTTTAAGTCCATGTTATTTTTTGTTCCTTAGTTATGTGGACGATCTGGTAGACATATCGCTAGCGTATGCTACTTTTACTTCTCCTGGCATCGTTGTTCAAGATGGAGCACTTGGATATCAAAACCTTTTTGACGCAATAGTAGATGTGGTGTACTCGGCATTAGAGAAAGCTGGGGGGCCCTGGGTAGAAATCGTGGTGTCTGAAACCGGATGGCCATCAGCTGGTGCATCTGCAGCAACATTTGATAATGCACGCACATACTTAAGAAATATGGTTGCACATGCGCGATGGGGCACGCCTAAGAGGCCGGGAAGAGCCATAGAGACATACTTATTCGCCATGTTCGATGAGAACAATAAGGAACCTCAGATCGAGAAAAACTTTGGACTGTTTTATCCAAATCAAACAACAAAGTATAGCCTCTATTTCAATTCGATCCAAAAAGGGTTCGAGTCGATTTAGAGTTGGTTTATCGTGTTCTTGATGAACATAAAGCGTACTTTGGAGGGTGAATTTGAACATTTTCCATGCTTAATGATGCATTTGTATTTTCTTGTATTTAAAGTTGGACTACAATAAATTTAAAAATAAAAAGCCCAAACATTAGTGGGCATTGGGCTCATGAAAATATGAGAATGCTTATTTTAAGTATTGAGTAGGGGTGATCATGAGCCGAACCGAATCGAACGGAGGTCTGCTCGTGCTCGGTTCGGTTTGAAACCGAGCCGCTCGGTTCGGTTCGGATTTAGGAAATCGAGCGGAAATCTTATGCTCATGCTCGGTTCGGTTTAGAACCGAGCCGCTCGGTTCGGTTCGCTTTTGCTCAGTTTTATTTAGCATTCCTACACGGCCATTCATTCACCAAAATTCACCAACTTATATGTCTCACACACACTTTAACAATTTAACAAAATACAAACATAAAAAGTCCCACAAAAAAAACACAAAATGTCATCCAAATGTTTAGTGTTTAAGAACATCTAAAATGCAAAATAACTTAAAAAAACACGCGTTTAAGTCATTCCAGACATCTTCAATCAAAAATTGAATTCAAAACATAAAATTTGATACAGTAACATCAATTCAAACACATAAAACACCCCTCTTTTTTTTTAACTGAGTTGAGAGAGATTATTGTTTTTTTTTGAACCGAAGATATGAAGATATGAGGATTCTTGGGGCTGGATATGTTACATGTTTATTATATTTAATAATATATATAATAATAAAAATAAATTCGATCGAAACCGAACGAGCGACGAGCGAGCGTACCTATGCTCGTGCTCGGTTCGTTTTTAAACCAAACCGAGCTGCTCGGCTCGGTTTTAACCGAGCAAAGAATCGAACGAGCAAATTTCCGAGTTTTTTCGAACGATCGTCGAACGATCTTCGAGCGCCGAGCAGTTTGGACACCCCTAGTATTGAGTGACTTTTTTGGTGTTTAGTTTGGATGGATAAAACTGAAAAACCAATAAGAAGTTGAACTGAAAAAATTAAACAGATATATAGTTTATTAAAAAATAATATATATTTTTAATATTCTTTAAAAGTCTGGTAAAATTCTAGTATATTTAGACTATTAAAGCGACCCAACTTGTAAAAAATAAACGAAAAAAATTAGTTGAGTAATTTTTACATATTAAAGCCACCCAACTTGTCAAAAACGATATGTTTTGAATTGCCATACAAAGTCCATATGGGTGTTTGCGTGTGTTCGTGCATTGGAGAAAAAAAAAATCCTTGGTTGTATTAATTTGCATTTTGTTAAAATTTTACAGGCAAATTGGATTTAAATAATCCCAACTTGCTCAATTTGGCCGATAATAATCTCAACTCAGTTATTGGCCAATAATAATCGGAACTGGTCCCCTTTTGGCCGATAATAGTCCGCCGTTAAAACTAGCTTAACGGAGTTAAGCTTTTTTTCTAATTACAAACCGATGTTTTATGGATTTTGACCAGAACGAAGATACGATTCGATTTATGTAAAACTTACCTCGAAACGGTGCTTCAAACGACTTGATTTTTGTTAATTTGAAGTTTAAACACCCGAATTGAAGCACTGTTTTCGTCGTTTGGGGCAGTATTTTGAGGTAAATTTTATATCAATCAACTCGTATCCTCGTTTTGATTAAAATCCATAAAACATCGGTTTGTATTTCGGAAAAAAGCTTAACTCCGTTAAGCTATTTTTAACGGCGGACTATTATCGGCCAAAAGTGTACCAGTTCGGATTAATGGCCAATAACTGAGTTGGGATTATTATTGGCCAAATTGAGCAAGTTGGGATTATTTAAATCCAATTTGCCAATTTTACAATATACTTTATATTTACAAAAGTATTTTAAAATAATACAATTTAAAAAAAATAGTTAGTTATACAAAAAAAAAGATCCTTTTTTTGAGAATTTAATGTTAAAATAGATGACAATATGGAATGTTTGTGTAGTACGTAGATTTTGAGAGAAAATTTACGTTTTTGAAGGATAAGTGAAAAATTGAAGTGTTCATTGAGTTCGCATGTTTAGACCATCGGGTGTGGGGAAGTCAAAGGATGTTTCTCTGACGTGGCTTTGAGTCACAAAGTAGAACACCATGCCACCCTTGGTGTGGCCACAACATTGTGATGGCGTCAAGAACTCCACCAGCACTTGGAAGCAAAAAGGTAATGATTTATGTGGAAATCAAGTGGGAATAATGTGACGTCTACATGGTAGTTTCAACTTGACCAAACCTCCCTCGTGTGCGGAAACCAAGTGGGAACTCCACCAGAAAGTAAAACCAAACCCTCCTCATATGTGGAAACCAAAGTGGAAATAATGTGGCGTCTACATGACAATTTCAACTTGACCATACCCCATGGTCTTTATGGGTGTTATGCTCTTAATATTTGACACACTTATTATTTATAACCATGTTAAAAATTCTAGACAAAAAAGTACATGTTTTGGATCCATTCAACATGTATTAGCCATTAAAAATATGTGTATAAAAATGTACTTCTCATACCATCAGTATTGTCTGCTTTGTCTATATGGAGCACGAATTTGGTTTTGATTGCCCTAGTGGGTTTCTCAAGAGGTCACACATCCTAATGCCATTCCAAATGATCACACTTAACTATGTAGATTTGATAGGATCAACATTCATTATACTCTAAATGAGTTGGTAATCACTTATGAACCCATCATCTTTGTTGTCTACGATCAAATATGGGATTTTCCTAGAGTATTACAATCATTCCAGTATGGGCTAATTGTGCTGATTAGTTTTGTCCCACCATCCTAATCATATATAGGGGATTTGCCTAAGGTGTCCATGTTGAATCAGTTCTGTTTAAACATAATGGAAAACATGAAAACATACATGTTACAGCAGACAGTGCCGTGGAGAATCCAGTGAGAGAAGAAGCCATAGAGTTCGACATCTTTGTCAAGGTGATATGGTTCCTCCTTAGGGTGCAAACTGATGATGGTAATGATGAAACTGAAAAAGGTATCGGTCTAGGAGAGGGAGGTCGATATTGATGTTATGAGATTAGGTTATGTGTCTAAGTGTGTAACCCTTTAACCTCTACATAAGTTTCCTTATATAAGCACCCAAGAGGAAACCTAATTAGTTAATAAGGGTAATATGGTCCATCAACAATTACCAACTAATTATTTAATAGATTGTTATATATTTTGATCTATATAATGTAAATGATTATAATGGCTACTAGATTAAATATTAAAACATAATATATTTAATCTTACAGTCCACATAAAAACCCCAGGGGACTCATCATCCTTGATGAGGTTTGCCCCCACCAAATGGAATGAGCCAGAAGTGACTCTAATACTATTTGTAACATCCGGTCTTTCATACCACCAATATTAGTTCGCTTTGCTTACATGGGTCTCACAGAATTTTTTGTTGTTATCCCTGACGAATCCTTCCCACAAAGTCACTCATTGTGATACTATTTCCACCTGGGCATACTTAATAGTAGAGTTCGAGGGGATCCACAATCATTGCGCCCAAAGTGCGCTTGTGATATTTGAGGTCTGATAATATCTTTCACGTCTACAACCAATGTAATATTTGTCTAAGGTGTTACATCTCCCAAACATATATTACAAATTATAAATTAGCAACAAAATGTTGCTTTATGGAGTTGTACCCTAAGCATAGAGAGATTTTCAAAAAAAAAGTTGATTTTTCATTTCTAACCCATTGTTTTTCTTCTTTTGAAATTTAATCCTAACAACTTTTTATTTTCATCTTTGGCCCCTCATAAGTTTCAGCTTTCACAAATTATCCGTTTTACGTTTCGACTAAATTTTGTAAGTTAACACGCCGCAACATGTGTGTGGGGTTTACCGTTTTCTGGTATATTTTCTTCCCTTTTGACAGGTTCATCGCAACACGTGATTTTTCTCCGTTCGACTTAGTTATTCTTTTCTACGTTTTACGTTTCGATTTAATTTCTTCACATTAACACACAACAATGGACGTGCGTCGTTTAACGATTTTACGTCTGGTTTTCGTTCGGTGTTATTTTTTTTCCTTTTTAATTTATTTTATTTTTACGAACTTTTCCGACGTTGGTGTTGCTGGAAATGGTGTGGTATTAGTGCAACTTGGCACTGATCGTCGAGAGAAGGATATTTTATTTATAATTATTATTATTTCTATTTATTATAATAATAACCCGCAATGTAGGAAACGTACTGTATATATATTGTCGCACACATATACATATATATATGATAACCGTTATAATTAGTCGTGATTTAAAAACGAGCGGTTGAGCTTAGCTAGATAACTAATATTGGGTGGATCCATACGCATGGGCCAAGCCCAACCAAATCCTTTACACATAAACCCTACCCCATATAAACCCCTTATAAACCTCACCCCTCAATTATTTTCAAACATAAAAACCCTAGAAGCATAGCAGCCGCACACCTCTTCTCTTCCCCTCTCCCGTTCAGATTTTCCGGTCACCAGAGCAGAGATTTCGGCGAGTTTTCCGGCCACTCCGGCCGCATACACACACTCATCTCTCTTCCCCTCTTTACCAACATACATACACCCCTTACTCGCAAATCAGTAATGAAGGTTCACGGCGAGTAGGAGAGAGTACGGAGATAGAGAGAGAGAGAGACAGCGGTGCTGGTCAGTCAATGGCGGCAGTGGCGCCGCCGTCAGCGGCGGCGACGACGGTGGTTGTTTTTACGGCTAAAATGGGTGGTGGGCCGGAAAGGGTGTTGGGCCGCACACCCTTAGTAGGCCGCACACCCTAGAATGGACAACACATTTATTTCGCATACTCTCTTAAGTTGCACACTTAAACCCTGACCGCACACTGAATAGCGGGCCCCCCACTTCACTATAATTGGACCATATTCTAGTTATTATTAAACCACATCTTCTTAGTTACAAAGGACTTTTAATGTTTTTATCTTGTTACCACAAAGTTTTTATGTTTTCTTTTTTTCTCACAACTATTTTAGGTTTTGATCTTGACAAGTGTCCTTTATTTAGTTTTTATGCTTTTTAAATTCAAAACAAAAACTTAATATATTATAATATATTATATTATATTATATTATATTATATATATCATGTTAGTTACAATAAAAAAATTTCTTTTGTATTTTGGTCATTAAATTTTTTTCTTTTGAACTTTGCTACATGAAACCTAGGCATATTTTATTTTACTTTAATTTTATAACCAAATAGAAAATATAAATAATTCATAATTTTATACTCAAATAATTTTTATTCTATGTATTAAATATTTTAAACAAATTCTGTGTTATATTTTTTACATATTTTTCTATGATTTTTAGAATAATTATAGTTTATCCTATTTTTTTATCAAATTTATATTAAATATAATAAATTTGGATATGTTATGGTTTTACTTGAGTTTAATTTAGGACGTAACTTTTTCGTTATTTACGAATATATCGTCACATGTGTTTTTATCGACATTTCGACACAAGTGTTTTTTATATACATTTGCATGGTTTTCCTCGAGTTTAATATACGACGTGACGTACTGTTGCAACGTGGGGATATTTTATCTACATTCGCATGGTTTTCTTCTATTTCTTACATTTTATTTAGTGTTTGTTTGTTTTACACATTTATATTTTATAGTTTCATACTGGTGTTTACCCATTTGGTTTGTATGTGGATTCCCCGCCGCAACGCGCGGTGAGAAATTCCTAGTTAGGTTGATTTGTGATGTTGAGTAAAAATTTGACTTATTAATATAGTTCCTTTTGATACTTGCGATAAGTTAAATGTTTTTAATGTAGATTGTGGCTATTGGGAAGATAGAAACGGGTGGCTTCAATTCATCATTAGCTATCACCATCATCCACCAAAAATAAAAGATAAAAACTACAAGTAGGCAATAAGCCACCCAGTGGCGGACTCAGGAATTATTTGCTGGGGGTGCGGATGAGTGGCTCAAGCATATTTTCAAGGGGTGCGGTCGGGTTTTTTTGCCTAAAATATACACTAAAATTTTTTTTCAAGGGGTGCGCCCGCCCAGCTTGGGCATAACCTAGGTCCGCCAATGAAGCCACCATGAAAAAACCATCTTGTACACGCATACTTAATATATTCACTTGATAAAGAGAATATGCTCTATCTAGACTCGTTAATTTTCAGTAAAATCTTAGTTTTTTTATAAAAAAAAAAAAACATGAGTTTGACCATTTAGCTGTAGTCGGTAGAAAATAAAACTTTATTATGATCTTCCGATCTCTAGTTATAGTTGGTAGAGAAAAAAACTTCATTATAAACCTCCAAGCAACAAGTTTTGGTTCCACTTAGTTTTTTTTCTTAGAAACGTAAAGCACAATTCATATAATGATTCATGCATATGTCCCATTATTATATAGGATAAGATCCATTTTTTTCATTTGTTTGTTTGTTATAACATTAGCAGTTTCAATGGTTTTTCCCATTTCTAAAGTTCCACTTGCTAAACAAGGGCGTACCCACCCTAAGCCCAGGGTGGGTGGGTGGGTGGGCGGGCGCACCCCATGAAAAAATATTTTTTAGTATTGTTTTTCGCTGGAAATCCTGACCGCACCCCATGAAAATTTTCAACCGCCCCACTTAGAAAAAAATAATTATTAACCACTTATTCACTTAATTATTTAATCCAATTAAAGCCTAATCTGCAATCAATTTTTATTGGGGTATTGGATTTTAATAATCCCAAGTTTCACTAATTGGCCGGTAATAATCCCAACTTCAAAAATTGCCTACAACAGTCCCAACTTGTAAGATTTTGGCCACCAATGATCCTTGTCTAACTGGGTTATAACCTTGTTGGGCTGGTGACCTGCAACTTATTCCGGCGACCCGTTTTACCCCTGAAACCACCAAACGAGACCACCACCAATCATCTCCGACCTCCTGTAATCTTCTCCGCTTCTCAAAAGTTTAAAATTTCCACCATCTACGCAACTCCGGTGACCTGCAACTTATTCTGACGGCCTTCTTTACCCCTGAAACCACCAAAGGAGACCACCACTTGTCATCTCCAACCTCTAGTGACCTTCTCCGCCGCTCAAAACTTCAAAAAACTAACTGGGTTATAACCCAGTTAGACAAGGATCATTGGTGGCCAAAATCTTACAAGTTGGGACTGTTGTAGGCAATTTTTGAAGTTGGGATTATTACCGGCCAATTAGTGAAACTTGGGATTATTAAAATCCAATACCCCATTTTTATTTATAGCTTTGTTTGTTTAAATGATTAGTTACAAGTAATCAACATTTAATATTAGGGCTTGAATGTTTAAAAATATAATTGAAAGTTATGGGCTATGGTTGAACATGATTGTTTATTTTGTTTAAGTGTTTAGTGTTGTTTTATAAACTTATGGAGCAAATTATATGCGTTAGGAACAATGAGTAAGAATGTAATGAACTTATGGCGTGTTTAGTATCTTTAGATGATATTTTGGATATATTTCAAAAAAAACCCTGTAGGGCACAATTTTAAATATGCTTGTAATTTGTAATGCCGTTTGACGTTTTTTGATAATTTATAAATTTTAGTTTGATGTTCTTTTATCTTACATGATCTGACCCGACCCGCTATGAACCGATATTTTTATACAGCTAGGGGACTAAAATCTTTGAAAATATTCCGCACCCCTAGGAAAAAATTCCTGGGTCCGCCACTGTTGCTAAATAATCATGTTTTGACATTATTAGCCGCCTAAATATTTATATAATTTTATGGTTTTCTTGCTCATTATATAAAGGGGCATATGTTACATAACCTCATGGACCCAGATTTAAAAAATTTGGATTTTGGACTAAAGTGGCAAAAGTGAGCAAACCTCATGAACCAATTTGGCTATTAACTCTTTCTTGTATTTAAAGTTGGACTACAATAAATTTAAAAATAAAAAGCCCAAACATTAGTGGGCATTGGGCTCATGAAAATATCAGAATGCTGAGTGACTTTTTTTGGTGTTTAGTTAGGATGGATAAAAAATGAAAAACCAATAAGAACTAAAAAAATTAAACAGATATATAGTTTATAAAAATAATATATATTTTTAAAATTCTTTAAAAGTCTGGTAAAATTCTAATAGTTTATAAAAATAATATATATTTTTAATATTCTTTAAAAGTCTGGTAAAATTCTAGTATATTAAACTATTAAAGCGACCCAACTTGTAAAAAATAAACGATTTTTTTTTACATATTACAGCCACCCAACTTGTCAAAAAATATATGTTTTAATCCATGAGGATCATAGTTGCAGTATCTGTAAACTAGAGGGACGGATAGTGTAATTTACTCTCAAATAAAGAATGAGTGAAATGTTATTTTAGTCCCTATTTTTGTGTCATTTTGTCAGTTTAGTTAAAATGTTTTATTTTTGCCTGTGGGTCCAAAAAGGTTTCACTATCGCCATTTTAGTCCACTAGGTTAACTTCATCAATTGTTTCTGTTAACGAGAAGGGCAATTCGGCAGTGGCAGATATAGAAACGAAACTAAGCCGTAACGTTTTATAAATAAGCCGTAACGAAATCGAAAAAACATCAAATTTTTCCAAAATTTACACTAATTTTTCCAAATTTTTCCGCGCCAAGCCGTAGCGGAGGTTGCTCCCCGGTAAGCCTTATGTCCGCCACTGCAATTCGGACATTTTATTTGGCCGAATTGCTCTTCTAGTTAACAGAACTACATGTAAAATAACCGAATTGCCCTTCCCGTTAACAGAAAAAATGGATGAAGTTAACCCAGTGGACTAAAATGGCAACAGTGAAACCTTTTTGAATTCACATATAAAAAATGAAATCTTTGAAATAAACTGGCAAAATAACCCAAATCACAGGGACTAAAATAGGATTTAACTCTAAATAAATTGGTAATAATTATTATTAGGGTTACAGAAAAGAAAGAAATAGTTTGTTTGTACGTCAGCCAATGGCCCTGCTGTGGAAAAAATCAAAATCGGTGCTTCGATTATGTGATTCTTCTTCTTCTGTTAATTCAACAACAAGAAGATTTCTTGTGTCGATCGTGGGGAAAACAGAGGATGAAAGGAAGGCTCTTTTCGAAGCGGATAACATTAGATATGGCAGATCCTTCAAGACAGATGAAGAGAAGGAGAAGATTTTTCGGTTTTGGAAGGTGATCAGGCTCATTGAACACCCAGACCCCAACGATAAGCTAGCCTTCCGGAACCTCCAAGTCCGAACCAAAAGGTCAAATTCGCTATTTTTTGCTGGTTTATCTGTTGTTTGTGATCTGCTGCACTAGCTCAGCCGCTTTCTTTGTTTTCGCTGCAGGGTTGATCGGGATTGAGATGAAAGTTGCTTAGAGTCTCAGATTATGCTTTTGACCTTAACTTATTTTCCTTAAGCTTTCGACTTTTGAATTCACATTTTATTTTGATTGTTTTCATTTTGCACTTTGGTATTATTCAAGTATTTCTTCAGACGTGGTGGTGTTTTGATGCGTAATAAAAAACCATCGGTTGGCATTAGGTACCAGTTTTAGTTACTAGTACGCGCGTCTGTCGTGACATACATAGCGTAATAGTTATTTACAAAGCATACAAAACTCGCAGTAGGAACGGCTTCATGGTGGTCGAGCAGGTTTAAACCGCCTTCCCATGCCGTCTTATGTTTTGATGGTCCAACGGATTCAACACCAGATAGTTGTCCGCTACGTTAAACTTCCTGTCTTAACGACCGTTTTAAATCCCCCGATATCACCTGACTCGTAGGTGGTCACGTTTAGCAACACGCATGTGTCGGACATCATGTTGACCGCCACATCGAATGCCAACTTTCCTATGTCTACACCTGTGTTCTGCCAACGATCACCAACTAGAATGGATTTTAGATTTACTCTTAGTTTAGTACCTTCAAAATGATCTCATGTTCGGTCAACATAATGCTCTTTTTTAATTATAAAACGATTGATGATAAATGTTTTTGATATATTAAACGCATGGTATAGATCTAATAGATAGGCGTTACTGAAAACGCTATCAGTATTCAAAATCACGTAGTTATGTGCTCTGTATTCAAAATCACGTAGTTATGTGCTCTGTATTCAAAATCATATAATCACGTGATAGGTATTTAAAATCATGTAATTTTTTTTAAGAAAATTAAAGCAATAGGCTTGCTCGAATTAAAGAGAATGAAATGCTCGTTAGTACGGTGTAATTTAAAAAAAATATTAACGTATGAAAAAAGTTACAGTCGTTTGGAAATTAAGGAGGGAATGAGTTCAAGTGAGAAAGAACCAGAATACCCTTTCTCTATTTGTTTTTTTTTCAATTGTTTGAACCTGAGATTTACGAAAATGTCACCGCCTAGTTTTGAGCCATTGATCTTGAGAGATTAATGGCTGTGTTTGTCGCCTATCCCTCGTATGAATTCTTTGTCCTGGTATCGTAGTACAAGACGGAACCCTTGGATACTAAAACCTTTTTGACGCAATACTAGATGTGGTGTACTCAGCATTAGAGAAAGCCAGGGGGCCCTGGGTAGAAATCGTGGTGTCCGAAACCGGATGGCCATCAGCTGGTGCATCTGCGGCAACATTTGATAATGCGTGCACATATTTAACCTGTATGGTTGCACATGCGCGATGGGGCACACCTAAAATGTAAATTAATGGTTGAGATCAAAAAGGGCTTAAATGTAAACTATGTTTTAGTTTTTTTTTTTTTTTTTGACTAATTTAGCTAGATTAGGGGTAATAGTGCCTTTTTGTTTAAATGAAAAAACTGTCGTCCACCTCGATGCAGATGCAAGTTTCCCCCGCTTTTCTTAAACGTCAATAACCTTTTATACGTAACTTTTTAAAACATTGGATTGTTTTATCCAAACCAAACAACAAAGTATAACCTCTATTTCAGTTCGATCAAAAAAAGATTAGGGTCGATTTAGAGTTGGTTTATCATGTTCCTGATGAACATAAAGCGTATTTTTCCGGAGGGTGAATTTGAAAAAAAATCCATGCTTAATGTATTTGTATTCTCTTGTGATCCTGGTTTAATAATACATATAGTTTGTGAATGCCAGGGGCGGATCTACGCTTACTTAGGGGGTTCCCAGGAACCCGTTCGGTTCGTAATTTTTAGTGTTTAGTTATATACAAAATTCTATAGGAACCCCTTAATATTTTGTAGGGGAACCTTATAAAGAAATGTGCAGGTTGGTTGACTGGGTCCAATGTTCGATTCCGCTTTAAACCGTCTTTGTTCTATTTTTTTTGGCAAGCGTATTTTTCCGGAGGGTGAATTTGAAAAAAAAATCCATGCTTAATGTATTTGTATTCTCTTGTGATCCTGGTTTAATAATACATATAGTTTGTGAATGCCAGGGGCGGATCTACGCTTAGTTAGGGGGTTCCCAGGAACCCGTTCGGTTCGTAATTTTTAGTGTTTAGTTATATACAAAATTCTATAGGAACCCCTTAATATTTTGTAGGGGAACCTTATAAAGAAATGTGCAGGTTGGTTGACTGGGTCCAATGTTCGATTCCGCTTTAAACCGTCTTTGTTCTATTTTTTTTTGGCGTTTTCTAATTCAAAATCAAACTGGATTAGGGTTTCTTCATAAAACACCCATATTTCATAACTTTTGATAATATTTATGACCAGCAAAAAAAATTGTTATGCCGGTTAATATTTCATAATTTTTGATCTTCTGATCATATTGGGATAACATGTATATATGAATGTAGTGGGAATTCTCACAGTGACTGTGAATTATAATTTTTTTTTTGAATACTTTTCACTCCTTAAACTTTTAAAAAGACAGTGACTGTGAATTATAATTTTTTTTTGAATACTTTTCACTCCTTAAACTTTTAAAAAGACAAGCTTATTAATGAATTTGACCCGAACTGTGGGGATAACCGACCCGAGCCGTCGACCCGACCCGAAATTTTTATATTTTATGTTCGGACACATGAAATTGGAACATTTAAAAAGTGAACCCTTCGGCAAAATTTCTGGATCCGCCACAGGTGAATGCCATATCGTTCGTTAATGTTTATGGTTGGACTGCAAAAAATAAAAATAAAAAGCCCAAACATTAGTGGGCATTGGGCTCATGAAAATACGAGAATGCTTACTTAAGTATTGAGTTACTTTTTTGGTGTTTAGTTAGAATGGATAAAAAATGAAAAACCAATACGAACTGAAAAAATTAAACGGATATATAGTTTATTAAAAAATAATATATATTTTTAATATTCTTCAAAAGTCTGTTAAAATTCTAGTATATTAAACTATTAAAGCGACCAACTTGTAAAAAATAAATGAAAAAAATTAGTTGACTAATATTTACATATTAAAGCCACCCAACTCGATATGTTTTGAATTGCCATACAAAGTCCATATGGGTGTTTTGCGTGTGGCCGTGTGTTCGTGCATTGGAGAAAAAAAATCCTTGGTTGTATTAATTTGCATTTTGTTAAAATTTTACAATATACTTTATATTTACAAAAGTATTTTAAAATAATACAATTTAAAATATATAGTTAATTATACAAAAAAAATGATCTTTTTTTGAGAATTTAATGTTAAAATAGATGACAATGTGGAATGTTTGTGAAGTACGTAGATTTTGAGAGAAAAATGTTGTTTTTGAAGGAAGGATAACTGGATAAGTGAAAAAATGAAGTGTTCATTGAGTTGGCATGTTTAGACCATTGGGTGTGGGTGTTGAAAAACAAGAAATTAACTCATATACTATGGTTGTTATGTTATAATTATTGATCAGTCATATGAGAATGGGCTTATAAAAGGTAACTGGGCTAAAGTGTTATATTTGCATGTTGGGTTCAGTAGATATGGGATTGTATGAGAATGGGCCCTGATCTGTTAGTTTAATGTTTTGTTTGTTAGTTTCTTAGACTATGGGGTATCGGGCCGGGGTTTGGGCGTGGGTTGGGGGAAAACGCCCAAGCCACCACCCCGGGTGGGCTTGGGTTGAGGCGTGGCCTTTGGGGCTTGGGTTTCAAGCAGGGCGTGGGGCTGTCTTGACATCCTAGCTGGCCAATTCTTATTCGCTGACCCCGCCATGTCATAGCGGGTCATTTGAAAAGTTTGAATTATGTAATTTTTAGGATTATGTAATTTTTAAAATTTTAATGAAGTTGTAGGTTTTTTTATAAATGTTGTGTGATTTTTATAATTTTTTTGTAATTTTTTTTTTGAATATTCTGCCACGCGGTGCACCCAACCCACGCCCCGCCATACCCTGCGGACACGTAACTAGGCGGTGGGGGGGCTCCCATTCCACGTGTCAACAAATGCCCCAACCCAAGCCCCAACCCAAGCCCACCATACCCCACGGTCTTATAACAGATGGAATGTTCTTAGAAGATGAAGGGTGTATTGTGTAATATCTGGAGGGTTGCGATCATCATGTGAAATTGTTTTGGGCTAAAGTGTAACTTTTAAAGTTACAGCTAGGGATGGCAATCAAACCCAAACCCGATGGGTAAATCCGAAACCCGACACATCTGGGACGGGTTTGGGGTCGGTTATTCGGGTTTGGGACTAGTTTTTATTTTTTTCGCGGGTTTGGGATGGTTTTGGGATTTGGTGACATACCCTTTTACCCGACCCAATTACCCGATAAAGTAAACCCGTTTACCCGATTGTATACCCGATATAATTTCTTTTATATTTTTAAATATGTAAATATATGATACATCCTTTTTTCTATATACATAGGTATTTTATCGAGTATACATTATAGTTATTTGATATATTTCTTTAGTGATAATACTAAATGTAACTGATTAGTAGTTACCCGATGGGTTTTGGGTCGGGCATACCCAACAGGTAAACTTTTTAAAATTAATGGGTTACCCGAAACCCGTGGGTATACACGATACCCGATGGGTATTTACCCGCTAGAAACCCGACGGGTTTGGGACAAGCATATCTAATCGGGTTTGGGGTTGGGATTACATAAACCCGTCGCCATCCCTAGTTACAGCATATAAGAGCACTTTCTTCTTTGTCTGTGAATAATTTCCCCCATTCTGTCGCACACCTATCTCAAAGTTACTCTCTGGATGTATTCGAA
The DNA here is from genome assembly GCA_030545235.1 of Helianthus tuberosus. NCBI lineage: Eukaryota > Viridiplantae > Streptophyta > Magnoliopsida > Asterales > Asteraceae > Helianthus > Helianthus tuberosus. Next base: position 8,768,751 of record CM060381.1, on the reverse strand, counting down.
ATTGTTAAAAGTTTGATGAAGATCCGCAGTTGATCTTGTTGGCTTTTCTGTATTCATTGTTCACCAGCTAAGTTTGGTCTGGTTGTTGTTGATCCAGTGTTGGATCTTGCAGTGATGTTTTATTTCTATGATCAACTGATATTTCTATCAGTTGATCCTGTATTTTTGTATATTTTGATTTGAAATGTAAGATTCAGGGTTTGGGCCTAAAAGATATACCAGGCATTCGGGTTCAAAAATAGTCCGCCAACCCGCCCTATTTACTTGTTCACAGCATAATCTTCAATCCAAGGGTTCATTTGTTTTTCTTTTCTTGCTTTGATTATGTATATATTGCTGTTAGAGATGATCAAATATGAGGGGTGAGTATTGCAAGGGAATTGGAACACTTCATGAAATAATATGAGAATTCTTTAGTGTCTATGCTCAACCAACATGTAGAGGTGCACAAAATAACTGGTTATTAACCGTAAGCAGTTAAACCGGTTAATAACCGATCGAGGAGTAACTGATTAGTGGTTATTTTTAACTGTGGGTTAGTAACCGGTTAAGAATTTTTTTAGAAATAACTGGTTATTTTTAACCGGTTTTTAACCTATGTACCAGTTAACCGGGAAAAACCGAAAAATGAAAAAATATTGAAATTAACCAGTTAGTTAACCGAAAATAACCAGTTTTTAACCAAACCAGTTAAAGTAATAACTGGTTAAAGCAAAAATAAGAAAAATAACTAATGATTAGGTTAACCAAACTGGTTAGAGAAAATGACCGGTTTATGCACGTCTACCAACATGTATACTCTCTCATTCCAATGCTCCTTACCAAATGAAATAACGAATCAAACCTCCATAATGTACATGGAACAAAATTCAAATTGTAGGCTTAAATGTTGTGTTCATCGATTGACAGGTTAAACCAACATGGACAGAGAAACTTTAACACAAACTAGTTTTCGTGAGTTGAAACAAATACAACATGTTTAACCCATTTTTTCATATAAGATTGTGATTTTACAACCAAAATTCAAATGTAAAAATATATTTAAGTTTAAATAATGAAACAATGATGCTCACTTGTCTTTTATTGTTTAAAATTTGACATAATACATTTAGCTATGTGTTTTCATAGTTTCGGTCGAGATATGAAATTCATGTTAGTTAATACGAGTCAGAAATTTACACCCTTATGATAAAATAAACGTAGCTAGGTTAAGGACTTAAGTGAGATAATTTATGAAACCGTACGTTGTGATGCATATATATATACCTCACCATTCGATCAATATTCATTGAACTTTTTCATTCAACACAAAGTCAGTCATCTTCCCGGCCAATTCATACTGTATATACCACCATTGCTTCAGGTGTCAGTCATCAATGGCATATATATATCAAATCATAGTTTCAATCGAGCAGCCCATGTGGTGTCTTAACTTAATAGCCTCGATCATTCATCAATATAAATCTGAATCTGAATCTATTAAACTTTTTATTTAGTTACAGGAAGGATTTTATTGTATTAAAAATCCTTACCTTTAAACTGCCATTTTTTTGAGAAGAGATGAACAACGTTGACTTATAACCATGATTATATGAGACATAAACTGCCAGTAGGCAGTAAGCCGCCATGAAGGAATTGAACCATGTGTGTGTACTCTATACACATACACATAATAATGAAGAGAATATGCCAATGTTTTAATTAGACAACTAGTATATTTTTTAGTGGTTTACTTGCCTATTATATAAAGAGACATCATATGTTACATTTTACATAACCAGATATGTCTTCCATGGCTACTCTACTTATTATTTTGGGTCTCCTTGCTTCGTTCCTAGATATAACAGGTTCATATCTCTCTCTCTCTTTCTCTCTTAGCGTTTTCGTTTTTTTTTTAAATATAAGGAAATAACTACATGGTCTTAGGGTCCGTTGACCTTTCATCGACAAAAAGTTCTTTCTATTGGGGTATTTATCGCGGTTTGTTTAGTACAATTTGATATTTAAATTGTCACGTTCAAGTAGTTGAAACCAATTGTAAAAAGGTACTAATTGTCACATTTGAAGAATCAAATATCATTCCTAGAGTAGTTGAAACCATTTTTGATTCATTATGTTATATAATGTAACATTTTATAAAAACAACTCGCAAAACAAAAACATTAAATGACTTATATCTATCTATCTATCTATCTATCTATCTATCTATCTATCTATCTATCTATCTATCTATCTATCTATCTATCTATCTATCTATCTATCTATCTATCTATCTATCTATCTAGAATCACAAATTGGAGCAAGTTATGGAATGTTTGGCAACAATCTTCCGTCAGAGACAGATGTCGTAAGTTTATATAACTCAAACGACATTAGGCTGATGCGACTTTATTTTCCTAACCAAGCCGCTCTACAAGCATTGAGGGGATCCAACATTGAGGTTATGGTAGGGGTCCAGAATTCAGAGCTTTCATACGTTGCTGCAAGTCGCAACAATTCATTTGATTGGGTATGGAGAAACATTGTGACTTATTCGGATGTCAAGTTCCGTTACATATCAGTTGGAAATGAGGTCAACCCGTCTGATGGCACGTTGGCTCCGTTGGTGTATACTGCATTGACCAACATCCGTGAAGCAGTTGTGTTTTATGGCCTCGGGAATCAAATCAAAGTTTCAACTGCGATTGACACGACCTTGATCGGAGCCAATTATCCTCCGTCACAAGGTGCATTTAAGGCTGAAGTTAGGGCTTACATTGACCCGATCATCGCATTCCTAGTTGCGAACAATGCGCCATTGTTAGTCAATGTCTTTCCATATTTTAGGTATGTTTTTCTTCAAGATAATCATAAATATTCATAACTATACTGTTTTTTTGTTTGTTGAGTAAATACAAACAAATAAAGGCCTATTGAATAATGGTTATATTAGATTTTAAGTCCGTGTTATTTTTTGTTCCTTAGTTATGTGGACAATCCGGTAGACATATCGCTAGCGTATGCTACTTTTACATCTCCTAGTATCGTAGTTCAAGACGGAGCACATGGATATCAAAACCTTTTTGACGCAATAGTAGATGTGGTGTACTCAGCATTAGAGAAAGCTGGGGGGCCTTGGGTAGAAATCGTGGTGTCTGAAACCGGATGGCCATCAGCTGGTGCATCCGCAGCAACGTTTAATAATGCACGCACATACTTAAGAAATATGGTTGCACATGTGCGATGGGGCACACCTAAGAGGCCCGGAAGAGCCATACAGACATACTTATTCTCCATGTTCGATGAGAACAATAAGGAACCTCAGATCGAGAAAAACTTTGGATTGTTATATCCAAATCAAACAACAAAGTACAACCTCTGTTTCAATTGATCCAAAAAGGGTTCGAGTCGATTTAGAGTTGGTTTATCATGTTCTTGATGAACATAAAGCGTACTTCGGAGGGTGAATTTGAACATTTCCCATGCTTAATGATGTATTTGTATTTTCTTATTTGAACATTTTCCATGCTTAATGATGTATTTATATTTTCTTGTATGACTACAATAAATTTAAACATAAAAAGCCCAAACATTAGTGGGCATTGGGCTCATGAAAATATGAGATTGCTTATTTTAAGTATTGAGTGACTTTTTTTGGTGTTTAGTTAGGATGGATAAAAAATGAAAAACCAATAAGAACTGAAAAAATTAAACGGATATATAGTTTATTAACAAGAATGAATTTCAGATTTACTCTTAGTTTAGTACCTTCAAAATGATCTCATGTTCGGTCAACATAATGCTCTTTTTTAATTATAAAACGATTGATATAAAAACCCTCCAAAAATATTTCCGACACCCAGATAATATTTAAAACGATTGATATAAAAACCCTACTACCCCTACTACGCGGGCCGCGAGGGAAGTCGAAAGGTCGCCTATAAATTGAGGCCTCCAGCCTCAGTTTCAATTCGTTCATTTCTCGATCTCTCTCTCTATATTCTGAATAGCAAAGATAATTTTCGGGCATAATACCCCCCCCCCCTAAATAACGAAGTCCTGCCCCGTTGTAAGTATCATAACCCCGGTTACGTATTAGATATGCTGCCCAATTGATCCAGGGTTCCGTAACGGCTGTCGTGGTTTTGCCCGACGTAGTCGTTGGAATGTCGTCTCAGGGAGGGTATTACTAATGTGAATATTGGGTTATTATACTAACGCGTGTGCATTTGTGTATTTAATAGATAATCACCAGGAAATCCTTAAAGGAAACCTTAAGACATCAATGTGAGTAATCTCCTTTTTGCAAATTGTTTTACAAAACCTCACTTAATTAACACTATATTAAGCAATGATTGAGTATTTGTATTCTACAATTATCGTCGGTATGTTGGGGTTTTGTATACAAAATTTGTTACTACCTTGCGAGGAGTAACATGACCACAAGTCGGGTTGACAGTACCGTCGGTGGTAATTAAGTAGATGGAAACAAATGTAATTGCGCGACCGCCCTCAATACTGTACAATGGTTTTACTTAACTTGATTAAACTGAGATTCACTCACTAGTATTTCCCACTGACAAAATGTTTTTAAACGCGTTTCAGGTAACAAAATGTGAAAGCCAAATATAAGCCAGCTGGACAGCACCGAAGGCTTGGAAAAGTGGCAATAAAGTTGTTAGTGCATTACGTCTATTGACTTCGTCTTGTATCATGTAATAGGATAGGATAGGGTTATCGGTGCTCGAGGTTCGAGGTTCGAGAAACAGATGTTCAGGATTAAGGAGGTGATTCCGCTCGAAACAGCACAAGACAATTTCGAGCGAAATCAGAACTTTCTGATTCCGCTCGAAAGTGCATCGTGCCATTTGGAGCGCAATCAGACATAGTATATATAGGGCACTTGTTGTTCCATTTGGTACGGCTTCTGAATTTGTAACGAAGTGCTGCCAAAGTTTGTCCAGGTTGTAATCAGTGTTATTATCAATATTAGTGACAAATTAAAGAGTATCAAGCTGTTTCCACGTCCGTTTCACTGATTCCGCCTTTGACTCGGATATAAAGCTCTTCTAAACGACTCGTTTGGGTCCTACAACGATCCTACAAGTGGTATCAGAGCTCAGGAAGAAGAGTTTAGCTTGATATCATCTATTTTCTATCTTCTACATCTTCTTTCATCAGTTCAGGAAGATTTCACGGTCAAAACTGGATCAATTTTTCACAGACTGTGTAAAAGTGCATATTATCAAATCTTTAAAAGTTTCAGGACAAAATTCGGACTAAAAATGGGTAAAAATGATGTTCGAAGTGATTCCGCTCGAACTGACTTTGTTTGAATTAGTCTGATTCCGCTCGAAAATACACTGATTTAATTTGAAATTGTTGATTCCGCTCCAAAATATTTTTTTATTCCGCTCCAGAATCTCTCTGATTCCGCTCCAAAGTTACTATAGTGTTGATTCCGCTCCAATATACTTGCTGATTTCGCTCCAGGTTACCAAATTGTTGATTCCGCTCCAAATATTCTTCAAACAGATTCCGCTCGAAGTGATAAACATCTAATTCCGCTCGAAGTGATAAACAACTGATTTCGCTCGAAGTGTTAATCAACTGATTTCGCTTCAACTGGTCAACTAGTGATTTCGTTTGAGTTTCCTATTTCGCCTGAAAAAGGATTTTTCGTGTCAAGATTATTTCTCGACAATTGAGTGTCAGTCTGTTTTCAGAATATTTGATATTGTTTGTACTGATTGTGTTTGTTTGATTGTATCTGTCCAGGTTTACATCATGGCTGAAGAATTCTACAACACGTTTTTCAATGCATTCACATCCGAATCGTCCGAGATTACAAATGTTACACCAAAAACCATCACAAAAGCTATCAATGAGAACATCAAACATGATAATTTCTATGGAACACACTCAAAGCCACCAACTCTGGAGAGCATTGAAGATTATACATGGTGGAAAGAACGTTTTCTCAATTGGGCGAAAGCGTATGCTCACGAAAGCTGGTTTTGCTTAGAGTTTGGATACGAACGGCCAAAAGATGATAAAGGCGAAGAACTTTCATTCAAGAAGTTATCAAGAGAAGGTAAATCTGAGTTTGCTGCCGAACAAAGAATGATTGCTTTGATCCAGTCTGCAATCAGAAATGATATTTTTGCGTTGCTGAATCATGATGGGTCATCTAAATCAGTTTGGGAAGCTTTACGTATTAAAGCTGAGGGGGGTAAACAGATAAAAAAGAACAAAATTGCTTTACTTAAAAAAGAATTTGATCTATTTGATAGTCTAAAAGGAGAGACAGTGAGACAAATGATTGAGAGATTTTGTCATCTTAAAATTGAACTTGAGAGATTGAGATAGTGAAAACAAGAGAGGAACTTATAGATAAAGTGATTGAAGCGTTACCACGAGCTGATCAATGGCAAATGTTTGTTTTTATTTTAAAAAATGATGCTTTATATGATACAATTTCTCTTGATGCATTGTTTGAAAAGATAGAGAGCCATGATCTGGAGTTACAAAAGCAAAGCAAGATGATTGGTTCTTCACATCAACAGAATGTTGGATTGTATTACAAAGGCAGTATACCTTCGGAGAATGGTGCTGGTTCACCAAAGACAGCATTCAGTGGTGAAAAGATGAAAGAACCTCAAACAACTTCAACAAGTCATCATTCTGGATATCATTCATCTTCAAAATCAAATTCTGATGAAGCTGAGGAGATTTTATGCAACATCGCTCTCAAACTGAAGAATTCTCCGTCAATGAGCATTAATGCAGCTAAACAGCAAATGAGTTTCCTTGCTTCTGTTCTGGAATCATATGAAGGTCTTGTAGCTGGTAAAATTGGAAACTCAGAATTAACCAAAGAAGACTACGACCAGATTGATCCGGAAGAGATGGAACTCATTGACATCCGTTGGTGTTTGGCAAGTTGCATTCGCAGAGCTCAGAGATATATGGAAATTACTGGGAAACAATCTCTTGGAGGTGCATCAACAAAGCTTAGATTTGACAAATCCAAAGTGACCTGCTTCAAATGTAAACAGAAAGGTCATTTCAAGAGAGAATGCACTAATTCTGCAGTTGGTGGAAATGAACATCCATTCAATGATGATTACTACCGGAAGGCAATCTACCATCGAAGCAGAGAAGAGCCTAAGATGATTGAAGATAAACCCAAATCGAGAGCTTGTTTTGTAATACAAGATGATGAAGGTTTTGATTGGTCCGAGATATGTCCAGAAGAAGATCGTTTGGAGAATGTTCGAAAAACAGCTCATGGCAGAGATATGACAGAGGAAAGGAAGTTTGTTTTTGTTGCTGAGATTAAAAAAGATAACAAAGAAAACGACACAAATGAAAACAAAGAAGAAAATATTGTTGCTAAGGTCAAAGAGAAGACTCGAGAAGAGATTTTGAGTGAGAAAACTTATCGAGAGAGAAACATTGTGTTGAACAGAATGGATGAAATGCAAGAAGAGTATGAGAGTGCAGTGAGCAACAGAAGATGGGATAAAAAGAGAGAGTGTTATTTCAACAGAGAAGGTGAACCAGTTGTTCCAAAGAAAGATATAATCTTTGATGATGTTCTTCTCATAATTCCTTTGAGAGCTGAATACTATAGAAATGTGTTGAAAGATGACACATATGCTAAAAGGCATGAAAAGGAGATCAGATATGCCATGACATTGTGTCTTAGAAAAAGGGATGAAGAGAGAATGAAAAAGAGTATTGAAGAAATGGTGAACAATCTGAAGAAAACTGCTGAAGAAGTTAAAGCAGAAGTTGTTGAAGTTGAGGTTGTGAAGGAAATCAAAAGTGAAGAAAAAGTTGTTGTGAATGAAGTAGTTGAGAAATCTGTTATTGAAAAACAGCAGATTGGAGTAGAGATGTGGAAAGAAGAAGAAAAAGTAAAAAATGAGAATTTGGAAGCTGGTAATGTTGGTGATGAAGTCGGTGTTAAAGAAAAGCAAGATGATGCTGATCAGAAGCAAACTGAGGCAACTGCATCAAACACCGAAGTGCCAATCACTGAGGTACATTCTGATTCTGAAATCTTAAAAACAATTGATCAGTGCAAGAAATGCATGGAACCGTGCAGAGCTTGTACTGAAAAAGATGAGCAATTCAGAACAAGAGATTTTGAATTCACTAAAATTGAAAACATTTTTAAAGAAAAATGCAAAGAAATGTTAGAAAAAGAAAAAGTTTTAAAAGAAAATGATGAAAAATGTAAAAAGTTAGAAACAGAAAATGAAGTTTTGAAAGAAAGTATTTCTAAAATAACAGAAGAATGTTCACAAAAAGAAATTGCTTGTCAAGAAATGAAGAAAGAATATGACTCAATGAAATTAGCATATCATATTACGAAAGAGTCATACGAAAAAGTGAAAGATGAAATGAAATATGCTCAATCAAGAATGAATTATCTTTCTGAAACAACTAAAGAACTTAAACGAATGTATTCAATAAAACAAGATGTTGTTAATTCCTATATTGAGGATGTTGCTAAGCTAAAGCGATAGATTGCTGATCTAGAACAGGATAACAACAAGTTAAAGAGTTATCACGTGTCGTCATATGTGCTTGAACGAATTTTCAATATAAAACCGGGAGATGGTGAGTCTGAGCAAAACAAGAAAGGCATTGGCTCAGAGTTTCATCAAGTTCCACCACTGGGAAAATTTGCATTTTATGATGATGAAAAGGTCGAAAAAGCTTTCAACATGGTAGACCAATTGCCAGACAACATTGACATAACCTATTCCAAATCTGATGATTCTCATGATTCAGAGGTGGTAGGTAAAGTCGTTGAAAGTGTGTTGAAAGAAGAGTCGATTGATACAGGTAAATCTGAATCACAGGATGAAAATGAAGGAAATCTTCATGATAGTTATCTGAAAAACACAAAATCCGAGAAAAGTTTGAATGATGATTCAAAAGGATTGGTTTATACCATGATTGGATCGGACAAGTTGTTCTTAGATGTTGTATTCCCGATTCAGAATGTGATTTCAGAAAAGGTTGATAAAGTTTTCAAAATGGTTGAGATTGAGAAGTCTGAGATTTCAAAGTTTGCTGGTAAGAGTCATAGAGGTTCGTATAACAAATCTAGTTTCAAGAAGAAAAATATGAAGGCTGGTTTGGGTTATAAGAAGAAACAGAATTGGAAGAAAAATGAAGTGCCAATTTATCAAGAAAAAATGAATTTTGTTCAAGGAGATAGTTTAGCAGAAGAAAAAGAACTCAAATTGAGACAGTCTAATGATGAGTTCTTTGCTAAAAAGAAAAAGCAACAACCACAGATCAAAGATGTGTCCATGAGAACATGTTTCAAATGTGATCAAAAAGGACATCTTACACGCAAGTGTCCTAATCTGAAACCTGTGGAAGTTGATAAAAAGAAGTCTGATGATGCTAAGAAACAAAAATCTGAGAATGTGAGACAAAGGTCAACCAGATTTGACTCAAAACAAACTTGGAGGTACAACACAAACAAGTTTGTTTCAACTCAAAATTGGAAGTCAAACCCGTATAGGTTTGATTCAAGACAGACCTGGAATTCTCACACACCCAGATTAAGAACAACACAAAGTTGGAAAACAACTGTTGATATAACAAAACCCCAAGAGTTTTGGAAACCAAAAGTTGTTGATCAAAAACAAAATGTTCAAAAGGAGTCACATTTTTACAAAAGAGGTACTCCAAAAGGTCAAACATGGAGTATTAAGAAACAAATGACTTCAGTAAAAGATGAAAAAGTTGAAGTTAAAATTGATAATGTTTTTGAGAAAAATGAAAGAAATTATCCAGTTCTACCTGGAAAGATTCATGTTCAACTACCTGAGTCTAAACAGGCTTGGGTTGCATTGTTCAAATGATCAAATTGTTGCATGTGCAGGTGCTCAAGAAAACCAAAAATTGTGAGAATGGAAATCGGAGCAGCCTGGCACAAGCAGAAGAGGCTGCTGAACTCTGTGTTGGTTGAAACAGGGAGTTTGTTTGTTTTCTGTACATAAATAAACAATATTTTCAAAAACCCTAAAAATTGAAAATTTTGAAAAACCAAAAATATGTTTATTTTTAATTTTTGTCAAAAAAAATCAAAAATACAAAAATATGTGTTCATTGAATACGCCGAAACCCTCACGGCTGAACAAACATGATTAATTTCACAAGATTGAAAAACGGTTTTCAAACTGTAAATATCAATGTGTTGTAAATCATGGGGGTACATTATTTTTTCTGCAAATCAGTGCATGAAAAGCAGAAAATGGATGGCGAGACAAAGTTATCAGCATCGTGTTGTCAAATTTTCTTTATATGATTTTGCATTTTAGGGGGAGATATATAGTTGTCAGATAATACAAAAACATTTGAAAATTTTGAAAAAGACAAAAACATGATAAAATTGAAAAATTGAGTTTTTGCGTAAAAAGAGGAAATGATAGTACATCAGTAGACAGTTACAGTATGCTAAAGAATTGGAAAGTTTAAATGTGTTAAACGATCTCACCGTGGATGTGTCGGTAGATTTTTATACATTTAGTAAACTTTTTCGGGATATAAACCTAAATTCTAACTTACTTATTTCGTGGGGAACACTACTTGGATATATAGGTAACCCCTGAAATTTCGTTTGAAAGGTCCCTCTTTCTGAGATACTAGGTCATTATACTCAGTGATATCTGGGGTATTATCCCGGGACTTCTGATTTTGCGGAAGCAATGGCCTAGTCCCCGGAGAATACTTTCTGCATTGCTTGAAATATAGTGCCGCCCTCAGCAAATTGATGAAACAATAAAATTGATAGTCATTGCTGTTGTAAAAAAGATCCTCTAAAGGGGACACACTGAAAGACAAACCTGAGTTCTCTGCTGAACGGAAGTTCTGACCTGAACTCGTATGGTTTCATAATTTATTCCCCTTACAGATATCATCTAGGTATACTCACCTGTAAGACTGACTATTGGGATCTGGATACGGGAGTATATTCAAGAGGTGGGACACATGAATGAGTTTAAGTTCTTAAAACACCTAATTCGTATCCTGAATCAGTTGAAGTTTGTATGAAAATTTAAGTGGACAAGTATATAGACAATCTTAGTGAATTGTTTAATTCTTAATGTGTAACTAAGCTCAACGGTACTTGTGACTTGTCAAAAACTGATATGATCCTCTGATGCATACTCAAACAAAAATATTGTCTGTAAATATGTTTGTACATATTTCTTTACTGCTTTATATTTTCATAAAAATACAAAAACATTTTTGATTCTGTTTTATTTTCGATAACTGATGTCTGAGATGCTGAGTTTTAAAATCTAAGTAAGCTGATTGTGTTTTTGAAAAAAAAACAAGTTCATTAATCTGAAACTTGAATTAAAAATCAAAAATTTCAAAAACAGTTTGTTATATCTCCAAGGTCATTAGTTTGGACTTGGATGATTAACTGTGAGGGAGTTGGATTCTTAAACTTTGCCATATCAATTAAGTTTGTTGATAGGGGGAGTAGTTAAAGAGTTTAAAGAGCCAGTTTACGATTTCTGGATAATTGAATTTGAAAGCATTGCATTTATAGATGTTTGAGTGTTTGCAGATAGTCCAGATTATGATCCCGAGAGCAGAGTCAAAGGGGGAGTCTGAAGACAAGCTTGAAGCAAGAGGAGCTTGTAGATGGATAGCTAGGAGTCGATCCCAAAGCACGGAAGCTTGATGAGAGGGGGAGCCTGAAGCTGACAGGAGAGACAGATTAATGGATGTTTATAATGTTACTACTTGAACGAGAATGCAGAATGATCAAGACCGAAGATGTGTCATACTGGAGACTAGACACTGAAGACTTCGTCAATATCCGAAGGGGAGTCTATTAGTGCATTACGTCTATTGACTTCGTCTTGTGTCATGTAATAGGATAGGATAGGGTTATCGGTGCTCGAGGTTCGAGAAACAGACGTTCAAGATTAAGGAGGTGATTCCGCTCGAAACAGCACAAGACAATTTCGAGCGAAATCAGAACTTTCTGATTCCGCTCGAAAGTGCATCGTGCCATTTGGAGCGAAATCAGACATAGTATATATAGGGCACTTGTTGTTCCATTTGGTACAGCTTCTGAATTTGTAACGAAGTGCTGCCAAAGTTTGTCCAGGTTGTAATCAGTGTTATTATCAATATTAGTGACAAATTAAAGAGTATCAAGTTGTTTCCACGTCCGTTTCACTGATTCCGCCTTTGACTCGGATATAAAGCTCTTCTGAACGACTCGTTTGGGTCCTACAACGATCCTACAAAAGTTACCTAAAATAAATAGATGTCTTATTTAAATAAAATAGGGTTTATCCGTATAAAAATGTGTGTACTTGAAACTTGGGATTTTCCCATGTGTTTAATATATTAAAAGCGTGGTATTTTACTCTGATAAAATATTTCCTAACTACGGTCCTGTTGTAATTTCCGCTGCCAAAATGATAAACACATGGATACCACCAAAACTGGCTGCGGCCGCCCGTTCCCGGGTAGTATAGGGGACGAGGGTTGCGACAGAAGGTGGTATCAGAGCTAAGCCACTGATTCAGCCACAGAAGTGTTCTGTTGACACCAAGATATTGTTCAAATCATTAGGAAATTAATTACGAAAATACATGCATATCTGTATTTTATTGTTGTGTGTTATTTGACTATTTGTTAGTTTACAGTATGAGCGATCAAGGACCCTCCAATGCTTATCGTCAGTTATCCGGCTCACCTAGAAGCGAAGGCACCTCTTCACAGCCTGCCCTCTCAGGGTATTCAGCTAACAATGAAGATGGGATATTCGTGTTTAAGGCTTAGTCTGAAGAGCCATTCCCTCCTAAAAAGAGATGATGGTTTAGTAGGGGAGCACATAAGCATAGGAAGAGAATGAAAATGTTACAACAGCAGCGAGTTCTAGCAGCCGCTAAGAGAGAAACAGATGCCCACACCCAAGACATGCTTAATAGGAGTTTAGCAAACTTCTATATCTTAGCAACCACAGCTGCCGACCCAAACCTGGAGCAACTCATAGCCCCTCAACCATTACCCTTGTTTCCCACACAACCAATGGAGATTGAAAACATCCCAGAAAACTAAATCCAAATGCATGATTTTAACCCAGAAGAGATACCCAGGATACCAGCACCCAATCCCTTAGACCCAGACTACGACCCGTGGTTCGATGATCATAGGGATTATGTACAACGCTACCACCTAACAGACGAACCCATGCCGAACCTAGCAGCTTACCCAGGTCTGGACCCTCTAGATCCCTACTATGATAATGATGAATACATTAGGGAAATCCTAGAGAATCCATACCCTCAGGAGGAACCCATGCCACAATACCCAGATCCAGTACCAGCACCTGCACCCCCAATGAGTGCAGAAAATGTGCAAGAGCTCCGAAATTTCGGAGAAGAGATTTTAGAAAGTAGCGAGAGGATGAGGCAGGTTGGAGAACGACTCGTCTGGAAGTACGACGAGAGTAATATGGAGTTTTGGATGAACCCATATCAGTGATGGTGATAGTAATAAAATAATAAATATATATATATATATATATATATATATATATATATATAATAGGTGTGTATGAAAAAAAATTAAAATATATATATGTGTAATAATAATAATATATGTTGTAGTATAGACCACCTAGTGGTTAGTAACGCATATTAGTATTGTAATTTTAAATTCCAGTTCTAGCTTGTATTAGATGCATATTATATAAGAAAGAGTAAGTCGCAATGTTCAACGTTTTTTATCAATATGCGTGTTATGTGAATGTTTGCATTAAATATTATTTTATGATATTAATAAGTGGCAAATGTTTAAAATTCAGATGGATAACGAAGTGAACAAGGAAAAACCAGAATAACGATAACCAGAGTAACAATAATGATAACCCGAACAACAACAATAATGGAAACCAAGTGGATAACAGTGCCATCCAACACATAGTGGCACAAGGGATAATAGATGCGATGCCATATATTATCAAAACGGTTAAGGAAGCAGATAATAAAAGTAACATTGGTAGCAAACGACCCCACTGAACCTGAACACAACGTAAACAATGGACCCATACTTCAAGCGCCCATTCCCAAACGAAGAAGAACCATGTCTTATGGTTGTTCTTATAAAGAATTCTGGTCTTATAAACCAATGGAATTCTTGGGCAATGAAGGGGCCATTGCATCTCTACGCTGGATAGAAAAGACTGAGACTGTTTTAAAAATAAGCAAGTGTGCGGAAGAGGATAAGATAATGTTTGCTTCCAATCTGTTTAAGAACTCAGCCTTAGAATGGTGGAACACTATCCTCCAGTCTAGGGGGAGTGATAGGGTTTACAATATGGAATGGGAGGAATTTAAGAATATGGTAGAAAGGAAATTCTGCCCTCCCAATGAAAAGGAACAGATAGCAAATAAGTTCCTAAACCTTAGGATGACTGGAGTGGATAGTAAGGGGTATACTACGTTATTCTTTGAATATGCTAGAATAGTGCCAACCCTTGCATCACCTGAACCAGTATTAATCTCCCGTTATATCTGGGGGATTAATCAGTGAGATTAGACATGTAGTCAAGGCAGCTAGACCTCAAACCATAGAAGAAGATGTAGAACTAGCAAACACCATGACAGATGAGTTAGTACGTACACGAGAAGAGGATCAGAGGAGGAACCTAGCCCAGAGGCTTTCCCAAGAATTTCGTTAAGGGAATTCCAACCGTGGTAAAAATGTAGGTTCTACCTCTACACCGTACTACAAGGCTTGCAAGAAGAAGCATTCAGGAAAATGCTCTACCTACTGCAATTTCTGCAAGATACCAGGACATAAGGAAGAAGATTGTAGGAGGAAACCAAATAATGGAATGTGCTTCAACTGTGGAGAAAAATGTCACATTAAGCCAAATTGTCCAAAACTAGCTCCAGCCACGAACACCAAGAATACTAAAAATACTAGAGCATTTGTTCTGACCGCAGAAGAAGCAAAGATGATCCCGGATGTGATCGCCGATACGTTTTTAGTTAATGATGTTTTTGCTAAAGTATTATTTGACTCTGGTGCGAACCAAAGTTTTATTAATACTTCATTTTGCAAACTTCTCAATCAACCATTAACTAAACCCCCACAAGAATGTCTAGTAGAGACAGCAAATGGAGAAACCATTAAGATTTCTGAAATCTTGCAGGGAGCAAGAATAGAATTTTTAAATCAAAAATTTATTGCAAACCTTTACCCAATGAATCTAGCAGGATTTGATGTTGTGTTAGGAATGGATTGGTTAATAGCCAATAAAGCCAGTATTCTATGTGATCAAAAGTTAATCCAAGTAAATTCACCAAAAGGTGAAAAGATCACAATTAAAGGAGATAAGCCGTCTAGATCCACAAAATTCATCTCTGTGATGAAAACAGCAAGTTATATAAGAAAAAGATCATTAGTGTATTTGATTTCCATAATCACTAACACTAAAGGAAAAGAACTAAAAGATATTCCGATAGTATCTCAGTTTTCAGATGTATTTCCAGAAGAATTACCAGGACTACCTCCGGACAGAGAAGTTGAATTCAGGATTCATCTACTACCAGGAACAGCACCGATTGCCAAAGCACCTTACCGTTTGGCACCAGCAGAAATGCAGGAACTGAAGAAACAGTTAGATGAACTGTTGAAAAAAGGGATTCATACAGCCCAGCTCATCGCCATGGGGAGCACCGATTTTATTCATTAAAAAGAAGGACAGATCAATGCGTATGTGCATTAACTACCGTGAATTGAACAAAGTCACGATTAAGAATCGGTATCCATTACCAAGAATCGATGCTCTGTCCGACCAGTTGCAAGGAGCACGATTTTTCTCGAAAATCAATTTACGATCAGGATATCATCAATTAAAGGTACAGGAAGAGGACATTCCTAAGACCGCTTTCAGAACAAGTTATGGCCATTATGAATTTACTGTCATGCCATTTGGTCTAACCAATGACCCAGCTGCATTTATGGACATGATGAACCGAATATGTAAGCCATATTTGGATAAATTCATAATTATCTTTATAGATGATATTCTTATTTATTCTAAGAGCAAAGAGGAACATGCAGCGCATCTGCACGCACTTCTAAGTTTATTGAGAAGAGAAAAGCTTTATACAAAATTTTCAAAGTGCGAGTTTTGGTTAGAACAGGTACAGTTTCTTGGACATCTAGTTAATCATGAAGGAATTCATGTGGATCCCACAAAGATCGAGGCGATTACCAAATGGAAAACCCCTGAGTCACCAACCGAGGTTAGAAGTTTCTTAGGATTGGCCGGTTATTATAGAAGATTTATTCGAGATTTTTCTAGAATAGCCATTACCTTAACTAAGCTAACCTGTAAATCCGTTAAGTTTGAATGGGGACCAAAACAAGAAGAAGCCTTTAGAATTCTTAAGCAAAGACTAACAAATGCACCCATACTAGCGTTACCAGAAGGAACTGAAGACTTTGTAGTCTATTGTGACGCTTCTAAGTTAGGATATGGATGTGTATTGATGCAACGTCAAAAGGTTATAGCCTATGCATCTAGACAACTTAAGAATCATGAAGAGAATTATTCAACCCATGATCTAGAATTAGGAACCATAATTTTTGCCCTTAAGATTTGGAGACATTACCTATACGGTAGTAAGTTCACCATTTTCACCGACCATAAGAGTTTAAGGTATGTCTTCGGACAAAAGGAATTGAATATGAGACAAAGACGCTGGATGGAGATACTTAGTGATTACGATTGTAATATCCAGAATCATGCAGGAAAGGCAAATGTAGTGGCTGATGCTTTAAGTCGAAAGTATCACGAAAAACCAAAAAGGGTACGTTCACTTAAACTAAATCTGCAGGTAGATTTAAATGAACAGATTAGAAAAGCACAAGAATCAGTAATCAAGGATGATACTGAAAGATTGAAAGGAATGATTAAGGAATTAGAACAAGGAACAGATGGAATTTGGAGATTCCATAAGAAAAGAATGTGGGTACCTAAATTAGGAAACCTACGCCACCGTATATTAGAAGAAGCTCATAAGTCTAAGTATACGATGCATCCTGGAAATGATAAGATGTATAAGGATTTAAGAAAGAATTTCTGGTGGATAGGAATGAAGAAAGATATAGCATCTTATGTTTCTAAGTGTTTAACCTGTTCACAAGTTAAAGTTGAACATCAGAAACCCTCAGATTTATTGCAGCAGTTAGAAATGCCAGTTTGAAAATGGGAATTTATAACAATGGATTTTGTTACCAAATTACCCAAAACAAGAAAAGGTAATGATACAATCTGGGTGATTGTAGACAGGCTAACTAAGTCAGCTCATTTCCTACCAGTGAAGGAAACTTTTAGTATGGAACAATTAGCTAAGTTGTATGTAAATGAAATAGTTTCATTACATGGAATTCCTTTATCAATTGTTTCTGACAGAGATAGCCGTTTTACCTCTCATTTTTGGACAAGTTTCCAAAAGGAAATGGGAACCAAGTTGAATCTAAGCACCGCTTATCATCCTCAAACGGACGGACAAAGCGAAAGAACAATTTAGACACTGGAGGACATGCTTAGAGCTTGTGTAATTGATTTCGGAGGTAATTGGGACGATCACTTACCGTTGATAGAATTTTCTTATAATAACAGTTATCACACAAGTATAAATGATGCACCATTCGAAGCACTTTATGGACGAAAGTGCCGAACGCCAGTCTGTGAGAAAATAAACTATCCGGACCTGAGATAGTACAAGAAACCACAGACAAGATCATTCAAGTTAAGGAACGGTTGAAAGCAACACGTGATAGACAAAAGAGTTATGCAGATAACAGACGAAAGCCATTGGAATTTAAAGTAGGAGATAAAGTGTTATTGAAAGTCTCTCCTTGGAAAGGAGTGGTAAGATTCATCAAAAGGGGAAAGCTAAGCCCTAGGTATGTTGGACCTTTTAAGGTTATTGAAAGAATAGGACCTGTAGCCTATCAGTACAACTGCCAGAGGAAATGGCAGGAATACATGATGTATTTCATGTATGCAATGTCAAGAAATGCTTAGCCGACGAATCACTGGTAGTACCTCTTAAGGATATAGAGGTAAATGAACAGCTTAAATTTGTAGAAAAGCCTCTACAAATTGAAAACAGGAAAGTTAAGAATCTCAAGCACAAGAGATTAGTTCTGGTCAAAGTGAAATGGGACTCCAAAAGAGGACCATAGTATACATGGGAGCTTGAATCAGAAATGCAAAGGAAATACCCGCACCTGTTCCAGTAGATCTCGAGGACGAGCTCTAAAACAAGGTGGGGAGGATATAACAACCCTCCAAAAATATTTCCGACACCCTGATAATTTTTAAAATATCCCTATACGTCATAAAATACACCCCGTATGCGAAACCGGGCCCCGAATACATTATATAATGAAAAATAAAATAAAAATCAAGTTTAAACATCGCTCGCGGGCCGCGAAGGCTAAGCCTTCGGCTTACGCGGGCCGCGACAGATGGAGGATCAGGCTGCACCCGGTGGTGCCATTTGTTGTACAAGTGTCGAGCCTATAGTGGTGACCAGGCCAAGCTAGGCCCTACTACCCCTACTACGCGGGCCGCGTAGCCCTTGGCTACGTCCTTCGCGGGCCGCGAGGGAAGTCGAAAGGTCGCCTATAAATTGAGGCCTCCAGCCTCAGTTTCAATTCGTTCATTTCTCGATCTCTCTCTCTATATTCTGAATAGAAAAGATAATTTTCGGGCATAATACCCCCCTAAATAACGAAGTTCTGCCCCGTTGTAAGTATCATAACCCTGGTTACGTATTAGATACGCTGCCCGATTGATCCAGGGTTCCGTAACGGCTGTCGTGGTTCTGCCCGACGTAGTCGTTGAAATGCCGTCTCAGGGAGGGTATTACTAATGTAAATATTGGGTAATTATACTAACGCGTGTGCATTTGTGTATTTAATAGATAATCACCAGGAAATCCTTAAAGGAAACCTTAAGACAACAATGTGAGTAATCTCCTTTTTGCAAATTGTTTTACAAAACCTCACTTAATTAACACTATATTAAGCAGTGATTGAGTATTTGTATTCTACAATTATCGTCGGTATGTTGGGGTTTTGTATACAAAATTTGTTACTACCTTGCGAGGAGTAACATGACCACAAGTCGGGTTGAAAGTACCGTTGGTGGTAATTAAGTAGATGGAAACAAATGTAATTGCGCGACCGCCCTCAATACTGTACAATGGTTTTACTTAACTTGATTAAGCTGAGATTCACTCACCAGTATTTCCCACTGACAAAATGTTTTTAAACGCGTTTCAGGTAACAAAATGTGAAAGCCTAATAGAAGCCAGCTGGACAGCACTGAAGGCTTGGAAAAGTGGCAATAAAGTTACCTAAAATAAAGAGATGTTTTCTTTAAATAAAATAGGGTTTATCCCTATAAAAATGTGTGTACTTGAAACTTGGGATTTTCCCATGTGTTTAATATATTAAAAGCGTGGTATTTTACTCTGATAAAATATTCCCTAACTACGGTCCTGATGTAATTTCCGCTGCCAAAATGATAAACACCTGGATACCACCGAAACTGGCCGCGGCCGCCCGTTCCCGGGTAGTATAGGGGACTAGGGTTGCGACAATTGATGATAAATGTTTTTGATATATTGAATTGTTATCAAATTTCAAATTTACTTATTAAACCCATGGTATAGATCTAATAGACTGGCGTTACCGGAACCGCTATCAGTATTCAAAATCACGTAGTTATGTGCTCTTTATTCAAAATCATATAATCACGTGATGGGTATTTAAAATCATGTAACTTTTTAAGAAAATTACAGCAATACGATTGCTCGAATTAAAGAGAATGAAATGCTCGTTAGTACGGTGTAATTTAAAATAGGCTGATTGGATTTTAACACCTTTAACTTTGAAGAATTGGCCGATAACACCCGCAACTAACACTTTGATCTATGACACCCCAAACTTTTAATTTTGTTTGTCATTTCACCACTCAGTTAAAAAATCAGTAACTGAGTTAGTTTTCAATCCTTGGTGGCATCATTAATCCTACGTGGACTATTTTTGCAGATGTGGCACATTCATGGGTATAAAAGCCATCTTCTTCTCCGATTAACACCTGCACAAACAATTGGGAAACCCTAATTTGCTCATACGCATGAATCGACCCAAATCCAAACCCTAATTTGCTCATCACGAGATCAGAGGTGTTCTTCAACTTATTGGCTGATCGACATGTCTACTTCTTCCAACTCTTCATGTAATACGAACCGAATCCCTAAAATATTCAAGGTGGACATGGATGGGAAGTTGTATTGTCATCACGAGATCAGAGCTGTTATTCGCGTAGCGGGAAGGAGAAGTGTTCCATGTGGTGCTGAATTTTACGGTTGCTCACAATGGCCGGTAAGTCCTGTGTATCCATGCGTATTGAATTTAACTTGTTTTTGAACTGACGACATGATGTTGGTTTGTAGCGAGACCATTAGACCATTTGCAGACCAAAACCCCTGTGACCACAAAAGACTTTGACTTTGAAAACAAGTAAATAACTACCATTGTGCAGACCATTTGAAACCACATGTGCAGACCAAAACCCCTGTGACCACAAGAGACTTTGACTTTGACTTTGAAAACAAGTAAATAACTACCATTGTGCAGACCATTTGAAACCACATGTGCAGACCAAAACAATACAGCCACAACAGACCAAATCAAGTGTGCAGAATATGCAGAATGACCATTCTACCCCTGTGACCATATATGCAGACCAAAACAAGTGTGCCGAATATGCAGAATGACCATTCTACCCCTGTGACCATACATGTGTAGACATGTTTACCATACATATACAGAATGACCATTCTACCCCTGTGACCATACATGTGCAGACCTGTTTACCATACATATGCAGAATGACCATTCTACCCCTATGATCATACATAGTCATAAGTTTACATAGTCATTACACAACCATTCAAAAGATTCAGCACAACACTTTTTTTTGGCTTCCAAATCTATCTTGGTTGCCTCTCTAACCGCATGTTGTGACTGTATCCACTCAACATCCTCTTTGTCTGACTCTAATCCAAGTACCCGCAGCTTCCTCTTCATCACTGGTCTCAACTAGTTCATCATAATTTTCATCAGCAGAATTTGACTCTTCATCTTCTACACTGAAGTCACTATCTTCACTGTCCTCGTCTGCTTGCTTACCTATTGAGTTAGAGCTGCATCCAGGGGAAACCCTAGAAGATTGGGCTTTTAGTTTACTGGATTGGGCTTCAGTTTTACTGGGCTGGGTAACAGGTTTAATTGGCCTAGAACTGGAGTGGGCTTCAGGTGCACTCAATTGACGTTCTTGAACAAATACTTCCATAAATGTTTCACTCCAATTAAAAACCTTCTTAACCAACTCCAACACATCTCTATCATCACGAAAATGCCTAATTTCACCATCATCCGTATCCAAACCATACATATGAAAGTTCCTTGATTTATAGCATTTCGTTTCCAATGCATAATCTGCTAGCTCAAAGTATGAAATGTGGTCTACATCAACTTTAATTAACCTAGATGCACCCCCAACATACTGTGGTACACCAAAACCTAACTCAATGTAACCACCATACCAAAGCATAACATCAATCGTTTCCCCCATTGCATAATCTACTAGTTCATGTGAAATCGTACCTTGATCGGAGTTTAAACTTGATGGATTGTTGATTTTGAGAAGCTAGGTCACGTCACCCTTGATCGTTCCCTCCAAAACAAACAGAACAAACAATGCTAGCTTTCAGGATTTTACTTCTTATAACATGTGTTAGCCACGTCACTCGTGCCATGTAGGATTAATGATGCCAGCTAGGATTGAAAACTAACTCAGTTACTGATTTTTTAACTGAGTGGTGAAATGACAAACAAAATTAAAAGTTTGGGGTGTCACAGATCAAAGTGTTAGTTGCGGGTGTTATCGGCCAATTCTTCAAAGTTAAAGGTGTTAAAATCCAATTGGCCTTCAAAAAAAATATTAATGAATGAAAAAAGTTATAGTCGTTTGGAAATTAAGGAGGGAATGAGTTCAAGTGAGAAAAGACCAGAATACCCTTTCTCTATTTGTTTTTCTTCAATTGTTTGAACCTGAGAGTTACGAAAATGTCACCGGCTAATTTTGAGCCATTGATCTTGAGAGATCAACCTCGTATGAATTCTTTGTCCTGGTATCGTAGTTCAAGACGGCACGCTTGGATGCCAAAACCTTTTTGATGCTACAGTAGATGTGGTGTACTCTACATTAGAGAAAGCCAGGGGGCCCTGGGTTGAAATCTTGGTGTCCGAAACCGGATGGCCATCAGCTGGTGCATCTGCGGCAACATTTGATAATGCACGCACATACTTAACGTGTATGGTTGCACATGCGCGATGGGCACCCCTAAAATGTAAATTAATGGTTGATATCAAAAAAGGCTTAAAATGTAAATTATGTTTTAGTTTTTTTGACTAATTTAGCTAGATTAGGGGTAATAGTGCCTTTTTGTTTAAATGAAAAAACTGTCATCAACCTCAATGCAAATGAAAGTTTCCCCGGCTTTTCTTAAACGTCAATAACCTTTTATACGTAACTTTTTTAAAACATTGGATTGTTTTATCCAAACCAAACAACAAAGTATAACCTCTATTTCAATTCGATCAAAAAGAGATTAGGGTCGATTTAGAGTTGGTTCATCATGTTCCTGATGAACATAAAGCGTATTTTTTCCTGATGAACATAAAGAGATTAGGGTCGATTTAGAGTTGGTTCATCATGTATTTGTATTCTCTTGTGATCCTGGATTAATAATACATATAGTTTGTGAATGCCAGGAGCGGATCTACGCTTATTTAGGGGGTTGCCAGGAACCCATTCGGTTCGTAATTTTTAGTGTTAAGTTATATACAAAATTCTGTAGGAACCCCTTAATATTTTGTAGGGGAACCTTATAAAGAAATGTGCAAGTTGGTCGACTGGTAAGCAATGCGCGTGTTTTCACTGAGGTCCCATGTTCGATTTCGCTTTAAACCGTTTTTTGTTCTATTTTTTGGCGTTTTCTATTTCAAAATCGAATTGGATTAGGGTTTCTTCAGAAAACACCCATATTTCATAACTTTTGATAATACTTATGACCAGCAAAAGAAATTGTTCTGCCGGTTAATATTTCATAATTTTTGATCTTCTGATCATATTGGGATAACATGTATATATGAATGTAGTGGGAATTCTCACAGTGACTGTGAATTATAATTGTTTTTGAATAATTTTCACTCCTTAAACTTTTAAAAAGACAAGGTTTTTAATGAACTTGGCCTGAACCGTGGGGATAACCGACCCGAACCATCGACCCGACCCGAAATTTTTTATATTTTATGTTCGGACACAAGAAATTGAAACATTTAAAAAAGTGAACCCCTCGGCAAAATTTCCGGATCCGCCACTGGTGAATGCCATATCGTTCGTTAATGTTTATGGTTGGACTGCAAAAAAATAAAGATAAAAAGCTCAAACATTAGTGGGCATTGGGCTCGTGAAAATACGAGAATGCTTACTTAAGTATTGAGTTACTTTTTTGGTGTTTAGTTAGAATGGATAAACAATGAAAATGAAAAACCAATACGAACTGATAAAATTAAACGGATATATAGTTTATTAAAAAATAATATATATTTTTAATATTCTTCAAAAGTCTGTTAAAATTCTAGTATATTAAACTATTAAAACGACCAACTTGTAAAAAATAAATGAAAAAAATTAGTTGACTAATATTTACATATTAAAGCCACCCAACTCGATATGTTTTGAATTGCCATACAAAGTCCATATGGGTGTTTTGCGTGTGGCCGTGTGTTCGTGCATTGGAGAAAAAAAATCCTTGGTTGTATTAATTTGCATTTTGTTAAAATTTTACAATATACTTTATATTTACAAAAGTATTTTAAAATAATACAATTTAAATATATAGTTAATTATACAAAAAAAAATGATCCTTTTTTGAGAATTTAATGTTAAAATAGATGACAATGTGGAATGTTTGTGAAGTACGTAGATTTTGAGAGAAAAATGTTGTTTTTGAAGGAAGGATAACTGGATAAGTGAAAAAAATGAAGTGTTTATTGAGTTGGCATGTTTAGACCATTGGGTGTGGGTGTTGAAAAACAAGAAATTAACTCATATACTATGGTTGTTATGTTATGTTATAATTATTGATCAGTCATATGAGAATGGGCTTATAAAAGGTAACTGGGCTAAAGTGTTATATTTGCATGTTGGGCTCAGTAGATATGGGATTGTATGAGAATGGGCCCTGATCTGTTAGTTTAATGTTTTGTTTGTTAGTTTCTTATAACAGATGGAATGTTCTTAGAAGATGAAGGGTGTATTGTGTAATATCTGGAGGGTTGCGATCATCATGTGAAATTGTTTTGGGCTAAAGTGTAACTTTTAAAGTTACAGCTAGGGATGACAATCAAACCCAAACCCGATGGGTAAATCCGAAACCCGACACATCTGTGACGGGTTTTGGGTCGGTTATTCGGGTTTGGGACGGGTTTGGATTTTTTTCGTGGGTTTGGGATGGTTTTGGGATTTGGTGACATACCTGTTTACCCGACCCAATTACCCGATAAAGTAAACCCGTTTACCCGATTGTATACCCGATATAATTTCTTTTATACTTTTAAATATGTAAATATATGATACATCCTTTTTTCTATATAGGTATTTTATCGCGTATACATTATAGTTATTTGATATATTTCTTTAGTGATAATACTAAATGTAACTGATTAGTAGTTACCCGATGGGTTTTGGGTCGGGCATACCCAACATGTAAACTTTTTAAAATTAATGGGTTACCCGAAACCCGTGGGTATACACGATACCCGATGGGTATTTACCCGCTAGAAACCCGACGGGTTTTGGGACGGGTTTGGGACAAGCATATCTAATCGGGTTTGGGGTTGGGATTACATAAACCCATCGCCATCCCTAGTTACAGCATATAAGAGCACTTTCTTCTTTGTATGTGAATAATTTCCCCCATTCTCTCGCACACCTATCTCAAAGTTACTCTCTGGAAGTATTCGAAGTTCTTACAAGTCTGATGAAGATCCGCAGTTGATCTTGTTGGCTTTTCTGTATTCATTGTTCACCAGCTAAGTTTGGTCTGGTTATTGTTGATCCAGTGTTGGATCTTGCAGTGATGTTTTATTTCTATGATCAACTGATATTTCTGTCAGTTGATCCTGTATTTTTGTATATTTTGATTTGAATCTTACATATGTAAGATTCAGGGTTTGGGCCTAAAAGATATACCAGGCATTCGGGTTCGAAAATAGCCCGCCAACCCGCCCTGTTTACTTGTTCACAGCATAATCTTCAATCCAAGGGTTCATTTGTTTTTCTTTTCTTGCTTTGATTATGTATATATAGCTGTTAGAGATGATCAAATATGAGGGGTGAGTATTGCAAGGGAATTGGAACACTTCATGAAATAATATGAGAATTCTTTAGTGTCTATGCTCAACCAACATGTAGAGGTGCACAAAATAACTGGTTATTAACCGTAAGCAGTTAAACCGGTTAATAACCGATCGAGGAGTAACTAATTAGTGGTTATTTTTAACCGTGGGTTAGTAACCGGTTAAGAATTTTTTTAGAAATAACTGGTTATTTTTAACCGGTTTTTAACCTATGTACCAGTTAACCTGGAAAAACCGAAAAATGAAAAAATATTGAAATTAACCAGTTAGTTAACCGAAAATAACCAGTTTTTAACCAAACCAGTTAAAGTAATAACTGGTTAAAGCAAAAATAAGAAAAATAACTAATGATTAGGTTAACCAAACTGGTTAGAGAAAATGACCGGTTTATGCACGTCTACCAACATGTATACTCTCTCATTCCAATGCTCCTTACCAAATCAAATAACGAATCAAACCTCCATAATGTACATGGAACAAAATTCAAATTGTAGGCTTAAATGTTGTGTTCATCGATTGACAGGTTAAACCAACACGGAGAGGAAAACTTAAACACAAACTAGTTTTCGTGAGTTGAAACAAATACAACATGTTTAACCCATTTTTTCTTATAAGATTGTGATTATAGAACCAAAATTCAAATGTAAAAATATATAATTAAGTTTAAATAATGAAACCATGATGCTCACTTATCTTTTATTGTTTAAAATTTGACATGATACATTTAGCTATGTGTTTTCATAGTTTGAGTCGAGATATGAAATTGATGTTAGTTAATACGAGTCAGAAATTTACACCCTTATGATAAAATAAACGTAGCTAGGTTAAGGACTTAAGTGAGATAATTTATGAAACCCTTATGATAATTTGCTCTAACCTTCTTTAATTGAAATTACATATTAGCATCGAAATATATATTACCTCACCATTCGATCAATATTCATTGAACTTTTTCATTCAACACAAAGTCAGTCATCTTCCCGGCCAATTCATACTGTATATACCACCATTGCTTCAGGTGTCAGTCATCAATGGCAATATATATATATAAAATCATAGTTTCAATCGAGCAGCCCATGTGGTGTCTTAATAGCCTCGATCATTCATCAATATAAATCTGAATCTGAATCTATTAAACTTTTTATTTAGTTACAGGAAGGGTTTTATTGTATTAAAAATCCTTACCTTTAAACTGCCATTTTATTGAGAAGAGATGAACAACATTGACTTATAACCATGATTATATGAGACATAAACTGCCAGTAGGCAGTAAGCCGCCATGAAGGAATTGAACCATGTGTGTGTACTCTATACACATACACATAATAATGAAGAGAATATGCCAATGTTTTAATTAGACAACTAGTATATTTTTAATGGTTTACTTGCCTATTATATAAAGAGACATCATATGTTACATTTTACATAACCAGATACGTCTTCCATGGCTACTCTACTTATTATTTTGGGTCTCCTTGCTTCGTTCCTAGATACAACAGGTTCATCTCTCTCTCTCTCTTTCTCTCTTAGCGTTTTCGTTTTTTTTTAATTTAAGGAAATAACTACATGGTCTTACGGTCCGTTGACCTTTCATCGACAAAAAGTTATTTCGATTGGGGTATTTATCGCGGTTTGTTTAGTACAATTTGATATTTAAATTGTCACGTTCAAGTAGTTGAAACCAATTGTAAAAAGGTACTAATTGTCACATTTGAAGAATCAAATATCATTCATAGAGTAGTTGAAACCATTTTTCATTCATTATGTTATATAATGTAACATTTTATAAACAACTCGCAAAACAAAAACATTAAATGACTTATATCGTTAATCTATCTATCTATCTATCTATCTATGTAGAATCACAAATTGGAGTATGTTATGGAATGCTTGGCAACAATCTTCCGTCAGAGACAGATGTCATAAGTTTATATAACTCAAACGACATTAGGCTGATGCGACTTTATTTTCCTAACCAAGCCGCTCTACAAGCATTGAGGGGATCCAACATTGAGGTTATGGTAGGGGTCCAGAATTCAGAGCTTTCATATGTTGCTGCAAGTCGCAACAATTCATTTGATTGGGTATGGAGAAACATTGTGACTTATTCGGATGTCAAGTTCCGTTACATATCAGTTGGAAATGAGGTCAACCCGTCTGATGGCACGTTGGCTCCGTTGGTGTGTGTTGCATTGACCAACATCCGTGAAGCAGTTGTGTTTTATGGCCTCGGGAATCAAATCAAAGTTTCAACTGCGATTGACACGACCTTGATCGGAGCCAATTATCCTCCGTCACAAGGTGCATTTAAGGCTGAAGTTAGGGCTTACATTGACCCGATCATCGCATTCCTAGTTGCGAACAATGCGCCATTGTTAGTCAATGTCTTTCCATATTTTAGGTATGTTTTTCTTCAAGATAATCATAAATATTCATAACTATACTGTTTTTTTTGTTTGTTGAGTAAATACAAACAAATAAAGGCCTATTGCATAATGGTTATATTAGATTTTAAGTCCGTGTTATTTTTTGTTCCTTAGTTATGTGGACAATCCGGTAGACATATCGCTAGCGTATGCTACTTTTACATCTCCTAGTATCGTAGTTCAAGACGGAGCACATGGATATCAAAACCTTTTTGACGCAATAGTAGATGTGGTGTACTCAGCATTAGAGAAAGCTGGGGGGCCTTGGGTAGAAATTGTGGTGTCTGAAACCGGATGGCCATCAGCTGGTGCATCTGCAGCAACGTTTAATAATGCACGTACATACTTAAGAAATATGGTTGCACATGTGCGATGGGGCACACCTAAGAGGCCAGGAAGAGCCATACAGACATACTTATTCTCCATGTTCGATGAGAACAATAAGGAACCTCAGATCGAGAAAAACTTTGGATTGTTTTATCCAAATCGAACAACAAAGTACAACCTCTGTTTCAATTGATCCAAAAAGGGTTCGAGTCGATTTCGAGTTGGTTTATCATGTTCGTGATGAACATAAAGCGTACTTCGGAGGGTGAATTTGAACATTTCCCATGCTTAATGATGTATTTGTATTTTCTTATTTGAACATTTTCCATGCTTAGTGATGTATTTGTATTTTCTTGTATGACTACAATAAATTTAAAAATAAAAAGCCCAAACATTAGTGGGCATTGGGCTCATGAAAATATGAGAATGCTTATTTTAAGTATTGAGTGACTTTTTTTGGTGTTTAGTTAGGATGGATAAAAAATGAAAAACCAATAAGAACTGAAAAAATTAAACGGATATATAGTTTATTAACTAGAATGAATTTCAGATTTACTCTTAGTTTAGTACCTTCAAAATGATCTCATGTTCGGTCAACATAATGCTCTTTTATAATTATAAAACGATTGATATAACAACCCTCCAAAAATATTTCCGACACCCTGATAATATTTAAAATATCCCTATACGTTATAAAATACACCCTGTATACGAAACCGGGCCCCGAATACATTATATAATTAAAAATAAAATAAAAATCAAGTTTTAACATCGCTCGCGGGCCGCGAAGGCTAAGCCTTCGGCTTACGCGGGCCGCGACAAATGGAGGATCAGGCTGCACCTGGTGGTGCCACGTGTTGTACAAGTGTCGAGCCTATAGTGGTGACCAGGCCAAGCTAGGCCCATTACCCCTACTACGCGGGCCGCGTAGCCCTTGGCTACGTCCTTCGCGGGCCACGAGGGAAGTCGAAAGGTCGCCTATAAATTGAGGCCTCCAGCCTCAGTTTCAATTCGTTCATTTCTCGATCTCTCTCTCTATATTCTGAAGAGCAAAGATAATTTTCGGGCATAATACCCCCCCCCCCCCTCAATAACGAAGTTCTGCCCCGTTGTAAGTATCATAACCCCGGTTACGTATTAGATACGTTGCCCGATTGATCCAGGGTTCCGTAACGGCTGTCGTGGTTCTGCCCGACGTAGTCGTTGGAATGTCGTCTCGGGGAGGGTATTACTAATGTAAATATTGGGTTATTATACTAACGCGTGTGCGTTTGTGTATTTAATAGATAATCACCAGGAAATCCTTAAAGGAAACCTTAAGACACCAATGTGAGTAATCTCCTTTTTGCAAATTGTTTTACAAAACCTCACTTAATTAACACTATATTAAGCAGTGATTGAGTATTTGTATTCTACAATTATCGTCGGTATGTTGGGGTTTTGTATACAAAATTTGTTACTACCTTGCGAGAAGTAACATGACCACAAGTCGGATTGACAGTACCGTGGGTGGTAATTAAGTAGATGGAAACAAATGTAATTGCGCGACCGCCCTCAATACTGTACAAT
Organism: Helianthus tuberosus; assembly: GCA_030545235.1. Lineage (NCBI taxonomy): Eukaryota > Viridiplantae > Streptophyta > Magnoliopsida > Asterales > Asteraceae > Helianthus > Helianthus tuberosus. The sequence goes on along the minus strand of CM060381.1, from coordinate 8,738,857 downwards.
GGTTTTACTTAACTTGATTAAACTGAGATTCACTCACACTACAAAAAAAAGCCATTTAGTGGCACACATTTTTAATGGCATATAGGTTTTGTGCCACTAATTTTTGTTTTTAATGGCACTTTAGGTATTTAACACATACATTCAGTGGCATTTAACTTTTATGTCACTAATCAAGGCTTTTAGTGGCATTTTGCATATGCCACCAAAATTTTCTATATGTTTTAATGGCACTTTGCCTGTGCCACTAAAATTTTTAAACAACTCAGTAAAATTTTCACCATTTCTCTCTTTGAAGCCTAAAAATTTCTTCTTCTCTGTCACCAAAAATCAATTTCCCACCCCAAATCATTTCATATTCCCGCTCATTCCCCTAACCCCTTATCGATTTCCCTCTCACTCTCACCAAAAAATCAATTTCCCCCACTCTAATTTTTATCTCTCCAAAATCTCGTCCATTGCGTTCACACTGTTTGAATACGACCACTACAAGAAAAATGAGCAATAGGGACGACCCCTTTAGCGGCGATTCCTCCCTTTAGTGGCGACAAGCATTGATCCGCTTTTACCCCTTCTTGATTAAACCTGACCGTTGATTAGGGTTCTGATCCAATGGATGGGAAATATAATTGTAGGCGGGATTTTTCCCTCCCATCTATTTTCACCAATTCTCTCATACACCCCCAAATATTGCCTTCAGTATTGCAGCATCTCCCCCAAAATCACCACCCATACGAGACCCATCTCCAAAATCACCACCACATACACCAACCGACACCAGACGCACCCCACCTTCAACCCTTCGTGCACCAGACGCTCCCGCACCTTCAACCACCATCTTCATCCGCGGCTCCGAAACCACCACCACTGGTCTTCATCACCAACGACCCACCAACATTCAAAATCGGTATCTACATTCCTAATTTATTTGAAATTTCAGTAGATTTATCTTATTTTTTTAGGTTAACACACATACATTCTAATCGATTCGGTGGGTCTTTTGACCATTTGAGGTTTTGATTCCATGTTCTTTGACTTTTTTTAGTCAAAGACAAGTGCTGTTAGGGTTTTGGGTCCGGGTCCAGGTGTGGGTTGGGCTTGATTGTTCAGGTTGTTACAGGTTGCGGGTCCTGGTTCGGGTAGGGTATTCAGCTTGTTGCGGGTGGGTTTTCAGATTGTTGCGGGGCTGGGTGCAGGTTGGGCTTGAGTTTTTAGATGTTGTTGTGGGTTGCCGGTCTGGGTGTGGGTTGGGCTTGGCTATTCAGATTGTTGATTGTTGCGGTTGGTTTTCAAATTGTTATGGGTGGGTTTTCAGATTGTTGCGGGTCGGGGTGCGGTGTAATCGTAAGTTGTTTGGAGTAATTGTATGTTAGTTTAGCTGGTTCGGATTTGTTAGTTTGGATGGTTCAGACATGTTGTTACTACTTTAGATAAATTTCATGTTTTGACTAAAAAGCAAATTTGCATATAGGGCATCAGATTATATTTAAAACACATAAGAATACTGCAGACATCCAGGTCAAAACTCCATTGTATCAGTAGTTCAGAGCTATTTGAGAAGTCAACTGAATACACTTAAAATCTCTTTTTATTCTTGCCATAACTATTTCAAATTATATTTAAAATGGACTTTCAAATAGTATATTGCTATAAGTGACGTGTATAAAGACTGCAACACTTTTTAATGAATAAAAATAACTAGTAACAAAACAGAGAGGCTTTTCCAAATCTTAAACAATTAAACTAAGTTCCATGTTTAACTATTAAAACTAAAACTCGCTGCTTTTCCAAATTGTTGGTCTTCACGAGCATGTAGTGGTGGCAAAGTGGGTAAGTTGGATGGGTTTGGGTAATGGGTCAAGATGGGTTTGGGTTAGGATGTGTAACGCCCCAAAATCTGAATGTTAATGTTTGTTGGATGTTATTATGTGACACGTCAGGAAATAAATAACTAGGCTATTTAACCTAGTTAAGGGTATGGTCAAAAGTCTTAAATGATTAAGGTAGTGTCAGTTATGTTTTAAAAGTAAACCCGAGGGGCTAAAATGGAACAAATGAAAGTTAAGTTATAAAATATCTAACACACACAAACACACACATGCGTGTGTTCGAGAAAGAGAGCAGGAGGCTCCCATGGAGCCTCAAACCCTAGTTCCATCTTTATGCTCAAATCGGAAGGCAAGATGAAGCTCAAATCCATAACCGAGCATGGATTAATGATCTCCAACACGAGGGGATCATAAGGTATGTCGAAAATCTAAGATTGGTGATCATGTGTAAAGTGGGTTATGTTTTAATCCATGAGTTTAAGTGAAATTGAGCATTGGTATGTGTTATAATCATCATATAGAACATGGGTTATGAATGGTTTGCGTTAATTTGATGTTTAGAGGTGACACCCGTTAGTTAGGGTGAAGATGATGACTAGAATCACCTCCTATGTTCAAGTCTTGTTGAAAGATTGATGTATTATGTGGGTATGATGAATTATTGTTAGATGAAAGTATAGGAATATGATGATGTTATGTTTAATGTTCATTTGGAATGATACATGATGATTAGTAGTTGGTTTTGATGGGTTATGTATGAGTTTAGAAGAATCGTGCATGAAATAGTTGTACGTTATGCTTAAAAGGTAGTACTCACATCAAGTGTATGATGAAATGTATATAGTGTCGTACGTATAGTCGATTATGATGTTACGGGTATTCGATGATAAGTCGATAGTTGAGTATGGTTAATAGTTGACTTTTGAAAGTCAACTAAGTATAAGAAACATGATTTGACTCATTGTCGTAAATGTAGGTTGATGGGAAGTCGTATGGTACATGTTATAGCAATCCGTGTTAAATGTAATGACATGATGAGTTATATGAGTTTAACGTATACGGATATGATTATATGAAGTTGATTATGTATTTTAATGCTTGTTAGAAATGACTACGGCAAGTTAAGTGTGAATTATGCGAATGATATGAATGTTACATGTACAAATGAGTATGCTAATAAGAGCGTGGTTTCGATGAAATGAAAGTATAGGAATCACGTATCGACGGACTCAAGTAGGAGGTGTTAATGGGTCAAGATGAGGCAAGGAATCGGATACGAGCGCGGACGCATAAGGTAAGTGATTTCTATAATCACTTCTTATGTTCGGATAGGTGATATGGTGTTTTAATTTACTAAACATGATGGTTGAGGTCAAATATGTGACGTAATCTTATGTCGTAAAGGATGGAATTTAAAGTTGACCAAAATGCCCTTGATGGGTATTTTGGGCAAACGATCTTAACAAGTAGTTTAGGAACAAGTTATTTGATGAGTATAATGTTTTGAGCAAGTATGGAAGTGAAGAGTATGGTCTTGGTATGTCATAAACCAATTAATGCGCAAATACCCATAATGGGTCAAATAATTGGAATGTGATAATAAGTCGATAAGGCGTAAGATAAGAATTTCGTTAATCCGGATGTGGGATTTTAAGTTTATATGATAGAATGTGAATTTACAAGCATGTAGGAAGAAACGGGAGGTTAAACGGGTAAACGGTTCAAAAGTTACGCGTGTTTTAGTGCGTACAGTCGACGAAACGAATCTGCAGGAAAATGCAATTTAGAGAGGCCGTCGCCGACGGGCAAGGGAAAGTCAGTTTTTCTCCGACGGGTTATCTTCCTGTCTACGGGGTTTTTGGCGACGGGAAAAACTACGGGCCGTCGCCGACGGGCCCTAGGGCCGTCGCCGACGACCTCCCCAAGCCTAAAAAGCTGAAATCTTGTTTCTAAGTTGATTTATGTATCGTAGGCTTCGGTTTGTTATCCGTGGACTACGGCGGACCTTCCAAACATGATTTTGATGGTTCCTTAGATGTTTATGGGTTATAAAGCTAAGTCTAAGACCCATGTAAATAATGAATGATTATGTAGGAGGTACACGTGATCTAATACGTGTTTGTTAAGGTATGTACGTATGTAGATATGTATGTATGTATGTATAAATATATGTACGAGTGTATGCATGTTTGTAACGATGTAGGAAGGGTATGTACGTATGTAGATGTGTATGTACGTATGTATAAGAATATGTATGAGTGTACGCATGTATGTAAAGATGTAGGAGAGGTATGTACGTATAAAGATATGTACGAGTGTATGCATGTTTGTAACGATGTAGGAAGGGTATGTACGTATGTAGATGTGTATGTATGTATGTATAAGAATATGTATGAGTGTACGCATGTATGTAAAGATGTAGGAGAGGTATGTACGTATGTATGTATGTATAAAGATGTGTATGAGTGTATACATGTATGTAAAGATGTAGGAAAGGTATGTATGTATGTAGTTGTGTATGTAGGTATGTATAAAGTCATGAATGATTGTATGCACATATGTAAAGTTGTAGGGATGGTAGGTACGTATGTAGATGTGTATGTATGTATGTATGTATGTATGTATGTATGTAAGTACATATGTAGGCATGAATTTGACACGTTGAGCGTTAACGTTATTAATGGTGTACCTTGAGAATGAAAAGTAATGCAGGTACGTTATTGAAGCCTCACCAGGAAATGGATACGCAGATGAGATGCTTAAAGTTTCTTAAAGATCGAAATGGGAAGTGTACGCGAATGATCTTGGTTATATAATGTGTGCTAATGTTTTGAATGTATGTGGTGAGTGCAGGTTGTACGGATCACAAGGAATAGAGGTCGAAGATCGAGTCACTAGAGAGATTGTGCGGGGACGTGGAATGTAAAATGTAGAAAACATAAGCTATGTTTTTAATTAATAGATAAGAGGATGACGGATTTATGAATAAGAGTTATGTTAAAGTTTAAATAAGTTGAGGTATTTATAAAGAAAGAAATTTTATGGTTCGTGTTTCCGCTGCGACATTTGCCATGTACGAATTAGGGTCTTACAAGTTGGTATCAGAGCCCTGGTTTGAGAGAATCAAGTGTAAGAAGGTAAGTGCTTGAACTCAAACCTGTGTGCTCTTGTGATAAGAAACCCGTACAATCCAAGACTCGGTCAAGATCCAAAGGTAAAAGAGAATGTAAGTATGTACTTATGTATACGTATAAAGAAACTGACGGTTTTGTATATGCAAGGTAAGTATAAGTGTTTGAAGAGGATGATCCGCGAATGCGGTCAAGTACCGACACCAAGGCATGAAATAAGATAAAGTTGAACCCAGGTATGTAAATTCAATATGTGGGTATATGAAATGGTAAAATGCATTAAGGAAAGAAAAATGCTAAATGAAGGACCATAATGGTATAGTAAACATGTTTTGAAAATGATACACGTGCCGAAACCTAATTCTTTGGACATAAGGTGACAATTACACGAAGACACGAAACTAGTATGTGGATGGTGTACCTGGCCAGTACACGTGAAGCATATGACGTTCGTGGGACCGTGATAATTGATACAGGTATGTCCGTTAGAATTAAGTAGTAGGTGGACGTGAGGGTGAAGAGAAATGTAAGACTCTCAGGAATGAAAGTATGAATGCTATGTTAGAATCCGCGAGACGAATTCGAAACATGAAAGAAGTTAAAGTATGAATGCAATGCTTGAATCCGCGAGACGGATTCAAGGGATGAAAAGCGTAAAGACAATGTTTGAATCCGCGAGACGGATTCAAAGAATGAAAGATATGAATGCAATGCTTGAACCCGCGAGACGGATTCAAGGGATGAAATGTATGAATGAAATGATTGAATCCGCGAGACGGATTCAAGAAGGAAAGGTATGAATGAAATGTTTGAATCCGTGAGATGGATTCAAGGATGAAAGGCATGAATGGTATGTTTGAATCCGTGAGATGGATTCAAGGTATGAAAGGCATGAATGGAATGTTTGAACCCGCGAGGTGTTAGATGTGTTAGTAATCGACGCATGGGAGTCATAATGTAGGGCGGGCTACGACCCGGGCAATAAGTTAAGTATGAATAGGAAGGGTAAGTTTAGTCATGAGTACCGGAATAATGTAATGAATGTCTTTGCAAGTAAGCTTGAATGGAAAGAAGCACGAACGTGTACCTCGATGCATCTCTGTTAAGTAAGAAATGTCAGTTGGACTTGAAGGGCCAAACCGCAAGGGTGACGAAATAAGTAACTAGAGTAAAAGAATTGTATGTAAGGAATGAAGTATGTAATGTGTTATAGCATGTACGTAGGAAGTTGTAGAAGAATTATGGGTGCGTAATCACCTAGTAAAATAAATGTTGAAATGAAATGTGCACGAGCGGAAGCTCATTATAAGGATGAATGAACCATGGCCGGGTACGATTAGTACTCGTGAAGAGGTGGATCGATCTGGCTTACGGATCGTTGAGTTATGAAATGAAACCGAGGTCAGTGAAATGTTCAACTTATGCTGAATGTGTTCGAATTCGCGAAACATATTTAAGATATAAAAGACGAAACTAGTCTACGTAAGAAGAAATCAATAGCTTGACCATGTATGTGTCAAACAAGTCATATAAGTAAATGTAAGGCAAATGAACAAAAGAATGATAGGAATGAAAATATCCGAATGTGCAAGTAACGTGAGGATATGTATGGTACAAAAGATTATAGAAATGTAGAATGATGTTAGCTACGGGGTTAAGCACGTAGGTATGACGATGACATAACAGTTTTGTTGTGATAACAAAACAAGAGTTAAATGTTATACAATGTGTCTATAGAATGGAATCTTAAAGGATGAGAAGGAAGTACTAAACCCGTTATAAAAGGATCATATGAGTGTAAGCCTTATTATAAGTTTGAATAAGTATGTATATAAACATGTAATAACGGGTCAAAGGAAATGAGAATGTTATGTGAAAGTATGCCATGGAAAGTATAGACTCGTTAAGGGGAAAAAGCCAATTGTATGAATAATTACGAAGTGAGATAGGATGATTAATTATTATTATGATGTGACTATGAAGTCAAACATTGATGTGTGTGTGTAAGAGGAAATAAGAAAGGTTTCGGGGACGAAACCTCATTTAAGGGGGGTAGACTTGTAACGCCCCAAAATCTGAATGTTAGTGTTTGTTGGATGTTATTATGTGACACGTCAGGAAATAAATAACTAGGCTATTTAACCTAGTTAAGGGTATGGTCAAAAGTCTTAAATGATTAAGGTAGTGTCAGTTATGTTTTAAAAGTAAACCCGAGGGGCTAAAATGGAACAAATGAAAGTTAAGTTATAAAATATCTAACACACACAAACACACACATGCGTGTGTTCGAGAAAGAGAGCAGGAGGCTCCCATGGAGCCTCAAACCCTAGTTCCATCTTTATGCTCAAATCGGAAGGCAAGATGAAGCTCAAATCCATAACCGAGCATGGATTAATGATCTCCAACACGAGGGGATCATAAGGTATGTCGAAAATCTAAGATTGGTGATCATGTGTAAAGTGGGTTATGTTTTAATCCATGAGTTTAAGTGAAATTGAGCATTGGTATGTGTTATAATCATCATATAGAACATGGGTTATGAATGGTTTGCGTTAATTTGATGTTTAGAGGTGACACCCGTTAGTTAGGGTGAAGATGATGACTAGAATCACCTCCTATGTTCAAGTCTTGTTGAAAGATTGATGTATTATGTGGGTATGATGAATTATTGTTAGATGAAAGTATAGGAATATGATGATGTTATGTTTAATGTTCATTTGGAATGATACATGATGATTAGTAGTTGGTTTTGATGGGTTATGTATGAGTTTAGAAGAATCGTGCATGAAATAGTTGTACGTTATGCTTAAAAGGTAGTACTCACATCAAGTGTATGATGAAATGTATATAGTGTCGTACGTATAGTCGATTATGATGTTACGGGTATTCGATGATAAGTCGATAGTTGAGTATGGTTAATAGTTGACTTTTGAAAGTCAACTAAGTATAAGAAACATGATTTGACTCATTGTCGTAAATGTAGGTTGATGGGAAGTCGTATGGTACATGTTATAGCAATTCGTGTTAAATGTAATGACATGATGAGTTATATGAGTTTAACGTATACGGATATGATTATATGAAGTTGATTATGTATTTTAATGCTTGTTAGAAATGACTACGGCAAGTTAAGTGTGAATTATGCGAATGATATGAATGTTACATGTACAAATGAGTATGCTAATAAGAGCGTGGTTTCGATGAAATGAAAGTATAGGAATCACGTATCGACGGACTCAAGTAGGAGGTGTTAACGGGTCAAGATGAGGCAAGGAATCGGATACGAGCGCGGACGCATAAGGTAAGTGATTTCTATAATCACTTCTTATGTTCGGATAGGTGATATGGTGTTTTAATTTACTAAACATGATGGTTGAGGTCAAATATGTGACGTAATCTTATGTCGTAAAGGATGGAATTTAAAGTTGACCAAAATGCCCTTGATGGGTATTTTGGGCAAACGATCTTAACAAGTAGTTTAGGAACAAGTTATTTGATGAGTATAATGTTTTGAGCAAGTATGGAAGTGAAGAGTATGGTCTTGGTATGTCATAAACCAATTAATGCGCAAATACCCATAATGGGTCAAATAATTGGAATGTGATAATAAGTCGATAAGGCGTAAGATAAGAATTTCGTTAATCCGGATGTGGGATTTTAAGTTTATATGATAGAATGTGAATTTACAAGCATGTAGGAAGAAACGGGAGGTTAAACGGGTAAACGGTTCAAAAGTTACGCGCGTTTTAGTGCGTACAGTCGACGAAACGAATCTGCAGGAAAATGCAATTTAGAGAGGCCGTCGCCAACGGGCAAGGAGGCCGTCGCCGACGGGCAAGGGAAAGTCAGTTTTTCTCCGACGGGTTATCTTCCTGTCTACGGGGTTTTTGGCGACGGGAAAAACTACGGGCCGTCGCCGACGGGCCCTAGGGCCGTCGCCGACGACGTCCCCAAGCCTAAAAAGCTGAAATCTTGTTTCTAAGTTGATTTATGTATCGTAGGCTTCGGTTTGTTATCCGTGGACTACGGCGGACCTTCCAAACATGATTTTGATGGTTCCTTAGATGTTTATGGGTTATAAAGCTAAGTCTAAGACCCATGTAAATAATGAATGATTATGTAGGAGGTACACGTGATCTAATACGTGTTTGTTAAGGTATGTACGTATGTAGATATGTATGTATGTATGTATAAAGATATGTACGAGTGTATGCATGTTTGTAACGATGTAGGAAGGGTATGTACGTATGTAGATGTGTATGTACGTATGTATAAGAATATGTATGAGTGTACGCATGTATGTAAAGATGTAGGAGAGGTATGTACGTATGTAGATATGTATGTATAAAGATATGTACGAGTGTATGCATGTTTGTAACGATGTAGGAAGGGTATGTACGTATGTAGATGTGTATGTATGTATGTATGTATAAGAATATGTATGAGTGTACGCATGTATGTAAAGATGTAGGAGAGGTATGTACGTATGTATGTATGTATAAAGATGTGTATGAGTGTATACATGTATGTAAAGATGTAGGAAAGGTATGTATGTATGTAGTTGTGTATGTAGGTATGTATAAAGTCATGAATGATTGTATGCACATATGTAAAGTTGTAGGGATGGTAGGTACGTATGTAGATGTGTATGTATGTATGTATGTAAGTACATATGTAGGCATGAATTTGACACGTTGAGCGTTAACGTTATTAATGGTGTACCTTGAGAATGAAAAGTAATGCAGGTACGTTATTGAAGCCTCACCAAGAAATGGATACGCAGATGAGATGCTTAAAGTTTCTTAAAGATCGAAATGGGAAGTGTACGCGAATGATCTTGGTTATATAATGTGTGCTAATGTTTTGAATGTATGTGGTGAGTGCAGGTTGTATGGATCACAAGGAATAGAGGTCGAAGATCGAGTCACCAGAGAGATTGTGCGGGGACGTGGAATGTAAAATGTAGAAAACATAAGCTATGTTTTTAATTAATAGATAAGAGGATGACGGATTTATGAATAAGAGTTATGTTAAAGTTAAAGTTTAAATAAGTTGAGGTATTTATAAAGAAAGAAATTTTATGGTTCGTGTTTCCGCTGCGACTTTTGCCATGTACGAATTAGGGTCTTACAGGATGGGTATAGGTCAGGATGGGTATTTTAAAAAAAGGGTCGGATGGGTAATGGGTTAAGATGGGTTTGGGTTAGGATGAGTTTAGGTTAATATAGGTTTGGGTAAAGATTAGATGAAAATATAATTAAAAAATTAAAAACATAAAATATAAAAACATAAATAAAAATATAAAAGTCTAAAAAAATCAAAAGAATTCTAAAAAGTTCTAAAAATCAAAAATATGAAACGGTCGGTTCGGGTTGGTGAAACAGGCTTTCGAGAAGTGGCTGCTTATCTTCTTGATTATGATCATTTTGCTAATGTGCATTGGTTAAAATTACTCATTATGTTTTCAATGTTAATGATGGTATGAGTGGGAATAACAGAAAGAAAAAATGTTTTAGTAAAATTGCTTCATTTCAACAATTTATTGTTTATGATTTTGATGCTAGTGGTCATGGGACATCGAGTTTTTCGGTGTTCAATGTTTATCGTGTCGGTATATTAGATGTTAGGATCTTAAACACAGACTGACACGAGGGAATCTACTCATTAGAAAGGTTAATGATGGTGGAAAATTCGGTCAGCAAGTTGAGCTCATACGGATTGATCGCGGTCTGTGTCTGCTTGAAAGTTTAGAGAAACCTGCTTTCTAAACTTGAAGAAGAAGATGAAAACGAAGAAGACATTGAGCGTCCCGCTTCAGGAAAGATTCCTTCTGTGTTCTTTCTAAACTTGAAGAAGAAGATGAAATGCTGACCAGTATCTAGAAGACAATGTATGTTCTTTTATTTGTTTGCATTCACATCAACCATCACTTATTTTAAATAAATATACTAATGGTTTTTGTTGCTGGCTCATTTCTTATTTCAGCAGCTCATTTCAGGAGTCAGCTACTGCCACAATTAGGGGTGTCGAAACTGCTCGGCGCTCGAAGATCGTTCGACGATCGTTCGAAAAAGCTCGGAAATTTGCTCGTTCGATTCCTTGCTCGGTTAAAACCGAGCCGAGCAGCTCGGTTCGGTTTAAAAACGAACCGAGCACGAGCAAAGGTACGCTCGCTCGTCGCTCGTTCGGTTTCGATCGAATTTATTTTTATTATTATATATATTATTAAATATAATAAACATGTAACATGTCCAACCCCTAGAATCCTCATATCTTCATATCTTCAGTTAAAAAAAAACCCTAATCTCTCTCAACTCTTCAGTTCAAAAAAACAGAGGGGTGTTTTATGGGTTTGAATTGATGTTACTGTATCAAATTTTATGTTTTGAATTCAATTTTTGATTGAAGATGTCCGGAATGACTTCAACGAGTGTTTTTGAAGTTATTTTGCATTTTAGATGTTCTTAAACATTAAACATTTGGATGACATTTTGTGTTTATTTTTGTGGGACTTTTTATGTTTGTATTTTGTTAAATTGTTAAAGTGTGTGTGAGACATATAAGTTGGTGAATTTTGGTGAATGAATGGCTGTGTAGGAATGCTAAATAAAACTGAGCAAAAGCGAACCGAACCGAGCGGCTCGGTTCTAAACCGAACCGAGCACGAGCATAAGATTTCCGCTCGATTTCCTAAATCCGAACCGAACCGAGCGGCTCGGTTTCAAACCGAACCGAGCACGAGCAGACCTTCGTTCGGTTCGGTTCGGCTCATGAACACCCCTAGCCACAATATGGTTTAAGTTAAATAAGTAGCTAGTTTATATATAAATTCTTGATGCACGTGTTTGTCTATTTACAAGTTAACTCTAATTAAATATATTGATTTGTTATTGTGATGCTTATACAAGTTAGCAATAATATTTGCTTTTATTTAACACAGAAAGTATGTCACCATGCCTTGAAAAACTGGAAAACACACTTCTAGATGGTAGTTCAGCTCCCATACCATGGCTTAAAATATTTTGATTTTGGGTACTAAGGTATATTTTTACGTGCTTTTATATATAGAAGTTTTATATATTCTATTGTTTGTTATATAATATTTCGTTGTGTTTGTTATAATAACTAGACGGGGTAACTTTGTAGAATAGTAACCAAGGTCTATAATTTATGTGATTACTAATGTATATAAAATCATTATATACAAATTTCGCTTACATGATTACTAATGAATCTATAAATCTAGGTGTTAACGAAATTTGAGTAAAATTAGTTACCCTCGCACGACGCCACAGCCCTGCCCTGCGCATCACCTCCTCTGCCCGGCATCCTCAGCCCCGCGCACCACAAGGTAATCTTTAGAAATTTTTCTCTGATTGTCAAAATTAGAATATCAAGTACGATAGGGCAGGTTATTGTGCTATTGTTGTCAAGTTTCTTGAATTAGAAAATATCGAATTTCTTGAGTTAGAATGTTTTAAGTTGGGCTCTTATTACCTTTACGACTTATTGGCTGCGACAAGTCGCCGCTAAAACCTTTAGAGGCGACATTTGGGAGAATTAGCGGCGACAAAAGTTTAATATTGCTGCTGTTAAAAGAGTGCAGAATGGCTGGTTTATTTTATTGCTGTCAAATGATGTCTTTTATTGTTTTCAAGGATAGGGAATTATTGTCTTGAATCCATAGATGACTTGCAACCCTACTGATGAGGCTATATATGTGTTTCTATTATTGACAGGTACTTCACTAGTACACAACTCATTTGATGGTGCCTGGGTTGTTTTTTTTTTATGATGCGGTGCCATAAACAACCGCTTATATGTAATTTCCACCAAATTAAAATTGGTGAGCATCATTTTGGCAAGACTCGCACCTTTAATAATTAAAATAACTATTTAGTCTGTTACATATTTGACCCGTCTCTCTTTTAGCTTTTTTTTTTAAGTTAATCTATTTGACACTTTTAACTTGTACCATGTTCTTCTGAGCTACAAACAGTTTCTATGCAACTAATAATTGGCTAGTTTTCTTTGTTAGTTTTATTTAGCTTAATTTTTTGTTTGACCCGTTGGTGATAAATATATGTTGGAAGTACAGTTGAAAACGAAGAGATAATCTCTGATAACGATCTCGACAATAGCGTGGGTGTTGCAAATGGCTCTGAGTTAGAGGTATCATTTTAAATTCTGTTATATAACCTTAAGCATTTTAAGTGATCTGAAAACGTTAACAAATATATTTGTTTTGTGTTAGGAAATGGGACCTCCTAGTGCCTTATCGTGTGATCTTCGTCCCTATCAAAAGCAAGCGCTTTATTGGATGGTTCATTTGGAGAAGGGACCGTGCATTGATGACGCAACTACAACCCTTCACCCGTGTTGGGATGCCTATCATCATGCTGACAAGTACATCTTTTTTCGCGCAATATAATTACAACAGTAATTTAAATAAGGAGTAAGTGCAGGGAACAACTATGAAGCGGGAGATACGATTGCTAAGAAAGAGTTAACACAATGAATATTTTACTCGCATGAAGATTGTGAAAGAGATTCATGAACGCAATGGAGTTTTGAGTTTTTGTTCAAACATTTTTTAAATATTTGTTTTGTATGTTCGATATTTAGACTTAGGTTGACACTTATTAGTTATTTCATTGCAAACATTTGGAATCTTTGGAAGATGATTGATTGAACTTTTTAATTTAATTGATTATATTATTATGATTTCTACATTTTACAATTTTATTTTAATTTTTAATGTAAATAAATAATAATTGTAATCAATAAAAATTAATATGATAAATAATTTGATATGATTTTTGTGGCAAAACGTATGTGCCACTAAAAGCCCAAAAGTTTGTAGTGGCAGAAAAAACAGTGCCACTGAAAGCCTATATACTTTGTGCGGCAGATTGAAAAAGTGCCACTAAAAGGCTTTAGCGTCAGCGCTTCTAGTGGCACTTTTTTTGTGTGCCACCCATTCCTAGAGGTGTTTCTAGTGGCATTTTTTTGTTGTTTTGTGGCACTTTTTGTATGTCACTAAATGGCATTTTTTTTGTAGTGTCACCAGTATTTCCCACTGACAAAATGTTTTTAAACGCGTTTCAGGTAACAAAATGTGAAAGCCAAATATAAGCCAGCTGGACAGCACCGAAGGCTTGAAAAAGTGGCAATAAAGTTACCTAAAATAAATAGATGTCTTATTTAAATAAAATAGGGTTTATCCGTATAAAAATGTGTGTACTTGAAACTTGGGATTTTCCCATGTGTTTAATATATTAAAAGCGTGGTATTTTACTCTGATAAAATATTTCCTAACTACGGTCCTGATGTAATTTCCGCTGCCAAAATGATAAACATCTGGATACCACCGAAACTGGCTGCGGCCGCCCGTTCCCGGGTAGTATAGGGGACGAGGGTTGCGACAGACGGTGGTATCAGAGCTAAGCCACTGATTCAGCCACAGAAGTGTTCTGCTGACACCAAGATATTGTTCAAATCATTAGGAAATTAATTACGAAAATACGTGCATATCTGTATTTTATTGTTGTGTGTTATTTGACTATTTGTTAGTTTACAGTATGAGCGATCAAGGACCCTCTGACGCTTATCGTCAGTTTTCCGGCTCACCTAGAAGTGAAGGCACCTCTTCACAGCTTGCCCTCTCAGGGTATTCAGCTGACAATGAAGATGGGATATTCGTGTTTAAGGCTTAGTCTGAAGAGCCATTCCCTCCTAAAAAGAGATGATGGTTTAGTAGGGGAGCACATGAGCGAAGGAAGAGAATGAAAAAGTTACAATAGCAGCGAGTTCTAGCAGCCGCTAAGAGAGAAACAGATGCCCACACCCAAGACATGCTTAATAGGAGTTTAGCAAACTTCTATATCTTAGCAACCACAACTGCCGACCCAAACCTGGAGCAACTCATAGCCCCTCAACCATTACCCTTGTTTCCCACACAACCAATGGAGATTGAAAACATCCCAGAAAACCAAATCCAAATGCATGATTTTAACCCAGAAGAGATACCCAGGATACCAGCACCCAATCCCTTAGACCCAGACTACGACCCATGGTTCGATGATCATAGGGATTATGTACAACGCTACCACCTAACAGACGAACCCATGCCGAACCTAGCAGCTTACCCAGGTCTGGACCCTCTAGATCCCTACTATGATAATGATGAATACATTAGGGAAATCTTAGAGAATCCATACCCTCAGGAAGAACCCATGCCACAATACCCAGATCCAAATCCAGTACCAGCACCTGCACCCCCAATGAGTGCAGAAAATGTGCAAGAGCTCCGAACTTTCGGAGAAGAGATTTTAGAAAGTAGCGAGAGGATGAGACAGGTTGGAGAACGACTCGTCTGGAAGTACGAAGAGAGTAATATGGAGTTCTGGATGAACCCATATCAGTGATGGTGATAGTAATAAAATAATAAATATATATATATATATATATATATATATATATAATAGGTGTGTATGAAAAAAAATTAAAATATATATATGTGTAATAATAATAATATATGTTGTAGTATAGACCACCTAGTGGTTAGCGACGCATATTAGTATTGTAATTTTAAATTCCAGTTCTAGCTTGTATTAGATGCATATTATATAAGAAAGAGTAAGTCGCAATGTTCGACGTTTTTTATCAATATGCGTGTTATGTGAATGTTTGCATTAAATATTATTTTATGATATTAATAAGTGGCAAATGTTTAAAATTCATATGGATAACGAAGTGAACCAGGAAAAACCAGAATAACGATAACCAGAGTAACAATAATGATAACCCGAACAACAACAATAATGGAAACCAAGTGGATAACAGTGCCATCCAACACATTGTGGCATAAGGGATAATAGATGCGATGCTATATATTATCAAAACGGTTAAGGAAGCAGATAATAAAAGTAACAATGGTAGCAAACGACCCCACTGAACCTGAACACAACGTAAACAATGGACCCATACTTCAAGTGTCCATTCCCAAACGAAGAAGAACCATGTCTTATGGTTGTTCTTATAAAGAATTCTGGTCTTGTAAACCAATGGAATTCTTGGGCAATGAAGGGGCCATTGCATCTCTACGCTGGATAGAAAAGACTGAGGCTGTTTTAAAAATAAGCAAGTGTGCGGAAGAGGATAAGATAATGTTTGCTTCCAAGCTGTTTAAGAACTCAGCCTTAGAATGGTGGAACACTATCCTCCACTCTAGGGGGGTGATAGGGTGTACAATATGGAATGGGAGGAATTTAAGAATATGGTAGAAAGGAAATTCTGCCCTCCCAATGAAAAGGAACAGATAGCAAATAAGTTCCTAAACCTTAGGATGACGGGAGTGGATAGTAATGGGTACACTAGGTTATTCTTTGAATATGCTAGAATAGTGCCAACCCTTGCATCACCAGAACCAATATTAATCTCCCGTTATATCTGGGGGAT